>OX101739.1:1200000-2400000 GCA_944452665.1 Stenoptilia bipunctidactyla
TAATTCTATTGTAGTGGGCTTTAAATGTTTCAATTTTCTTGAAATATGGGAACACCTCTCGATAGCTCCATCCGGTGTTTCCGAGCGCTGCCCAATTGTCATAATCGTGAGGTGAAGCTCTTTGGTAGATCATGGAGTTGATTGTGCTGGAGCCTCCTGTGACCTTTCCCCTGGGCCACTTGCACTGCTTGTTGACAAACCCCTTGCAGTATCTATCGCTTGGTTCAGTTTCATATTTCCAATCGGCGTCTGTGTCTTTTATTTGATTAGCAAGTAAAGGGATGTCGTAGGATTTCTTTTCCCTGCCACCTGCTTCTACGAGGAGAAC
This sequence comes from Stenoptilia bipunctidactyla, assembly GCA_944452665.1. Taxonomy (NCBI): domain Eukaryota; kingdom Metazoa; phylum Arthropoda; class Insecta; order Lepidoptera; family Pterophoridae; genus Stenoptilia; species Stenoptilia bipunctidactyla. The sequence continues at coordinate 1,200,329 of OX101739.1, forward strand.
ATTCCAGTGAGGAACTTCAGTAAGTCTGTTGGCAAGGGTACAGCCTGCAGTACCAGCGCCGATTATTATAAAATCATATTGTTTTAAGAATTCTGTAGTGTCTGGTGGTTGATCTTCATTGAGATCTGATGAGTCATTGATAAAGTCAAAAAATGCTTTTTCGGATTCAGATTCCGTAGCAACAACTGTTAATAAGCGTGCTATTATAAGAAGCAGGAGGATTTGGTGGTTCAGTGATAATCCTACCTGAAAAAAGAACGAATAAATGAGTAGGGCGTTCATAAGATTTTTGAAATTAGTGTAACACTGTCGGCCAAGGTGATACCGACGACAGGTTGGTAAGAAGAAGAAAAGTTATTTTGTTAAATTACCTAATTTAAATGTTTAATTTGTGCTCCTCGCATTTGAGACCTCGGAGTGTTGGGCGTTCGAGGCATTGACCTTCATAAAGAAAATTGGATACTGATTGAGGGAAGGAGGCTTAGATGCCCGCTCTGGGTCTTACTTGGCTTGGTTGTCTATTGCCGTACAGAGAGGCAATGCGGCAAGTGCGATGAGCACCTTTGCGCCCGGCATGTCTTGCGGAGGCCTATTCAATTAGAATACAAGAGGTATGTTTTGTATATATTTAGATATAAGGAATAGTCTTTTTGTAAGTTTGTATTTTAATAAGATATTATTTAATTTACTCATTTAGTTTAATGTTTTAATTTAGTTAAATTCTTTACTTTGATTTTTTATTTCATTCTATATGTTACCTTTAAGTAGATATAAGTAAGTGTGTTGTACATTTCTCATTTTACAAATAAACAAATAAAATAAAACCCCAGACTACAACTACATGGCCTTAAAGTAAGCAAAGCGTGTGTTATGGGATACCATGTAGGGAACTAGATAAATAGATAAACACCCAGGCACGCAACATTTTTTTTCTTGTTCCGTGCGGAAATCGACGAACCCGCTACCACTGGCGTCTGAGGCAGATAGGTTAACCCCATCGCCTAAGTGGTCGTCTTAAAAAAAAACTTTAAAACTATATCCATAAGAAATACAAAAAAAAAAGTAATTAAATGTTAATTTTTTTCTTACTTATTATCACTAACTAATTTTAAATTTTTATTTAAAATATACATAAGTAAAATAGAACTTTAGTTTTTTCCTCATTTTTAACCTTTATTTTGTGTGACATATTATTCACCTGAGTATTGTTACTTCATTTTCACATTTTGACCAAATAGTCTATAAGACCGTTAGTCTTCTTTCGTTAAGAAGAGTTTACAAAAAAAGTTTGCATACCAACCTTTACATAGTTCCTGGCTTTAAATAACATAATAGTAACAAAATTAAAAAAACAACTGTATGCGATCGTGAGAATTGCGCGCGAATTTTTTTTCAATCGAGCACTTGTTTCACTCTCATCGCGTAAACTGTTCCAATTGACATTGACAATTTTATTTATGCACTGAGGAAAATGAAATCTTCGTGCTGATAATTTAAAGGTTATTTGCTTTTGTTTAAATTATTTAATCCACCCTCATGGCCATAATGAGCAACTCTTTGTCAGTTAATGCTAATTATAAAATTTTTTGCTCCTTACAATTTGTAATGAAATAGATAAGAATTCTGTTTTCGGATTTCGGAACAAATGTTTTTTTTTTTTTATGTTTGACAACTCCGTAGTTACAAGGTTTGTAAACATTTTAAATAATATATAATCCGAAAAATCACTTTAAGAGAGATTTTCAACATATTTTTTTATCTTTGTTATTTATAAAACCAAACCGACTGGGATCCAACTCGGCTGGGCAGCGTTCGGGAAGCTCCATAAAATCTTCTCGTCGCAAATACCGCAGTGTCTGAAGACAAAGGTTTTTGACCAGTGTGTGTTGCCAGTGATGACATACGGCACTGAGACGGTGGTCGCTAACTATGGGTCTTATAAATACCTAAGCTTAGAGTCGCTCAGCGGGCAATGGAACGGGCCATGCTCGGAGTTTCCCTGCGGGATCGAATCAGGAATGAGGAGATTCGCATGTGAATCAATGTCACCGACATAGCCAGAAGGATAGCAGAGCTGAAGTGGCAATGGCCACGGCACATAGCTCGCAGAACAGATGGCCGGTGGGGCAGAAAAGTTCTCGAGTGGCGGCCACGTACTGGAAGACGCAGCGTAGGCAGGCCCCCCGCACGATGGACCGACGACCTTGTCAAAGTCGCCGGTAAACGCTGGATGAGGGCGGCGCGGGACCGAGCGACGTGGAAGACCTTGGGGGAGGCCTATGTCCAGCAGTGGATGTCTACAGGCTGTGGATGATATTTATAAGAATCTCAATATCGCCGGATGGTAAGTTTATATGAGGTCGAAACAGCACACGAGTGTAATAAGGTTCTCAAAAAGGTTCTTTTTTTTATTGTTCCGTGCTGGAATCGAACCCGCGACCAGTGGCTTCTGAGGCAGACAGTGTTACCCCATCGCCAAAGTGATCGTCAAAATAGAAGTAGTTCCGCGGGCTCGTTTCCCGAGCTGAAAGCCAGTTTTTTCTTAATGTGTGAATGCAGTTTATCTTTTTAATAAAATCGATGACATGGTTCCTACGAACAGATCTTCACCTTCGTATATCTCTCAGTTTCAGACTTTCCTAACGTGAGCTTATGTTTATTATTTTAAATATAAATTAAATTATTCTTATGTGTCGTGTTTTACTGTTTCTCTCAAAGAAGCATGCTTAAAGGTTGTTATTTAACAGAAAGAAAAAAAGAAAATCATTTATTGAACATAGCAGCAAAAACACAAATAATAAAAATAAAAGGAAAAAACAAAAATTTAATTTAATAAAGTTGGTACAAGTAATGATAATTAATACAATAGGAAATTTACATTTGACAAATAAAAAAACAAGAGTTTAAGATTTACAAGTGCTGCAGTGTCAAAATGGCTCCAGCTCAGCTTAATGCTGCGTTAAGGCCATAAGTGCGCAAGCGCAGGGCTGGTTTTCAGCAGGTGCCTTAAAGTGGGTTGGAAATTATCACCAATTTAGAATTTATAAATCTTGCACAGAAACTTAAAAAACTTATTTATTATGCTCAATACGAGCATGCGTAGGAGCAGTTTACATTTGCTAGGTTTAAACATGCTAGTTTTAAGTAAGTATACATATATTTAAGTATGAACGACTGGTCGATACTAGCATGCTCAATAAGCAAACCTATTTAGACGCGCTAAAAGCACGTCCCATTCCACCCGCGTCGTTGGTAGCATGCTCAAAAATCACAAGCATTTCGATTCACGAGCGTGTTCAATTGGAGCATGCTTTCGTGCTTGAAATGTGTAACAAATAGCTTAAGTCGTATAAAAGGATAAGTCGACTTAAGTAATTTATTCAGACGCAGAGCTTTTTTAACTCTACTTTACACAAAGTATTGTAGCGACAGTTCCTGCAATTAATTTGCGTTGTGCGGAGGACGCAATACGCATTGCGTTGAAGTTTGCAGCACGGCTCCACTTCCGCAAAAAACAAAAGAAAGTGTTTTTTACAAAAATGTTTATTCATTTACAAGATATTAAATAACAACGAATAAATTCACAAGCTCACAAACTGCAGTTGGTTTATATTCTTTTTTTTAAACGAGTCGGTAACATATTGTCGTAGGATGTGTTCACAACGTCGGAAATAATCCCTGTATTTTTACTAAATTTAAAAAAACGAAAAAAAAACTTTAGATTTTGTCATGGATTCTAAAATCATCCATTGGAAAGAAAATAATTCAAATACGTTTTTTGACCACTGAAACAAATGGATTAGGAATATTCGGGTTATAGCTTAGTAAGACACGCCGATATCCGCTAGTTTCAATAACCTTCTAGTAAATAGATCTTTTGAAACTTTATCACAAAAAAAAATTAAAGATTCAGCTACCCCTGGATAATTTGATTTCATTGTGTTTGTCAAAAGTTGGCAATATATTTCTGTAATCACTAATAAAAACAATTCATAATACACACATCAAAAAAGTCTAAGTAACACATACAAATTTTAATTTTACAATGTATTTTCGCATTAAATCATAAGTATGTTCTTATTTATATATAATTTTTAATGCTTTTTGGATATTAAGCAACAATTGTTTTTCTTTTTCATATCTTAATTATCAATTATACAAGTAAGTTGCTTCCATGCTGGACTGGGAGCGAAAGAAAAACGTAGAATGTACCAGCTGCTTCTCTTCCCGGGCATACTGTAAAAGTCAGTTAAGGGACAGAGGTTTTATTGCCGTTTTTGTGGGCTACAGACTGACACCCTGTCACTGCAACAGTCTCTCTCCATTATTATAATTCCTCCAAACGTGACGTCAGGTGGTTTTGTAGCCTCTGGCGTTCTGCCTACCCCTTGGTGGTAGGATCCCTTCTGGGTCCGCCTGGCTAGCGACCACCCTTTATATAAAGTCTGCCGCCAAATGTTACCGCTCCGGCGGTAATGTGTTCCGGCAATATTGTATAAAGAGCCAGTTCCTTCCTAAGCCCGTGTGCTTTCATCTTCGACCTCATCGTCACTTACCATCAGGTGCGATTGATGTCAAACGCGGGTTTAGTCACTTATAAAAAAAAAAAAAACCCCTTCTGCATAAAATTGATTCAGAATACTAAATTTTAATAAGCAAAGAAATAAACGCTGTAAAATTTGAACAAATTTATTTGAATTTGTGATAAAAATTATACTTGAATTTTTTTACAACCAGCAAGTATGTCCTCTAGATCAAAAAAATTACATAGGTGTTAATACATATTAGGTAAACCTATGTAAAATTATAATAATTGATTAATAATTTGAAATAGTATGGTGTTGCTTATAATTTTTTGATGTGAGTATTTGATGCATGAAACAAGGACTTATTAATATAAAACAATGATTTCTACGGATTCGATTTTTAACGTTAGAAAAATATTAACCTTTTGTGAAATTTTCTCATATGAAACAAATTTTGTGCACTCATTTTCTTAACGATGTAACGATATTAAAGCTTTTTCCAGCTAACCAAGAAATACTGTGCTCAATTCGTAAATTCTGTTTTTCCTGTAAATTTAGATTTTTGTATTCGTATTGCGGTTTCATGCTTCGCACTTTAGTGCCAGAAATTGAGAATTTGCTTTCCACTAAATTCTAAACTTATTCGAAAACTATGAATATTTATGTGAACTGCAGTTTCACTTAATGCAATACAATATGTTAGTAATAGCTAATAACTTAACTTGTCGATTGCCAAATGGCGCAAATATTTCAGTTAATTTTTTTAGCTTATCTTTTTAAGGGCATGCTGTTAATCTGCAAAAGAGACAGACCTACGATTATATGACTCCGTTTTTTTATGTTTGTTTAGGAGCAATCTCCTACTTAAAGATGATGCAGCTGGATCTTAGCTTGGTCATATCATAAAATGTTCTACTAATACAGGCAATTTCCTCTTTTTTTATAATTTCATCCAGGTTTTATAAAGGACTAGCTGTTGCGCGCGATTTCACCCGCGGAATTTCGGGATGAAATCCTACGTATCCTAAGTATCCTACGTGCTATCCCAGGTTGTATTCTATCACTATGCCAAATTTCATCGATAGCCCTTGAGCCGCTTTTCCGTGATTGAGGAACAAACATCCACACATTCAAACATTCACGTTTATAATATTAGTAAGATGCACCACGTAGTCCGTCATACAAAACACCAAGTGTTCTCATATATTCTCCTCTCGCATTCTATTCTGGTCTATAGATATTCATTTTATGTATTTGAACGAACAATGGCTCACAATCACGGAGGCTCAACAAATACACGATCGACGGGGACTAGTTAGCATGGCGACATGACCGGAATAGAGAGATCGAGTGTAATGGAATCTGTGGCTGAAAATTTTAAATCAAAAGATATAGCTGTAAATACAAACTATAGAAGTGTAATAAGAAATGTTTTTAAGTGTCTAAAAATTGTTAAATAACTCCTTTTTTTCAAGTTTCATGTAGCCGGTTAGTCGTTCAAATATAACGAAGAAGTATTTTACATCTAACTCCACCACCGCACATAGCTTGGAAGAGACAGATATACTAAATATGTTTTGTTAAATTCATAAGCTAACGCGAATGGTTGATATGTAGATAAATTAAAGATTAACCTATTGGCAAATAGGTACTAGGTGTGCCATTGATTAATGTTCGACTAACCGCTGCTCAAAATAACAGCTACATATCGCACATACTGCACCCAGACAACTTCGAAGCATGGCTTGCATGCAAATGATTGCGTTGTTCCGAGATCGAAGCCGCAACGGAATTCTATTTCTCTGATTGCATAATATAGTTTCAGCTGAGAATTAGGTACCTTCAAAATTAGCGATAACGTATGGTGCGCATTTCTTTTTCTCGTTTTTATCTTGTTAAGGTTTTACCTCCATTTTCTACAAAATTTACTCGAGGCCACCTCAGAGATAAGGATAGTATGATCTATTTTTACTTACCGCCGATACTTCCTCCTCATATTAAAATGTTTATGTTTTTTTTTTTAATTTTACTCTTTTAAGTACTTATCACAATTTATTTATTTCAAATGTGAATTGCGGATTTTAGCCCCCTATGCAGCTAAAGTTAAAAATACTTTTCGTAATTAATTTTATTCAATAAGTAGCTTTGCTCTATTTAAAACCGTAAAAAAAAACTAACAAGAGTTTCTCATCATGGACGTGATAGTGGATTAAATAATTTAAACAAAAGCAAGTGATCTTTAATCCTTTATTTATTTATTTAACTAATCAAAAAGGCTTTAATTCCCTCCGTGCATAATAGTATATTATGTAACAAGTGAGCTAAGTTCGCCTCGCCTGCGGCTCGGGCTCAAATCACAGCCTCGACTGTAATTAGCAACGCTCACGAGTTACATACGACGTTTTTCAACACACTTGTGAGTAAAAGACAGACATACGTGGTCATAAAATTTATTTGAAGCAGCTGTTGAAGGTACAGTTAACAAACTTATATTCTACATAATAATTGTTTTAAAATATCGCGGTTATTTTCACTATGATTTAATGTATTTACGGGATTCTTACCACGATTTCCGATTTTATTTTCGCACGTCCGATATTTCGATGCTGTTATATAGGTACAGTCCGCGATCATGGTGCTTGTAACAGCATCGTAATATCGGACGTGCGAAAATAAAATCGGAAATCGTGGTAAGAATCCCGTAAATACATTAAATTATATTCTACATTATTATTTGAAGTGCCAGCTCGTCCTGAGTGTATGTCGGCGACATAGACAAATCACTGGAATGATTTGGCATTAAATAATTAATGCTAGATGTCAACGGTTATGGTTCAAGGCCAGGACAAAACGTCTTCTGCTTCGGCTCTAAGTTAATGCCGCCTGGACGCGCGCGCTCAGCGGAGCCCCAAGCGCCGCGCCGCGTCAGTAGCCCTGTCCCATTACACGCTATTGTTGCTTGGAGGAGCTGTGCGGGCCGCTGCTGCTGCAGGCGCGCCGCCTGGACGCGCAAGCTCATATATTTAATGTATAACCCGGATCAATAAGATATGCTCTGTTTACTCGCATGTAATTTGCACTGAGGTACAATTCAACTTTGTAGGATTCATTATATTATGCACTAGGGTATAATATATTATGCAGGCGTGACTTATAGCCCAGTTTATAGTTCTAAATTCAATAGAATAAGGCTCACTTTACGAGCAAGTGTGTTGAAAATAAAGTTGTAAAATTCACGTGATAAGTTTCATTAATTTTATAGGAAACGTCAGACTAAAAAGTTGTCAGATTTTTGTAAAGCCTAAACTGAGGTGTCTTTATACTTTTGAGCTGTGAGTGAGTGACATTAAAATTAAAATAAAACGCTTTAAGGCTACAAAAAAAAACTACACACAGAACTTAAAGTACCTAAAACGCCATAGAGCTACTTCAAAAAAAACGGTCTCCGAGGCGCAGTGGGTCAATAGCTTGTTGATATGCGAAACGTTGCGGGTTTGATACCTGTGGTAAGTTTGTAAGATTTGTTACGAATAAAATGTTTGCGACACGATAGCGCTTAGTAAGCGAGTGGCCAGTATTATGTTGTATTATGTATATTATTTACTACGTTGTTAATCAATCCTTTGAATTTGTTATTTTTATAGTGTATTTCTTTCATTGGATTTATGTTTCTTACTATTTGTAATTTTAATAGATTTTATGTAACAATTTCTGTTGAATTACCAATGAATAAATAAACTAGGTATTAATAACTTTGATTTTTATTGCTATCAAAATTTATCAGTTTTAACTGATTATTTTCAGTAGTCAGTAGTGACTATTGCTAAAACACGCCACCAATAAAAGACAATTCACCAATTAAATAGTTAATTTCGTGACCACGGTATCTCTAAATACAAAAAACGTCAAAATAAAATGTAAAATACCTATTATAATTTCCATAAAATCCACTTAAACATTTGTTTTTTTTATTTATTAATAAAATATATCTAGGTACCTACTTATCTACTTTTTACTATCAGTAAAATAAAAACATCGTAAGTAAACATAAACATTGCTCCGTCAAAGATAAGAATAGCGCTAAAAAGAGCAAACGGAATGAAGGAAGACGTCCCTTTCTTGCCCTTTTGCATGAAAAAAATAAGAGTGATACAGTTGCCATAATTATAGTTTATATTGTATAATTTCAAGCGTTTCAACACAAGCCCGGCTAGCTCAGTCGGTAGAGCATGAGACTCTTAATCTCAGGGTCGTGGGTTCGAGCCCCACGTTGGGCGCATTTCTTTTACTTCTATTATAACTAGCTACTATCTAACAAAAAAGTCATGATACATATTAAAAATAAAAAAGTTAACAATACGTATAACTCTTGAAAAATTTGAATGTGAATCATTTTTTATTTAAATTTTGTACAAAAAATATTTAATGTTTAATCTGCCACTTTTTTTTTAAATGTCAAGTACTTATTTATTTAAGTTTTTGCTACACGGTTTTTTCTAGTTGTTACATAATCTATGGTATTTTTTGACAACTTGTTTCATTTTTTTTTTAATGTTTTGATGATTTTGTTCAGAAAATGACACTGACACAAATGATTATTGAAGTGTAATTTTATTTAAATTCTTATAGTCACTGAAAATGGATAAGTAATTGTCAATAAATTACACTAATCTCCTTGAATAAATGGCAAGATGCCAGAGAATAATAAGACACGTATTAATAAAAATAGAATTTCATTGTGTTCTAACAAATACACAGGTAGCAATAAGCTTATACATAGATATACTCTATCCGAACTCAGAATCAAGTGGGCACCAGCTGGGCAATAAATACTAGTTTTAGAAAATTCGAATAAATCCTCATAGGTCCCTACTTTAAAAACTGGTGACCGTTCATCCTGACGTCAGAATGAACGGTCACCTTTAAATTTGCTGATTCTTCTAAAATTCAATGGCACTAATTGTATCGTTAGCGGAACTTAACGGCACCAAATAGGCACCATTATTTAAATACTTTTCTAACCTGATTGGATACTAGTGACTTACCATTCTGACGGTAACGGAACTCCCTAATTAGTCGCCTCTTATTCCACGCGTATTAAACGGCAGTAGGGCTTTTTATGTAAGACGACAACCTGGATGACTGACAAACACGATTGTTACCTATGAGTAAGATATCCAATTGAATATGCAATTACCTGCAAATTTTCGGTATCATTTATAAAATATGATTGTAATAGTAATAACTGAAACACTAAGTATGACAAAATGTTTTGGAGACCAAACAGGGGAACAAGGGGTAACTTAGTTGACACAAAAATTCAAAATTCACCAAGGTACAGGTGTAAAGTAAATTGACCAAAGCTTTCAAATAACTACTGTGTTTTTGTAGTTTACGCAGGGACAAAGTTTATTTGAGGACTTTGCATACCTATGTCCGTACTACATGTTCATTCAGTCGGTTACAAATATTTGATATTTAAATTAAAATTAAATTTCACGTCCATTTCTGATTTCTGTTTCGAAATATAATCATGATATTCGAATATAGTTTATAATACCTCTATTAAAATCGCTTTCTAGTTTTAAGTCCGTCCAAATTACGTATTTATTTATTATTGCCTCCTGAGTTTTTACGATATTACGATAATTTAATGAAAACGCTACAAAAACCTTATAAAACTTCTTTTATTTGCTTAATAATTTATTTTGTAAACAAATCTGTTTTTTCTTTTATAGCAATAACTACTAATTCAATTCTTCACTATCCTCAAACAATAATACTAATATAATACCATCTCAAGCCTTTCAAACCAACTATTTCTTTGACCATCCTACTTCCTTTCTTACAAAGGCCGCGCCGCGTTTCCCGCGTCTCCCCTGCGGCAAAAGTCTCCAAGTAACAATATTAAAGGTTTTTAACTAACGGTCTGTTTGTTTGTTTGCTTGTGTGTCGTGTTGTCTGCACAATCACAAAGACCTAGGGAAGCAGGATTATCTCCGGGCCTTATCCCGGACTACAGCTTTGTAGAGCTTGGTCGTCAGTGATAGCGGGATAGATCGAAATCCAAATAATACTTAATAATAAAATATTCACTTTAGATGATTCTATGACATTTAATAAGCCAGAATTTACTACCTCGTTTAATTTACACGAATAAAAGGGGAAAGAAGCCATCTGAAAAAGACTCACGGGAATTTTTATTAGTGTAGTCGTTTCCGGAGCTGTGATTGTAACCCGACTTGATACTTAGGTACCTAAGTCGTATATTTTCATATATTCATTAATGTAAAATACTATATTTAAAAGTATGATGCCTATGCGGAAAAAAATTCCTTTCATTTCGACTTTGCGTCTATAATTTGAACTCTTATCCAACTTTCAAAGCTACGTGAAACTCAGACACAAAAAATTAAGTAGAAATATGACTTCAACGAAACAAGTGACAGAACACTACGTCGGCGATATCAACAGTATTTACCAATTGTAGCAAAGCTAATTCATTGTAATCAATCAATATATATAAAACTGTTCCGTTACTGACTGAGTGACTGAGGTACTGAGTAACTGACAGACAACGTACAGCCGTAACTACTGGGCGTAGAGAGCTGAAATTTAGAACATACATTCTTTAGGGGATGTAGGGGTGCACTAAGGAAGGAATTCCGACGGGAACGGGAAATATAGGACTTTTTAGTTTGTATGAAAAATCTTAGTCCTTGAGTGCACCGATGTGAAACTTGGCGTAAAGGTTTTTCAATGTGTGTCTGGTTGTGTTATGAAAGGAATTCCCAAAATTCCCACGGGAACGGGAAATATATGATGTTTTAGTCTGTATGAAAAAATCCCACCCCTTGAGTGCACGGATGTGATACTTGATATAAAGGTTCCTCAATAAGTGTCTGTTTGTATTATGGAAGGAATTCCTGAAATTCCCACGGGAACGGAAAATAGGACTTTTGAGTGTTTTTTAATAGTCGGGTTTTAGTTTTCAAACTTTATTTTTTTGTTTAATACCTGTCCCCGCCGACACTGCGACCGCAACTCACTTAGAATTTGACTTCGTAACTCCGCCGTAATACCCGGCGCACAGACCACTGTGTTTTATAAATCCTGGACAGATTTGAGATCTCAGAAATTGTTTCCTATTATTTTCCTTGAGCGCCATATTGCCTTTCATAAATAAGTGAGTGGAGAGAAGCTTTGGCTTATACTATTTGAGTTTTCTTGAAAAAGAGAGTGTTTCATGGATTTGCATTGAATTGTCTTAAGCTGCTTTTTAAACAAAGATCTATCGTTTCTTTGTATTTCTTTGTAGTTAAAGTCAAAAGATTCTTTACTAGTTTTCCCTCGGGCTTCCATCGCGATTCTCATCTGGTAGGAATATCATGATAAACGAGTCTGTAGGTATATGTACGAAATTTTAGATCATTCTGATAAGCCATTTTATTGTGAAAAAATAACGAGCTTCCATCCCTTATAAGAACATCCGCGCTCATATTATATGCGCGAAATTAAATTAAGTCACATTATTTCATATTGTAATGGATCTGCCACCATTTCAGAGAGTCGATCCTTTTGGGACAATCGCTAAAAATCAAAAGCAACCTTCTTTCTTGTACTTAAAGTAGAGATTGTTGGAACTCTTATAATTCTAGGATAAGTAAATACTCGTCTTTAATTAAAAATAATGAATAAATCCCCAGACAATCACACCAACTACATGGCCTCAAAGTAAGCATAGCTTGTGTTATGGGATACCATGTACCGAAGTAGGGGAACCTAGAATATAAATAGATAAACACCCAGACACGGAACATTTATTTTTTCTTGTTCCGTGCGGGAATCGAACCCGCAACCACTGGCGTCTTATGCAGACAGTTTTATTCCATCGCCAAAGTGGTCGTCAAATTCTTGTAGAGTTGGCTAATGTAAGCAACCCCTGATTGGAGGTAGAAGTTCTTGAGGGCCTGTCTGACTACCCATAACCCTTTAAAAAAAGCTTGCTACCAAATATGCTACAGTATATATAGAGTAGAGCACCATAAACTATAATCCTCTTGTGCAGCTTACGTCAAGTACCCATTAAACACAATCACACATCCCATTACCTTCTTTTATCTGCAGTTAACCGGGATTTTTCACTCCGTCAACTTAACAGGCCATAAATATCGTAACTCACAATGTAACTCAAATTTAACTGCAAAAGTTCAGTTACATTGGGACATTTGTAAAAAGTTATTCCAAATTCAAACGGAGCTTCGAAACTGCGTCTATCATTGTGTAACGAGTACGCAGTTGCATGAGATAAAACGTTTCACTCGCGGATAAAGGATCACGTCATTTTATGGCCTAAATTTATGACGGTAACTTTTTTATGCTGCATACAAGGTAAGCTGGTGAGTGGTGAGCGATTTACGACTTTATCGATCATCAAATAATTGTCTCACACAAAAGCCGCATACCCTGGCTTCAGAGGTTACATGTTCCGCATTTTTTATGGAGATGCAGGGTTTCTCATATTACTTAAGCCTCAAATGCATTATATTGTTATTGATTGCGACTTATAAGTTTTATGTTAAACGGTTTGCAACAATTTGCAGTGGCTCTGAGCAGATATTGTGGATATTAATGAATATAATAATTCTAAGGTTAAAATACAAATTCTACCTGAACCTTATCTATACAGTATTTTTGATAATTCAAAACAGCAGTGCTTGTGTGAGTTTTAGAGTAATGAATTGTGTCATATTGGCTTCTCAACTGAAGCTATAAAATATATAAATGTGTTTCATTTCTCAAGAGAAATAAAAGAGTTCTATATTCTATGTATTATATATTTAACAATATTTTTTACATTCACGGCGAATGTCACACTATTGCTCTTGTAATTGTTCTTGTTTTAATTTTAATTTTAAAATAGTTTTTGCTCGTATTATACACAATAAAACAGAACTTGATAACTGTATTTAAACCTGATCTACAACAACCACCAGATTGGTTAAGGTGTATCTACATTTATTTATTTATTTAACAAATTTATGTACACATAAGTTAAGATACAATATAAGGATACATAGAACAAAATAAGTACAAAGGTACAGCTTATCTCTATCGAAATTTCTTACAGCAGACCCATACAAAAGCAATACATTTCCTATATACCCTATATACAAAAGCAATAAATTTCGACATTTTTTTTCATACAAAAATTTAAAAATAAATTACGATTTTTTCTTTTAATCTATTGCATAGCTTTTATCGCGGGCCTTGAGCGTGGGGACCGAATCCAGAAATTCCGTAACGAAAAAAACCTGAGCTTTTATGCGGGCAAAACAATCAGCGCCATCTATCGAGAGGCATCCATTCTAGGCAACATGACTATTTTTAGAGTTGACAGGTATATAAACAATAGTTGGCTTTCATAACAAATCCTTTATTTCGCTAATCTGAGTAAATCGATGAGTGGTCGATTGGTAACGTCAAAAGATTCCCGATCAAGAGTTACGAGTTCAAGCTGTGATAATCAATTTGACATGAATTCTTTTTTATGTTTTTCTTTTCTCCTTTTAAAATTATAAATACATTTTTTTTTAGTTTTTTATATTGCAAGCTTACTTTGTTTTAAGAGGATTAAATAAAAGAAAAGGCAGTTACAAAGAAATTGATTGATTGACTAAGTTAAACAGAAATGATGACACCAAAAAACGACATAAAAAATTTGACAAATGTAAAAAGAAATAAAAAGAAATGGAAATGGAGAATTTTATAATTGAAAACATTGGCTTAAAAAAAGAAGTTAGTCAATTATCTCGACAAGTGCACTTACTCAAAAATATGTGCACCAAAACGCTTGAAACTAAAAACTCTACGAAACAAAACAAAAAAAGGACAAAAAATTGTCGTCGGCAGACAATAGCTAATACACACAATGAAAACGTAGAGAAATTACAATCATTGCCACCATCACCATCGTACTCACTATCATCACCATTGAAGGAGAGTAACAAGGATTGTCTACGAGTGGAACCGGAGTCCTCACTACTTAAAACAAAAAAAAAAACTCCAGGCAGTGGAAGAGGATAAGGTATTGGTGACATCTAACAAAAATAGACATGAAGAACATAGAATCTTTGTAATTGGTGGACAGCAAAGTAAAGGTCTTCGTAACAGATTAGTAAGATCAAGATTTAATAATCCTTACGAAAAATATGAAGTTATATCTTTTACTAAAACTTACGCAAGCACTGAAGAAATATTGACGATGCTTAAGACCCAAAGAAAGAAGAGGACAAAATAATAATCTGCGTAGGTGAACACGACACAAACCCGACAAAAGTGTTGTTAGAAACATGTTTAATTTTAAATAAAAAATATTAATTGCAATATTATACTTCTGAGCGTAATTAAAAATATATTTCTTAACGAAAATAAGTTGAATGACATGATACATAATTTAAGTAAAAACTTGTTTAATAGTAAATTCGTACGATTACAAGACTGCGTTTGCTACACATGGTTTGCTATATGTAAGAAAATAAATTTAATAATTGATGAATGTGATTATAGAAAATAAAGGACTTCTTGTCATTACTAAGTATCATATTAAAAATAAACATTCAAAGGTTAAAAATATACATTCAAGTGCAGATTATAAATATAATTCAACTACTACTCGGGTGTAACTAAAAAGGGAACAATTCCGTACTACTTTTTAAAAATGGCTGAAAATAAAATAGACATAAAAATTGGACATTCAAATGCAAACTATAAATCTCATCCGAATACTACTCAGGATATAATTAAAAAGGGGACGATTCCGTTCTACTTTCTTAAAAAGACAAAAAATAACTTGGAAAATAATGAATTATTTTTTTTTCGTAAATAAAGTAAAGGGGATTGGCGGCCACGGTATCACTTAATTTTAGAGTTTTAAAGCGTATCAAAACCGGGCTATATGTAGTTAATCGGTCAATATGAGACACGTTTTTTCCAACATCTATTGTTGTGATAGTTGTTGGGAATATTTAGAAATACAATAAAAAAACAAATACAAATTAAACTTGCCGAAAGCAAATTTTTTAATGTCCCGGCAATAAAAAATAATAGTTGTAAAGTCCTACTGTCAAACTTGAATTAAGCCGCCCGCGCCGCCGCCCCGTTAATGTAATGTAATGGTTTCAAAATACGACGCCATGTTAGAAAAGACGGACTATAAATTCCTGTAATTTTTAGGTTAGATTATTGTTTTGACTTTTTATTCCCAACTTCTGTATAAATCTAATAATTATATTCTGATTACTCGTCATCTAAGCAATAAAACGCATATATTAAGTTTGAGGTACGTGAATGCTATGTGAAATAAAAGCGGTACTGACAATGTATGGGACCTTGCCATTCTTCTTTAAATAATAATAATGATAGCAACTCAAATCAACTAAAAATATTTCATCATAATATTTCGGGTCTTTTGTCTAAAACTAACTTGTTGGAAATTACCTTAAATGAATTACGGAAAAATCACAATATGCCGAATGTGCCGACTTTGCTTCTCCAAGACTTTTGTTAATTTAACAATAGTAATTTATTTTTGCATGCCCTAAAAAGGTAAAATATGTATGACCTATTTGTTTTAATTTTAAGTCCTAAATCTGTACCATATTTTATGCAAATAAATGATTGACTGATTGATTCATAACTTTACATGCGGGCTTTAATAAAAAATGGGCGCCATCTACTAGGAAATTGTGATACTTCATATTACATCAAACATTACTGCATTAATAAAATAAATAAATAATTATAATTGCATAAGTTGATAAAAAATGCTATGCAATAGCTTTACCGCGGCAGTCTCCGAGTGCCACACGACTTTTTTTTATATTTTTTCTGTAATCCTCATGGGTAGGTACTAGAATACTTCCGTAAAGGTATTATATAGGGTTTGCGGGACACCCTGTATATTTATTGATAAAACTGCAGCGTTCAACTTGTTTGCTAAGTTACTACATGGACTTTGTATAAATTACATAGCGGTTGCCTTCGTTCCTGTGGAAGTCATTTCTGCAACTTTAGGAAGTGACTCGTAACGGTTTTTCGTGGGTGGTGGTGGCGTCAGGGTTCAGATTCACTCACCACCAAGTTAGATCAAACCCACAGCAGATGAAGGTACAGTTATTTATTTTATTATATTGCTAATTTCCAAAGGTATACATGAATGGCACATCTTATAGGATAGAGTTTAAGAATAGGTAAATGCTACACTGGGTGAGGGGAGTATTATGTTAAGGTCAGACCTAGTCTCTTTTAAATCTTGATCTCATCTAATGCCTATCAATTGTTCACGGGGAGCGGTAAGTGACATTTATTCTGATAAACCCATGTGCTCAAGGGGAGAACGATACCACGTGGTCCCCGCCATAGAGTAAGTATTACGGCATGATAGTAGGAAAAAATTGTATGATTCTAGAAGAAACATAAGGTAGAAAAAGAAACCCTGTAACGGGGTCGCGGGTTCGATTCCCGCACGAAACAAGAAAAGGAAATGTTTCGGGTCTAGGAGTTTATCTCCTATATGGTTTTAAATTTTTCAAGTTAATTCGCTACTAACATAGGTATAATAAGTAAAATTGTTACTAACAGAATAATGGATTGTCATGGTCTGAAATAAGTAATTTTATTATTATTTATATTCTAGATTCACCCTAGTTTACTACATGGTATCCTATATCACAAGCTCTGTTTAGTTTGAATCCATGTAGTTGGTGTGATTGTCTTGGGATTTTATTATATTATTATCAATCACGACATTCGTCCGTCTTTCTTAACAAAACGTTTTCTTAACAAAACACGTAATCAGCACATGATGCTACAGCTCAAATACGGAAAATATAGCCACGTGAAAGATGGCCAAGATGCTACTTAACAACAATATGGGTTTTCCATGTCCAAGCATTTACAATTTCATGGACGTTTTACGATAACATCATGGCCCTGTAAAGAAATGAACAAAAAGATATAATTTATCATAAAGGCTGGTTTACCTACGCATTTTTCGTAACTAACAAAATTTCAAAAACTCACCAAATTGAAAGTTTTGGGGAATCTCGATAGAATTCCGACCGGCTGGTGTAGCGGTAACATACATTGCCTTCTATGCCAGAGGTCCTGGGTTCGAATCCTGGCGGCGGCGGATATTTGTGTGATGAACACAGATATTAGTCGTCAAGTCATGGATGTTTATATGTTTATTTAAGTTTATTCTAATAAAAAATATGTATTTCAATATGTTTATATATTTCTTAAGTATATCAGTTATCTAGTATCCATATCACAAGTTCTTTAAGAAACTTAATTTGGCCTAGATAATGTTGTGTGAGTGTCAGAAATATTTATTATTATTATTATAATGGGTAAATACAAAACTCTCAGCTAACACACTCATTGGTGGCTGGTCCACTGGTCATCTGAAAAAACGAGAGTGAGAAACATGAATGCTTTATGGAGAAAGGCCGTTCCCTTCCTCACGCAGAGTATTTATAGCTAGCCAATTTGAAGCTGTCAAAAATCTCACTCAGATCGAAAACGTAACCAATACCAATCCAATGATAAAAAACAAAAAATAGATTCAAAGCACAGTACCAATTTATCAATCGATCTTGACGATTATGAACGAAGGATGCAAAAAATGGGATACAATATATAATTGCTTGAATCAGGCGTTATTTTGCGGAAATCCATCAGACACTATGTCTAAGTTGCCTTGGTAATTGCGCGACTTCAAAGTGGTAGGATTTTCATGCATTGGTGCACCACCCTATCTCTCTCTCAAGAAGCAAGCAGTCCACGCAAACAGCAAACACACACTCGGAGTATTAATTTTCGCAGAGTCAGGCTGTCCAATGCAAATGTATTTTTTTACCGTATCCACAAAACATTAAGGGTCAAAAACGATCAGCTTATCAGTCAGCGCATGACCACTAGAGTAAAGAAGGTCAATATAAGTATTTACATAACTTATTGAATTATTACGTTCCATATAACACGTCTGTATGAACAGACCTGTACTTTACCAGAAAAGCATATTAGCTGAAGAGAAACCAAGCACCAGCTCTATTTGTGATAAGTGACGTTCGGAGCTTGAATCACACGCATGTTTTGAGGAAGGGATTGGCTCATTATAAAACATGGTTGGCACACGTGACCGAGGGAACGTTGATATTGTGTGGCAGACTTTATTAGTAGGGTGGTGAAGGAATTCTGATTGGTGAAACATCAACAAGTTGGTCAAAAAACCGGTCAAGAGCGTTGCGCACCGAGGGTTCCGCACGTAAATTGCGAGTTTTCATATATTTCTATTTTCGTTCTCACTGTTTGCCAAATTTCATGATTCTAAGTAGGCCAAGGGAAAGTGCCCATTTTAAGTGCCAATATAGACATGAATTTACGGTTTACGTCATCTTTGTTCATCACATAATTATCTACCGTCGTCGCCAAGATTCGAACTGAGGGCCTGTGGCATATAAGGCAATGTATATTACCACTACACTTGCTGGTCTTTGCTAGTTCACTATTATTCAATTCATTCCTTTAACCATGATCATCTGGCATAAAAAAACTCATTGATTCCTTAAATAGTTGAGATTAAGATTTAAGATGTTGAGTTTTATACAAAGTTTTTATTATTACCATAATTATCTCGATCAGTAAACCACAGTATAGGTCGCAGAGTATGGAGCACGCCGAGGGACGCTACTGCCCATCCTCTGGTGTGTAAATCCTAAAACGCCTCTTACGATGTACACAGGAACTTACGGAGTTGAAAACTACGCAGTGAAATCTAGGCTCCCGAGCCCGTTTAGATAAGTTCATTTCCTTTGCTAGCCAGACTAGAACTCGAATTTAGTACCTCTTACACCACAGACGAATACTCACCCAATGCACCTCTGAAGCCGTTCTCATCTCTAAAGCCCGATTTACATTTCAATAAGTACATTAGTGAGTTAACTTGCGTCATCGGCGAGTTAAGTAGTTATTGTCGTTTGAACGGCAAACGCGAGTTAAGTAGTAATTAGTTAATTAAGTTTAGTCGCATAGAATGCGATCCTATTTTTCGGCTAGTTAAGTAGGAAGTAGCTGCCCTCTCCCACGTCTCCCGCACCCCGCCAACTTAACTGATCGGCATGTAGGTAGACGGGCGAGTTTAGTACAGTTCATAAGTATGCACACAGTGGCCGCGGACACTTCAAACATGAATGTTTGTTTAATTTAAAATGCAGTGATTAGAGCAATAAACCAGCTAGAGATGCAGCTGTTATTAAAACTTACTGCTGGCACCACTTTCATTTCTTCTAGCAATCCAGCTTCGTTCCCATATACGTTAGGGTCTATTCATTTCTATTAATATTTCATTTTCAATGTGTTCTACAAGTGAAGACAATATTTCTGTTATTGTAGCACGCAAATTAGTATTAAGTAATTCAACGTCCATTTTGTAGATTACAACAACTTTTTCGGAGAAGAACCTCTTTGAGTCGGGTGAAACTACCGTTAACGCGACTAGTCTTCTTGTTGAAAAGGCAGCTTATGACTGCTTACCGCCTTTATATTTGAACGCTACTTACTACTTGATACTTAATTGTCTGATTACTAAACTTATTGAAATGTAAACGGGCCTTATGCGAGAAATTATTACCTGTTTACTGCGTACGTTGTTTTCGGAAATTTCCATCGCTTTTATACCAAAAAAACAACAACTCTATTTACAATTTTTTTACAAAGGTTACTTTCCCTAAACAAGTTAAACAAACAACAAATCTGACGTATCAATCAGAATAACACAAATTAAAACAAACAACTCCACTCCATTGATTTACCTATAGGTAACGCAATGTAAACAGCGTCTAATTGAACATTGTTTGAAAATAATACAGTGTACATTAATGCTCAAGTTTACGTAAACAAACAGGCGGTCCAAATCAAATGTATTGTTCTTAAGAATAAATGAATTTAATTCTATAGCTACACTCCAAAACGGACCATTTTATTAAGTACTCTATTCTGTATAACCATAAGGCCATATTTCGGTATTCTCCTTTAACTTCGAGATAAAGTTTATTCAGCTGAAAATTTTCTATAGTTTTTGGAAAGTATAAATAGTGGTTGTGTGTCTATTGGAGCGTGTATAGTATACCAAATTGGTCTAAATAAGACCAGCAAAATGTTGCCCGTCGTTTTGGTTCTACTCGTTGCCTCGGTAAGTTTATGAATTAGTACATTTTATGTTTTTGGAAAGTAGGAAAAAAGCTCTGAAAAACATTGAAAATTTTCGTTCCTTTTTTCAAATCTATTTAAAGAGTATGTGTCTCGTTCACGCTATGTAGAGGAAATATTTGCTAACTCGCGCGCGAGTCGACTCTCCTCGTTCATGGCATAAGCCACTTGACTGGCGTGATGTCTTACTAAAAATCCGATGTAAATTATAATGCATTTTTTTTCTTTTTATACCTGTCCCATATAGAAAACAACCTTAATGTAACTTTCTATTGAAATAACGTTGTATGAAAATAAAAGTGTTCCATGCTGGACTGAGAGCAAAAGAAAAACATAGAATGTGCCAGCTGCTTCTCTTCCCGGGCATACTGTAAAAGTCAGTTAAGCCATAGTCTGTCACTGCATTATGCAATATAACCAGAATTTGTTTAAAAAAAAACAATTGAAAAGTCTAATATAAACGTGAGATATAATTAAAAGCGATACAATCCCATTACGTCTAATGATTTGTGAAAACTAGAAATTTGACCTGTTTTTACAGTTGAAGCCTTTTCAAATCCATATTTTCACTGGATATTTTGACAAATTCCGTTGTAACTAAACTCCTGGATGTATCTTGATGTTTATTAATTAGTCTAAGCCCCCATAACTATTCTTAGACAATAGCGAACCAGATTAAACTCGATTAAAGTCGTGCGTGATATTTTTTTGTTTTGAAGGAAGGTTACATAATACTGAAAAAATTTTTCTATTTTGAGCACGGAACATATAGACGGACATTACAATATACACCGCGTCAATGAAAGGGCGCAAGACTTCACACACTTATTCTTATCACATATTTTTTTATAAATTTTAAACGTTTTCGCGGATTACTTCTGATTATGTAATTTTATGTTTTCTTGCATTTCTTGCAAATTAAAAGTATATGGTAATTACGCTTGATTGTTGTTGTACGAACATGCCCCACTACGGTAGCTAGTTCATATTATTCCCATCTAGAAATAAAATTTGCATATACTTGAAAATATTATGTTGGTTAAAATTTAACCACCATTTGATTCAACTCTCGATTCTGATGAAACTTCTTTCAGGTTTTGCGTCCTTTAATAACCATGTTAACTTGCATAGTGTAGCATAACTAATCTCCTACACCAATAATAATCAGTCATTAAGTTTACCAGTGAAAAACATATCTACATGTAAAAAAACACATAATTTACAAACCATTATTTTAAACAACACAAAATATTTCAATTCAACGTACAAATCGAATAGATATACAATTATTACACCTGCAATGAGTAAATCCGGCATTTGACAGATGAGCATCGCCTCTCCCGTGACGTCACAATCATCCGGTCTCCCATTCTCTCCCATCGAATGTTCTGGAATAATAAATTCCAAATGGAATATGGAATTTGTAATGCGCTTTGCATAAAATATGCGAATTAATTTAAAATCTCTGTTTTCAGAGTTGGTATTACACTCGTTCGTTTATTAATTCTTCTGATTGAATTGTGTTCAACGATTTCGTGATTTTTGAGTTTGTTTACTGTTGCTCTAAATCTTTTGTTGAGTTTTGTAGCAATTTTTAAGGTACCTAGCTTAGTATTTAAATAAAATCTCCAGACAGTCACACCGACCGCAAACCATGCGATTTGGAATACGATATAGCGAACTAGGGACATTCCTAGAACAGAAATACGCATGTAGATAAACACCCAGACTCGGGACATGTTATTTCTAGTCTCGCGCTAGGATCGAACCTGCGACACCGCTGCGTCACGGAGACGGTAATAATTTTCTAGTTTCAAGCAACAAGCATGTTTTTTGTTAGTTTTTAAATTCAAACTTTAAGCCTTAGCCGAAATGTTCGTTATCCAAACTGACCCAGTTTACTTTAAAGCCCGGGACTTTCAAAGTATAATGTTATTAAAATAAATAAATAAATATTTCTGACACTCGCACAATATTATCTAGCCCAAATTAAGTTTCTTAAAGAACTTGTGTTATGGATACTAGATAACTGATGTACTTAAGAAATATATAAACATACATATTGAATAAATACATATTTTTTATCAGAATAAACTTAAATAAACATATAAACATCCATGACTTGACGACTAATATCTGTGTTCATCACTCAAATATTCGCCGCCGGCGGGATTCGAACCCAGGACCTCTGGCATAGAAGGCAATGTATGTTACCGCTACATCAGCCGGTCGTCAAAAATGTGCCCTGAGAAGTCCTTAGTTCGAGTAATAGCTAGGAATAGGAGAACAGGTCGTTTCAGTTTAGGAAACGACCTATTCTAAGCTGGATCGGTAAACTAGGATACTCCAAGATCCGCTGTGTGGTCTCCAGAACACAAGCTTATATATCCCTCATTTTGCGGCCTCATAGTTGGTGTGTCACTTTGGGTCCACGGCTTGAGCACGCACGTGGACAGGCGTGATGCTGTTTCGCTAGTAAAATTTCATAAGTGTGCTTATACAGTAGTGTCAATGGAATACTTAATCTCCTAATATTTGGCTAAACGTCGATAAAAATCGGAAAACGACGTACGCGCGTGTAATACCTACACGAGGGAGCTAAGCACGTCCCACGCGCGTCCACGCCACAATACAGATATCTGTACTGTGGCCACGCGACTGGCAGTTTCGTACGAGCGCTCGTGTTCTCATGCATGACGCTTAGTTTTATTTAATTTACCATTTATCACATTCTATTATTTCCGCAGAGCGTGCTCGCCGCCCCCAGCGTGATCGTCAACACCGTGCCATTCAATGAAGTCAGCCGCCCCGTCGACAATGGACGCCTGGTCTCCACGTAACACACTTTTTTAAATACTTTATTATTTATATGGTATATGTTTATTTCATGACACAATAAAAAACTCTAAACCCTATCAATCATAGGTATTCTATATAATTCAACTGGAATACAGCTATGCAGTGTTACTGGTAACAAATTTTAGATATTGTAAGAGAGGAATACAGAGGAACTCGATTCTGATCATAATTATGTAATAAAAGTAGGCACTGCATTTTTTACTAGAATTCCCTAAATATAAATAAAGTGTTTTATCGCGGCTCTCGCAACTCTGTAAGCCGCCGCTTCAAACAAAACCAGTAAGAAAACCGCGTGCCGCCGCAAATGTAGTAGGTATGTGCGCTGGTGTAACCAATTTGCGTGATGAATTCTTTCAGTTTACTCATTAAATAATTAATATTTATTTTTATTGTTCGCTAACTATGGGCCTTATAAATAAGCTTAGAGTCGCTCAGCGGGCAATGGAAAGGGCCATGCTCGGAGTTTCCCTGCGGGATCGAATCAGGAATGAGGAGATTCGCAGGCGAACCAATGTCACCGACATAGCCAGAAGGATTGCTGAGCTGAAGTGGCAATGGGCAGGGCACATAGCTCGCAGAACAGATGGCCGGTGGAGCAGAAAAGTTCTCGAGTGGCGGCCACGTACTGGGAGACGCAGCGACCTGGCCAAAGTCGCCGGTAAACGCTGGATAAGGGCGGCGCGGGACCGAGCGACGTGGAAGACCTTGGGGGAGGCCTATGTCCAGCAGTGGACATCTACAGGCTGTGGATGATGATATTTTTATTTCATTGTTTTTCCTTCTTTTATGATTTCAAACTATCATTTTTATTTTATTTTTATAATATCTACTGTAGGGGCAGGAACTAATACTTTTGAAACGGCGGTCGAAGTTAGGCAAAGAGTATATTTAGCAGTGTTACAGTAAGCAGATAAGCAACTACGGTAGGTATCGCGTATATTTACATTTTAAATTTTATAACTCCACGTTTCGGTGTCTTTGCGGACCATGGGGTCTGCAAAGACACTGAAAATTGACTGGTGACTACAAATCAACCCTGTATAAAACAAATCGCGTCTTTCTTAAATCACTTTATCAAAATTATTTTGATTTTATTATCTTTTTGTCCCCTTCAGGTTTTCGAAAGATTCCTCTCCTACTTTTCTTTTTGTGTTTTTTTGTAAGATTGCTCAACACAACTGTTTTTATATCTTTATAATATATGTCTCATATATATTCTTGTAATTTTAAGGTTTATCTTATACTAGCGACCCGCCCCGGCTTCGCACGGGTGCAATGCTGATACATGCTCTTGCCGCACCGAGCGGCCGGCCGGTACCGCCGCAAACGCTACGTCCCGCAATTTTTTAATCTGTAATATCTTCGAAAACATTCACTTAAATCATACGGTGTAAAGGGCCATATAGATCTATATTAAATGAACAATGTATTCAAGGTATTTAATTGGTTAAGGATTAATGTTGTATTTGTTAAAATCGCTTCGAAAATTAGCCATTATTTGTCGTAAAAAGTAAATGACAAAAAAAAGTTATTGTGGGCTATCCATAAGAGATAGACATATACTATCACGGACTTTTCTGTAGACCTTTTCAATGTGTACAATACTTAGTACATTATTTTGATAAAACTCGTAGGGTTCAGCCTGCGTTTGCAATGTAAGCGGAAAAAATGTAATTATTTACGACATCACATTAGAAACCTCAAAAATAACAGTACTTCTCCACTATTTAATGGATGTTATTATACATATAAACCTTCCTCTTGAATCACTCTATCTATTAAAAAAAACCGCATCAAAATCCGTTGCGTAATTTCAAAGATTTAAGCATACAAAGGGACATAGGGACAGAGAAAGCGACTTTGTTTTATACTATGTAGTGATAGTGAAGCGATAACATATAAATGGTGTAAAGATTCTTAAACGTAGTTCGGAAAAATTTTAATGTAATGTGTTTGCTACTACAAACCAGCTTGTAGTACTACGTCGTAGTATTATAATTGAAATGCCGCTTCGTAGTAGGTATGTTCATCAACAGCGACTATTTTTTAAAAGTTTGTGGTTGTTTGTGAAATGATGTTAAAATAAATAAAATAAAATAAATTATGCAAAGCTTAATTAAACAAGACCCAGTGAGCATGAAAGTCTTAGCAATTTTTTAAAGTAGTTACTTAACTATGTGATGTTAAATTACAACACTTTTTAACCAAATTTATCGCGTATGATTACATTTTTAATTTTTAACCTAGGAGAGCAAAATGTCGTATGTCAGAACCGCCTCTTATTGCACCAACTTTCTAAAAATCACTTAGACAAAGTCATATAAAAATGTCAAAATGTCAACTTTATAGAATAAAGTTTATTTTAGTTCAAACGTTAATTACAATCCGACAAGGCTTTTTTGGTGCTTGGATGTGATGTCAGAGGGGCGTGAGGGTGAAAGAAGGGTTACCATTCAGTATAATTTCCCTCTTCTCAGGCAAAAATTTGAATGCATAAAGCTTTTAATTTTTTCATGTTTGAAAACAGAAATTATTTCATTTTATGTATTACAAACAAGCAAATCGCGTTAACTTTCACAAAAACGTTAGTGCTACAAAAACAAAGGGTCGAAGATATAAATACTTAGAAGATTAAGTAAGAAAATATAAGTATTAAAAATAGAGTAACATGAAAATAATATCATATTTCTATGATAAATTGTTTTCCTCGTCATCCTCGTTACCACTACTTTCTTTATTAGATACCTACTCGTATCTTGAAAGTTTTGCAAAAAATCTGCTCATCTTTCTTCACTTTTCATACAGTCTTTCTAAAGAAACAGTTTTCCTGAAATCGTAATTTTTATTGAGATTTAAAAAATCAAATATATTATGTTCTAAAGTGCAATTTTCAAAGTATGTCAATATGTAAATATTGCAGAGGCAATTTGCTTCTTTACTCTGAAATAGAGATTTATTGAGACAATAAATTTTTTTTCTTTCTGAAAACAACTTCTTCAATTTTATAGCTACAATAGGTAAGCCTACATTTTGTAAGTTTTGGCGTAGGCATTATATGAGCGGTAAAAGTACATGAAGTGACCTTTCCCAAGACGGTGGGGTGGTTAGTTTCAATTTTTCCACGCGCCAAAAGATCCTTGTCGGACTATACACACTTTTGGTTCACCTGTCAGGTACCAAAAAAAGTGCCTTTTTATTCCACTAGAGGCGCTGAGTACGCTTGACCCATAACAACTGTCAAATACTATAGTAAAGTTACTTTTATAGTGATTTTGATGAAAAAATTAGAAATGCATAATTGCGTAGTCATAAGTTTTATAGAAAATGGATACCGCAGTTTCTCTGAGGATATACACAAGCGGAACTTTATTTACTCTTTATTGTTTATTTAAAAAAATACAGATAATCATAAAAGGATAACAATGTACTGAAGGCGGTCTGGTCAACAACTTGTGGATGTTACTTGATTTAAACTTTTGTGGAAACGTACATATTACGGTCCACATTTTTCATATTTTGATACATGTGCTTACATTATTTTATAGGTTTACCCCAAAATAGAACACAGAACCAGAAATTTTGATTACAACTTGTTCATTTGATAGTCTGTTATGTGTCAAGCGTATGAAGCGACATCTATTTAGAGCTTTTCGTTTTCTTCTCAATTGTTTCTAAGTCTACAACACATGAACAAAGTCATCAAGCTTATAGCAACAAGTATTTTTTTAAGATTTTATTTATACCTACTTTTAAAAATATAGGGTTTCATGACGTACAGGGGTGTGACTCATCAAGTCATCAATAAAAGAATTTCTAGCCATAAAGACACCGTAGGGTTTACTTGCTCTCCTAATTTAAGTTTTAATTTAAGATATAAATATTTTTTCATTATATATCGTGTTTATTTATATTTTAATAGTTGTAAATAGTTTGCGCAACTTACAATGTCACGCATTTGACAGCGAAAATAGAACGGCTATCGATGACACACTTTCGAAATTCGTGATAGTTTGAGATCATACATGAAGAGGAAAAATAAAATTAAAAATAAATATTAATTATTTACTGAGTAAACTTAACCGAAAGTTAAAGAATTTATTACGCAACGTATGGTTACACTGGTAAGGACGTAGGTACGCTCAGCGCTATCAACACAGAATAGGTAGGTAGGTATAGTCGGCTTCACGAACGGTTTTTGACCTAGTACATCTCTTTATATATTTGTAGGGAACTCTGCTGAAAAATTAAGTACTATTTTTATTACATAATTATGATCAGAATATAATACAGAGTGCTTCAATATCTAAAATTTGTCGCCAGTCACCCTGTATAAGGGTGTGCAAATGTATTTAATGGCGTAATATTTAAACCTATTCTTTGTTTGAGTCTTATAAGTACACAGTGCAAGATTAGCATAAATGATAAAGAGGGTCATTATTAGTTGTCTATCAAATCCTAGAAATGTAACGTATAGTCGGCTAAAATTAGGATAAGCGTGTTGCAAAAAGTGACAAATCATAAGTGATCCCTAATCTCCTGTCAGGACTTCTTTACCCCCTTTACCTTCTGTCTAGCGATGACATTTCATAAGGAAATCTGCGGACAAATATCACCGCTAGAACGGCTTTGTAAGTACAGCTCCCGCAATGAATAATCTCATGTGCTGTCTTTTTCCTAAGGTTAAATAAATACAGGGTGACTGGTGGGTCATTTTCGAAGTTCCAGGACGTGATAGTTTGAGATTTGAACATGAGATTTGACATGAAGAGATTTTTTTTTAATAAATATTTATTATTTAGTGAGTAAACTTAACCGAAAGTTAAGGAAATTCATTACGCAACGCATGGTTACATCAGCGTAATGCAATAGATACTTAGCGGGTGGTGGTGTACGTGCGGTGGGAACACTGCTGTGTGCGTGTTGACTGAGGCGGCGCGTCGGGAAAAGTGTAATAAGGTCGCTTTATTTATTCATAGGGATTTCTGATCAGCAGTGCTAGCACGGATCTTTTGTCGATCGTAAGTTTACGAATGCTCGTATAGTATGGAGACGGTTTTGCAAGCAATAATTGAAATCTATCCATTGCCGCACGGTCAGCTTAAATAAATGTGTTCCTTTTAATTTTGAATGTTTGTTAACAGGTTCTACTCTTAAATAACTGTAAAATAAAAAATTACATTGTTACTAAAAACTTGCAACCGACTCCATACTATACGAGCATTCGTAAACTTACGATCGACAAAAGATCCGTGCTAGCACTGCAGAATCGAGTTCAGAGTAGTCTCCTTCAGTATCTAAAAACTGTCACCAGTCGCCCTGTATAACCAAATATTCTCTTCTCTGCAGCTACACAGTCGATGGTCCCTTCGAGCTGATTGATGAAGGAAGCAACTGCATCTTACTTTCATCCGTGAAGGAGACCCTCAAAAGCATCGCTCAGCTGCAAGATCCCTCCAGCAGCGCGCTGGTTGTCATCCAAGTCATCGCCTTGCTCGGGGAACTGGCCAATGGAGTCCCAGGAGACTCTTGCGCAGCCGCTAACGTGAGGATTCATTCACTCATTCCTCACAACTCTTTGCAATGAGCCTACTTTAGGGATATGACTCTCTCCCGTGGGTGACCGTAGACCACCAAGCCAAGCTGGCTTCTGATAAACCCTAATGCACCCGGGATCGACAGCGTTCCAAGCTCTTCAAATTAAGTTGACATTATTTGTTTTTTTTAACGAACTTTTTTGCTAACTATAAGTGTAAGAGCATATGAATCGAGTGAAATTGGCTAGAATTGCGATCCTATTCATATTTGACTCGCGAATAAACTTTTATAATACAAGCCCTATTATACCTAAATTATCACTGTCTTCGTCCCCCAAAGGTAGGTACGCACACACTATGCCGAGGCGCATCGCAATGCAATAATCCGCCTGCCGCAATCGCATACATTTTAATGAAATGCGACCCGCCCCGGCCCGCATAGTGTGCGATATTTCAAATAAAATGTATGAGAGACTCACGTGCGGATTTTGGCGATGTACCTTAAACTGGGCTTGCCGTTTGAGACACAAACCTAAGAATCTGCGTGATCCTGTTGAAGATATATGTTATTTTGTCAAAATGTCATCGAAGAATGAATACAATAAATACAATAAACACTAACGTACATTATTTTGCAGCTGATTAACGCATACGCCGCGGCGGCCGCCACCGGTAACTACAACAACGTGCAGCCAGCGCTCAGGCAGTTCATCGCGCGTCTGCAACAGAGCATCGACGCCATTACACAGCTGAACGCTAACAACGAGAACCTTAAGTACACTGTGAGTTATGTTAATTTCACTATATGCTCCGGCTAGACTGTTTAAGATGGGTTGTAAACGCGGTTTCCAAGGTCAAGCGAAATTTCGTTGCAAACAGCCGTCTACACTGT
Organism: Stenoptilia bipunctidactyla; assembly: GCA_944452665.1. Classification (NCBI taxonomy): domain Eukaryota; kingdom Metazoa; phylum Arthropoda; class Insecta; order Lepidoptera; family Pterophoridae; genus Stenoptilia; species Stenoptilia bipunctidactyla. The sequence goes on from OX101739.1 coordinate 1,230,412, forward strand.
TGTAAACTAGCAACGTCACCTCTGTTTGAACCTTTTTTTTTAACAGCGTAGACAGTGCTTTATACTTTATAGGTTTACTTATTAATGCACTTAGTAAACTATTCATTTACACCACTAGGTATGGACACTTAAGTAAATGCTTACAGTTGCTACTTAAGGTGCATTTCCTACAGAATTATGTATAGGGGCTAAAATTAAAATGAAATCTATTATAATCTTAATTCTTTAAGCATGACTAATTGATGGAAAGTCATCATGGAGACAAGGGTGGTACTCGTCCAATCTCGGGAAACCTATTCACTTGATCAAGTACCAGCACTATTGTGGTCAGGAACAACAGACGAAGAGTAGGTACCGTGGGTTTTTTTGCAGTGTAACTAAAAATGATGAAATAACAAAACGAGTAGTGTAATAAAATGAATACCAGCCAGTGTAAAGGCATATACCACCACCAGTATAACCAAATGGTGAATTCATACAACGAGTAGCAGTGGTCGTTAGTGCTATATTTCACTAGACATTATTTACAAGTGACACAATAAGAAATAACAAAATCCTTTATTACGATATATTAAATATCAGACTGATGTGTGAGTAATATTGATTACCAGCCAGTGCACTTATATTTTATTCCAATTATATTTTATTTCCTATAAAATAGGGTCCGAGACGATACCAAATCGGTCGAAATAGTGTAGTTGGCGTTAATAGTGTGGTTAGGTATCCTTAAGGTCTAAAAGAACACGTCCTCATGTTTAGCCCCCACCATTTCATACCACTAATAAAGAAGCAACTCGGGTTATGTATAAAAAAAAAAACAAAATCAAAGAAGTGCATCTCATTTCAAAACGCATTTGACGCATTGCAGACAATTGCCATTGTTCACTTCATCTCCAACCACTTAAATCCAATCCAGACCCGTTCAAACTCGATTTATCCTGAGATACACCTTTCTAAAGATCTAAAATCAATCTAATGGAAGATTACTTCGTTCTGTATCGATTTCTATTGAATACAATCGAGTATCGCGGAACAAAGGCCGGGATGCGAGTTGCGATTCGCTGCAGTGCAACACATTAATCACGCGAGAGACCGAGCATCCATCATTCCACAGTCCCATTGCTATTGTCTAACCCAAGCAATTTACACCACTATTACACTACTGTTATTAATGATTTTTGCCTGTATATGAAGATAAATCGTATTCGAGACTGGACTTAAACATGGATGAAATATTACAGCCTGCGCGAGCTTTTCAAAAGATATCCAAATGCTTTTTTCAATGTCTTCTTGTTAGTTTAGAGATTAAGGCAGCTGTTTCGTTTTTTTTAGTTGGTCTACTGAACGATACTTGATCATAATCAAGTCAAGTTAAATCATATTTATTGCTTCAATGTGTGGTGCAAATAGTGGTTTAATATTAAAATGACACGTTCCATAAAGAAAATCTTCTCTTTTGTCCTTGAGCAATTAGATAAGAGAGATTAGATAATTAGATAGATAAGAGAGAGAAGTAGCGACAGTTTTAAAAAAAAAAAATTGACTAATGGGCTCAATCGAGAAAACCACACAATATTTTAAGATTCATGATTCTTTGATTTGATATTTTTGAATATTTGTTTCAGAGCCTCTCCAAGGCGACTTGCTCCAGCAACGGCAGAAGCTACAACTTCGAAGGTGCCTGGGACACCATCCTCTCCAGAGCTGGCCCTTACCAAGTCAGGTACATCAGACAATCATACATTTACATACATTGTTATTTAACACCTCACTTTGAACTTTTAAGCCGATTCTATTCTAATAGCGGTTTCACATCTGATCGGCGTAGCCGTAAAACTATTCTATGATAGCTTACCCACTAGATCCAGCTTTAAGCTTCCGTGACCCGTCATTTCATACAAGACTTCTAGATCCGTATTTCCTCGGATTCGGATCGGGTGTAGTGCGTAACCGCTCCAATTGTAAGTTAGAAGAGCCATATCGAAATAAACGTAACGTTAAAGGATTCTAATCTGAGCGACCAACTTGCTGGTAGAACCTCTTCAGTTAACCTGGCTAGCGACCACCCTTCTTAGGGTGTTCCCACACCAATCTATGGACCTTCGATCGACGTCGACCCTTATAAATTCAGCCACCTAATATCACCACACCATCGGTCATGTGTTCCGAAATAGACTAATCTATACTAATATATAAAGCTGAAGAGTTTGTTTTTTTGTTTGTTTGTTTGAACGCGCTAATCTCAAAAACTACGAGTGGGATTTGAAAAATTCTTTTTGCATTTGATAGCCCAACTCTTGAGGAAGGTTGGGCTATCAAATGCAAAAAGAATTTATTTTATCCCGAAATTCCGACGGGATCAAAAGTTACGCGGGTAAAACCGCACGCGGTGGCTAGTTAGAACACAAAACTACTTTTTCATACCCACACGACTTTGTTAATTTACAACAGCTTGACGGATAGCGGCTGTTTGCAACCAAATTTCGCTTAACCTTGGCGGTTTAGCGCGACCTTGGTGGGAGCGTTGGTTGTTAACAAAAGTCACCTTGGTTTGAAGCCTCGTTTTAAGTACCTAGTCTAGCCAAGGCCTAACTTTTCATCGTTTTCAGTGTCTTTACAGTCACAACGTAATCCGATTTTTTTTTGATTTTATCTCTCGTCCACCAATCGTATACAGGGTTGGATTTTAGCCACCAGCCAATTTTAAATGTTAGTTTCTTTGATACGATATAAACATACCTGCATATATTTTAGTCGCTCAGTGGAACAACAAACTTTTTTTTAAATAGTCGCTGTTGTATTAGCGCGTAGTCATCTTTATTTTAAAAGTAATTTAGAGTGACCATGCTTTGCTTAATATGTTAGCGGATATATTAATTTCCTTGCAAAAAAAAAATCGTTTCTATAAATGTGTTAAAAACTTTGGCCAGTGACTACAAATCAACCCTGTATATATTTTTTTTAAATCACAAACGTGATTTTTGAGATTCGAAGAAACTAACCCATCAATCTCACGTGTAAGTATAGAAAATGAGTCGAGAAACTCACATTATTCCTCTCAACAGCCTCATGAATGAACTGTACTGCGATGCCAGCCGCCTGTACCGCGCCTTCGAGAAGAGAAACAACAACATCGGAGCCCTGGTCACCGCCAGCGCCCTGGCCCCCGTCCTCAACATCGCACAAGGAGCTCTGCCTCAGTTGGCTAGCGTAAGTACTCACAGACATACATCTACATAGATGACGTAAGTGTCACGATTTGTATTGAAACCAAGCATGCCGAGTTTTTAACACCTACTGTAACGTCAGAGCTGATATTTTGTGACTAAAATACAAACCGATTCAAAGACAGATTGTCAGCGACGCACCATAGTTAAAGGTTTCGTAAAACGTACCTTTAATGTTTCTTATAAGATTACTTACAAGGTTTGATTATAAGTTTGAATCCTCACTCTTCATTAGGGTTAGTTGAGCTCTAACGCCCTGCCAGAGCGAGATAGAAATATGACTTCCGTTTCTTATAAGAATTCTAGAAAGTTTGATTGTATTTTTGTAGGTATTAGTTGCGCTCTGACGCCGTGTGAGAGCGAGAGAGAGAACATATTATTATATTGACGGAATCTGTCTTAATAATATAAGCTACGCAGACGACATGGTGCTTCTGAGCGCCTCGCCTTGTGATCTGTCAACTTTATTGAGCATCTGTGAGAACTACGTTAACAAGCACGGCCTAGTTTATAATGTCAGGAAGAGCGAATGCATGGTCTTTCAAGTTAGGAGAAAAAAACCTGTAACAATACCACCCATAAAACTGTGCGGGGTAACACTGCGTATTGTTGAAAAATTTAAATATCTTGGTCATATTGTGACTACTGACTTGAAGGATGATGCAGACCTTGAGAGAGAGCGTAGGGCACTATCAGTTCATGCTAACATGATTGCCCGCAGGTTTGCTCGTTGTTCGCCGGAGGTTAAACTTACCCTGTTTAAGGCTTACTGCACAAGTTTTTACACGGGCAGCCTGTGGGCCAGTTATACAAGGCGAGCTCTCAATATGTTAAGGGTTCAATATAATAATGCGTTCAGGATACTGATGAGCTTGCCACGTTTCTGTAGTGCATCGGGGATGTTTGAATCTTGACGCTTGGTCGGGGTTCGGACACGCGAAGTAAATGCATTTGCGTTGTCTATGTAAGTACAAATACAATTAGATAATCCCTACAGTGCAGCACATAATAATAATATAAAACAATACACACAATGATAACGAAACAATACAAAGATATCAAAAACGAAGAACAAGTAATGCTAAAATAAATGTAATATAACAGTGACAGTGCCTTCCTAAGCCCGTGTATTTTCAACCGACTTCCAAAAAAAGAGGAGGTTCTCAATTCGTCTGTTTGTTTTTTTGTGTCTTTGTTACACGATATTTCGGACAATTATGAATCGATTTTGAAAATTCTTGTTTCATATGATAGAAGTTACTTCATAGTTGGTCCCATATACATATGGACGACCGGCTGGTGTAGCGGTAACATACATTGCCTTCTATGCCAGAGGTCCTGGGTTCGAATCCCGGCGGCGGCGGATATATGTGTGATGAACACAGATATTAGTCGTCAAGTCATGGATGTTTATATGCTTATTTAAGTTTATTCTAATAAAAAATATGTATTTATTCAATATGTATGTGTATATATTTCTTAAGTATATCAGTTATCTAGTATCCATAACACAAGTTCTTTAAGAAACATAATTTGGGCTAGATAATGTTGTGTGAGTGTCAGAAATATTTATATTTTATATTTATATTATATAAATTTCATCGAAATCGGTTTAGTACTTCATTGAAAATTTCAAATTGGAAGAATATGTATGATTTCGGAGAATGTTTACGTTGATGACATTATAACTCAGCCAAAGTTTTGAGGTAAAGTCGGTTTTTTTAATGCTCTACATTCGTTATCTTTCGATTTCAACGTCAATTAGGTACCTGTTCGATGAAAATGAGATCAGTTGTCCTAAAAAGGTAGATTTAAAACCAATTCTCTTCTGTAATTCAATGAAACTTTTTGAAGATACAGACGCATAACGTACATTCTATTGCTAATTTCTATACTATACCTTCTATCCGGGATGAAGGAGGCCGTCAATCGCAGTTCACGTGTCAAGAGACGAAGTTATGCAATCGCGCTGCATAAAACAATATGAACGTTACCAGAAAGTAAAAATACCCTGGTCCATTTTTATTACTAACTGTGCCACAAAACATAACCATAGAGTTACGAAATAATAGACAGGTTTTTGAAAATCATTAATTTTTTTATTAGGAAATCACCCATTTTATATAACTTAGGTACTCTGTTCAACTAACATTAAATAATTAAATTATATTGAGTGACAATTCTTACTATCTATTAACTTTTAAAGTAAATAGTCTTTTCATAGTAATATACGAAAAAATAACTAGCATAAAATAACTCCGAATAAAACTTTTCAAAATTCGTAGTTATCTTTCTTACATCTTAATATTAAGTATCTTTCCAGTTCTTATACTATTAACCACATGTGATAATTAATTTAAGTTACTTAGCAAAAATAAAAGTCTCGAGGTTACATAATAACTAACTTGAGTAAGTAACTAATTGAATTGCTTCAAATTTTAGTACCTACATATTAAAATTATAATAAAATTTTGGATTGTCGGCCAATTTCAATAAATACAGTATGCGATAAATACAGTCTAATGTTTTCCGGCTTTTTTGTTTCATCAGATTGGTCACTGCAGTATTTTCGTAGCTCTAAAAAATCGTAGAAATCTTCCCGTACTACAATCTCACAATTGTAGCCGGACTGACCTATCAGAACGCGAGGAACCCCCACCACAGTTAAAAAACATAATACGTCTAGGGCTATTATAATATCACTGTTGCGGCCCCGTGAAATTACAATATCACTGAAAAGAGACTGTGAAATTATAGTAACCGGTCGTTATTTACAATAAACCGTGTAATTATAATGTCACTAGTGAAATTATAATATCACGTCTCTGACAAAATCCCTGTGACATATGCATAGAATGATGTGATAAGGTTAGCACAGGTCAGTAAAAATAGAGATCATCGCAAAATTAGTTTCCTCAGTTCTTTTGCTACGGAGAAGTAAGCTTAGAATGGTTCACGCATGGTGGATATTACAATATTCTACTTGTCTGGTATACAATATGTCAAAGTGCTTATATGGTTTTGAATCTAAGTGAAATAGACTCATTTGAAGACAACACTCTACTCTTCTTCTCCTTTAACTGTCTCTTTGCAAATTCAACCTTAAAATTTTTCAGAGTATCCTCATTATCTTTAAATTGATAAATTGATATATTCCATTTCAGTTCTTGAAAGCAGTCGGCGCTGGTGCCAATGCAAGCCAATCTGCTGCTGTCGCCAAGGCAGCCCTCGCCAAAGGAGTCTCCGTGTTCAGCTACTAAGTTGACAGCCCTAGCCTACTAACACATTCATATCATATCGCATATACTCACACTAGCACACTAACGTAATAGTTAATAGGGTTGTCCAAACCCGAAATTGTATAGTATTATATTTATTGTAAACTACAAAATCTAGTCTAAATATTTGGAGAAAAATTTGTATTTGAATATACGTTTATAAATATTTTAAGTTTTTTTTTCAATTAATATTTTCTCTCTATCTCTCATGAAGCTTGTAGAATAGCAACGGCTTCAATGTATACTGTGGTATTTTAACTCTTCAGCAGTGCGATCACAGAACTTTATCGAATCATATATAACGAATGTTTACGAATGCTCGTATAGTATGGAGTCGGTTGCAAGTTTTGAGTAACATTGTAATTTTTTATTTTACAGATATTTATGAGTACAACATGTTTACAAACATTAGAAATTAACAAGGCACACATTTATTTAAGCTGGCCGTGCGGCAATGGATATATTTCAATTTTTTCTTAAAAACCGTCTCCATACTATACGAACATTCGTTAACAAACGATTCGATAAAGTTCTGTAATCGTTTCAGTTGGAGACTCATAACAGTGATAAGTCATGGTCAGTAATTCATTAATTTGTTGATATCCCGGAACTTCCAATCTGAAAGCCTTTTATGTTTAATAGAAAATAAGCATCCAAACTATAAAAAAGAAGCGCCAATTTATTTTACTAAATCCATTATCTAAAGCTTGGCAAAAAGATTATCCCTTAGTCGAATGAGAAACAAAAAGATAAGAATACTTCTTCCTAAAATGAATTTCTATTTACATAATAAACGCAATCTAATTATACAAATCTCTCGGAAAGTTTATAAATGTAAGACAAAAATCAGCATTGTTTCAAAGCCGAATTAAATTTTGAAAAAAGTTTTTCAATTCCCGTTTATTGCAAGACTCGAGTGATCCGCGAATGAATTTAGGAAGTACCTAACGTAGAATTGAAAGAAAAAAGTTGAGACATACTTTTTTTTATTTACAAGGGAAGCAAGAAGATCAAAGCGAAAGAGAACATACCAAAAAGTTCGGTAACAAGATACTTCCGATATTCCGAGTTTAAATACTTTTGACTCTCAACAAATTTTTATCAACATGACGAAAACAAATAAGAAATTCCGATTGTTAAGGCTCTTTATATGATATTTGGGAGACTTTAAATCAGAGATTTTTTTAACAAATTATGCATCGATATAAAATTCATTATATCACCATCAAACATTAAAGAAAATTTGAAAATGTTTTGAAAAATTTGAAAATTGCATAGCTTCTATCACGGGCCTTGAGCGTGGGGACAGAATCCAGAAATTCCGTAACGTAACGGCACAGCGGTGATATTTTGATTTCATAACTTTACATGCGGGCTTTAATAAACAATCAGCGCCATCTACTAAGAACTTGTGGAACTTCAATAAATAAATATTTATAATTGCATAAGTTGATAAAAAATGCTATACAATAGGTTTACCGCGGCAGTCTCCGAGTGCCACACGTCTTTTTTATTTTATAACATTGTATACTGTATATAAAAGATAAAATATGAAAACTTTGATTGATCGACGTGATGAAGGCGAAACCTTTATTTCCAATTTCCAAGACGTAGGTGCTCATTTTCTTTTACATATAAAAAGGTTTTAAGTTTATGTAATCAACTAACCACTTTGCTGGCTTGATGCTATACGGCCACCTTCTCGTCACCCAGGGAGAATCAAAGCCCCGCAGTAGCTTCAAAAAAAGTGGAGATACGAATTTATTGCGATTATACAGGGTGGCTGGTGACAAATTTTAGATACTGAAAGAGAGCACTCTGTACTCGATTCTGGTCATAATTATGTAACTAAAGTAAGTAGGTACCTAAGTACCTACTTAATTTTTCACTAGAATTCCCTAATAATAAATAAAGTTTTATTACTATTTACTTTACTTACGCCTCAGTCAATCACGGCAAAAGCACGCGAATCGCTGCCAACGCTAGTGTAACCATGCGTTGCGTAATTAATTCTTTAACTTTCAGATAAGTTTACTCAGTAAATAATTAATATTTATTTTATATTACATTTTTTCTCTTCATGTATAATCTCAAACTATCACGTCCTCGAATTTCAAAAGCAACTCACCCTGTATAAATAAAGATCAACTAGGTATACCTAGAGACGAACAAGATTCTCAGAACGAACTGAATTAAAGGCTGGCGTATACTTATATATATACACCATACCATACATAATACCTCTTCTTTAATAAAGAAAATTTACAGTTCTCTATCGAGAAAATTACAGCGAATCTATGCCTAAGTGAAGATCGACGCCAAAGAAGACTTTGATACTACGCGGCCTTAATCTGCATGCAAAGTTTAACTAGTCAATAAACCCTTAATATGTCCCTAAATTTGACAGAAAAGCCCTTTTTCAGTTCCAAAACTACACTACAGATTAGATTTAGAGGGCCCTAATATAATTTAGACGCGTAATGCGCGCCAGCAAATGGCCTCCTCGAGTTTAAGGGTTAAGGGCCAAACAAATTTACATCGTAAAAATGGTTAATGGTCCATCCGACCAGAACGAGGTGTTGGCCCACTGACTTTATTACGACATAAATTTTGCTACTTATATTTTACTTTCTGGGGTTCTGAAGGTGAGAAGGGATAATCGGAAGAGACTTGTGTTGTTTTCTTAAAGACGTAACCCATATAGAATTTTTTTTATGAAAATATTAAGAAGTAAGAAATTAAGCGAGGGAAGCATTATTTGTGGTACGACCACTTTGGCGATGGGGTAAACCTATCTGCCTGAGACGCCAGTGGTTGCGGGTTCGATTCCCGCACGGAACAAGAAAAAAAACAAGTGTTCCGTGTCTGGGTGTTTATCTATTTATGTATTTATATTCTAGGTTCCCCCCTAGTTCGCTACATGGTATCCCATAACGCAAGCTATGCAAACTTTGGGGCCATGTAGTTGGTGTGATTGTCTGGGGATTTTATTTTATTTTATTTTTTATTTATATAGTGGTTCTTTTTCTATCCTTCAAGCTGTTTTGCGTTCATCTTTTATTGTTCTGTTTAGTTATAAATAATTTATCATAGTCATAATGTATACAATTTATATTTACCGCAAGAAACAACTTATAAACACAAACAATTTTTGTTAGGTAAGTCAGTCTTTCTTTTTTTTTCTTTTTTTTTTAATTTTATTTTTATTAGCGATTAAGCCTCGGCTAGACTGTTTACAACAAGACTTCAAACCTTGCTAGTTTACAACAGTGAAGACGGTTGTTTAGAAAGAATAAGATAAAGAAGATTTATGAAAGAAGATTACAGAGCCAACAATTATGTATGGTAGTGAATCTTGGATGTGCCAGAAGAAACATGAAAGCAGGATTAATACTCTGGAGATGAAAGCTTTAAAGAGCATGTGTGGAGTGAAATTGTGTGACGTTGCGCAACAGTGAAATATGTAGATTAAGATGTAGTGCCTAAGATTGAAAGGGGTACCTAAGCTACGGTGGTTTGGACATTTGGAAAGGATGAGTGAAAGTAGATTACAAAATAGGTGTACAGAGCAAGAAGGGACGGTGCTCTCGGAAGGGACCGTCCTAGGCGAACGTATGCCGATCAAATTGGCGACGTTCTAAAAAGGGCCTAGTTAAAAGTAACCATCACTGGCGATCATGCATGAAAAGATTAATGAACGTAGAGGAACGAAAGGTGTATGTCTGGATCGTAGCAATTGGCGTTCCCTTGTCTCTGCCTACCCCAAAGTGAGACAGGAGTGAGGTTATGCATTGCGTTATGTTATACGTTGGCTGTAAACAAAAGTACGAAATTCGAAAAGTGAAATTAGGTTTCGGCAATGTTTTCGATACCACAGGTAGGTACAACACAGGCATCAGTTTAACCACCTTTCTATTATTTCTTTCTATTGGGTTATTGACGCAGCAGTGGATAAAGAATAAACAATAACCTCAAACTTTAAGCTAAGTCAAAGTAAATAATAAATATTTCTGACACTCACACAACATTATCTAGCCCAAATTAAGTTTCTTAAAGAACTCGTGTTACGGATACTAGATAACAGATATACTTAAGAAATACATAAATATACTTACATATTTTTATTAAAATAAACTTAAATAAACATTAAACATCCATGACTTGACGACTAATATCTGTGTTCATCACACAAATATCCGCCGCCGCCGCAGGATTCGAACCCAGGACCTCTAGCACAGAAGGCAATGTATGTTACCACTACACCAACCGATCGTCAAAAATTAAAAGTAATATTGATTCTTTAAAGGAAAACACTTGAAGCATCTCATATTATTTAAAAAACAAAATGAATCTAATTACCGTCGATCTGTTGAGAAAAAATGTTATGAAATTTAACAGTTACCACTTTAGTATTGTCTTAAGTTTTCGCGATTCATACTATTAAATAAAACCCTTTTTAGCCGGATTGATCGCATATAATTACATTTTAATTACTTTGTAAAACAAATAAGCACTTTTTACGTACATTTTATAAGAGCCCTTGTTACATAACTATTGTTTTATAACATCATTACATTTATTTTAAATCTTGAACGTTTGAAACGGCACTTGAATATTTATAATAAAACAAATGGAACCCTTATCCCACGATCACCACTCTGCCTTCTCCTCCACTTTATTTATCATGACGCCCGCTAGAAGCAATTTAGCTAAAATTTAATTATACGGGGTAAATCGTTTCAGAGGCTCGGCGGCCACATCGGATGCAACCGCGGTCGCTTTGTTCGACGTAGATCGAAGGTTTTCCTTGATAATTAGATTTTTCGAGAGGTGATTTATTTTATTTTCACCGAAAATCACACAACAATGTTCATAGAAATCATTTTCATTAGCGTGAGTCTGTCTCCTGAGTGGCGAGGAAGTTTATCAGAGTTTTCAGGACGCCGAAATGATATCTCACAAACCCTTAAGAGCTGTGATACACGCATACGTTACTTTACATGCTATATAGAAAGATTTCTGTAGTTTGACAAGTATGTCTTAAAAAACCCTTGCAGTGAAAAGCAAACAGTTAAACTTGAAGGAGTTAAGGGTATCCTTGTATGCATCAAGGCGAACCAGTAAAAGTTCGTGTTCTATACCTACTGGTCCGGTTTGACCTCAGGCAACTTTGTTGCGCTGCTGATATTGTGCTGGCGGTTAACCATCGGAGGAGGAGGTCAATTAATCAATATAGTCTCCTCAGGGCACTTAATGGCTTTTAAGTGACTAGAGGTGTGACTAATATATTCATATTAGTTATACATATCAGTTACACGGCAGAAATGTTATATTCGGTAATACGAACATTTCTTTATTATGTTCTTCAATAACTGTCAAATAACAGTGAGCGACGACGCATGCAGTCATCAAAGCGCGCGATAATCATTATATTATAATATAATGAATAAAGTACATTTTACGAACTAGATCAGAACCTCTCACTGTTATTTGACTGTTACCCAGTTATTGATAAAGCTTTAGTACGTACTATTATTGCTTTTCAAACCAAACTCTCCAGTCATAGGTCTGCTGTAAGAAATTTCGTAAGAGATAAGTTGTATCTTTGCACTTATTTTTATTAATTGTCTCTTAATTGTATCTCAACTGTGTGAACATAAAATGTTAAATAAATAAATAAAATAACTGTTAGGAGCTTCGTTGATGGAACTAAAAATGTCAGAATAAAAAAAGTATGAAAAATAATATTATGAAGAGTGATAATTATGAACACAAATCGGTAGCAAGTCAAAAAATAGGAGTAATAATTTTATGTAAGCCGATATGGAGCCGAATTGTACTTGACAATTCCTAGGATCGGTTTTAGCTATTAGAAGTCTTAGATTGTGGAAATGCACATATTGGGTTGGGGAAAAAGTTTCTTCGCATTTTTTAAGAAAATTCAAAACATTTTTTAATATAGTTTATTGACATTAAACTAAAGTATGTATGTACTATTTTGTTCGATAACCTTTTGCCATCTTGTAGGTAGGGACATGATCCCATTGCTATAAAAATTTTGGGACCTCTCATCAAAATACCGCGACAAGTGGATTTGGCAGTCCTCTCGTGATGTTAACCTAACACTGCCTAAATAATTCTGAAGAGACCGAAACAGGTGGAAATCTGAAGGTGCAAGGTCAGGACTATACGGCGGATGCATTAACACCTCCCAGCCAAACTCTCTTAATTTTTGCTGGGTGGCTATAGATGTGTGAGGTCTAGCGTTATCATGATGAAACACCACACCCCTTCTGTTGATCAATTCCGGCCGTTTTCTCTCAACTTCGTGTTTTAATCTCATAAGTTGTTTGCAGTAGAGTTCAGAATCGATAGTCCTGCCTGGTGGTTACAGCTCATAATGCATAATGCCCTTCCAATCCCACCACACACACAACATCCCCTTATTGCGAGTTAACCCGGGTTTCGCCACAGTCTGTGAAGCCTGACCGGCCTTTTACCACGACCTTTTTCGCATGTTCTTGTCGTACGTGATCCACTTTTCATCACCAGTTATCAGCTTCTTCAAAAATGATTCGGTTTCGTTACGTCGTAATCAAGAATCACAAATGAGTACACGGTTCATCAGGTTTCTTTCAGTGAGCTCGATAGGTACCCAAATATCGAGCTTTTTTGTGTACCCAGCTTTTTTCAAATGCGCTAAAACTGTTTTGTGGTCAATGCCCAGTTCTTCAGCTACGTCGTAACTACTGATATGTCGATCTTGCTCCACTTTTTCAAAAATGGCATCCATTTTATCCGTAATAGGGCGACCAGAGCGAGGTGCATCTTTGACATCAAAATTTCCGGATTGAAAACGCTTAAACCAAATTTGTGCTACTCTCACAGACACTGCACATGGTCCATAAACATCGCCAATTTTTTTCGCGGCTTGCGTTGCATTTTTACCTTTTTTGTAATAAAATTTTAAAATGTATCGAATTTTTTCATTAGATTCACTCATCTTGACAGTACGCAAAACAAATGAAAATCACACATTTTCCTAATTTGAATTTGGAATTATGTTCTTTAAAATTTTAACTTTCAATGATACCAAAACCAGCTAGATATAAATACCAGAGAGGTTTTATTACAAGTTCATACATACTATAATGCGAAAAGACTTTTTCCCCAACCTATTAGATCACAAAAGGTAACAATGTAGAAAATACTGTTTTTTCTATAAAGTTATCTGAATGTTTAAAATATTTGTTTATTTATTTAAATACAAGCCAAAAAAGTAATCTTTCTTAGAAGACTTCTGAGCCCGCAGCTGCAACACTGCAGTCTACAAGAACTTTATGAGTTTTAATACCTTCCAGCTGATCCGACTTATGTATTCGAAATTTCTGGAAAGTCCACTTAAGTATCAAGTTTGTTGTCGTAGCACACTAAGTTTTAAACTTGATTTATTTATACTGTTGTTAATTTAAGTTTGTTCTACTTTTAGTTGGAATATTGTTTAAGAAATTGGTAAGATGTTGTTCTAAAGAAGCTAAATTTCGTATGAATATAAAAAATTAAGTTCTGATATTTGTATTTCTGGTACGGAAATATCCCCAGGTAATGCTGTGTTAATTATGCCAGACAGATTTTAATACCAGACTTTTTTATCAGGATTTTTATCACGTTCGCATTCTGTTTCCCTGTCTACCTTTCTTTACCTATCTGTTTCTCAGTCTACGAGCGCTTCGACTATTAAGCCTAGCATTTAAGTACTCCGGTAAATTATAAGTTAAGATGTGAAACCTGTGAAAACTGTGCACTATTCTCAAGGTGCCACTTCAACGAAATGCATCAATTTTACAGTTTCAGTGTACAGGATCATAATTTGACAAATTATTATACTACTTACATTTAAAAAAAAAAACAAATTGCCCACAGTTACAAATTTACTTCAGCTGCTTATAACGTAAATGTTCTCTCAGCTAAATAGCATGACATATCCGGTGTTACCAAGCAAAATTTTTACACATTACTTCTATAGTCATTCCGTTTGGCAACATTCTCGTCTAAAGAGAATAATAAATCTAAGCTCGCATGATGATAGAGCGCACTTAACGCTCAGCTCATTATGCTAGCTTACACTTAACGACAGATGTCGCAATAAAAAAACTGTCTTAAAGAAACCTTTGTAGTGAAGCTGTAAAATAATCTGTGTGACATATAGACTTAGATTTCAATATATGAAACTTTCTCAAAACATACGAACATCAAACCTACCACGTCATGAGCCCAATACAGCATAAGTCCTATATGTACAGCATAAGTCAGTCAGACTCGAATCTAATGTATTGTCGTAGTTGAATTACGCAAGCAGCTATGCAGGGTGGAAATTTTAAAGGCCACCTGGAGGGAAAGCTCCCTAAATAATAGAGATAGCAAAAAGAAATAAAACCGCATTCAAAGATTTTTTGAAAATTTGCTCGCTTCACTCAAGTATCGATCCGACTAAAATCTGTAAAAATGACACTCTGATAGCGACTTGGCGTCGCTCGCTATCCAGCGACCTGGATAGCGACTTTCGAAGTGAATATTTGAAAAATCCTTGAATACGGTTTTATTTTTTTTCCAAAATAAAGGAATGTTTCTTTGGAGAAAAATTTGCTAAGTATCTCTATTATTAAAAGTACTTTCCCTTCAGGTGGCATTAAAAAATTCGACCCTATATTTGAGCAACATTCCGACACAAATGATCAATTCAAGCAAGTGCTTAAATAAAGCATGCTTTCGTGCTTGAAATGAGCTTGTGTAACAGTAGCTTAACCTCAGTATTCAATATTTAATGTATAACCTGGATCAATAAAATATGCTCTGTTTACTCGCATGTAATTTGCACTAAGGTACAATTCAACTTTGTAGGATTCATTATGTTATGCACTAGGGTATAATATATTATGCACACGTGACTTATAGCCCAGTTTAAAGTTCTAAATTCTATAGTATAAGGCTCACTTTACGAGCAAGTGTGTTGAAAAATATATAACATAATTATTATAACAGATAATCATCAAACACACATTCACCCTCCATTTAATATACGTTCGGGATCGAACCCGCGACTCTCTCTACTCCAGCGACTCTACAAGCCGGCAAATAGAATAAAGCCACGCATTAACTGTAACAATACTTTTATACGGCTTCCAACTATTCAAGAAGATTTATCTCGCGCTGGTCGCGTGCCGCACTGGGACTGCGGCTTTTGAAGTTTTTTTTTGTTTTAGCGGTGAATTTGCCCGCGTTGGACCTCAATCTCAGCTGATGGTAAGTGAAGATGAGGTCGAAGATGAAAGCACACGGGCTTAAGACCCTCTTAGTGAAATATTACCGTAGCACATCATCGCGTCAGTGATATTCGGTGACAGATTTTATACAGGGTTGATTTGTAGTCACCGGCCAAATTTTTTTTACACAATAAGTATCATTATGGTGTAGCGGTAACATACATTGCCTTCTATCCCAGAGGTCCTGGGTTCGAATCCCGGCGGCGGCGGATATTTGTGTGATGAACACAGATATTAGCCATCAAGTCATGGATGTTTATATGTTTATTTAAGTTTATTCTAATAAAAAATATGTATTTATTCAATATGTATGTTTATATATTTCTTAAGTATATCAGTTATCTAGTATCCATAACACAAGTTCTTTATGAAACTTAATTTGGGCTAGATAATGTTGTGTGAGTGTCAGAAATATATTTATATTTATATTATATTTATCATTTGTAGAAACGATTTTTGCATAAAAAAGTGTTAATTTTTTTACAAAGAAATAAATATATCCGCTAACATATGAAGCAAACCATGATCACTCTAAATTACCATTAAAATAAAGGCAACTATGCGCTACTACAAAACATCTTGTAGTACTACGTCGTAGTATTATCAATGAAATGCCGCTTCGTAGTAGTTATGTTCATCAACAGCGACTATTTTTTTAAAGTTTGTGGTTCCATTTTTCTATTTTTTGTACTGAGCGACGCTTAAATAAATGTGCAGGTACGTTTATACCGTATCAAAAAAATGAACATTTAAATTTGGCTGGTGACTACAAATCAACCCTGTATAAAAAGTGGTCATACTACCGAGTGGGGATCACTTACGACAGGGATTTGGAACTTATCCAGGGGTTTTAAGGCTATTTTAGCCGAACCCTTGGCGGTTGAATTTGATTTATTATTACTTAAGTACCTTTATTTTATGGGGTAATTCTGATGAAATCCACCATGTATTTCGGTGTCAAAAGAAATGTATTAGAGCCCTCTGTGGCTCATGCAGGCCTCTATTTGCTGAGCTCAAATACTCACTGTTCCATGCATTTACTTGTTTGAAATGTTGTTATTTGTCATAAAACATATAGAATATTTTAAGACAGTGGGGGATTATATGAATCTAAGAACTAGAAATAAAGACAGTCTTGGCAAGAAACTGTACATGCCACCCAGAAAATTGAGAGTTTTTAGTAAAAATGTATACTGTATGGCAATTGACATTTTTAATCATCTCCCTGTACAGTATAAAAACTTAGAGTTTATAGAATACAAGCGGAAAATACTTGACTTACTTAAAACAAAAGGATATTATACAATTAATGAATATTTTATGGACTCGAAATTATAATGTAGGTATGAATGTTACCTATTAGATTGATTATGTGTTCTAGATTGTATTGTAATAAATGTTATGTATACTATTTTGTAAAATATTTGGACATTTTGAATTCTCTGTAGTAGTTTTATATTTTACCTTTGACATTTTATATTTTTATGACATATTTCCTATAAGAAAATTAATGTTATAGTTTATAATTAACATTTGCACGCTGACTATCAGTAGAAATTGTTGATCCACAACAACATATTCAACCAGCTTTTGTACACATTTTCATGCAAATAAATATGATTTGATTTGATTCATAAGTTTTTTTTCATATTTCACATAATAATTACTTAATAATAAATTAATTCGGGCATTTTTCAGTTGGTAACTGAAAATAAGGCTCGCACCCTATAAACTAGTGGCATTATGCTGACGTAAACTATTTTGGCATGTTATTCAATCTATGTTATAATTTTTTCCATGCTTTCCTTTTTGTTTCACCAAATATCGAAATGTGAACTTGAAACCCGCGTCCCAGTGCGTAACTTCAGTTCCTCAGTCAGAAGTCTAAATGCCACATAACCCTCGCGCCGCGGCTTCTCTCGCCCGGCAGTATATCTCCGGCCGTTGTCACGCTGTTTTTAGGCAACTGAATTTATTTTGTGGTTATTTAGGATCCGACCTCGGTTCTGTGTGCGAAGGATCGTTTTAACTATTTATTTTAAGTCCTTAGTGTCAGTCGTAAGCCGATTGTGTTTTTGCCCTTGGGGTGTATACAGGGTGTAGCCACACTTACTGTGATGCATAAGTTTAAAGACTCGTTATCTATAGGTACCATTATGAAGCCGTAAAATTTGGATGGAGAAGGTAGTGAGGTAAGGTCTTCAAAACTAATAAAAAAATCTTAATGCTCAGATAGGATGAAATTTCAAGATGTAGGTACATAGGCTATAATATGGTCCCAGAAAATGAAGACTTTAGGCGGCTTTCCACTTATCTTTCTTAATATTTAAAACTCTTCCGTTACTGACTGAGTGACTGACAGACAACGCGCAGCGAAAACTACTGGCCGTAGAGTGCTGAAAGAAGCACATTCATTTTGGGCCCAAACGTCAAAGTGCCGGCCAGCGAAAAAAAATATGTCAGCGCTATTCGGGAAGTCTGTCCGACTTTTTTTTGTTATGGCACTAATATTCTGAGTTCACTTATTTTAATGATATTGTTAGTCAAAAAATCTAATATTTTTATATTAGTATCAAAAAAATATGCCAAAAACAGATACATAAACTTATTAGGATGATGAGCTTGAATATGTTTTACATTAACACTAAACCCTAATTAATATTATTTAACCATTCATTGAATATTTAAGAAAAAGAATCAACAAAATCTATAACTTGATTTTAACAAAAACGCAGTTATGACTACGATCTTATATTCGGTTTATATCTTGCATACGCATATATACCACAAAAAACACATAATATGTGAACAAACCTTCTGTTCTTTTGCAAATATTACAAGCACAGTAATAATAACTAACAGCCTGTCGACCGTTTAAATAACTGTCAAAGCCTGTTAAGACCTGTCAGATGTCTGTATATGTTGTCTTCTTCCTCACACAGTGTGATCGAAGTTTTGCTCGTACTGTGCACAAAACTCCATTTCCTAATTCCCTCAAATATGATGTTGGGAAAACGTCACCTACCGCTATGACAAAAGAACCATTTTTGTGAATATGCTCGCCATACTAACTCCTGGCTTGTTTTAATTGGTAAATACTAAGGCTTAATATATACATACCACGGCTATCATTTAAACATATCTCTATGAGTATGCCGTATAAAAGCATAATATAAATGTTTCAGCGGAGACAATTTTCTTGTTTCGTACTTTCTAGAGCATGTTTTTAGTAGTCGGGTTTTAGTTTTTCTTAATTATTTCTCTCAATCTGAAGTAATAGCGTGAATATATTTGAATTGTGCTAATAAAGCTATTTCGTTTGATACACTAATCCCATCTAGAACTTTTTTTTACTTCTTTACTTTGTAGCGTCATGTAGCTTATAACCAGCATCATTTGTTCAATAATGATTACTAGTTTAGAAGTTACGGGAGAACAGATGAACATCCATACCCACATACATACTTAGATACATACATGTCGAAACCCTTCTTTTTGCTTAGCCGTAGTCGGGTAAAAAGTAACGATAGCAATACTTGCTTGAGCACAAGTGACAGATTTGACACAAGATCGTATAGGAGATTCTTTTTTTGGTAAGTTATTGAGACTGGCCATAAGACTGCAGAAAACAGATCCGATTCTATAAGAATACGCGGTAAAAGAACAAATAGATAGCCCTCCTATATAATCAAAGTCGCATTCATGCAACTGGTCAAAAAACAAAAGAAATCTGCTGCATGAGATGTGATTTTATTGTAATTCTTGTCACTCATCATCCAATCGAAATATGTAAAAAATACTTATGTTTCAAGTTAAAAATAAGTTGAAATAGTGGACTAAGAGACTTGCTGCCATATAAAAAGATGCTCAGATTGACATTCCTAATAGTTGTGAGGCCTTTTTTTTTACTGGCCGGCTCTTAGATTTTTGGGCCCAACGTAGTATGAAGACTGAATGGTCTTCTTTGGAACATACAATTCTTAGAGGTTGTGGGGAGCACTTCGGATGGAATTCCCGAATTTCCCATGGGAACGGGAAATATATGATTTTTTAATTTGTATTAAAAAATACATTGCTTGTGTGCATGGATGTGATACTTGGTATAAAGGTTCTTCAATAAGTATCTGTTTTTATAATGGAAGGAATTCCCGACATTCCCACGGATTTTATAGTTTGTATGAAAAATCTTATTCCTTGAGTGCACAGATGTGATCCTTAGTATAACGGTTCCTAAGTGAGTGACTGTTTGTGTTGTGAAAGACATTCCCGACATTCCCACGGGAAGACGAAATATTGGACTATTTAGTTTGTATGAAAAGTCTAATTCCGGATGTGATACTTGGCATAAAGTTTCTTCAATAAGTGACTGGTTGTGTTAAATATAAACAATGTTATGGGCGTACGAAGTCGCGGGCAAAAGCTAGTCGATTAATAATATCGTAGTTTCCGGTGCATTCAATTCAACTACTATTCTTAAAACCATGACACGACAATCTAATCATTATTTATTATTATTAAAAAAATACTAATTTAATATCGCTGCCTTATAGTCAGTTTATCATGATGAAAATATATCATAAAGTAATTATAATCTAACACCTCTACATTTGGTATACCATTTTTCCCATATCTTGAAAACACTGATGCCACGTAGTACGTAGGATAACAAAACATCTTTGACCTTTTTTTCGTTGCACTGTCATTTCGGCAAACCAATTCATATACTAACAGTTAATCAGCATTCATGCATTAACTAACTAACAGGCTAACTAACTACTTAACTACGCAGTACCTACGCTTAAAACAGACGAAACTCCTTTATTCATTTTCATTCCTTTTTTTATTTATGCAGGGTGCCTAGGGACAAATTTTAGATAGTGAAGGAGTGTTCGATTCTGGTCATAATTATGTAATAAAATAAGTACTTAATTTTTCACTAGAATTCCCTATAAATAAATAAGTACTTACTTACTATGTTACTATTAACTTTACATACTACTGAGTAAATCGTTGCACGTGACCGGGCACGCGGATCGCTGCCAACGCTAGCGTTGCGTAATCAAGTCTTTAACTTTCGGTTAAGTTTACTCAGTAAATAATTAATATTTATTTTATATTATATTTTTTCTCTTCATGTATGATCTCAAACTCTCACGTCCTTGAATTTCAAAACTGACCCACCAGTCTCCTTGTTTGTAAGTATAGGTAATCTATTATATTAAACAACACTTCTGTCTGACAGCAAATAAATGCTAATGCTGTTAATTGATCAGGAATTCATAATCATAATTTCATTCAAACGTTTATTCATATTTAGTAACTTTAAGAAAGGAATTCCTTCTGTTTTATTAACCTAATATTATGTATGTATTAATAAAGGTTTTTTGATTGAACATACATTACATTGGCGAGTATCACAGTTAAGACATAACATCTACGAATAAAATATTCAAAGTAATTTTATTTTATTATATTGCGAGGGGGACAGCGCGTACGCAGTCCCCACTACCAAAAATTACGCGTCCGAGTTATCCACATTAGGGATAATCGCAAGGGTCAACCCGATCGCAGTGCAATGACCAGGCCTCGCCCTGGGGGAACCGCCTACTTGATCACGGTATCCCCTACGCCAGGTAAGTATGATTTCACTGTCCCATTTTTGACACCTAACACATTCATTTAGAAAACTTCATGCGGGCTTTAATATACATTCAGCGCCATCTACCGAAAATTTTCGGCACTAACTCATGTAAATTTGTTCGTGTGTTGTGGAATTAATTAAGTAAATGTTGAGCCAGTTTTAGTTAAAGTATTGCGAAGTTATTAAAAAAATAAGCTAGGTACTTAATTATTTGTGGAATTAAGATATTCCCACTATGTTCTAATCAGAAAAATCATTATTTTGTAGTTTTTACTATATTTGAACCCATAAAGATTAAAGAGCAAGATGGAATATGAGATTACATTTGGAGGTGAAAAAAAATATCCAACAAATATTTATTATACAAAAATGAAATTTTTACTGCATAAATTAAGAAATACGGAATGTTTTGGCAAATTTTGTTTAAAAATGTCTCAAAACAGTGCTATAAATGGAATGTTTGATGAAGAGAAACTTAATTTTCTCAAACAATATGACAAATTATAATTTTACATATTCTTTATAATAAAAGGGCACGTAAAAAATCGGTTAAAATTTCTGCCTTAATTATGTGAACACTAACTTATTCTGCGCTTTATCACTATTCCTAGTAATGCCACATACCGGATTTCCTGTGGGACAAGATCGATATGAATTCAAACATAGTACCTATGAGCTGTTTTTCCTCCTGGGAAATGTCGCTGCTATTCCGAATAGAATTTCTCCCAAAGTATTATTAACACTTAGGCAGACACGGTCAAGTAACAATTTTTGCTCGGATGTCATATTTGAAACTCTGTTTTCCAAAGTTTCTAATAGTTCTGCACGATTATAGTTAGTATCTGCAGCGTACTCCCTATTAATAGGTTCGAATAGCTATCAAAACTTTGGCTCATGAAAAACCTGGCTATTAGAATACAGGCTCGGTCGGCCTTGTGAATACCAGCCAGAGATCTTATTGTCATTTTAATTGTCCTGGAACAAGAGAAATATTTTGTGACAGTTTTATTATAAAGAATATGTAAAATTATTATTTGTCATATTGTCTGAGAAAATTAAGTTTCTCTTCATCAAACATTCCATTTATAGCACTGTTTTGAGACATTTTTAAACAAAATTTGCCAAATCATTCCGTAGTTCTTAATTTATGCAGTAAAAATTTCATTTTTGTATAATAAATATTTGTTGGTTATTTTTTTTCACCTCCAAATGTAATCTCATATTCCATCTTGCTCTTTAATCTTTATGGGGTCAAATATAGTAAAAACTACAAAATAATGATTTTTCTGATTAGAACATAGTGGGAATATCTTAATTCAACAAATAATTAAGTACCTAGCTTATTTTTTTAATATCTTCACAATACTTTAACTAAAACTGGCTCAACATTTGCTTAATTAATTCCACAACACACGAACAAATTTACATGAGTTAGTGCCGAAAATTTTCGGTAGATGGCGCTGAATGTATATTAAAGCCCGCATGAAGTTTTCTAAATGAATGTATTAGGTGTCAAAAATGGGACAGTGAAATCATACTTACCTGGCGTAGGGGATACCGTGATCAAGTAGGCGGTTCCCCCAGGGCGAGGCCTGGTCATTGCACTGCGATCGGGTTGACCCTTGCGATTATCCCTAATGTGGATAACTCGGACGCGTAATATTTGGTAGTGGGGACTGCGTACGCGCTGTCCCCCTCGCAATTTAATTAAATTTCAATGATTGAATATTCTGTTCGTAGATGTTATGTCTTAACTGTGATACTCGCCAATGTAATGTATGTTCAATCAAAAAACCTTTATTATTACATACATAATATTAGGTTAATAAAACAGAAGGAAGTCCTTTCTTAAAGTTACTAAATATGAATAAACGTCTGAATGAAATTATGATTATGAATTCCTGATCAATTAACAGCATTAGCATTTATTTGCTGTCAGACAGAAGTTTTGTTTAATATAATAGATTACCTATACTTACTTACAAACAAGGAGACTGGTGGGTCAGTTTTGAAATTCAAGGACGTGAGAGTTTGAGATCATACATGAAGAGAAAAAATATAATATAAAATAAATATTAATTATTTACTGAGTAAACTTAACCGAAAGTTAAAGACTTGATTACGCAACGCTAGCGTTGGCAGCGATCCGCGTGCCCGGTCACGTGCAACGATTGACTCAGTTCCTCGCAATGAAAATAAACTTAACATAACATAAATTAACTTAATAAAATTAATCTTAATTAACATTCATAGATAGATGTTTTGTCCTAACTATGATATTCGCCAATGTTATGTATGTTCAATCAAAAAACATTTATAAATAATAGAAGTAAAATTTCTAAGAAAATAACATTTTTTTTATTCTTAATGTTAACATTAAAAATAAATTATTTACAACTTAAAATTTTTAGTGAGGTGAGAGAATTTGGCATCAAGGAGAGGATGTTTGCAAATAGTTAGGTTAAAATAGTAAATAAATTGCTCATATGTTACCTGATGGTCATTTTAAAATTATTGTCTGGTTTTCGTTATTTTTTTTATATCTACAGATTCTTAGTTCAATATTTATTGTTATATTATAACAAAAAAGTAAAAACATGAGAATATTTAATAGAGGCCATGCTTCTCGGGTAAGTTGGTGGCAAGTGATATGCGCTGCAGATTATTTTGTGATAAAAAATAATTCTCAATATTGATATATCTTTATTTTAGGCGAAAAAATAAAACAAGTTTAAGTAACGATTTATTGTATATTTATAACACTTAACGCTAAGACTTCTACACTTTCTCACATTCACATACAATACCTATATAATATATGAACACAATTTATTGTAGATACATACAAAAAAACATTTTATATATCAAAAATATATATGACATGATTTACATATAGATTCATATAAAAATATGTTTTTACAAGTTGAGAGATTGACAGTATAAATTACGTTTGTACAGAAAAAAATATATAAAAATCTCTTTAATGTAACTCTTCAATTCTAATGATTTCGTTTATTCTTACATCACCTTTACATAATAAAACAGAAATTTAGAATTTAATTTCACCCAACACACTTAGTTTTCTCTAACCAGGAAAAACTTATAAATTGCGCTTTCCAAACAGAAAAGAATTTAAATAATTATTCAATTACACGACACTCGTTTTCGATATTAGAAATAGTATCTTATTACACAATCAACTATAAGAAGATATTTCATAAATAACGAATAATTAATTTTGTTCTTTACTTACTGTCCAATAAATAACAGACGAAAATAAAGATACTAGACGTAGACATATTTTGGGTTTTATTATTACTTTTTTGGAAAATTCGGTTAAAATTTCTGCCTTAATTATGTGAACACTAACTTATTCTGCGCTTTATCACTATTCCTAGTAATGCCACATACCGGATTTTCTGTGGGACAAGATCGATATGAATTCAAACATTGTACCTATGAGCTGTTTTTCCTCCTGGTAACAATGTCGCTGCTATTCCGAATAGAATTTCTCCCAAAGTATTATTAACACTTAGGCAGACACGGTCAAGTAACAATTTTTGCTCGGATGTCATATTTGAAACTCTGTTTTCCAAAGTGTCTAATAGTTCTGCACGATTATAGTTAGTATCTGCAGCGTACTCCCTATTAATAGGTTCGAATAGCTATCAAAACTTTGGCTCATGAAAAACCTGGCTATTAGAATACAGGCTCGGCCTTGTGAATACCAGCCAGAGGTCTTATTGTCATTTTAATTGTCCTGGAACAAGAGAAATATTTTGTGACAGTTTTATTATAAAGAATATGTAAAATTATTATTTGTCATATTGTCTGAGAAAATTAAGTTTCTCTTCATCAAACATTCCATTTATAGCACTGTTTTGAGACATTTTTAAACAAAATTTGCCAAAACATTCCGTATTTCTTAATTTATGCAGTAAAAATTTCATTTTTGTATAATAAATATTTGTTGGATATTTTTTTTTCACCTCCAAATGTAATCTCATATTCCATCTTGCTCTTTAATCTTTATGGGGTCAAATATGGTAAAAACTACAAAATAATGATTTTTCTGATTAGAACATAGAGGGAATATCTTAATTCCACAAATAATTAAGTACCTAGCTTATTTTTTTAATAACTTCGCAATACTTTAACTAAAACTGGCTCAACATTTACTTAATTAATTCCACAACACACGAACAAATTTACATGAGTTAGTGCCGAAAATTTTCGGTAGATGGCGCTGAATGTATATTAAAGCCCGCATGAAGTTTTCTAAATGAATGTATTAGGTGTCAAAAATGGGACAGTGAAATCATACTTACCTGGCGTAGGGGATACCGTGATCAAGTAGGCGGTTCCCCCAGGGCGAGGCCTGGTCATTGCACTGCGATCGGGTTGACCCTTGCGATTATCCCTAATGTGGATAACTCGGACGCGTAATTTTTGGTAGTGGGGACTGCGTACGCGCTGTCCCCCTCGCATTATAATAAAATTACATTGAACATTCGTAGATGTTATGTCTTAACTGTGATACTCTCCAATGTAATGTATGTTCAATCAAAAAACCTTTTTTATTACATACATAATATTAGATTAATTAAACAGAAGGAAGGAAGTCCTTTCTTAAAGTTACTAAATATGAATAAACTTTTGAATGAAATTATGATTATGAATTCCTGATCAATTAACAGCATTAGCATTTATTTGCTGTCAGACAGAAGTTTTGTTTAATATAATAGATTACCTATACTTACTTACAAACAAGGAGACTGGTGGGTCAGTTTTGAAATTCAAGGACGTGAGAGTTTGAGATCATACATGAAGAGAAAAAATATAATATAAAATAAATATTAATTATTTACTGAGTAAACTTAACCGAAAGTTAAAGACTTGATTACGCAACGCTAGCGTTGGCAGCGATCCGCGTGCCCGGTCACGTGCAACGATTGACTCAGTTCCTCGCAATGAAAATAAACTTAACATAACATAAATTAACTTAATAAAATTAATCTTAATTAACATTCATAGATAGATGTTTTGTCCTAACTATGATATTCGCCAATGTTATGTATGTTCAATCAAAAAACATTTATAAATAATAGAAGTAAAATTTCTAAGAAAATAACATTTTTTTATTCTTAATGTTAACATTAAAAATAAATTATTTACAACTTAAAATTTTTAGTGAGGTGAGAGAATTTGGCATCAAGGAGAGGATGTTTGCAAATAGTTAGGTTAAAATAGTAAATAAATTGCTCATATGTTACCTGATGGTCATTTTAAAATTATTGTCTGGTTTTCGTTATTTTTTTTATATCTACAGATTCTTAGTTCAATATTTATTGTTATATTATAACAAAAAAGTAAAAACATGAGAATATTTAATAGAGGCCATGCTTCTCGGGTAAGTTGGTGGCAAGTGATATGCGCTGCAGATTATTTTGTGATAAAAAATAATTCTCAATATTGATATATCTTTATTTTAGGCGAAAAAATAAAACAAGTTTAAGTAACGATTTATTGTATATTTATAACACTTAACGCTAAGACTTCTACACTTTCTCACATTCACATACAATACCTATATAATATATGAACACAATTTATTGTAGATACATACAAAAAAACATTTTATATATCAAAAATATATATGACATGATTTACATATAGATTCATATAAAAATATGTTTTTACAAGTTGAGAGATTGACAGTATAAATTACGTTTGTACAGAAAAAAATATATAAAAATCTCTTTAATGTAACTCTTCAATTCTAATGATTTCGTTTATTCTTACATCACCTTTACATAATAAAACAGAAATTTAGAATTTAATTTCACCCAACACACTTAGTTTTCTCTAACCAGGAAAAACTTATAAATTGCGCTTTCCAAACAGAAAAGAATTTAAATAATTATTCAATTACACGACACTCGTTTTCGATATTAGAAATAGTATCTTATTACACAATCAACTATAAGAAGATATTTCATAAATAACGAATAATTAATTTTGTTCTTTACTTACTGTCCAATAAATAACAGACGAAAATAAAGATACTAGACGTAGACGTATTTTGGGTTTTATTATTACTTTTTTGGAAAATTCGGTTAAAATTTCTGCCTTAATTATGTGAACACTAACTTATTCTGCGCTTTATCACTATTCCTAGTAATGCCACATACCGGATTTTCTGTGGGACAAGATCGATATGAATTCAAACATTGTACCTATGAGCTGTTTTTCCTCCTGGTAACAATGTCGCTGCTATTCCGAATAGAATTTCTCCCAAAGTATTATTAACACTTAGGCAGACACGGTCAAGTAACAATTTTTGCTCGGATGTCATATTTGAAACTCTGTTTTCCAAAGTGTCTAATAGTTCTGCACGATTATAGTTAGTATCTGCAGCGTACTCCCTATTAATAGGTTCGAATAGCTATCAAAACTTTGGCTCATGAAAAACCTGGCTATTAGAATACAGGCTCGGCCTTGTGAATACCAGCCAGAGGTCTTATTGTCATTTTAATTGTCCTGGAACAAGAGAAATATTTTGTGACAGTTTTATTATAAAGAATATGTAAAATTATTATTTGTCATATTGTCTGAGAAAATTAAGTTTCTCTTCATCAAACATTCCATTTATAGCACTGTTTTGAGACATTTTTAAACAAAATTTGCCAAAACATTCCGTATTTCTTAATTTATGCAGTAAAAATTTCATTTTTGTATAATAAATATTTGTTGGATATTTTTTTTTCACCTCCAAATGTAATCTCATATTCCATCTTGCTCTTTAATCTTTATGGGGTCAAATATGGTAAAAACTACAAAATAATGATTTTTCTGATTAGAACATAGAGGGAATATCTTAATTCCACAAATAATTAAGTACCTAGCTTATTTTTTTAATAACTTCGCAATACTTTAACTAAAACTGGCTCAACATTTACTTAATTAATTCCACAACACACGAACAAATTTACATGAGTTAGTGCCGAAAATTTTCGGTAGATGGCGCTGAATGTATATTAAAGCCCGCATGAAGTTTTCTAAATGAATGTATTAGGTGTCAAAAATGGGACAGTGAAATCATACTTACCTGGCGTAGGGGATACCGTGATCAAGTAGGCGGTTCCCCCAGGGCGAGGCCTGGTCATTGCACTGCGATCGGGTTGACCCTTGCGATTATCCCTAATGTGGATAACTCGGACGCGTAATTTTTGGTAGTGGGGACTGCGTACGCGCTGTCCCCCTCGCATTATAATAAAGTTACATTGAACATTCGTAGATGTTATGTCTTAACTGTGATACTCTCCAATGTAATGTATGTTCAATCAAAAAACCTTTTTTATTACATACATAATATTAGATTAATTAAACAGAAGGAAGGAAGTCCTTTCTTAAAGTTACTAAATATGAATAAACGTTTGAATGAAATTATGATTATGAATTCCTGATCAATTAACAGCATTAGCATTTATTTGCTGTCAGACAGAAGTGTTGTTTAATATAATAGATTACCTATACTTACAAACAAGGAGACTGGTGGGTCAGTTTTGAAATTCAAGGACGTGAGAGTTTGAGATCATACATGAAAAGAAAAAATATAATATAAAATAAATATTAATTATTTACTGAGTAAACTTAACCGAAAGTTAAAGAATTGATTACGCAACGCTAGCATTGGCAGCGATCCGCGTGCCAGGTCACGTGCAACTATTGACTCAGTTCCTCGCAATGAAAATAAACTTAACATAACATAAATTAAATTAATCTTAAATAACATTCATAGATGTTTTGTCTTAACTATGATATTCGCCAACGTAATGTATGTTCAATCAAAAAACATTTATTATTATTTACAAGTCGCGGGCACAGTTAGTAAATAATAGAAGTAAAATTTCTAAGAAAATATTTTTTTTTTTATTCTTAATGTTAACATTAAAAATAAATAATTTACAACTTAAAATTTTTAGTGAGGTGAGAGAATTTGGCATCAAGGAGAGGATGTTTGCAAATAGTTATGTTAAAATAGTAAATAAATTACTCATATGTTACCTGATGGTCATTTTAAAATTATTGTCTGGTTTTCGTAATTTTTTTTTATATCTAAAGATTCTACGTTTAATATTTATTGTTACTACATTGGTTGAAAAGTTCGCGGCCTGGCCATTAAAAAAAAAACTTTTGTTATTTTTTCTGCCGTCATTTTGAACTGTCATTATTCAATTGTCAGCCCGCGAATTTTCAATTTGATATCTTGTTTAAATAAAATTTTACGAACAATATAAATACGTGTGTAGAACAAATTTTCACTAATGGAGAAATTTGAACAACGTGCTGTGATTAAATATTTGTTTAAAAAAAGATTAACACCAAAGGAGATCCATGATGACATGCAAACAACATTAGGGGAATCTGCCCCGTCTTATACCACTGTGAAAAAATGGGTTGCAGAATTTAAACGTGGACGAGAGAACATCGAAGATGACCCTCGCTCCGGCAGGGCAATGACGTCTACGACCGAAGAAAACATCAATAAAGTGTGTGATCTCATATTGAAAGACCGTAGATTGACTATCAGAGAAATTGCAGACACTATAGGCATCTCAAATGAACGAACGCAAAACATCATTGTCCATGAACTCGGCTTTTCTAAGGTTTCGGCTAGGTGGGTCCCCAGATTGCTTTCAGTAGAGCAAAAGCGAATTCGACTCACGATTTCTCGCGACTGTTTGGAGATGTTCGAGGCTGATCCACAAGCTTTTCTTGACAGATTTGTGACAATGGATGAAACCTGGGTTCACCACTATACCCCAGAATCAAAACAACAATCCAAACAATGGAAAAAATCAAGTGAACCAACTCCGAAAAAAGCAAAGGCAATTCTGTCGAGTCTATGGCTCAAATTCGTGATTGTGGTTTCGAATTGTTGCCACATCCAGCTTATTCTCCTGATTTGGCACCTTCGGACTTTCATCTGTTTCCAAACCTGAAAAAACACCTCGGTGGGCAGAAATTTTTAACGAATGAAGAGGTCGAAGCCGCTTTTAACCTGTATTATGAAGACCTTGAGGAATCTTTTTTTAAAACAGGTATGGAAGCTCTGGAAAGCAGATGGAAGAAGTGCAAAGAGCTAAATGGAGATTACGTCGAAAAATAAAAATATTTTTGTATGTACTTTATTCTGTTTTCTTGACTAGGCCGCGAACTTTTCAATCCACCCTCGTATATTATAACAAAAAAGTAAAAAACATGAGAATATTTTATAGAGAGGTCATGCTTCTCGGGTTAGTTGGTGGCAAGTGATATGCGCTGCAGATTATTTTCTGAGAAAAAATAATTCTCAATATTGATATATCTTTATTGTACACGAAAAAATAAAACAAGTTTAAGTAACGATTTATTGTATATTTATAACACTTAACGCTAAGACTTCTACACTTTCTCACATTCACATACAATACCTATATAATACATGAACACAATTTATTGTAGATACATACAAAAAAACATTTTATATATCAAAAATATATATGACATGATTTACATATAGATTCATATAAAAATATGTTTTTACAAGTTGAGAGACTGACAGTATAAATTACGTTTGTACAGAAAAAAAGTATATAAAAATCTCTTTAATGTAACTCTTTAATTCTAATGATTTCGTTTATTCTTACATTACCTTTACATAATAAAACAGAAATTTGGAATTTAATTTCACCCAACATACTTAGTTTTCTCTAACGAGAAAAACTTATAAATTGCGCTTACCAAACAGAAAAGAATTTAAATAATTATTCAATTACACGACACTCGTTTTCGATATTAGAAAGTCTCTTATTACACGATTAACTATAAGAAGACATTTCATAAATTACGAATAATTAATTTTGTTCTTTACTTACTGTCAAATAAATAACACAAGACGAAAATAAAGATACTAGACGTAGACGTATTTTGGGTTTTATTATTACTTTTTTGGAACCTGTCTTTTTAGGTATTTCTATTTAGATACATATCTACTGAGGTTTGTACAGCGAGCACCACTAGTTAGGGAGGCCCGAAAGTGCAATTTTACACTTGTGTTATTTTTACATTCCGTTGTAAGCGGGGCCGCCGCCTCCCTCAGGAACCACCCAGTTAATGTTTTGAGATGGATCTTTGATGTCACATGTCTTGCCTGAAAAATATTTGGAAATATTAAGTTAGTATTTTATAATAATAATAATATTAATTTATTTATTTGCTACCAAAAAAAATAAGTACAAAAAACATTATAGGTACATTGTTATGGGCTTTAAACAATTAAGACTTAAATCTAATGGTTACATAATATAATGGTCACAGAGAGAATGTCCCTGACTCCGAAACTACTGTAAGTGTGCTATCGGAGCCAATGATTCCTAAGGAAAGGCATCTGAATAAGATTTATTGGTAGTTTTGTCACATACAAGATTTCAAAAGCTGTTACAAAGGTAGGAAAAATAAACTATTTTTGTACATATGAAAGGAGAAGTGTGTGTGTGTGTATGTGTGGGTGCGTGTGTGTGTGAATGAGGAGTGTAATTGATGGATGAGTATAGTGTATGACAATATTTTATTTATTGAAATTTAATTGAAATGTATTAAATGACCTTATTAAGAATATTTACGGTTTTTTCATAATCTAACGTTAAGAGGTAGTTTGTCAGTTTTTTCTTGATTTCAAATATGGTAAGTTCATAAATTGAGATGTTTTTATTGATATAATTATAGATTTTTGAGGAAAGGATGTCAAAGTGATTAGAGGTAGCTGAGGTTCTGTGATTATTTATGTGACAGACTTTTACACGGGAACGTTTCGTCAATTGGTAATAAAAACACCATAAAAATATGTATAAATTTTATGTATGAAATAGTATACTATATAAAAGGCGGTTTACTTAAATCGCTTCTCATAACAAGTGATAATAAAGGCTAGAAAATCTTTCAAATTTGCATACTTCTTGTATGCTTTTGATATTAAATCAGTGATAAACTAAGTTATAAGACATACAGTAGAATCCGATTATTATGACTCCGCTTATATTGACCAACCGCTTATAATGACGTGTTTACACAGTGAAGTTTGGTTTTCATAAATTATATATCTAAGTCGGATGACTTCGCCTATAGTGACATATCGCTTATTGTGACCCTTTTTTATCAAATTTTGTCCACTTATAGTGATCGATTTCTAACTTCTTTGGCAGTGTTCGGGAGAGTCACGTTATACCCAACGACTTTCTGCACGTGAAAGGCTTTTTTTATTTGAGTCTCAGCGCGTATCAGCGCGTATATTTACTTATTAAGTCTACTTTGATTTATCTCTATTTTATTCCTCTCCATTAAAATAAATCACATACTAACTTAAACAGTTTATTCATTCTTGCAGTACCTATGCTTTGTATGACTCCGTTTAGTATGACTTGTTTCTTATTTCCCTTCGATGCCATTATAAACGGATTCCACTGTATATATTCCTAGATTTAATTTAAAACCTGAATTATCTTTTTTAATTCAATTATTTCTACACTATCCCACTACTTTTATATCGCGGATCCTGTATACGTACTCTTTTAAATAAATTGGGGTTATTTAGTACCTACTAACCCTGCAAGGAGTATACACTTGCAAGTCTAAATCTCCTAAATCCATATTTACTTGCAGTTTTGCAGTTTAAATTCCTTAAATCTTGTGATAATTGTTTTTTTCATAAAATGAAGCTTTAATCAACTTTCTATAAATTAATTCATCCAAACTAAAACCAGCATATTATATTGATATAGATAGCAAATCATTACTCCATCTAAAAACTTAAAATGAGCGGATCGAATCTTAAAAACACATTCAATTGGGGGTAATAAGCTACTAAGAACGTAAATTGTTGCGCTCCTATTTATAATCGTGTAAAAAATATAAAGACGTGAAGTTTAGTAGTGAAAGTTATAAATATGCAAATATAAGTGTCCATATTCAGCAGGTGCAAAGCAGTAAGCGTTATTTTTCCGTATTTACTCTTAAAATCTACGCAAATATTTCGACTCCAAACCAGTGAACTAAAAGACATACCCACCAATATTCACGATAGAACTTGAGAGAATTCTAAGCTGCTACTGATGCTCTATTTCGCATTGTGACGTCATAACTCGAATAGCTCCGGTTGCAAAGCGTTGGATAGTGAATCAACAGTGCCGCAGTTCAAATCCCGTAGAGACAATTTTAATTTTATTTTTTTTACTTCACCAATAGATGTACTATTAGAATTGTGTAATTTTACTCTTTTTTAAGTTGAATTACTACTAAGTTTTTTTTCTCTTTTAAATATTTCATATAAGACGTTTTCAAATTAAATTTCTACATAATATTTTACGTAAGTAATTTAAAATCTGAACTCCACTAATGCTGACAAATTTAGAGTAGATTGTTTTTTTTTTTACTCTCGAAAATATAATTTATTTTATTATTTGTTTTTTGTTATCTTGTCTTATTTAAAAAAAAAATATGTTTTAAAATTAGTACATTTATTTTTTGCAATTTACAGTAAATTAAATAGGTTCGGTGCATTTTTACTATCTATGAAGTTTAGTTAGTACTTTGAAGTTTAATTTATTTTTCTTTTCTTTCAATATTATAGTTTTTCTTACTAAGACTCAAATTAAGTTTCTGTCTTGTATGAAATATTTCAAAACATTACATTGAGGTAAACTTAAGTTTATGTTGTAAATTTTATAAAATAAAGTCCTCCCTTTTTGTAAAAAAAAGAAGAACATTTTATTAGGTTACTTTTTTATTATTAATGGTACTTATATTAGTGAAATTATCATTAAGATATATTATTTAAGCTTAACTGAACGAACTTTTTGAACGAAATCATTTAATTTTTTTTTTTCTTAACTTTATTATTAATTTTATTTTATAAGAAATTTAATGATGCTTGAAAACACGGATTGTGCCTGTTGCAACCAAGAAATTATCTCTGGACAAAATACAACAACCTGTTCGAAATGCCGATTGATTTATCATGAAACCTGCGTTGCCAGTTTAACACAAACGAAAATCAACAAATACAAATGGGTGTGCCCATCATGCAAACCTAAAAGTGGCAACGCTGACAACACCCCAGTTCGCCCTAGCAAGACAACGAGTTTGCATGTTGAAACTACTAACGTTACCCAGAGAAAAAAAGTGTCACCCGTCACTACTCCTGCCGGTGAATCGCACGAAAATAGACCCGTTACATCGTCCCAAGTAGAACAGATAGTGCAAAATGCCATAGCGGACCTGAGGAAAGACCTTAATAGTACCTTAGCTAGTTTCGTAAATAATGAACTGAAATCAATAAGGGAAGAAATTGGAGAAGTAAAAAATTCTTTGGACTTTATGAATGCTCAATATGAAGATATTAAAGCGGTCGTGCACACTAAATTAAGTGACGTAAACAAAATATGCAAAGAAAATGAAGAACTTAAAACTAACCTCAGGGAATTGAATTCTAAAATTAATATCCTGGAACAACAGTCCCGCGCTTCCAACCTTGAGATTCAATGCCTGCCTGAATTCAAGGGTGAAAATTTGCTAAGTACCATTACTAATCTTGGAAAAGTCATATCTTGTGATGTCATCGAATCCCATATACACAACGTCACTCGTGTTGCTAAAATCAACCCAGCAAACGCACGTCCAAGGCCTATTGTAGTGCAGTTTAGTAGTACAAGAGTCAGAGATACTTTCCTCGCAGCCTCGATTAAATATAACAAGAGCAATCCAAAGGAGAAATTGAACAGTAAACTTCTTGGCATGGGAGGAAATCAAGAAAATATTTATATCGTTGAACATTTGTCTCCAGCAAACAAAGCTCTCCACGCAGCAGCGAGACTCAAGGCAAAAGAAAAAAATTATAAATATGTTTGGGTTCGGAATGGAAGAATCTTTATGCGGAAATCTGATGACTCAGACTTTAAGTATATTAAAGATCACAATGTATTGCAAAAAAATTGATTAGCTGTACTTTAAACTTGTGTTTCATAGCGTACTTAAAATTGAATTTGTTATTAATTTAGAAAATACGATCATCTTAACATATATTACCAAAATGTAAGAGGTATTAAATCTAAAGTGAATGAAATATACTGTAATATTTTAAATTGTGATTATGACATTGTAGTACTGACAGAAACCTGGCTAAATGATAGTGTATTCGATAGAGAAATATTTTGTGATCGTTTTGTTTTGTATCGGAGGGATCGATCAGTGACTTCACTAAACCACAAAAAGGAGGGGGGCGGCGTGCTAATTGCTGTTTCGACTAAGTTGAAATCAAAACGTATTTTTGAATATGAAAGTAATTGTGAAGACGTTTTCATAAAACTGAATATATCCAAGGGCAATGAAACTATTGATTTTTGTATATGTGCTGTCTATTTGCCATCACCACTTAAAGCAAACACTTTAGAACATTTTATTGATAATGCCAACAGGGTGCTGGAACATGAAAACTCTTTTTTGATTTTGGGTGACTTTAACATAGGTACTATAGAATGGACTGACAATGCTGGTTCACTTTTAGATTCGCCTAGGCATAAAAATGGATTCATGGAAATACTACTTTTGGAATTTATTGCGGTCAATTCATTATCACAATTTAACCACATATTGAATGCAAATAATAGAATTCTTGATCTTCTCTTATCAAACATGCCGTACATTATTCATGTAAAATCTGCTAATCAAGTTCTTTCAAAAATAGATCCCCACCACCAGCCTTTTCAATTTACCTTCAAATTTAACAATGATATTAATTTTCTTAAATACAACAATATTGAAAAACCTAACTTCTACAAAGCTGATTATACTGCCATAGCGTCACAAATGCAAGGAATAAACTGGCGAGAAACCTTGTGTTCCTCTTCTGTGGATGAAATGCTTACTGAGTTCTACAATATATTAAAAAATATAATTAATAAGTTTGTTCCTAAAAGTAAAGCCAAAAGCACAAAATATCCGCCTTGGTACTCCAGAAATTTAATAAAGAGACTAAATGAAAAGTATAAATTGAGGATAAAAATTAAAAAGTATAAAAATCCTATGGACATAATACAGTACGATATTTTAAAAAAAAGATGCGATAACTTAAGAACAACTTGTTACAATTCTTATACTACGTACATTGAAAATAAAATTAAGGACAACCCTAAGTTTTTTTGGAACTATCTTAAAATGAAGAGAGGTGGCTCTAGTACGTATCCAGCTGAGATGTCTAATGGCAGAACTAGTTCGGAGAATAGTGATACTATATCTAATTACTTCGCTTCTCATTTCTCATCCATGTATGTAAAAAAACCAGTAAGTCCCTTGCCCTGTAGATCAAAAGTTTCTTGCGAGAGTAATAATATTTTACAAATATTATACATCTCCCGCGATCGTATACAAAGGGCGCTTGAAACACTAGATATAACACTAGATTCTGCGGAGTCTAGCTTCTGAACTATCTTTGCCACTGGAGATTATTTTTAACAAGTCCTTACAGAGTGGTATATTTCCAAATATTTGGAAACAGACTAATATTGTACCAGTTTACAAAGATGGCGACAAATCTCTAGTTTCAAACTATAGGCCTATAGCTATTTTGTCGATTCTCGCTAAAATATTTGAATCCTTTATATGTAAAGCATTTTCATGGCACATATCTCAGATAATAGATAAAAGACAACATGGTTTTTTAAAAAATAAATCTACAGCGACTAATCTTGTCGAATATGCTGAGGTAATTGTTGAAGCTGTTGATGCTAAGCTGCAGGTTGATTCTGTATATACAGATTTCAGCAAGGCATTCGACAGAGTCAATCATAGCATATTGTTACATAAGCTCGAAATCTATGGCGTGTCCAATCCCTTGCTGAAATGGTTTCAATCATACCTTGATAATAGAGAACTGCGCGTGGTAATCAATGGTTTCACCTCAAAACCGTTTACAGCTACATCCGGAATTCCCCAAGGATCACACTTAGGGCCTTATCTATTTAATGTATTTATTAATGACGTTTCTAAATGTTTTATTAATTCCACATTTTATCTTTTCGCTGACGATCTCAAAGTTTGTAAAACCATAAAGTCACTGAACGATTCCTTTCTCTTGCAAAATGATTTGGATAGATTAAACGAATGGTGCCAGCGGAACAAAATGTCTTTGAATGTAAAAAAATGTAAACATATCAAATTTACAAAAAATAAATATATATTACCAACCTCATACTGGCTCGATAAGACAATACTTGAAGAGGTAACCAGTATACGTGATCTTGGAGTCTATTTTGATGCGAAGGTAAAATTTGATAAACATTTAGACAGCATAATTCTCAAAGCATCTAAACTACTGGGCTTTGTTTTAAGAGAAGCAAAACATTTTAAAAATCCATCTACGAAAATTATGATGTACAACTCCTTTGTAAGAAGTCATTTAGAGTACTGCAGTGTTGTGTGGTCTCCCCAATACAAGGTTCATATAGCTCGAATTGAACGCTTACAAAAGAGACTATTATGGCACCTGTCTTTTAGTTGTGGCGTTGCAAAAAAATACAAATCATACCAACAACGTTTGTCTCATTTTAGTATGAATTCTTTAGAAACACGCCGAAAATATTTAGACATAGTATTTCTTCAAAAACTTTGTTTGGGCCTCATAGATTCGCCCGATCTATTGACCCGCGTGAGATTCTTTGTACCAAATAGGATCCCAAGATCTGGTCGCAAAAAAATGTTTTCCTTGCCTGATTACCGCACAAATTTAAGAAAGTACTGCTCACTG
Organism: Stenoptilia bipunctidactyla; assembly: GCA_944452665.1. Classification (NCBI taxonomy): domain Eukaryota; kingdom Metazoa; phylum Arthropoda; class Insecta; order Lepidoptera; family Pterophoridae; genus Stenoptilia; species Stenoptilia bipunctidactyla. The sequence goes on from OX101739.1 coordinate 1,268,721, forward strand.
TCACGCATGTACTCTTTGTATGAAAATCATAGTAGTGATATCGATCTTTTTTCTAATACTAATATAAAAAAATGTATTTTAAAAAATTAATGCTGTTTTATATTAACTGTATGTATCGCATAATGGTGCTTAACTGTTATTGCTTTTGTTATTTCTTTGCATTTTTGTTGTATATGTATTTTAAATTGTAATAGTTTTTAAATTTACAAAGTATTTTAACTAATAGTAGTAGAGCATGCAGTGGTTTCCTGTAAGTGACAGGACACTTACTTATTATTTATACCTTTTTATTGTTATATGTACCAGTGTACCTGTTGTTGGAAATCCTAATAAATAAATAAATAAATAAAAATAAATAAACACATTTTTAACTTAGCTTTTCTTTTGTTTTATGGTGTTTTTATTGAATTATTCATACAAATAAGTAATTAATAACTTACAATGTATGCAGTTTTGTGCGTTGATCTGCAGTCTTTGTCCGTCGCCTTGTTCGAGAGGAACGAACTCGTATACGCCTGAAAAAGTAGTAATTTATTGTTCAATATTTACTCTGTATTTTCATACATGTAGCCTTTATCTATACTAATATATAAAGCTGAAGAGTTTGTTTGTTTGTTTGTTTGAACGCGCTAATCTCAGAAACTACAAGTGGGATTTGAAAAATTCTTTTTGCATTTTATATTCCAACTCTTGAGGAAGGTTTATAGGCTATATTTTATCCTGAAATTCCCACAGGATCGAAAGTTACGCGGGTAAAACCGCGCGCGGTGTCTAGTAACATATAACTGTGTAAGACATAGCTGGTATACATGTTTGATAATGTCAAGAAATGCAATCAAAAATCAATTGTGCCAACCAACTTGAAAACCAAAATAATTACTGAATTGGAAGTAAAAGACAACATTTAGCACACTGATTGAGGAAGAAACTTCTCATCAAAAAATATTGGTAGAATACGTAATGTATTCTGTCAATATTTTTTGCAAGGTGTCCCGTAAATAGTAGACCAACGGAAAACTGGAAATACAAGGGGTTATCTGGAATCCGAAACACCATATTTTTTTCCTTGGCTTAGTAGTTTTTGAGATATACCGATTTTGAATATATATAGGATTTTCCCCTACTGCGTGCAGAAAATGTAGCATAACTTTTTTTTAATGCACTTTTTTCAACGTTTATTTTTGCAGATAGTTAAGAAAAGATTAATCTAATTAATTTTTAATTTGTGAGGGGTTATTGGTAATCTGTGAAAATAATAGCTAAAACATTTATTTTTTTCAAATCCTAAGATTTATAAACTCATTTTGAAATGCTGGATTGCTGTTTCGGATTACAGACAACCCCTTGTATCTCCAGTTTTCCGTTGGTCTACTATTTACAAGACACCCTTTAAACTGCGGGCATGTTACTACCATATAAGCGGCTCATAATCTACCCATTTTTTCCCGTAAAATGTTGGTTTACAGTCATCCTTAATAAGTTACCAAACAGTAAAGGTAAAATTAAAGATTGAAATCCCTATACTGTCTTGTGTCAAATTTCATGTCACTAGAGTTAAAGATACTATAAGAATTTCTTTCTTTACTTTTATTTCAACCACTTTGGCTTATGGGTAAACCTATCTGCCTCAGACGCCAGTGGTTGCGGGTTCGATTCCCGAACGGAACAAAAAAAATTTTTCCGGATCTAGAGTTTTACTTATTTATGTATTTATATTCTAGGTTCGCTACATGGTATCCCATAACACAAGCTATGCTTACTTTGGGGCCATGTAGTTAGTGTGATTGTCTGGGGATTTTATTATTTATTATTATTTTTCAAATCAAATCAATTTATTGCGGAAAGTATATTTGATAATATTTGATGGTACACATTATAGTATGAGCGCATACTTTACTGTATTACAGCATGCAATATTGGTATCTTATGCATTTATTTACAATGTATTAATATATTATTACTATTACAATAATATTATAAAAAAATATATAATACTCGTAACACTCCATGTCATAATTATTTACAATCTTATCTATGTCAAATTTACAGTTTAAAAAAATCATTAATGTCATATAAACATTGATTAATTAGCTATTGTCGTAAGACGTATTTAAATTTATTAAGTGGCAGCGTTTTGATATCCTCAGGTAATTTATTGAAAATTCTAATGCACATTATTGGGCTATTTCTACGACATATTTCAGTTTTGATATTCGGAAGACATAGTCTGTTTGGAAATGTAGTGCTAAAACACAATACATCTTTTTTAGTTACAAAAAATTCAGGATGCGTTTTCACAAATAACGCTGTTTCATAGATATACATGCGTTTCGAGAAATGACGGTCCGTCGTAGCCGTCTAACTATTTCTTGGTAGCTTACGCATTTCATCCGGCATCCGTCAACCATTATTTCATACAAGATTTCTAGATTGTGTAGTGCGTTATCGCTCTAACTTACTGGTCTAAAGGCCCTTCACAAAAGACATCAGCAATGTTATACCTACAGTGCTAAAAATTAATCAATATATAAAACTGTTCCGTTACTGTCTGAGTGACTGACAGACAACGTACAGCCGTAACTACTGGGCGTAGAGAGCTGAAATTTGGAACATACATTTTTTAGGAGATGTAGAGGTATTCCCAAAATTCCCACGGGAACGGGAATTATTGGACTTTTTAGTTTGTATGAAAAATCTTATTCCATGAGTGCACGGAAGTGATACTTGGCTAAAGGTTCTTCAATGTATGTCTGGTTTTATTGTGGAAGAAATTCCCGAAATTTCCACGTGGTCGGAAATAAAAAGACTTTTATGTTTATGCGCGTACGAAGTTGCGGGAAAAAGCTCGTTTCATAATAAAAATCAAACAAACCTGCGGGACAGAACCTGGCTTCAGGTCCGTCGTAGACGCTCAGGTTATTCTTGACGGGGACAGAGTCGTCCTTGAGGGTCAGGTGAGCTGGTTGGTCCGCTTCGTGATTCGTTCCTGGGAATCAAATTTTTTAATTAATAATGCTATTACATAAATAACTTCATGCCTGTATAGAGGTAGGCAGAACTCCAGAGGCTATAAGACCATCTGATGTCACGTTTGACAAATTTGGAGGTATTATAATGAGACAGAAACCATTATAGTGACAGGGGGTCAGCCTATCGCCCATAAAAACGCCAATAAAACCTCTGTACCTAAACTGACTTTTACAGTATGCCCGGGAAGAGAAGCAGCTGGTACGTTCTACGCTTTTCTTTTCCTCCCAGTCCAGCATGGAACCAATAATAATTAATTCTAAAAATAATATAATAAAGATGTTTTTTAAACTGATTTTATGACATATTATAAAGTGTTGACGTGTTAACAAGTCACCACAGTATATAAAAGACGAGATAAAATCCAGCAACTTGATTTTTATATCTCTTTAATAAGAGATGCCGTACATCGGCTATTTTATTACAGTATCCTTAGAGACCAGATATTTTAGTTCGACGTAGAACAATAATCCATAATTTAAAGGATAGCGTGCAGTATAAATTATAATTAAAATAAATCTGAACTACAGATAAAACAATATTTTTGGATTTGCCCCACGAGTTTCCAAAAATGCATCTCAATCCACTCAACTATTCTCATGAGCCACAAACTTTCACGTACATAGGGTCCTGATTTTAAAATATTTTGAACTAATTGATCAGGACTATAGAAGCGAAGTAGGTTATTAACGATTTTAACCACGCGGTTAACCTAGCAAAAAAAGTCGGTTGAAATTCCCTATCTCAAAAACTACTGAACCGATTTTGATGAAACTTATAGTATACCCTTAGTTGAACAATACCTAGTACAACAAAAAACTTTAATCGGACGTGTAGTTCCGGAGATATGCGAATTCAAAAATAAAAATATACATACACTTTTAAAATTTGGCACATTTGTTCAGATGTTGATATAGACTAACATATACGAAAACTGGGCAATTCTGAAAATATTACATAGGTAAATATGGGTTGAATTGATAACCTCATATTTTGAAGAAGGTTAACAAGAAAAGAAAGAAAAACCTTTATCGTTTTTCGTTGTCGCTGTCAGATATTTAACCGTTAATAACAGCATTTTATCAGTAGCTAACCGTGAATTTGGTTAATTAACGGTAGCTAACGGGTTTTTTACAACTATATAGGACCCACAATAGTTTTTTAAGATATTTACCTGTTAGTGCTACAGAAGAGAGTAGGTCGAAAGTGACGACTCCATCAGGTTTGGGGTATTCTATCGGCGTGCATTCTTTCGCGGGCTTCAGTCTAGCGTGGTCGGCGCCTGGAAGTTACAACAATGAAGAATTAGTTGAATTAAATATTGAAGGAGTATTGGAATAAAAAAATAATGAAAACGATAACTTTTATTTTACAACTACATTCAAATAGAGATACCTACAAAGTACGGAATTTATTTTAAATTAAATTATGCATAATATTGTCTTAAGTTTTCACGATTCATAATTTAAATAAAACTTCTTTTTAACCGGATTAATCGCGTATTATTTATATTTTACATTTTAACTCGACGTTTCGGTGTCTTTGCAGACCCCGTGGTAACGAGCGACTGACCTAAAATGTAAAATAAAAATTATACGCGATTAATCCGGTTAAAAATAGTTTTATTTAAATTATGCATTTTGAATCGATGTATTCGTATCTGTATAGAAATCGTAGTTACGAGTAACGTCTTTAGTTTGATATAAAGGGAATATTTTATTAGTAAAAATATTGAACTACCTCTGTTTTATCTTCTAACAAATCAAGGTCATCAAAATCGATTCAAAATTAACGGAAAAGTCGCGTACACAAAAAAAAAACAAGGAAATTCAGATCCTTCCCTTTTTGAATTTCGGCTGAAACACAGAAAAATAAACCTATGTTGTGTTGTCTGCGGGCTGAAAATATGAGTTATTATGAAATGTACCGGAAACTAAAAAGTCCTAGCTGAAATCTTATCGCTAGCTCTGATGAGGGCTGTATCTTTTGAAGGCGAATGCATTTATTTACGCTTACACAAGAAACATACCCTGGCAAATAATTCAATGCACGAAACTGAGAGTTCGAAATGCTAAATAGAAAAATAATGATACCAGTTAAAAACTTTGTAGTGTAAGTACTGAATGAGAATGATTGAAAATGAACGAGTCTTTGTCATTCGTTTTGCATAAAATTTTAAGGCAATTTCTAATTAATACTAATTTTCAATTTCTAATTAATTAATTTAATACGTACGTAAATAAAAAGGATTGATATCAGCTGAATAGAGCTTATCTATTGAGATAGGCACGTTTCGGTGCGATTAAAAAAACTGTGCAATTATGAAATTTCATATATTTAATTGCTCTAGAGCATTAAAGACTCGCTTTGTAATGAGTTTTTGGTGTGATTGTGATGAAATTAAAGCATAGTTAGAAGAAAACATTTTAACTGTACGATCAATTTAGGAGCTGCGAAGATTTTCGTAAGTATTCAGGCGTCCGCTCGGTGCTGCCTTCAGCTTATCTAATCCCCAAGCTTTCTCATAATCAGGAGAAACACATCATCGCGCGAGCGGAAATAATTGGAGGCTAATTTTATATGAAGGGTGGGCGCTTGCCGGTCGAACCTTGATTAGGTCCTGCCACCAAGCGGGGGTCACTCGCATTAGCCTATAACGACACGCTAATAATGGGGTGGTATATTTCGGACACTACATGATCAAAAGAGAAGCTCTTAAAAGAAAATCAGAGTAAATATATTTATCTATCTAACATGAGCCATATGAGCCAATGGCCAGAAGACTAATAATTACACAAAACCAAAAAATCTCAATTGTATGGTTATCGATAGTTTCAGTTAGTACCTCACCTCTATTCACAAAAACAAATTAGTTGCGGTTCGTGGAATAGTTTAGTTGCGATTCGAAATAGATGCGCTAAGTGGAATACCTCCTTAAGTGGGCACACTGGAACTGTCATTTTACTGCATTGAATTATTTGCCAGGGCATAGATAGGCAAGACATTCAATAAAAAAAAACACTTAAATCGATTCATCCGTCTGTAACCTACACATATAACACAATTATACTTATAAAACCTCGCGGTTTGAATCGCGCCTCAACATATACTTATATTCACTAAAAATGTTCACTATTCACTAAAAATATTCAATAAAATATGAATCTTACCCCCATGGCTCAAAGTCCAAGGTTCTTTCCCGCGCACTAACGTCGAGAACCCGGAGTACGCCACTCCGCCGAAAACACCCAATTTTGTGTGGAATGAAGGACGGCAGTTTCGCACTTCCTGCAAGATAAACGTAAATGATTAAATATGTGTGAATCGATTCGGCTTTCCGCCCGATTATCCCCACATACCCCACCGTTCCCCCTTGGGCGGTAGGAGACGTGATAGCACGTTTTCCTCCAGAAAAAAAGGACCTCAGAATATAATCAAATATATTCTAAAGAATTATTTCCAAATGATATTGGTAAGCAAAAATAGCTGTCTACTGTTTGTTTGTTCATGTCATAGCAGAGCTGTATTTCTGCCAAATTGTACCTATAATAAGCACTTTTTACAAAAGCGTGCCGAGAGTTTTTTTTTCCGCCGGCTTTTTTCCTCTCAGTCTACCTAGGGTTCTACTTTCATTTCGTTCTTTAAAGCCGAAGAAGAAGTAGTAGTAGACAACACCAAGACATTGGTAGACAATGGGCGATCATTATCTTTATGAGCCGAGAGATGCATACTTCTGGACGGATGCCTCCCCCAGGATTCGTCATGTCGTCCGGACCCGCGCCGCCCTCATCCAGCGTTTGACATTCGTAAAGTGTATAAAATTACTTACTACGAATAAAAAGTTTTCATTTTCATTTTAATAAAAGACTCGAACTGATTAGATAAATATTACCGAATGATTTTATCCTATCATGTTAGCTAAGACGCGCAAAAGATAGATTTACTTGATTCGATACCATGATTAAGCCCAGAGAACCACAGCTCCCATATTCTAAAACAATACATACTTTAAGTGCTATATTCTAAGAAAGTGTGGATATAAAAGCCCGATTATTTATACCATAATTAATTTTGAATAATTAACCTTTTAATTAATTAATATTTGTTTGTGCTCGATGCATTAGTTTAATTAAGTAAGTATAGCGATTGTTATCTGCATAAATTGTATAAAAGTTTTTAGTTAGTCAGTGAAATGTTTTGTTTGTCTGTTTTGTTCGACTTTATGCAAACTACTCTAGGATATCCTGTTATTGGCTAAGATATTTTGTTACTCTAGATTTAAAATTATTTGTTCTGTACCTATAATGCTGTTGGATAACTTGTTAATAAATAAATAAATGAATTTATCGTTGTCGATGGTCGCATGCTAGCCCCTTTGGGACTTGGGACTTTCATTCCGTTCCACCAAAGGGCCTTAAAAATATAGTCTTCATAGACGATTATTTAAGCTTATTTTCTAATACACATCTATTATAAAAATGTATGTTTATATTTCTTAAATTTACATACATACATAACGTCACGCCTGTATCCCTTATGGGGTAGGCAGAACACCAGAGGTTACAAGATCATCTGATGTCACGTTTGACAAATTTGGAGGTATTATAAAGATGGAGAGAGACTATTGCAGTGACAAGGGGTCAGCCCATCGCCCACAAAAACGTCTTTAAAGCCTCTGTCCCTTAACTGACTTTTACAGTATGCCCGGGAAGAAAAGCAGCTGGCACATTCTACGTTTTTCTTTCGCTACCAGTCCAGCATGGAAGCAAATTATTCTTAAGAATCTTAAATTTATTTATCCATTATCTTGTAGTATCCATAACATTAAGTCTAATAATTTAATTTAGGCTAGTTAATGCCATGTGAATTTTAGGAAAACATTTAGAAATGAATGTGTGATATAGAAATCAATTGATTACCAGCAGATTATTCTGTCTTTTTATTAATAAAATTCTGTCAATTACTATTTACAAAGTAATTAGCCCAAATAATATAAATAAAAAAACTTGAAACATATTATTTCTGTAATTGAAGTTTTTTATAAGGTTTACGAATGAATCAATCACTCCATAAGCATAGTTTTAAAGAACAAAAAGTTGATTAATCTAACCTAATCAAATAAGAAACTTAACGACGATATTTCATATGCTCGAAATTAAACCAGGTAACCAATAATAACTTTGTTGAATCTAATATTAAGTTGCTCTCATTTTAAAATATATTTTATGTAATTAGATTATCATAGTAGAGAATTTCGTTATTTTTTATGATTTATGTATAACTAAGAAATGTTGACTTTTGTATACCTAGTATTATTATTTTCTCTCATTTAAAACTATAATGTACATGCCGCAATGGTAGAATATGGCTAGGACAACTTATGTATTTAACTGTAACATCTAATGTATTGACCTATATTCGTACAAATAAATGAATTGAATTGAATTTGGATGACTAGGTAATTCAAATTTTCAATCAATTTAACAAATGTTCACAATCATTACTTTATAGATTAAATATATTTATTTGTAATTGAAATGTATAGTTCACGTACCTTAAGTTCCTTATAAACGTAGGAGTCGTTCAGTTTTTCCTCGTACAACGATGGCGTGACTCCGGTGTCATGGCTGGCCTCCCCGGACAGAATGAGTTCCATGGCAGTCTCTGCCGCTAGCATGCCTGGAAGGATACGATTCTCTGCTTAATATTCTATTAATTTATTTACTTAGCCCGTCCTACCTGACGCCCTTGGCTAAAGGCGTGTTGATTTTGAAATGCTCACAAAAAAAAGGACTTAGACAGGATTAAATAATAAATTTAATGATAGTGCGAGAAAAAAGGCTTTGGCTCAGCTTGATGTTGATGCTGGAACAATTTCAGCAACAACGCTGTTTATTCTGCCAAATCCTATGCGTTGAGTAGCTACGCTTCGCTTCTATTTATTATAAAACAAATATATACAGACACATTTTTTAAATTGAAGATACTTACATTCAATATTAAAATAAACTTACAATATTAATATTTTTTTTTTTTGTAATTAATAAATTGGTTCTTATATGGATTACATTCTTCAGATATCATGCAACTTTGGGAGGTACCTAATGCGTTTTTGCTGAGACAATAAATGGTGCTTAATTTTACTTAATTTAAGTACACATGTGGTTTAGTGATAGTTCCTCTTCAGGGTCCGCCTGGCTAGCGACCACCCTTCATATAAAATCTGCAGCCAAATATCACTGCTCCTGAGGTGGTGTGTTCCAGGAATATTTTATGAAGAGCCAGGTCCTTCCTAAATCGTTATGCTGTCACTTTTGACCTGATCTTCTGTTATCATCAAGTAAGTTTAATGTCAAACATAGTCTTAGTCACCAATAAAAAAACAATATATGTAGGGGAGCAGGTAAGCTGGTGTAAATTATTAAATTTATTAGTAACAGTCAGCTGTTACTGTTAATGATTTTTTAAACACACAACTTCACGCCTTTATCCCTTATAGCGTAAGCAGAACACCAGAGGTTATAAAACCATCTGATGTCACGTTTTACAAATTTAGAGGCATTATAAAGGTGGAGAGAGACTATTGCAGTGACGGGGTCAGTCTGTCGCCCACAAAAAAAAACGTCCAATAAAACCTCTGTCCCATAACTGACTTTTACAGTATGCCCGGGAAGAGAAGCAGCTGGCACATTCTATGTCTTTTCTTCGCTCCCAGTCCAGCATGGAAGGATTTTTGTACTATGTATATAATTTTATTTTAAATTTCAATACCTTTACAGACACCGTACATCACTAAAAAATATCACTATAAACTTCTTTCACTACTTTTGAAAATAAATACGTAACCGTTTACTTGCTTCATATTAATAAATAAGTTACTTACATACATAACTTCACGCCTGTATCCCGTATGGGGTAGGCAGAACACCAGAGCGACCGGTATTAGTGACCGCCGAACATTTATATCACGTTAAGCAGACTCATAGCCCTGCAGTGGTGTTGTGAAGATGATAAAACAGGTAATAAAAAATTGACTTACCAGACTTCATAGCATTATGCGTGCCTTTAATCCTGGGCACGTTGAGGAATCCAGCAGCATCCCCCGCTACTAGGCCCCCCGGGAAGGCGGGTTTGGGCAGGCACTGCCACCCACCCTCTACCAGGGCACGGGCCCCGTATGCCACGCGAGATCCTCCTGTTATTTAATAGGTGAAGTAGATAAAATCCATATACAATCACAACTAATTCATGCCCTTAAACTATGCAAAGCTTGTGATATTGGATACTATGTAACAAACTAGAACCTATGATATAAAGTACTATGTTTCACTTGCGCATTTTCTAATCTCACGGGAGTATCGGAATGTGCTATTCCAGACTATTAGATACACTATCACTTTGCCAAATTTAATCCAAATCCGTGGAACTTATCACGATCAATTCAATTAAATTAAAAATGAAAACCTCACAACAATCGAAATTAAACCAAAAATAAAACACTTGAAAATCCGTGCGGGGCTAGCACGCTACCGTCGACAATGATAAATCGGGCCTTTTATCGATATTTTCCTAGAATATGGTACTTAGTGTATGCAATTTATTAAGATTATGACATATTTGGTTCTGTGGTCTTAATCATGGTATCAAATCAAGTAATTCTGTCTATTATTCTATTTTTGTGTGTTATTAATCACATCAGAATTTCTTTTATAATAGTTTAATTCCAATTTATTTTATTAATTCACTCATTTATTTGTTTTTTTTTTATTTATTATATTTTTTTTAAATTAATAATGCATGCGTTATTAATTTATTTTATTTTTTGTGTCAATGTATAAATATAATATAATAATATTATTACTGTATGTCATTATTAATCCAATTAAAAAAATTAATATAATTGTTTAGTCGATTTAGAATTATTTGCCATTTTCCATTATTCACTAGTATAGAATAGAATATCAGCGCTTTGTTCTCTGAGCAAAAATGACGCTGAGCTTCGGCTCTTTTCACTGTTACAACACACTCTTTTTGTTGTAATTGTACTTAATTTTTTATTTTATTTTAATTTTCCTGTTAGATGTTAAATTTGTAATTAATTTTAATTTTTTCTTGCTGTAATATGTGTGTGTTTGTGGCATCAATAAATGAATTATCTATCTATCCATCTTATGATGCGCATATTAGGTTACATAATAGGATAAAATAACCAAATAATATTTATCTTGTCGATACGACTGTTTATCGATGGTTGCATGGTAACCCTGTAGCATTAACTAACGGACATACCTTGGAAGAGCGGGTTGACGTAGGGGTGCGTCTTGAATCGCTGGAACTCCTTGAACGGGCTGAGGTAGGGGTTGGCGTAGTCCAGCCCTACCACGAACCCGGCAGCCACAAGCGGGGCCTCGCCTTCTGCGACCTGCGGTTGACAAGAAAAGGGATTTTATTGTGACAAACCATACAAGAGCTTTGAATTTTCTATCATCATCCATCATCATCATCCACAGCCTGTAGACGTCCACTGCTGGACATAGGCCTCCCCCAAGGTCTTCCACGTCGCTCGGTCCCGCGCCGCCCTCATCCAGCGTTTACCGGCGACTTTGACCAGGTCGTCGGTCCATCGTGCGGGGGGCCTGCCTACGCTGCGTCTCCCAGTACGTGGCCGCCAGGAGACAACTTTTCTGTCCCACCGGCCATCTGTTCTGCGAGCTATGTGCCCTGCCCATTGCCACTTCAGCTCAGCAATCCTTCCGGCTATGTCGGTGACTTTGGTTCGCCTGCGAATCTCCTCATTCCTGATTCGATCCCGCAGGGAAACTCCGAGCATAGCCCTTTCCATTGCCCGCTGAGCGACTCGAAGCTTGTTTATAAGGCCCATAGTTAGCGACCACGTCTCAGTCATCACTGGCAACACACACTGGTTAAAAACCTTTGTCTTCAGACATTGCGGTATTTGTGACGAGAAGATTTCACGGAGCTTCCCGAACGCTGCCCAGCCGAGTTGGATTCGACGAATTTTCTATATTATTACATTTTTTTTTATATTGTAAGGATAGGACGTTTGTCTTCCATGCCACCTGATGGAAAGTGCGCATGAAGACTATGGTGTTACACGTCCATCCACGAGAAACCTATTCACTCGACACTTAAAAGTTCCAGGACTGTAGTGGTCAGGCAAAACAGACGCAGGCAGATTGTTCCACACCTTGGCAATCCGTGCCAAAAAGGAACTATCGAAGCGGTTTGTTCGACTTCTTGGTAAATCCACTAGATAGTGTGAAGTCATACATATAAAAAAAAAAAAAAAAAAAACAAATTGTTTATTTGCTCAATTTGTTTTTTATTTTTGTACATCTCATGTGATAGTCAGTGAAGACGAGATCGAAGTGGAAACCCAATCCATTAAGGATATAAATATACCCTGGCAAATAATTCAATGCAGTAAAATCAATTCCGTGCCCACTTTAGGGAAGAAAAAATATAGTGATGCGGTTTAAGTGAATTAATGAATTTTGTTAAATATATTTTATACTTTCATTTTCTCATTGCTAAAGTGAAGATGCATTACGTCACTTACTTTTTTATTAAAACTAATTTCACTTCTTATTTGACCGTTTTAAAACACAAGGTGTTTTTGGTAATTATTTATTTTCATTAAAGTTACCGTAAAGATACCTTAAATACACGTATTTATACATTTGTTCAAAACGAATATAAAAGGACCATTCAATTTCATTCTCACTACGAAGATTATAACTGATATCATTATCTTTCTTTTTGACATATCAACTTATCAGTTTACTGCATTGAATTATTTGCCAAGCTATAGCTGTTCATTAAATATGGCCGAAGCACATCACCGCCGCGCCGGAGCGGCAATATTTGGCGACAGATGTTATATTTAGGATGGTCACTAGCCAGTCGGACCCTGACGGGATCCTACCACCAAGCCGGGGTCACTCGGATTAGTCGCCTTTTACCACACGATTATCCAGGGCTGATAGGGCTATTCTAAACCCACCCTACACGGGTCCACTTATGGTTCGAAATTATTTGCAATTTTTTGATTACCCGACATTGTATATTTCGAAAGTGAGCCAGTTTTATAATAAATAAAATAAAATCCCCAGACAATCACACCAACTACATGGCCCCAAAGTAAGCATAGCTTGTGTTATGGAATACCATGTAGCAAACTAGGGGGGAACCTAGAATATAAATACATAAATAGATAAACACCCAGACACGGAACCTTTTTTTTTTATTTGTTCCGTGCAGGAATCGAACCCGCAACCATTAGCGTCTGAGACAGACAGGTTTACCCCTTCGCCAAAGTGGTCGTCATAACACAAAACATAATATTTTAGTTTTCTTTTTTTTTCTAAAAATCTAGTTTTACTCGTTTTAACATCAATGGTAAAAAGGATTCACAGTGAAATAAGATTTTAACAAATAAACCAAGAAAACAAGAACTTTCAATTTCCGCTACTTTCAATTTTGATTAGATAGAGTGAGTTAAACCAATTTTTGACATAAAATGGACTGTAACACATAAAATAATTCAAATTGTGTTTTTTCATGAATATAGGTAAATTATAACAAACGATGGTAAATAGAATTAAGATCTTATGTTCTGTCTTTGGTTATACAGGGTGACTGGTGACAAATTTTAGATACTGAAGGAGAGCACACTCGGTTCTGAACATAATTATGTAATAAAAGTAGGTACTTAATTTTTCACTAGAATTCCCTATAAATAAATACTACTATGTTACTATTTACTTTACATACAACTGAGTCGATCGCGGCACGTGACCTGGAACGCTAGTGTAACCATGCGGTGCGTAATCAATTCTTTAACTTTCGGTTAAGTTTACTCAGTAAATAGTTAATATTTATTTTTTATTATATTTTTTCTCTTCACGTATGATATCAAACTATCACGTCCTTGAATTTTAAAAGTGACCCACCAGTCACCCTTTATAAGTTTAGATATTGATTAAATTATTCGTGAATATAATCTCAGTACCTGTAGATGATATATGAAGGAGCCTCCATAGGTATTCTTGTCCAAAGGCCAACCAATTGTGTGTTCGACTAGCCCTGGTTTGTGGTTCTGAAAACAAAATAATAAGATGAGTTTATTACTGAGACAAATACATGTGTATTTATTCATTCATTGTTTTATACAGTTATGATCTCAACAGTGAATAAAGAATTTAAAATAATATAAAAATGTATTGCAGGATAAGTTAGCAAAGTAGTTGCTAAGCAAAATAGCAACGAACATGACAAGCATGTATAAAATATATAATATTTATACTTAATGATGGATTGAACCAATTTTAATACAATACATAATAAATGGATTTCATAGTCTTTGAATAGTATCATTAGTATCATTAATTTAATCAAAATACAAAAACATATAAACATGTTTAAATAAATGGATTTTGATACTTTTAGTTTAATTTTAACATTGTATAAATCTTGCTAATATAAAAAAAAAAAAACAAAAGTTTGATTGCACATATAAGTGTTTGTTCCTCAATCATGGCAGAACCGACTCAACGGATGTGGATGAAATTTGTCATAGTAATAGCGTACACTCTGGAATAGTTTAGAGCTACTTCTTACTCCTTTCCACGGGTAATTAAATGATGAATGAAATGAAACGGCTGGTAACCTAGAAGTAGGTAAAACTGACCTCTGGAGTGACTTCCCACAGTTCCTTGAGGCCAATCCCATAGGACTGCGGCTCACTTTTGTCCCGGAGATTGTATTTTTGGGAAACTGCCTTTGTTAGATGCCCGTGACAACCTGAAGATAAACAAATATGTTTGTTAACTAAGGGGATTGTGTTTTTCAAGTATATGTTTAATGCAGAGCGACAGATTTCATTATTTCATTATAGTGGACGACCACTTTGGCGATGGGGTAAACCTACCTGCGTCAGACGGATTCCCGCACGGAACAAGAAAAAATAAATGTTCCGTGTCTGGGTGTTTATCTATTTATGTATTTATATTCTCGGTTCCCCCTTAGTTCACTACATGGTATCCCATAACACAAGCTGTGCTTAGTTTGGGGCCATGTAGTATGTGTGATGGTCTGTGCATTTTATTTATTTATTATTATACTATTTTTATTACAACTGTTATAATATCTGCCTCAGAGGCCAATGATTAAATCAGATGTTGATGGAAAATAAAATAAAATCCCCAGACAATCACACCAACTACATGGCTCCAAAATAAGCATAGCTTGTGTTCTGGGATACCATGTAGCGAACTAGGGGGGAACCTAGAATATAAATACATAAATAGATAAACACCCAGACACGGAACATTTTTTTTCTAGTTCCGTGCGGGAATTGAACCCGCAACCACTGGCGTCTAAAGCAGACAGGTTTACCCCATCGCCAAAGTGGTCGTCAACTTACAATGTTACAAATTACAATGATGCTACCAACTTGCAACTAACTACATATTATACTAACATTCGTAAACATACATATTGTATCGCAAATGAGTTTCCTCTACAACGCGTTTAAAAACACATTTCACAGAAAGAGTTGACTTGCCAATCGCTAGGGTTACGTCGTTTTACATTTACCTTCAGTAAATATAGTCAACTTGGCATGGAACTCCATTCCCCTCTCGAACATTTCCTTAGGGCTTCCGTCCTTCGCGATGCCCACATCACCAGTAGCGATCCCCTTGAGGGAGCCATCAGGACGGTATAGCAGCTCAGCTCCGGCACACCCTGGCCAAACCTGGAAATAAAATTATTAATAAGTTTGTGAAGTGGTTGTGGCGTCATGGTTACTGTGCATATCATACGATATCTAACAGCTTTTTCTCAGCCATATACTAATTTCAAAAATTAGCCATAAGCTAATTTTCACATTTAATTGTTTATGTATTTTTTTAGTTGCACAGTTTCAGTTTTTATCATTCATCTTAAATTTACATGTGAAAACTTTTTAATGGCCTTAACCTTTTGTTATATTTTTATTCATAAAAGAAATGTATGATTAGCTGTAAGTTTTCCGAATAATGCAAAATAAAATAAAATATCGCAGGTTAAGCGACGTTCGACGCGTCTGGTAAAAGAATGGGTAATTGCCGATCATTTATTTCTCACGACGAATTCCGTGCTTCGGAGGGCACGTTAAGCAGTCGGTCGCAGGTTCTGTATACTTGTATACAGTAGTAGTTAGGGTTGAGTCAGAAGCCATCGGCACTTTGAAAATTCTGACATCCAACTACCAGCACTGGGGCAGCTTGGTGGATTACGGCCTAAAACTTCATCGTCACCTAGAGGAGAGACTCATAGCCTTGCAGTGGGAGAGTTGTAATGAATAAGTTTGTTGATTTGTTATGTCAAGTAAAAGATGTTTTAACTCGATTCTATCGCGATTTTTAATGAGTCTATCTAGGGGATATTCATGCCGTTTTAGCATTAAAAATATTAAATTTCACAAACATACCTTTTGTTAAAATAAAACCTTTCTTTCCGCCACCCAGCACTGTGGATAATGCTATACCTCCTCGTCACCCAGGGGAGAGAGACTCATAGCATTACTTGTTTCGTTTATACAGCTTGTTTTTCGGTAGTCGGGTTTTAGTTTTAAAACTTTATTTTTAAATTCTATATGAAGTTAACATTTTGGTGTCTACTTGTTTTCAATGGATACACTTAATAACCAGATGATATACAGGGTTGATTTTTAGTCACCAGCCAAATTTAAAGGTTCTTTGATACGATATACCTGCATATTTATTTTAGCGACGTTCAGTACAAAAAAGTAGAAATATGAAAAAAATTGTCGCTGTTGATAAACATAGCTAAACGGCATTTCATTGATAATATACTACGACGTAGTTCTACAAGATGTTTTGTAGTAGCGCGTAGTCATCTTTATTTTAATGGTAATTTAGAATGACCATGCTTTGCTAAATATGTTAGTGAATAATATATTAATCTCCTTTAAAAAAAACTTTTTTTTGCAAAACTCGTTTTTATAAATGATAATTATTGTGTTAAAAACAATTGGCCGGTGACGACAAATCAACCCTGTATAGATATCTAGATAAAACAAACTGTAAGATAAAATAAAACAAACGATGATAAAACAATTGAAGAACAACATGAAAAATAACAACTTTCACACTAGACAACAATCACATCACACACAAGAGTTTTTGAAATTGGTCCAGTGATGTGGTTATTGACATTACTGGACCAATTTCAAAAACTCTTTATCCATTTGGATTCTACATGTAACATGACACAGAAGTAACATTTTATCAAGAAAAGAAATCACCTCAGTATTGTGTTAAATTTCAAGATTCATAGTCTAATATTAAACATTTTTTAACTGGATTTATCGCGAGTCTCTCATCTTTAAAGAATCCGAAACTTAAGCATTAAAATTTAAAATACAGTTTCATGTAAAGTTTTTTATTTCGTTACAGCTAAGGTTGTCTGTAAGAGATCGCTTCTTTAGCGATAAGGCCACCTCTTGTACCTACTCTTAGTTTTTATTTCTGTTGATTGTCTAAGCATTTATTTGTAGTTGTGCAATAAAGAGTTAATTATTATTATTACAGCAGAATCCGTTTATTTCCGACATTGTCCAACCGCTTATTATAAGGAGTTAACACAGCAAAGTTTGGTTTTCATGTAAAATTCTATATAATTAAGTCGGATATAATGTACCTAATGTAACATGTTGCTCATTGTGTCCAGTCCTATTATAATCACCAACATGATTCCTAACACCATTGGCAGTGTTCTGGAGAGTCACGTGATACCCGACGACGTTCAGCGCTCGCATAGCTTTTTTGTTGTGATTCTCATAGGGTAATTGATAATTGAAGATACGCATTATCCTTCTATTTTGTTTTTCTCTCAAAATTAGGAGACTTCATTTTCTACAGTCTAGGTACAGTCAGCAACAAAAGTTTAGAATTTTTCAAAGTCGTTTTACACCATATTGTGCCTAAATAACGACTTATATTGATTAAATTCTACGTATAGTTGGTGTATTTGTCTGGGCATTTTATTTATTTATATTATTTATAGTTGTAATAATAAAACATATAAGTTAGTAAATATTAGTAGTTATATAGGCACAATATGCTAAAAAACGACCTTGAAAATTTCAGTGTGTTAATCAACTTGTGATGCTGACTGTAAATCAGTTATTACCAAAGTGGTCTATATCGACCCCAAGGATCTATGACCAACAAATCCCCAGACAATCACACCAACTACATGGTCCCAAAGTAAGCATAGCTTGTGGTATGGGATACCATGCAGCGAACTAGAGGGGAACCTAGAATATAAATACATAAATAGATAAGCACCCAGACACGGAATTTTTTTTTTTCTTGTTCTGTGCGGGAATCGAACCCGCGACCACTAGCGTCTGAGGCAGACAATGCTACCCCAGCGCCAAAGTGTTCTTCAAAACTGTACTTCGTGAGACGTCCGCTTATTATGACAAGCCATCACCCTTCGATATCAATATAAAAAGATTCCACTGTAGTTTTAAATAGTGTAGACTGTTAAATCACGAGCGCGTGACCACGGGGTCTGCAAAGACACCGAAACGTCGAGTTAAAATTTAAAATGTAAATTTACGCGATAATTCCGGTTAAAAAGTGTTTTATTTAATAGTATGAATCGCGAAAACTTAAGAACATATTAGTGTAGAGTGACTTACTTCGGCCCCGGCAGCCTCGGCCTGCTCGCCCAGCCAGCGCACCAAGTGCCCGAGCCGCACTACATAGTTCCCGTGGTTGTAGTTGGGCAGGCCTGCAAATGGTAATCAATGTTATATTGTACACCCGAATACCTTGTAGTGTATATAGAAGTCGTCTTGTCGTAGAAGTCGTCGTATCGTAGAAGTCGTCCTGGCATAAAAGTCATCGTGGAGCCGTGGTTACTGAGTGTATTATACGATATCACAGGTTAAGCAACGTTCGGCGCGGTTGGTACTTGGATGGGTGACCGCCGACCATTCATTTCTCAGGACGACTTCCGTGCTTATTTTGGTTTTGTTTTATTTGTGGGCGTAATATAATGGAATAATAATAATCATCATTTCTCATAATCAGTAATTCTCAACACCTGCAGACTGGTCCGAAAATTTATGAGCAATGCCGAAGATTTCTCACAGAACAATACCCCTATTAGTACCTAGTTACCCAAGGTGCACACTTGGTTTAGGCCCGTGTGCATGTTTATTCCGGTGCTTACCTAGTACCGAGTATACTTAATGTTTAAAAAAAATATATATAATAAACATTTATTGACAGACACAACACATAGCAATAATTTAGAGACAAAGATTACATAAAACAAACAACAACATAAATGGACACAAAGTACATCACAAGAGGACAGATTCACAAAAAATATAACAACAAAACATTACAACTATTGCCAGTGTTGAGCCGGCCAAAAGGTAACGACTCATCATAATGTTGCGACTTATGTTTTTCAGTCGTGACCTCATTTAAGATAACCCCTTGTTCTGCTGATGGTCCCCATAACACTAGCTTAAAAATTTGGTCAGTTTAGATAGTTTGGCTGCACATCATTATTATTTATACCATTTCTTTTTATTTTTGTTTACCTGTGATAATGAATGAATAAATGATTATGGTACACGATCACTATGCCAAATTTCATCCAAATCCGTTAAGCCGTTCTCCCGTGATTGAGGAACAAACATCCATACATCCATTTATAATATTAGTAAGATACCCATGGTTTTCTGGTATAGGGATAAAAACTTAGCTTTCCATGACAAGTCCTCAGTTTGAATCTCCATCGGATAATGTTGTAGATATAGCATTTTCAAGGAATGCAAATGTTACCGCGCAAAATAGTTATAAACCAAACACAAAACTAAGCTGAGCTGAAAACTTGTAAATGAGATGATGTATACTATTACATTTTTAATAATAATGTAACTAAAACCTAACTAACATTTCTTATGGAGGGGAAATTGAAGCAGCAACATCTTGCTTATCAAGCTGACTATTCCATTATATACCCACCTTCCATTATACATATACCGCTTTAAAACATATAACAAACAGTTTCAGCTACCTTTGAATGCTGGCAATGGTATTCTTCCGGTCTTGGTTAAATATCCAAATTTATCTGCAGTAACCGGAGTGTTCATGGGAGCACCTTTCTCTTTCCAGTCTGGAATGAGTTCATTCAGAGCTATAGGATCCACACAGGCTCCAGACAGGATGTGACCACCAATTTCAGCTGCCTTTTCTAGTAAGGTAACTCTCACTTCCTGAAAAAGAAAATGGTACAGGTTTAAATTAATTACTTTTTTAATCAGATTTCATCAATTTTCTTCCATGCTGGACTGGGAGTGAAAGAAAAGCATAGAATGTGCCAGCTGCTTCTCATCCCGGGCATACCTACTGTAAGAGTCAGTGAAGGGACAGAGGTTTTATTTACGTTTTTGTGGGCGATAGGCTGACCCCTTGTCACTACAATAGTCTCTCTCCATCATTATAATAGCTCCAAATTTGTCACACACCGGATATTTATAGCCTCTAGTGTTCTTTTAAGGGGCTCAAGCGTGAAGTTACGTATGTATGGATGTAGATAATTGTTCAAAATTTTGTATTGTTAACATAATGTTTTCTCACACACACACACATACACATAACTTCACGCCTGTATCCCGTATCCCCATACGCAGAACACAAGAGGTAATAAAATCATCTGATGTCACATTTGACAAATTTTGAGGCATTATAATAGTGGAGAGAGACTATTGCAATGACAGGGGGTCAGCCTATCGCCCACAAAAAAGCCTCTTAAAACACTTCTTTTCTCCTTTTATATAAATAAA
The DNA here is from genome assembly GCA_944452665.1 of Stenoptilia bipunctidactyla. Taxonomy (NCBI): domain Eukaryota; kingdom Metazoa; phylum Arthropoda; class Insecta; order Lepidoptera; family Pterophoridae; genus Stenoptilia; species Stenoptilia bipunctidactyla. The sequence goes on from OX101739.1 coordinate 1,289,647, forward strand.
AAAGTTATATTCAAGGAAAGTTCTGCAAGCTGTAACAACCAAAGTGCCAAAAACTTCCAAAACTTTAGTACAACGGGCGTATGACACATAATGCAGGATAATATAGTGTACACATTTTATTAGAGTTTTATGCCATTTGTTCATGAATTTTAAACGTCGCATATGTTTTCTTTCTTCAATGACATGATCTGTTGTTCATGGGTTATCGGGATTCAAGAATCAACCACTATAACATTATAAAATATAGATTTACACACAAAAACAAAATTGTGTGTACGTGACATGATTAGCCAGGATAGGGACGATGATGCAACGTGATTATGCTGCCACCTAATCCAGACATAGACAAACTAAATTTACTAAGTTTTCTTTTTTATCTGAATAGGATTATTATGATATATTTTGCATATTAGTTTTAATTATGGTGCACACTTTTCATTGAAGAAAGTTAATCTAACTACATTCTAATAGATTTTTACATACCGCTCCCTTCTCTTCTGCAATCTGTCGTGCTCTGATGGCTGCAGACATGCCAGCTGGACCTCCTCCTATGATTAGGATGTCCGTCTCCTCTGCAATTCTCTCCATACTTATGTCTGTAATCAATATTTTCAACCATTTACAAAATAGTTTTAAGAAAATATGCAGGAAACAGACTATTTTTATATCTTCAGTACATCATAGATGAAAAACAAACAGGATACTAACTCAGTGTTGTAGACTATTATGGGCCACTAAGTGTCTTCTGAGGCACCATAAGTTTTATTTCCAGCTACATCTGTTTGAGACACAGTAGTCTGTTTCAAACAGAGATAGCAGTATTGCAGGTACCAATGTAATAAGCATAACACAAACTTATAAAGCATTTAGCACAAGAGTTTCTGTTAGATTGCTGGTTTGTGAGATAATTGTTAGAATAAAATCCATCCATAATTCTTTTGGAAAGTTAGAAATACATGAAACTAGGTAAGAACATCAAAAATTCTTACAGAGTAACTATAACATCATTATGTTAACTACCACAAACAGCCTTGTCAATTTGATTTTTGTAGTTAAATTATTCTTTTAGAAATATAGAAACAGGCATGCCAAAACATTTTGTTGCCAACAAAGCATTGCACAATGTAAAAAGTTTGATAACTAAGAGCTAAGTACCTACTATAGTCAATTAAATAAGTATGATTGTTACTGACCTTTCCATCTTTCGTCCTTATCTCTGGGATGGATGGTGTAATGAGTTGTTATTTTAGGGTAAACATCGGAATAAAGTCTTCGGGCAGCATTTGTCAGCCTCCCCACTAAAAGAAAAACAACTAGTTTTGAAAGATTCAAACATAAACAAATGACTGAAAATAGTGAACTTTGAACTTATTGAAACTTACGGCGATAATTATTGCGTAAGATATAAACAATACATGTTTTAGGAAAATCCTTCGTTTTAATTTCAAGGAAGAAGGTTTTTTTTTTAATTATTTATTCAATATTAGTAAAATAATAATATATTAACAGCTGATCACAACGTCCCATACATTAATTTTGAAAAATTGTTTTATATGAATTTCTTCGAAATAATTTATATGCACCATAACTGGGAATAATGAATTTACACATGTTTATTATCTTTAACCGACAATTTTTCCAAAAACTTACTCTGACGAGACGAACTAACAAGTGCCGTCGCCATTTTTATTTTGATACTGATTTGTTTTTTTTTTTTAAACAGTATTTTGTTTTGTTGAACTAACTAACTACCTGTTCCACTGACCTCTATATTTACCACTGGACTGGCTGTTCCGTAAGTTTGACAGCTATTTTTTTGTGCCTATTTGAAGCGCCACTAGCGAGTAGCGAGTGTCCGCAGAACAAATTTTGACGTATATTGCAAGTGGCCGCCAGAGAAGTGCTTGCTTATTGTTAAGTGATTTTATATTTTTTAAATATTAATTCGAATTTTATGTTGTTATTGTTATAAGCATTATATAAAAGTTATCAAGAATGAGGACATGTGACATATGTGTAAGCGACTAGTTTTAGTACCACGGACACTCGCTACTAGTGATGGGTCGGGGGCATAAACAAATATGGACACAATGGACATAAACTAGGCATATTGGGCATAAATGAGTTTACGTCCAAATAAATGCCCGATCACTAGGCACAAAAACAAACAACTTAATTTTGTAAAAAATTAAGCAGGAACTTGAATAAAAATGAAACTTTAAGTATTTTGTAAATCAAAACTTTTAATCAAATAATCAGGCATTCATTAAATAATCACAGTGTTACTCCCCTCCCGCTTCAACAGTAAACTCCAGCTGTCCCCGTTGTTCTTTCAAACCAAGTTATAATTTTAACCAATCGATTTTGGTAAAATGTTAATTTTTATTGCAGTATATTAGTTAAAATAAAATATGTTTTTAATGAATTTTTTTTTTGTATACTTAGATATAAGATACGATAATAAATAAATAAAAAAATCTGTTTAAGTTTATGCCCAGACAAAAGACATTTACTCGGCATTTACGGGCATTTATCAGGCATTTACTCAATGCGCCAAAAACGCCAGGGCATAAACCCATCTCTACTCGCTACTGCTCGCTACGTCCGACAGCGCCAAAATGGCGATTATCAAACGGGCACAAAAGCACTTTGACAGCCGCCAGTCCAGTGGTAAATATAGAGGTCAGTGACCTGTTCTGTCAAATTTAGAAGGATGGTTTTAATTATACAGCATTGCTAAAATAATCATCGAACGCGAATGTTGACTTTTCTTTTGATTTCTTTTTCCAGCAGCATTTAATCCATCATAAGTCAATTTCATAATTCAATTTCGAAAGTATGATTTATCATCACATAACCGGCGACATAATCACGTAATTTTAAATCGAGTAGGTACCTAATAAATTGAGAACCTATGTACTTACTAACTCTTATTTTAGGCGGTGAAAAATGTTAAATGCCTGTATTCGGGGACAAGTTTCCTGGTAGTACCTGGTTGAACTAAGTAACACCTTGGACATCATTATCTACATATAGATGGCAGGATGAATGGTGCATTGCTTCAATTACTTGTCCAAGGCTAAATCTTATAAAGCCTAGCTCCTGCAATGGGGAGTTTTCTGACAGCTCATTAAAAAACAAAACTATACAAAATTGGTACAAAAGGCTTCGATAGATGGCGCTTTACAAAAGGCGAAGGCGAAGAATTTATTCCACACTGCGTTTTAACAAGTAAAATAAATTAATTGACGTCTGTATCAGAAATTGAACGTATAAATAACCATAGATGGTAGATACCACTTACCTACATTATAGTTTACAGACTTAACGCCTTCGGCTTTTTAAAAGTGCCATCTATAGAGGTTTTTTGAACGAATTTTTATGAGCTGTCAGAAAACTCCCCATTTATTTTAATTTGCTTCTAATTCGTCCCCTCGAACACAACTAGATACTCATACTTGTATTTAAATAGGAAGGACAGTACCTACCCAGACACTTCCAAATAGAAGAGCCCACTGCCATGCTGCTAAATCTTTTTTTTAATACATACCTACCTATATCTCCGTTCGGGAGACACAAAAAGTATTCTTTTGGTAGGTAGGGGTGGCCAAGGTGAGGAACGAACTATTTATGTACCGTAACATACTGCTTGAGCGCGCCTTATATTGATGAATAAAGACGGCTATGGTGCGATCAAACAGGATGTCGTTTTTTTATTTGAAATTACAATATTGTCGTTCTAACAGACACGCTTTGGTTTTTGTTAGAACATTCTCGTCCTTTCCTTCAGAAAGGGATGATTCATTGTTGTGCTCGAAGAAAATAAGTCTTCGATTTTATAACGCTAAACGCTTCAGCCCACCATACTTAGCTAATAAGTGTTTTGCCCCCAGTTGTAATATTTGTAATAAAGTGCTTATAATATAAATAAATAAATAATAATCTCAAATACCTTTTAAATATACGATCCCATACGATGTATGGTGGAGCCGCGCGAGTGATTTTAGGTAGGGCCAGCTGATACTTCTTCTTATATTTTAAGGTAGAAGGCCTACCGATTGAAGGAAGAGTTCGCCTAAGGAAGGGCAACAAGAAGAAAAAATAAACGTACACCTCTCGCAGCCAAGCAGTAACGCCCAATAATTAATAAAAGAGACCGAAAAGGAAAACACCGAACATGGAGAAGTATAGCGGTCATAAGGTTGTACACATTTCCGAGTTCTTCAACCAATATGATCTCATCGCCGCCGTGAATCGATACGACGATGCAGCAAAAAACATCGTCATGGCTGCGTATTTAGAGGGCCCGGCCCTGCATTTCTACAGGTCCATCGTCGATTCCTGCCAGAGCTTTGACGAATTAAAATCAAAATTTATTGCAGAGTTTACACGAGATGTCGACTACGTGGCAGCTTTTTATTTAAGGAAACAGCACGAGTTAAGGGTGTCGAACCCACTAAATTCACCTTTGTCAGCACACAGCGTAAGCCATAATATCTAGGTTGTGCGTCAATGGCCAAATTGCTTAGTTTGTAAGATAATATTATATAAACTCGTTTCTAAGTTAGATTAAGTGATTATTGTAATAACTATAACTTGAGAGCAATCTCTGTCTGTTTAAATAAAGTATTTTTTTGGGAAATATATATTTCAATTACTTCACTGGCACTGAGGACAGGATCCCAATAGTACGGAAATTCAAATAAGTGGATACAAATTTCGACGACTGGATTTAACCGTACTTCCGTTTCTACGGTTCAATTGGGATCAAACAAATAAATTTGTGGAGGAACCAAATAAGGACGGAGATAAACAAAGGAAATATTATTACAATATCCAAGCATGGGACTAGTTGCGGTTTTGTGAGTAAATCTTTTTCACTTTCCTTTCAACTTTCCTTTATGCACCTTTGTGCCTTGTAATAAATATTTTGTGTTATTAAGGATTTCGAAACGCCAAGATAACTAAATATTTTTTTTACTAGTACAATTTATTAGGTACTTAAGGAATTATTTCAAATTTTTATAGATTTTTTTTTCTTTTCTTTTATTGAACACTTATATTTTTTTTGTGTGTGTGTTTTTATTATTTTATTTTGCTATTTCTATTTGATTTTCGACTTTTATTTTGTGTGATTTTTTATAACTTACATTAAAAATGGAAAAAGTTAATCGCGTACCACAAGAGTTGGTTAAAATAATCCCAGTCTTTGACGGGGATAGCAGAATATTACCATTGTTTATTAATAAATGCGAATATATTTTACGTTCTTATCATGGCGACCTAAACCAAATGGAATATTTATTCCATTTAATTACTAGTAGGCTGTCAGGAAACGCCGCTTGTTTGATCGGAGAACGAGACTCCATTAATTCGTGGGTCGAACTAAAAAAATTGTTGACCCAACACTTCGGAGATCCCCGGACCGAAGAATGCATAGCAATGGAGTTAGAATCCACTAGGAAAAATAGGAATGAAAGTTATTTAGATTTTTGTCATAGGTTACAACAGTCTAGAAACGTTTTAATGTCAAAAATTGACGAGTCTAACGAGGACGATCGATTAAGACAGGCAAAACATGTTATTTACGATAAAGCCACCTTCAATGTCTTCTTATACAATTTGCCGCCATATTTAGTTAGATTAGTTCGTATAAATAAGGCAAATACTCTGGAAGACGCATTAAAAGTCGTCTTAGAGGAAGAAAACTTCCAAACTATATATAATATTAAAAATTGCTTTCAACATAATAATCCTAAAAATAACTTTTCTCGACATCAATTTAACTCTAATCATTCACGGCAAAGCAATTCACAGCGGTTACCAAGTACACATGCACCGAATAGTTCGATTCATTTACCTCAAAATTCATTACAACGTAACCAAAATCAATTTAATAATAGTTTTAGAACAGATTTTCATAATAACTTTAATAGGCAATCGACATCGCGGTCGTTGCCGCTGCAAAATCAGCAGTATGGAGTCAATGCTCCGCGATTTTCGCAGAATAATCAAATTCCGCAGACGTCGCGTACTAATACTGACGTAACCATGCGGACGGCCAGTACAAGGCGTATTAATTATACCGATCGTAATCACGATTACGATAGCCATGAAAATGATTATGACCAGTCTTCATATAATTTAGAGGAGGCAAATTTTCCCACACCGGCCTCCCAAAACGAGAAAAAATAAAAATAAATTGTGATAAGCGTAATTTACCGCACATATTTATACCAGAATTAAAAGCGATCTTTATGATAGACACTGGTAGCGTTAGGTCATTTATTAGTCCACAATTAGCAAATACATATTTTTCTGGTTATAAAAAATATGAACCGTTTGAAGTCGTAAGTACTCACGCTTCAAGCTTACATAATGAAACAGTATTTATTCCATTACCAAAAATATTTAATAGCCAAGAGTTCCATAAGTTTTATATTTATACTGTTGACGACAGGTATGACGGGTTAATAGGTAGTAACTTACTAAAACAGTTACATGCTAACATAGACTTTCAAAATCAAGTCTTACACTTAATTAACACCCATATACCTATAATTTATACGCCGCCTATGAAAAAAACATACTATTTACCCCCTCGAAGCGAACTTAGAGTAAGACTTCCGGTAAATTTATTAGAAGGGGATGCGATTTTAAATTTTAAGGAATTCACGGATGGTATTAGAATGCCCGCTGCATTAGTTAGCTGTAAACAAGGTTTTGCTACGACGGTGATTCAAAATTGCACCACTCAACCCAGAACCTTAGTTATTACCGCTCCTTTTAAGGTAGAGCCTTATAACTTAGAAAATAAAATTAATGTAAATTATACGATAAATGACAGGGACATAGATAGGTTATTAACTAAAAATTTAAATAAATTACAATTGAGTCATATGAATCATGAGGAAAAAATGGCGATCGAAAACATTTGTAAGGAATATAAAGATATTTTTTATTGTGAGGACATACCCTTATCGTTTTCTAATCAGGTTAGACATAGGATTAGAACCAAAAATGAGGACCCTATTAAAATAAAATCACACAGGGTACCTCCTGCACAGAGAGCCGAAATAAAAAATCAAATCGAAAAAATGCTTAAGGATGACATCATAGTAGAGTCATATTCACCCTGGAGTGCCCCAGTACACCTAGTACCGAAAAAAATAGACTCATCAGGGCGTCAAAAATGGCGAATGGTCATAGATTATCGACGCCTTAACGAAATAACAGTAGACGATAAGTATCCGTTGCCAAATATTACTGACCTGTTTGACATGCTAGGGAATAGTACCTACTTTACTACCCTCGACCTGGCAAGTGGGTACCATCAATTAGAGGTCCAAAAAGAAGATAGGGCCAAAACAGCGTTTAGTACACCTTTCGGCCATTATGAATTCAACAGAATGCCGTTTGGTTTAAAAACAGCGCCTGCCACTTTTCAACGAGCAATGGATAATGTGCTTAGAGGTTTACAAGGGATACACTGCCTGGTTTATTTAGATGACGTCATCATCTTTTCAAAAAGCCTCCCTGAACACATCCAAAAGCTCAAGAAAGTTTTTGACAGATTTAGAGAAACAAATCTTAAAGTACAATTAGATAAGTCGCATTTTTTACGTAAAGAAGTTTTATATTTAGGTCATACTATTACAAACGAGGGTCTTAAACCGAACGATGATAAAATTAAAGCTGTCTTAAGGTATCCAATACCGGAAACAGCTACTCAGATAAAAAGCTTTTTAGGATTAATTGGATACTATAGAAAATTTATAAAAGATTTCGCAAAAATAACTAAGCCATTCACTAGTTGTTTAAAAAAGGGTAAAAAAGTAATTCTTACCGAAGAATATAAGGAAGCTTTTGAAACTTGCAAAAAGCTTTTGACTAATGCACCAATCTTGCAGTTTCCAGATTTCGAAAAACCATTTATTTTAACCACCGATGCATCAAACTTTGCAATCGGAGCCGTCCTATCCCAAGGATCAGTTGGTTCAGATAAACCAATAGCTTTTGCTAGTAGGACATTAAGTGATACGGAAGTAAAATATAGTACGTTAGAGAAAGAACTATTAGCAATAGTTTGGGCAGTCAAGCACTTTAGACCCTATTTGTACGGAAAAAAATTCACTATTTTTACGGATCATAGGCCTCTAGCTTGGCTTTGCTCCTTAAAAGAACCTAATGGCAAACTCACACGCTGGAGACTTAGGCTAGAAGAATATGACTTTGATATTCAATATAAAAAGGGGTTACAAAACACAAATGCAGATGCATTATCTAGGATTAAAATAAATACATTAGAGGAAGACCTCGATTCAATTTTAGTTAATATAGATGATAGCGATATACAGTTACAGGAAATAACGAAAGAGTTAGAGAAAGAATTAGGGAAAAAGGGCTCTCAAAAATCTCGTTCTCAAAAATCTCGCTCTCAAAAATCCCGCTCTCAAAAGTCAGACGACTGTACAACAGTTTTAGATCAACTAGAGTCCGACTGTCAAATGTCAGATATAGTAGAAATGTCAATTTCAGATGACGGTATAACAGCAAATTCTGTATCTAATAGGGAACACGAGGGTATCCCGATCCTGGACGAGGCAATAGATACGAAACAAAAACAAATCCTTATTCATAAATGGTTAAAAAATAGTATTTTAGTAAATAATATCTCTAATAATAAGCAATATATTTTAGAAGTTCACTTACCTACTAGAAATAATGAAAAATTAGTTAAGAATTTTCTTAAAGAGTATATTAATCCTAGCACTAAGTATTTTATTTACTTTGAGGACGAATCCTTTAGAGCAATTTTTGCCAAAGTAATTATAAGTCTTTTCAAAAAGAACTCTGTTAAAATAATAGAATGTACACAGCGAGTAGTAAATCTAACAGACTCTGAAATAGATCAGAAAGACTGTGTTTTAAAGTATCACGAAGGAAAAACTTGCCATAGAGGAATACGAGAAACATTAATTAAGCTTAAACGTCACTATTGGTGGAGTAACATGAAAGAAACAGTATCGGCTATCATAAATGCTTGTGAACAATGTAGGAAAATGAAATATGATAGAAAACCTATTAAACCTCATATTCAACTTACCCAAAGTCAAACTGCACCTTTTCAGGAAGCTTTTATGGACTTACTTTTCATAGAAAGCAAATACTATCTCACAGTGGTTGATGCTTTCAGTAAAATAGGTCAAGCCATTGAAATACCAAACAGAAGTACACCAGAAGTAGTTAGGGCTTTAATTAAATACTTCAGCATGTACGGCATACCGGGAAAAATAAGTTGTGACTCAGGTGGTGAATTTAACAACGAATTAATCAAGGAACTTCTTAGCCTTTATAGGATAGAAATTCACATAGGTACACCAAATAATCCCAACTCCATGGCGATAGTTGAAAGATTCCACTCAACCATTATTGAAGTTTATCGTTTAGCTAAATATGATAAAAATGATTTAGACGCAGCATCAGTTATGACATACGCAATAATGGCATATAATAACACAGTACACTCCGCTACGAATTATACTCCTTTTGAGTTAGTTTTAGGACATACCGATTCCGGTAACGTTTTAGATGTAGAAAAAGAAAAAATATTAACGCAAAAATTATTATTAGATCATAGGAAAAGGTTAAAAGTTTTATATGAATATGTTACAAATAAAATACAAGAAGATAAAGTTAAGGTTAGAGATAAAAAAGGAGGCGAAGAACCGCCATCCTTTAAGAAAGGAGATAAGATTTTTATGAAAAATACTAGAACTAGAAAAGCTAAGCAGCTTCCACGCTACGAGGAGGCGGAAATTTTAGATGAAGCTAGGCATAATATATTACCCGTTAAATTAAATAAAAGAGACACTAGAGTAGCAATAAAAAATGTGAAACGTCCTCCACAGGTTATATCTAAGTCTGATGACACTAGTAAGGCCGATGAGCAGCCTGGAACTTCAAAACCTCAATCAGAATCCGGGCATAGCTCCGATGAAGATTGGAACAGCAGTGATGAAGAGTAACTGTTGGACTTTATTTAAAACATTAGATTTAGAAGCATTAAGCATAGTCATAAGAAACAATACTAATAGTTTTTATAAAAGTAAGGAATTAGTTAGAAATAGTAATTTAACTTCGGACTTGAATAGCTTAGAATTACAAATTGAATATTTAATTGACATTGTTAATAATAGATTTAATCAAATTTTACCTTATTATAATTTAAGGCCTAAGAGGGCAATATTATCACCCCTTGGATCACTAATAAAGGTTATTTCTGGTAATTTAGATGAACAAGACGCAATAAAATATAATTTTGAGATAAGCAATTTAAATAATAGAGAACACGTAGTAGAAAGGAAAATTTCAACAATACAAAATGCCTTTGATAAGTTAGTAAATGTTTCAGATACTATGAATATTAACGTTCGAACCATAGGAAATAAAACAAAAGAGATTGAAGGGCTTCTTCATACTGAATTAAGGTTAAAAATAACAGTTGACTTAATGATTAATATGTACCAAATTCTAAATAACTTTCGGACCATTTACGAAAATATTCAAGAGATAGAATCAGCTATAGCATTTAGTAAAGTGTCGGTATTGCATCAATCCATCGTCAACACGACAGAACTTCTTTCTATCTTAAAAGTCATAGAAAATCATGCAAAACTTATTTATCCAGTTAATTTAAATAACCTATTAAAACTCGAAAGAACCATGTCTCTTAAATCCTACATGGATAGTGAAAAAATAGTTTTTGTAATAGAAATTCCTTTAATAACAACGCAAACATACATTTATTACAAGGTTATTCCAATCCCTATTTTTTCCTCAAAAACTTCTACTATTATCCCTGAATACCCTTATTTATTGGTGAATGGATTGAAATTCAGAGCCGTAGCGAATCCCTGTAAGGAAATTGAAAACAACAAGTTCCTATGCTCACCCGAGGACTTAGCTCATTATCCAAATACAACTTGCATTGAACAAATTATGATGATTAAGGATGACTACAAACAATGCCTTCGAAACTTCATCATCATCGAAGATATCAAGGTAGAGAAAATATACAAACAACAATGGATGCTGTTCGCTAAAACTAGCCTGATTGTTACTGAAACCTGTAACCACGAGATTCGGAAGTTCAACGTTCACGGGACCTACATTCTTACACCGAGTTATGATTGCGAAACAATCGTCGGAGATGTGTATATTAGTAAACCAACTAATACATCGGCAATCAGTCTACAGATACCACGCATAGAAGTACCAGAGATACAATGGAAAATAGCTGAAGAAGAAAAGGAAATGGACCTCAGAAACATAGACTTTAGTGAAGTGCAAAAAGTGTTATACAGTGCGAAAGATATTAGAGTAGATAGTGATAGTAGCGTTATTTTTATAAAACAAATCAGCATTTGGACAATTATCCTTTATATAATAATAATTTTAGTAGTAGTCATTTTTATTGTAAAAAAGTATTTGTATTTTAGGTTTTTATGTCAAAATTCTCCGAAGCCTCCTGTGTCTGCCTCGGATAATTTCTCTCTTGGGGAGGGAGGAGTTAAGGGTGTCGAACCCACTAAATTCACCTTTGTCAGCACACAGCGTAAGCCATAATATCTAGGTTGTGCGTCAATGGCCAAATTGCTTAGTTTGTAAGATAATATTATATAAACTCGTTTCTAAGTTAGATTAAGTGATTATTGTAATAACTATAACTTGAGAGCAATCTCTGTCTGTTTAAATAAAGTATTTTTTTGGGAAATATATATTTCAATTACTTCACTCACGCAGATGAAGACCTTATCACTTTTTATTACGCTTTAGATGCCTGCGCAGTCAAAGCCGGTCCGATCATCACAGATGAAATTTTCGTGAAATTTTTCTACGGTTCGTATACGAATCAATGTAGACTCGCTACCAGAGTCTAAGAAAATAAAAAAATATTAAAAGAGACTGTAATACAGATGCAGGAGCTCTTTGGGGGAGGAGCAGAAATGGATCTCAACCTACCGATTCACATTGCATCGAAATCGACACCAGTGAACCAACCTACACCTCATACCCCAACGCAAAATATGCAAACGGCATCGACACCGGAAAATCGGGACCGTTTCTATACACCGACGGGAGCAAATAATGGGAACACCAGGGGAAGAGTTAACCCGAACATATATAAACGAGAATCTTATTTTTTCAAAAACAGACGACATGATACGGGTGATGCACCTCACCCAAACGCCAACCGGCGTCAGTAAATAATATGGAGTCCATACTGATGTCGGCTGAAAATAAAAAAAACTCCATACAAGGTTAGCCCGTTGATTAAATTAAAATTAGCTAATTTAGAAATTTGTGCTTTAATTGACACAGGTGCATCGATTCCCGTAATTTCTGAGCAACTATGTGTAAAACTCAATTTAACAACACATAACTCTGATGGGATTATAGTCAGAGCCATTAATGGAAACAGAATGAACGCCTCTGGGAAGGTCACAACTTGTCTACTTATTGAAAAGATGATATTTATGCAAGATTGTTTTGTGGTCCCCAATATAGAAAGAGATTTAATCCTCGCCTCGGTCAAGACTTTCTTCAAAAGTTTGGTGCTATAATAGACTTTCAAAACAACTGTGTCCATTTAAAGTTGTATGTAATTTTATCCCCGTTTCTAATGAGTGTAACGTTATTAATAATTTTGAAAATACTTTAGATATTGTACAGGTTACACAACGACTTGGTAAAGAGGAATAATTATATTTTTCGAATTTAGTCGATTCACACGATGATAAGTTATGGCACATGGTGGTAGCCGATAACATTAAGAATGATTTTAATTTGTCCCCAACTTTAATAAAATCGGAACACGATGACTTATTAGAGATGCTTAATACGAGGGTGGATTGAAAAGTTCGCGGCCTAGTCAAGAAAACAGAATAAAGTACATACAAAAATATTTTTATTTTTCGACGTAATCTCCATTTAGCTCTATGCACTTCTTCTATCTGCTTTCCAGAGCTTCCATACCTGTTTTTAAAAAAGATTCCTCAAGGTCTTCAAAATACACGTTAACAGCGGCTTCGACCTCTTCATTCGTTAAAAATTTCTGCCCACCGAGGTTTTTTTCAGGTTTGGAAACAGATGAAAGTCCGAAGGTGCCAAATCAGGAGAATAAGCTGGATGTGGCAACAATTCGAAACCACAATCACGAATTTGAGCCATAGACTCGACAGACGTGTGGACTCGGGCGTTGTCCTGGTGAAACAACACTTTCTTTCTCAGTAATCCTGGGCGTTTCTGTTTAATTTCTTCACGTAAACGGTGCAGAAGGGTGCTATAGTACGCAGAGTTTATTGTTTCGCCTTTTGGAAGGTAGTCCACCATAATGACACCCTTAGCATCCCAAAAAACCGATGTCATCACCTTGCCAGCCGACAGAATTGCCTTTGCTTTTTTCGGAGTTGGTTCACCTGATTTTTTCCATTGTTTGGATTGTTGTTTTGATTCTGGGGTATAGTGGTGAACCCAGGTTTCATCCATTGTCACAAATCTGTCAAGAAAACCTTGTGGATCAGCCTCGAACATCTCCAAACAGTCGCGAGAAATCGTGAGTCGAATTCGCTTTTGCTCTACTGAAAGCAATCTGGGGACCCACCTAGCCGAAACCTTAGAAAAGCCGAGTTCATGGACAATGATGTTTTGCGTTCGTTCATATGAGATGCCTATAGTGTCTGCAATTTCTCTGATAGTCAATCTACGGTCTTTCAATATGAGATCACACACTTTATTGATGTTTTCTTCGGTCGTAGACGTCATTGGCCTGCCGGAGCGAGGGACATCTTCGATGTTCTCTCGTCCACGTTTAAATTCTGCAACCCATTTTTTCACAGTGGTATAAGACGGGGCAGATTCCCCTAATGTTGTTTGCATGTCATCATGGATCTCCTTTGGTGTTAATCTTTTTTTAAACAAATATTTAATCATAGCACGTTGTTCCAATTTCTCCATTAGTGAAAATTTGTTCTACACACGTATTTATATTGTTCGTAAAATTTTATTTAAACAAGATATCAAATTGAAAATTCGCGGGCTGACAATTGAATAATGACATTTCAAAATGACGGCAGAAAAAATAACAAAAGTTTTTTTTTTAATGGCCAGGCCGCGAACTTTTCAACCAATGTAGTAAATATCAAAAATCCTTTGCGTTAGATAAAAAAGCCTAGGTAAATGTAATTTAGTTAAAGTAACTATAGATACAGTTGATGAGGTTCCGGTACACAGAGCGCCATATCGAATATCGAACGAACAATATAATATTATTCGTGATCAAATTGCGGATATGCTCGAATGTAATATTATCCGAAAATCACGAAGTCCATATGCGTCACCTGTGGTTTTAGTAAAAAAACCAGATAATACTTGGAGGTTTTGTATAGACTATCGGAAATTAAATAAGAAGGTGGTTAGTGACTCATACCCACTACCCATAATTGAAGATGTAATTTCCGGCGCTAATTATTATGCTGATTTAGATTTAAATTCAGCTTATTGGCAATTGGAAATTTCTGAAAAGGACAAACACAAGACGGCGTTTATGATTTTATTTATTTATTTATTTAATATGCGCACCATAATAGATAGAATTATTCGATTCTTTATATATTTCGATTAATTAAGCCCACAGAATCAAAGATTCCATATTGTAAAAAAATAAATACTAAGTAAGTGCCATATTATAAGAAAATATCGATAAAAGGCCCGACTTATCGTTGTCGATGGTCTCATATTAGCTGGTTAATTTGAAGAATGTTCTAATACCTATTTCTAAATTAAATCATAGAACTACTGAAGAAGAACCATATTGGTAAATTATAAGTAAAAGACAGCATTTTTGCTGTGGTTCCCTATACGACCTAGTTAGCCTACTTTAAATTTTTAACCAGCGTGACTTCCGTAAGTATATATAGGTATTTTAAAACTGTTCTAACCTTTAAGTTACTTTGATTAGTAGTTCCATAGTTCCTAAGATATTAAATTACATATAACAGAAAAAGACAAGTTGAACTATAAGAGTGATTTTACGCCCTATTGGCAACTAGCTGACCCGGCGAACTTAGTTCCGCCTAAAAGTCTTTTTATTATGTACTAGCTGTGCCCGCGGCTCCGTTCGCGATAATTTCGGGATAAAAAGTATCCTATGTTACTTCTAGTACCTCTCATGATTCGTCGAGTAGTTTTAGGGTGAAAGCTGAACAAATATCCACGCTTTCATATTTATAATATTTGACAATTAATTGTTTAGATCACTTTCACATGAGGCTTAAGTATCTATGGAACGAAAATACTTCAGCGCAAAGCTTCCGAGTAAACTATATTGAAAGTTGACCCGTCCGGCACGTGAACATGAAGATTTCTAGATCTGCTAACCCGGGAAAGAGCGACGTATAACTGACCATGCGAGAAACAACTGACACCGAGATCTACTCCAGCAACACGAAAAGTCTGCCCTTGAGCCTTATTAATTGTCATTGCAAAACACACCGATACTGAGAATTGCGTTCTTTTAAATTGGAATGGAAAATTATTTGGTATTATGGGAATTCTGGGAATAAAGATGGTTTCTCCTGCACCGCAACCTGTTAAAATTTCAGATATCCAAATAGAATTATACCCAGAAATATGTACAACTTACAACAGAAAAAGAAATGAAAATAAAGCTGAAACGCCTGTGCAATGCTATCTACCTATACCTACTTCACTTAAAAATAAATAACTATAACTACATATTAATAAATTAATAAATAAATAATTAATAAAAGTACCTACGCTTTTACCTAAAAAATACAAAAAAAAAACTGAACATAAATTAGCCAAAATTTGGAATTTGACCGAATATTTAAACACTACCAAAACAACTAATACCTATTTTATAAAATAACAACGAAACAAATTCAAATAAACTATTTAAAGACTAAAAGTCGCGCTGATCAGCACGGTTTATAATATCAATTATTGTCTGTCAATAAAGTCGAACGCTCTGAACGCATCAACAGCCAAATATTGAATGAATTATAAAGCTTGCGCTCGCCTCCCGCCTTTTTATACCCTACCGCCGCGAGCCGCGTCGAGCGCGGCAACCGTTACGCAAAAATAATCCTTATATCATTCAGTATTCACGCGCGATGGGTTATTAGCGTATTTCACGTATAACTTTGGTGTTTCTATACCGATTTCTATGAATCCTTTTTTATTGAATAGGTAATAATGTTATTTTTTTTTAATTAGGGATGAGTGAGAGTATTAAAAACGTAAGAGTAAACAAATATAATCAGAAAGCTCCGAACTGCTAAGCTATCGGGTTTTACACGTGTTATTGTGAGTCAACCATAAAATATAGACATATACTGTAGTTGGATATTTTTTATATAATTGTATGAAGAATATTTCTGCCATACATGATTTCTATGTAGCTTTAACCATTAAGGCTGCACACGCGACGGAAGCTTAAAAAAATGAAGTAATTTCTCCCGTTTTCCCAACATTTCCCTTCACTGCTTTGCTCCTATTGATTGTAGCGTGATAATAAGTATACTATAATCTGCCCAGGAGTATGAAGAAAAATTTTACCAAGTTTCGTTAAAATCCGTTGAGTAGTTTTTGTTTCTATAAGGAGCATACAGACAGACAGACAGACAGACAGACAAAAAATTTACTGATTGCCGTTTTGGCATCAGTATCGATCACTAATCACCCCCTGATAGTTATTTTGAAAATATATTTCATGTACAGAATTGACCTCTACAGATTTATTATAAGTATAGATGTATGATACTTACCTACTTAATTTCATTTTATTTTCACTTTTTCCAAATTAGGTTATATTTTTATAGACAATAGCTGTACCCGCGATTTGTACCTACTGTACTGTACTTTCCTACTTGGACATTGCAACATTACTTTATTTCTCTAAAATAAAAGATTTTTTCTGGAATAAACGTAGCCTAAGTTACTCCTTATTACATCAGCTACCTGGTCCAGCCATTTCAGAGATTAGCCGGAATAAACAGACAGCCAAACAAAAATTGTAAAAAATGTTATTTTGGTGTTAGGCATATATCTACCGTATATGCCTAAGCATAAGCATGTAGTAAAAACGGTTATTTTAATATTACAAACAGAAGCTACAATTTTATTTATATGTATAGATTAACCCTAAAATCTGTATAATTTACGAATCTGATTATATTAAAACAAAAACAAAAAAATAAGAACACAGATACATTAGATAAGTATATTTAATTGAGATAAAATGCAGGTTGATTAGCACTAATTTGTACGATTGTTTATTTCACAGGCTTCATCTGCCACAGACCGTCGTTCAAGTAATGGCAGTTCTCTATGCCAACACCTTTGTTTACTTTTGCTCTGAAAAAGAATAAAACAAAACATTAGATAAAAAGATCTGAAGTTCGGACTTTTTTTTTTATATTCTAAGAATAGAACGTTTGTCTTCTATGCCACCTGATGGAAAGTGCCATCCGCGAGAAACCTATTCACTCGACACTTAAAAGTTCCAGGACTGGAGTGGTCAGGAAAAACAGACGCAGGCAGATTGTTCCACACCTTGGCAATCCGTACCAAAAAAGAACTAACGAAGCGGTTTGTTCGACTTCTTGGTAAATCACTATACTTATAGGGAAGGAAATTCAGTCTGCGTCTGGTGGTCTGGTGGTAAAAAGGAATGGGTTCAATTTGGTCAAAAAGAGCACTCGCACACTCACCAAAATGTAGCCGATAAAATACTGTCAAACAAGCAACCTTATTACGACGATGCTCTAAAGTTATTTTGATGATTTTTAATTCGGGGAAGGCATACAAGCTGAAAGTCTTTTGTTTAGTTGTGTTACTAGGTACATACATACATAAAGTTATTTTCATGCAAGATGTCCCCTTAGTGCGCTTATGTCTAACACATAGAGTTCATCATCATCATCATCATCATCACAACTCTTTGTAATGAGACCACTGCAGGGCATGAGTCTCTCCCCTGGGTGAAGAGGAGGTATAGGCCATAATCCACCAAGCTGGCCCAGTGCTGGGTGGTGGATGCCAGAATTTTTAGGGCGCCTAGATGGCTTCTGACAAACCCTAACGACTACTGTATACAAGTATACAGCACCCGGGACCGACTGCTTAACGTGCCCTCCGAAGCACGGAAGTCGTCGTGAGATATGAATGGTCGGCGGTCACCCATCCAAGTACCGACCGCGCCGAACGTTGCTTAACCTGTGATATCGTATGATTCACACAGTAACCACAGCGCCACGACATAGCATAGACACGGCATAGAGTTCATAATTGTTTAAATCACGGGACTACTTTCGATACACCCAGTTTACATAGCTTCACGCTTTATGGGGAGGCAGAACACCAGAGGTTATAAAACCATCTGATGTCACGATTGACAAATTCGAAGGTATTATAATGGTGGAGAGAGACCATTGTAGTGATTAGATTAACAATTCGCCAATTTTGTTATACACCTAGGAATAGCACCACTGTTCCTGTATAAGTGTATCGAACAGATCGGAATCGGTAAACCGACGATACAAACCCAATTGTTTTAATAATAGTTAAACATGAAATCCTACAGCTTAATTCTATGAGTAATTACGAACTACTTACCAACCTGGAGTGGTGCACATTGCGGGCAACGTGGTAGGTGTGTCTGTCTGTATGTATAGGGATAAGGGGTCCCCTTGGGAGGAAATTAAAGTCAACCTAAACTAAATAATTACAAGGCTCATTAAAATTGAAAGGGGAAAGAGAAATATTTGTAAAGGTATCACCTGAACTCCACGTGTCACAACCGGATATCACTTATACAATATAATGCACTCGGCGTTACTTAATTACGCCACGAAATAGTTTCTTCGATTATTATGAACAATGCGCGCAACCAAATCTTCGCATATAAACTAAACCGCGGGCGCGATTATAACTTTAAACTTTGCAAGGGACTAACACTTGCGTACCACTCAAACTCTCAAAGCAACCTATCTTCCACTCTGACGAACGATGACGGCTCGGCCGCTCTCAATATTTTTAGGTTACGGTAGGATTATCACAAAATAATTTTTAATATATTTTTCTACCCGCAGATTTCAACTTAGGCTTGCGATCTATTCCGAACAATCCCCCGCCCCAGGCAGGCGTTACCTGACTGAGCCTAAACAACCAGAGAATCAGGAATAGATAGCCTAAACTTATGACACAGGGAGTCGCGACAAACTTGCGACAGCTCTTTTGAGAATAGAGCTTCCCACTAAAACCTCTGCGACACGCGGAGTTCCATCAGCACCTAGGAATAGCCTCAAAATTCGACCACGTCTCCAAGACAGTGGGGGCATATTCATCTCCTTAACTAGGACGAGGTCACCAACCTTAGGTGGGTCAACCTTATCCGACCAACGAACACGCTGCTGCAACAAGTGAAGATATTCCACATTGAACCTCTTCCAAAAGCTCTGCGAAAGCTGTTGCAGCAGTTCAAAACGTGAAAGGCGATTAACTGGAATATCCTCAAATGGATATTCTGGAAGAGCTGCCAAAGGACCTCCAATCAAAAAATGACCTGGAGTTAAAACTTCCAAATCATTTGGATCCGAAGAGATAGGGCAAAGCGGCCGTGAGTTAAGAACAGCTTCGATTTTACAAAAAACCGTTGCTAATTCTTCAAAGGTAAGAACTGTTTCTCCAATAACCCTTCGAAGATGGGTCTTAGCCACCTTAACAACTGCTTCAAAAATACCGCCCCAAGAAGGGTAAGCAGGAGGACTAAATTGCCACTTAATACCCCGACGCGACAAAGAAGTTTCAATTAAAACTTGATTCTCATCTAAAAACTTATAAATTTCTGAGAAGTGACGATCACATCCCTTAAAGTTTGTCCCGCAGTCGGACCGAATTAAACTTGGTAAACCACGACGACTGACGAATCGAGACAAACAAGCAACAAAGGCTTCAGTACTAAGAGCTGAAACTACTTCCAAATGTACTGCCTTAGTCACAAGACAAACAAAAACGCACAGGTAGGCCTTAACTACCTTGGCATTCCGCAACGATGAAACCTTAATGGAAAATGGACCTGCAAAATCTGTGCCAACACCAGAGAAGGGCCTAGCAGGCACGATTCTATCTGGGGGCAAATCTCCCATTTGAGGTTGTACAATAGTCGCTCTAAGTTTATAACACTGAATACAACGAAAAATTACATTCCTAATGGCTCTCCTGGCCGATAAAATCCAATATTCTCGATGAAGAATCGCTAGAAGACTATTCAATCCGGCATGACAATTTTTCTTATGTCTGTCAGTTATTAGCAACGTAACTAAAGGACTCTCCTTAGGTAAAAGTAGGGGATGTCGAGTTTCATATGGCAAATTAGAATAACGCAGCCTTCCTCCTACTCGCAACAAACCGTCGTTAGCAATAAAGGGGTTCAAACGTGCAATAGCACCCTTTAATTTACGTCCTTCTGTCAGACCCTTCAAAACTGACTCAAAATGAGCGACCTGAACCTGCCGTACCCAAAACAGTAGCGATTCCTCTCTTTCCTTGGGAGACAACACAAGAGAAGACAATCTATTAAACTTATTCCTTAAATTATGAACAAATCTCTTGATCCAACCTGTTACACCTATCAGTTTATCAAGAGAGCTAAATCGATTTAGCAACCAATCCGGTTCTAAAGCAGGATCCCTTTCAACAGCTAGAACCTTCAAACCAGGAAGAGGGTCAACAGTTTCAACTAATTTCTGAGGCCAACAATCCTCTGACTGGAACAGCCACTCTGGGCCCCACCACAAATTATGATTTAACAAAACGGGAGCCTCGCAGCCACGTGACGCACAGTCTGCAGGATTTATTTCTCCCGGCACATGTCTCCATTCTAACGCTGCTTTTGACTGCTGGATTTGAGAAACTCGATTTGCGACAAATACTTCCAAGGCATAGACAGAAGTCTGTAACCAAGACAAAACAATCTGGCTGTCTGTCCACGCAAATACATTCTTAATGTCGACCTTCTGACCCAAGGTTTCTACCAAGTGATTTAGGAGGCGAGTCAAGAGAGCAGCTCCTGACAACTCTAATTTTGGTATGGTCAAACGCGTCCTAACCGGTGCAACCTTGCTCTTTGCCATAACAAGCTGGACTGACACAATACCTGCGCTGTCAACAGTACGAATATAAACTGCCGCTGCATAACCGCATTCAGAGGCGTCACAAAATCCATGAAGATCAACCTTACATTTACCCTCTGGTAAAAAAGATCTTCTGATTTTAACGAATTGGATGTCAGAAAGTGATGTTACAAACCTAACCCAAGCACACAACAAGTCACCAATTAAAGGTGCGTCCCATGACAATCCCTCCAACCAAAGCTTTTGCAGAAAGCACTTTGCCCAAAATACGACTGGAGTCAACCACCCATTGGGATCGAATATCCTTGCCACAGTCGAAAGTACTAAACGCTTTGTCCATGTTTGCATTATGTCTAAATCTTGAACCTTAAATGTGAAGACATCAGGTATTGGTTGATACTGAACGCCCAGCACTGCGACGGCGTCAGGATTGTCCACGTTCTCGAAAATATAAGGATCCTGCTGATGCTCCTCAGGCAGACCAGCAAGAACAGCTTCTGAGTTAGACAGCCACTTTCTTAATTCGTAGCCACCTGCCTGCATAATTCCTATCAGCTCATCACGTAGCACCAGCGCATCTTCCTCAGTGGCAGCACCTGAACAAATATCATCGACAAATATGTCAGTGCTCAAAACAGCAGCGGCTCTAGGAAATCGCACTCGTTCACGATCTGCCAACTCTAATAGAGCACGCATGGCAATAAAAGGACTGGACCTAAGTCCATAAGTATTAGTATTTAACTCAAAAACCGTAATTTGACTGTTTTCGTTCTCACGCCAGAGGATCAGCTGATATTGGCGATCATCTGGATGAATTATCGTAGAACGAAACATCATCTTAATATCTGTAACAAAGACGACTTTATGCCGGCGGAAGTTTGTCAGGATCTCACCTATGTCACGATGAAGTTTTGGACCCGAATGTAAGCACTGATTGAGAGAAACTCCGTTAGACGTGGGCGCGGAGCCATCAAAAACTACTCTAATTTTTCCAGCCTTAAACACCGCATGGTGTGGAATGAAATAGTGCTCCTGCCTACGCCAATCAAAATTGGAAACGGACATGTGTCCCAATTCCAAATACTCTCGCATAAACTGAATGTACTTTTCACGATATACCGAATCCCGTCTCATGCGTCTCTCCACGGAAGCTAACCTCTTCTCAGCTAACATTCTGGAATGACGAAGAGGGGGCCTAGATGGCAGGAAAGGTAGCCTCGTGACAAACTGACCCGAACAGAGCCGACCTGTATTGTTCTGGAAGAAAGACTCACATTCCAGATGCTCTGGGTTGTCACGAGAAGCTGTAGGGGGCTCTTCCACTTCCCAAAAGCGCTGAACAGCTTCAGCGAGGGAGATTCCTACTTGCAAGTCACCATACTTGCCGTGAAGAGACTTAGCTGAAAATACAGGGCCCATAACGACACTACCAAGGTCGGTTGAAACTGCTACTAACCCTCCAGGTTGCAGAAGTGTGCTGCTTCCCAATTGCAGCACCCCTAAAACATCTGCACCGAGCAGAAGATTAACAGGACCTGGAACATGAAAGTTTGGATCAGCCAATCTAAACCCAGATGCTAACCGAACAACATCCGCTGGCAATGTAATAAGAGGATGTCTGCCCATAACATTTTCCAAAACAATCGCAGAAATAGTAATACAAGTTCTTGAGCCATGAAGCAGAGAAAAGGAGAGTGAGACTTGACCCACTAAACCAGACACCTTGACTCCACCTACTCCTCGAATGGCTCCCGCTGCAGAAGTTATCTTTAGCCGCAGTCTTTCTACCAGCCACCTGGATGCTATACTCCCCTGTGCACCCGAATCCAAAATCGCGCGCGTGGTTACCTGCTCGCCCGATGGGGAACCGACGCAGACCTGTGCAGTGGGCAACAACACAGTTAACGCAGGAGGGGGAGTTGCAGGTGGGGGGTGTGGATGTGCGAGTCAATTACGTTTAGGGTTATAACTAGGTGTTTGTGCAGTGGAACAACCTCGCTGGGCAACCTGATTCCATTGCTGAATTGATGGGTGCCCACCGGTGGGCGAATACATCCGATTTGCATTGTTATACTGATGACCTAGCCGAGGCCAATCTGTGAAGTGAAGTGGCATACCACAAACATGATGGTGTTCCCTAGCAGCATCGAGGCCCACACAGGGTGTTGCACGGCTACCCCCGCCCGTGAAGGGTCGCGGTTGACCATTGGAGTTACGAACAGATACTCTCTTCTTACTACTACGAGAACCAGAACTACCAATTTGAGGTCCAACCTGCATGGCACCAGCCCACTGACTGTCAGCTTCATCCTGATTCTGCTGCGTAACGGCCTGCTGGTTTGGATCAGCTGGCACAGGCGCACCGTTACGGTTACCACAAAGCAGAAGATGATGATTACCACCGCACTGCCTGCAAGGTCGAGCAGAATTGCATTGAGATGCAAGATGGTCGCCGAGGCAACTATAGCACCACCTACGCTGGCGAGCTATGTTGCGACGCGCCTGCCACCGTAGTTCCTTAAACTTAAAACATGAATTTACCCCGTGGCCTAAATCCCTACAGTATGAGCACCGCCCGCGCGGCTGCTGCCCTGCGGCGACGTGGTACACGCGCGGCTCGCGGCGGCGCTCCGCGCGCGGCGGCGCGGCCCCCTGCCTTGCTCTAGAACCGACGACGTCGCATGCTCCAGGCGGCGGAATATTATCTGCACGACGACACTCATCCTCTAAAAATGACACTAAATTTTCAAATGACGGAAGATGAGAGGCAGAGTCTCCACCGTACTCCTGCTCGAACCTATTGCGCAGTTCGTGAGGCAGTTTAGCTAAAACAATATGCAATAATATAAAAGACCAACTATCGACGGGTAAATTTAATCCCTTTAATCCATTAACTGCAACCAAAACCGGGTTAAGAAGCCTAGTCCGCAGTGCCTGAGGTGCGGGGTTTCGAGGGAGACCTAAAATTACCGACACATGATTATCCGCTAATCTTCTAATATTCTGGTACCGACGCATTAGTAAGTCCCTTGCAATCTCATAATTGCTATCAACAAGATCCAGATGCTGCACCAGTCCCTTCGCTTCACCTGTAAGTGATGCCATCAAATAAGCCAGCTTCTGAGCCGGAGCTAAATCTCTCCGCGAGTGAACCAAACTATCATATAAATTATTGTATGCAACCCACTGACCTAAGTCACCACTAAAATGAGGTAAATCTAACTTAGGCAGTCTGCCGATTAATTCAGGTGAAGTAACTAAGTCCGACTTTAACTGATTCTGCCCTAAAGAACTCATCTTCAGAATACCTACAGCCTGTCGGATCTGGTCAGCTAAATCCTCGGCCTGGTCAATGTCCAAACTAATCTTTTCCATAACCTCCGGTTCAAGACTCAATTCAAGTAAGGCCTGATACGCATCATATAAATCCAATAATTTATTTTCCAAAGAATCATAACGCGATAATAAAGCTTGATCCCGATCCTTCCGAGAAATATTTAAAACAGCCGAACCAAGCCAACGCAATACAGCGGCTATACGAGCTGTATATTTACTAGCCATATTCAAATTCTTTAAATAAATTTATTTGAACGCACTGAATAAACCCTAAATAAAAACTTGGCACTAAAATAAAAGCCAAAACCGTATTAATGTACACGTATGTAAATTAAGTCACACGAAAATAAACCAATTCGTTCGCTTAACAAAAATATTAATTTCCAAAATTATATTTTAAACCAAAAAAATGCTAATCTGAAAACAGCCTTAACGCTATTACAAAGTAACCTAAATATCGGATCAGCCGAATAAAACCTTACCGTAGGTTTCTTTATATTTAATACGCATTAATTAAACTAATCTTAAAACGTATTTAGTTCGTACTTAAGAACAAAGAAATAGGTCCGTAAATATCTATTATGAAAAAACACAATTTCAATTTCGAATATGAAAGACACAAACTAATTTACGTATAGAAATTTATCAAAACTATTTTCATACAATTAAGACAAACTAACAATGTGCACCAGTAGAATTATCTAGAATGAAGCTATAGGACGCCAACTATTATTAACCTCTAACCGATATTCTATCGAGGAAAAAACCACGCTCTGCTACCAAATTTTGTATCGAACAGATCGGAATCGGTAAACCGACGATACAAACCCAATTGTTTTAATAATAGTTAAACATGAAATCCTACAGCTTAATTCTATGAGTAATTACGAACTACTTACCAACCTGGAGTGGTGCACATTGCGGGCAACGTGGTAGGTGTGTCTGTCTGTATGTATAGGGATAAGGGGTCCCCTTGGGAGGAAATTAAAGTCAACCTAAACTAAATAATTACAAGGCTCATTAAAATTGAAAGGGGAAAGAGAAATATTTGTAAAGGTATCACCTGAACTCCACGTGTCACAACCGGATATCACTTATACAATATAATGCACTCGGCGTTACTTAATTACGCCACGAAATAGTTTCTTCGATTATTATGAACAATGCGCGCAACCAAATCTTCGCATATAAACTAAACCGCGGGCGCGATTATAACTTTAAACTTTGCAAGGGACTAACACTTGCGTACCACTCAAACTCTCAAAGCAACCTATCTTCCACTCTGACGAACGATGACGGCTCGGCCGCTCTCAATATTTTTAGGTTACGGTAGGATTATCACAAAATAATTTTTAATATATTTTTCTACCCGCAGATTTCAACTTAGGCTTGCGATCTATTCCGAACAATAAGAGTGTCTTAAAATGTCACTAATACCAGTCTCCCGCTGGTTGATAAGTCACGTTCAGGGTTTGCCTGGCCCGTGACCATGCTAAGATAGGAAGTGACCTACCTACCTTACCAACGGAGCATATTTGGTGATTGGCTTTATCATCACAACTCTTTTGTAATGAGCCCACTGCAGGGCATGAGTCTCTCCCCTGGGTGACGAGGAGGTATAGGCCATAATCCACCAAGCTGGCCCACTGCTGGGTGGTAGATGTCAGAATTTTATGACATACCCTAATGACTTCTGTATACAAGTATACAGCACCCGGGACCGACTGCTGACGTGTCCTTCGAAGCATGGAAGTCGTCAAAAGAAAATGAATGATCGGCGGTCACCCATCCAAGTACCGACCGCGCCGAACGTCGCCTAGTCTGCGATATAGTATGATACACACAGTAACCACAGCGGCGCCACGACGACTTCGACCACAATTGAGTTTATAGCTAGACAAACCCTGAAGTGGTTAGGAAACTTGCCGTCTAGGGGCGGTAGGACTGTTGTAAGTTACACAGCTAAACTCTAAACAAAAGTAATTAACATCAAACATCGCTTTGCGGAAATCGTTGTCACGGTTATATAATCTATACAGTACTTCAACTTCATACAAACGGACAAAGCGCAAGCTATGCCTACTGTGCTCGGCGTGCGGCCACTCGCGACTATATGCATGCCGAAACAATTTTGGATTGAGCTTCATATTAAAATATGGATTTTTATGCTTTTTAAATTTAGTAACGTACGTCCCGGTCGAGGCGCAAGAATTTTTCGGTTGCTAATTCATAAGGCTGATTTTGTATTCAAAAATAAACAATCTTTCAACTTTCTATTTAATTCATAATAGTACCTACCTAGTTTATGAAACTGTCACATAATTAGGGGTATTATTCACGAGTGTACGAGCGAAGCGAGTTTTTTAAAAGTATCACACGAGTGTATAATACCTAGTTATGTGCAGTTTCATACACTACTTTATCTAATCTCATACACTGAAGATATTTATTCCCGCCATTATCGCGCATGCGCCAAAACGCGCCGCGCGGCCACAGAATGTAACGTAGCGCGGCGCTCGCAGGACACAGATAAAAAAATGAAATCTATGGTCTGTTATCTGTATCGAAATGAAAAAAAAAAATATTATAACATTGTATTGTTCGAGGTAGTGTGTTATAATTTAATTTTTTAATTTCATTTCGTTATACTATTTTAAAAAGTATGTCAATATAAATTCGTTCTGAGTTTTATATTTTGAATATTATGATATGAGAGTAGATAAAGTATTTTATTTATTTATACAAAAAAAGTCGAAGCACGGAAGTCGTGGCGCCGTGGTTACTGTGTGTATCATAATAATGATATCACTTCAATATAATAATAATAATAATAAGCCCCCTGTAAATCTAACACCACGTCCGGCACGAAGATCTGTTGCCACGTAGGGGGCGGACATTGGCAGCGTTTGCTGATCACTCACCAATGACTAACGGTGCACTAGACAACAAAATATGCGATGCGACTCAGAAACAGAGAAATTCCTCAGGCGGGTCCTCGGGAGAGGGAATCCCGCCCCGGACCAATAGGTTCGGGCAGCCCCATAGTATCTGAGGGGGGCAACGTATCGCCAACATCTGTCCAGACTAGATCTGCTGCAGATAACAAAAACTCTCGAAAATATCAACTTGCTTCACTAACATCATCACCCACGTCTTCCGCAAGCCTCTTTTCATCCTTCTCATCTTCCCCGTCTTCTTCAAATGAGTACCTTCGTCATCATCATTCACCTAACCATTCCACATTATCATCATCTAATAGTTCCCCTGTGAGCGTTGTGCAGGAGGCAATTCTCGCCAAAAACCTTGCACCCGCCACTGGTACTCGTACGCGAAACAGATGGTCGAAAGAAATGAACATTTTCATCTTACGTACATACTATATTTTGACAAGACTTGAAACAGATACTTCTAATTACCTTACGCAACTACACATAAAATTCTCTGAACACTTCCCCGACAGACAGGTAACCAAACAGCGACTAGGAGATCAACGTAGAGCGATTATAAATAAGAAACTTTTACACCCTGATGCTATTAAAGAAATATGGCATGAAGCTGATCAATACTTAAAAGATAATACAAACGTGCCTACAGCCAATATCAGTCAAACGCCAAGTCAAAGAATGAGATGGAGCATAGAACATAACGAAGCCATAATATTAAATTACTACAGAATTACCAAATTAGAATCTAACCTGACAACCTATAGGCCCCTCCTCCACCAAGCTTTTATTACTCAATTCCCACACTTAAGCTTTGTCACAGAGCAGAGAGTTGCAGACCAAAGGAGGCTTATAGTACTTAACAAATATTTAACAGAAGAAAGACTCCAACAACTAAAACAAGTTATTGAAAATGAACAGCTTGAACAAATAATTGATTCACAAAATATTCTGGAGGATACAGTCACAACTAACCAAACTTTTTCAATACAGAACTCTCTAAATATAACAAACACTTTGCAAATTGACACCTCTCAACCTCACAATCCACAGACTCCTATGCCGGCACAATATGAAAGAATTCACGAACGCCACTTTATGCAAAACCCTCACACTCACACTAACACCACACCACATATAATATTACAAAGACATAAAATTCAGGAAAAGTTTGAAGAAACTTTGCAAAAGTTCCAGTTTACAAACCCAACTACTAGACCCTATATACCCAAACAGAAAACATCCAGAAATCTTGCAATAATTATTCAACAACTAGATAGGGACATCCTACCCAACTACTTATCCAGTAACGATAGCTTTGAGACAGTTCACCGTATTGTATACAGTGCTGCATATACGGCGTCAATATGTAACGGAGCCAAAATAAAAGAAAATATATCTAATGATACAAGCATTCAGCAACACACCAATAGAATACCGACCTGGCAAAACAGATTAGAAAAGAAAATTCTAGCTCTTAGGAGGAATATAGGTAGATTAACGCAGTATATTCAGGGAAATAGATCCAATAGACTTGTAGAACACATAAACACTATCAAAAAATCTTTCCAGATCCATTCAAATCATGAACAACCGAATCATACTGACAATCAATTTTTAGATACACTTAAACAGAAACTAAATGCAGCCACAAGTCGATTAAAACGATATATTAACTGTACAAAGCGAAAAAAACAAAATTCGGAATTCACTAGTAATGAACGGAAATTCTACAGAACGTTAACAGAGTCGACCCGAAACACTCAACCTCGTCAAGAAATGTGTACACCATCCTCAGAGGCTATGCACCAATACTGGTCAAACATATGGTCCAAACCTGTCCATCATAACCACAATACTGATTGGCTACGGTCCGCATCTGAGGAGGTCGAATCAGTAACTGAAATGAGTTTTGAATACATACCTGTAGAAGTTTTCTTAGATGTAGTTAAAAAAACCCATAATTGGAAATCACCAGGAAGTGATCACATACATAACTACTGGTACAAAAAGTTCACCACCGTACACCCATTCTTACATAATCATATAAACAGTTTTATACAGTCACCAGAATCAATGCCACTTTTTATTACAGATGGAATCACATATATGCTTCCAAAAGACACTGACCGTTTAAACCCTGCAAAATATCGACCTATCACGTGTCTTCAGACTATTTATAAAATACTGACAGCATGCATAGCAGAACTTATCTACCAACACATATCTAAAAACAACCTTTTAGCGGAGGAGCAAAAGGGTTGTCGCAAAAATAGCCAAGGCTGCAAAGAACAGCTCTTGATAGACTCCATAACAATGAAATTTGCGTGTAAAGAAAAGAAAGAAATCAACACAATGTATATAGACTACCGTAAAGCATATGACTCTGTTCCTCACAGCTGGCTCATTTTTATATTACAACACTATAGAATTCACCCTCTACTTGTAAATTTCCTGAAAGAAACTATGTTGCAATGGAAAACGAAACTAAAAATAAATGGGCCCACAACTACTGAAACGCCAGAAATACCCATACGACGCGGAATCTTCCAAGGAGATGCCCTCAGTCCTCTATGGTTTTGCTTAGCTCTCAACCCACTGTCTTACATGCTTAATCGATCAAATTATGGATTTAATATTACCGCAACAGTTAGTCACCATACGTCTCTCACACACCTCTTATATATGGATGACATTAAGTTATTCAGCAATACTCAACATTGACTGCACCGATTAGCGGATATTACTCAATCCTTCTCTACCGATATTCAAATGGACTTTGGCATCGACAAATGTAAGATTTTTTCATGGCAGAGGGGAAAAGTAGTACCGAATCAATACACTCTTCAATCTGGGGCCGTTATTGAATCACTAGACCAAAACACTATGTACAAATATCTTGGATTTGAACAAAATCGCCAAATCGAACAGCACAGAACCAAAACAGAATTGAGGAAGAAGTTCAAACAGAGACTTAATGCACTCTTCCGTTCCCAACTACAGTCACGCAACCTAACCAAAGCCATTAATACTTTTGCTATTCCGATCTTAACGTACTCCTTTGGTATCATAAACTGGTCTCAAACCGAACTAATGAGTCTGCAGCGCGTAATAAACACCTCTCTCACTGCTCATCGCAAACACCATCCGCGATCATGCATACAGAGACTAGTGTTACCAAGGAAAGAAGGAGGCAGGGGTATTATTGACATCATCAATCTTCACAATAGCCAAATTAAATCATTACGAAAATATTTTTATGACCGGTCAGAGCAGTCTCTCTTGCATTACACCATAGTCCAAAATGATAAACGCCTATCACCCTTAAATTTACAAGACACAAACATCCAGAGAAATGAAAAAACCGTTGACTGTAAAGAAAAAATCGCATTATGGAAACAGAAGTCCCTACATGGAAGGCACTACAGCGACCTGCAGCAGCCCCACGTCGATAAGGATGCATCGAACGCTTGGCTGGTGCGGGGCGAACTCTTCCCGGAGACTGAAGCCTTCATGATTGCGATCCAGGATCAGGTCATTGATACCCGCAATTATCAAAAATATATAATTCGAATACCAAATCTGGCGACGGATAGTTGCAGACACTGTCGTAGTGCGCCAGAAACAATACAGCACATCACTGGCGCTTGCCGAGCCATAGCGCAAACGGACTACAAACATCGGCACGATCAAGTGGCTGCAATTGTCCATCAACATCTAGCACACCAATTTAGGTTTCTAACAGAGAAAATTCCATATTATAAATATAAACCACAAATAATATTAGAAAATAGCCAATACAGGATTTACTGGGATATAACAATCATCACTGACAAAACTATACACTTCAATAGACCTGACATCACCGTTTTAGATAAATTAAATAAAACTGTATTTCTAATTGACATATCCATTTGCAACACTCATAACCTTCTCGCCACACACTCTGAAAAGATATCCAAATATATCGATTTGTCAATTGAACTAAAAACACAATGGAAGGTTAACACAGTCAGAACAGTCCCTATTATCATTTCTTCTACAGGCGTCATACCAAACACACTGCACACCAATCTCAACATCCTTAATATCCACACGTCCAAAGTTCACCTTTTACAAAAAGCCGTCATTCTTAACACATGCAGAATAGTACGAAAATTTCTATCTCTAGCAAATTAATTATTAGTACTTGGCTTCGGCCCGTACACTTATTAACCTCCTCGGAGAGCACATATATGAAAAAAGAATAATAATAATAAAACTCTTTATTGTACACCAACATAGTTACACAGATTAAATTAAAATAACAATCACAATTAACATACAAAGGGCGGCCTTATCGCCGAAGCGCGATTTCTGCCAGGCAACCCAGGCATTGATGGAAAAGGATGTGGGCGAGGTGTACGGCTCGTAAACATAAACTACATACGAATAATTACATACACATACATAAACGTGTACATAAAAACTTATGTACTTTATAAATAAATACTATATCAATACACATATAAATATAAGTTAAGATGGACAGTGTTTCACCTGGTAATGCCGTTTAAGCATTCGCTTAAAGATGCGCGGTGTGCGCGCCAAACGGATCTCAATCGGGAGCTCGTTCCATAACGACACCGCTCGAATAAAAAAGGACTTGCCTAAAAATGTGGACGTATGCGATGGTGTCGCCAGGAGTAAATTCGATGAGGAACGCAAGTTACGGTCGTTGTTGGTATAACGGTACTTTAAATGGTCTTTCAGATACGTAGGTATCGCTTTATCGTACAGAATACGGTAGACTAGAGAAAGAATGTGAGTATTCCGGCGAAGGCGAATAGGAAGCCACTTGATATAATATGCGGTCGGTACTTGGATGGGTGACCGCTGGCCAATCATTTCTCACGGCGACTTCCGTGCTTCAGACGGCACGTTAAGCAGTCGGTTTCGGGTCATCAACCAACACTGGGCCAGCTTGGTGGATTATGGCCTATTCCTCCTCGTCACCCAGGGGAGAGACGCATAGCCCTGCAGTGGGCTCATTACAAAGATTTGTAATGATGATGACTTAGTACCTAGACCGTGGGCCTATTATGGATCTATAAACCATGCGATGATATCATGAAATAGTTTTGACGTAAAACATATCCTAGGATCATTATTCGGTATTACTTCTCGGCGAAACCTCTTAGCTAAGCTCTTCCCATTAGACTGAATACAATAATCCTAATATATAATAGTATACATTGATTTATGAAAGCACTAGAAACGGAAAAACACAAATGAAATCAAGAAACAAACATATCATAGAGGTCGGTTCGATCTCACCGTTTTCAACTGACGTTTTTAAGTCATAGACGATATCATTCAAACTGTAATTGCAAAAGGAAATGCCTCTGGCATGCAATTAATTGCAATGTATGTATTCGTTATTTAATTATATCATCATTGTATCATAGAAATCTTAGAGAAATAATAAAGTATGATTATTACTCTAAGATAGAAATCTTGTTTATCATGTCATGTCATGAAAGAACCGTAATAGGCCCGCAGAAGTTATTTCGACGCCGTGAACATTCTGTTATCCACCAACCAACTAAGCTAGCTTGTTACGGTCTATACCTTCAACACCTAGAGGAGAGACTCATAGCCCTGCAGTGAGCTTATTACTAAGGGCTGTCATAGTACGATGCCTGAAGAACGGCTAGAATGCTTTTGGTTTCTTCCAGACCAGTGGTCCCAGGTTCGAATCATAGGGGGCGGATATTTTTGTGATGAACATACAACCTGTAACATAATGAAAAGATAATACTTAAGGAAATTGTATGTTTGGTGATGTAGTAACAGTAACATAAATTTTTTATCCTTACGGTTCGGCCGAAAAAAAGTGCCAACCCTAAAAACAGCTGTTAGCTTTTGATGAAATCAATTCGATAACAGATGTCGTAAAAATAAAGTTATGCTACAAGGCTCAGCCGGTGCTGGAAAGATCATAAGGTCACTGACTGTGGCACAAGTCTTGTTTTAGCTTATTAGGTTGACTAGGGTTGTCAAAATATTTTGTTGTACAATAATTAAATAAATTTGTATGAAAGTCTATACCAGCACTGATCATGCTAATTCTTTTACTGTATATTCTACGTATGGTATAGAAGCTAACCCTTATGTTTTATCTCCTCATTTTGTTACACGTTGTATATTACCATGGATGGATATATTTCCTAAGTTTATTAATGCGTTATCAAATATCCATAACACAAGTTCTTTAAGAAACTTTTGATATATTTGAGCTACATGAATACCTAAATGTGAAAGGTGATGTTGAATGTTACAAATGTTTATTTTTATGAACTATGTATACTCACATGTCATCAGTAGACAGAGCCGTCATGCCGACAGCCAAGGCATGCTGTTTCCCCTCCGCCATGATTGCCACAACCTGTCCCTTCTCGACCGGGGACATCTGCGCCCCGGGAGACGTCAGCCCGGGACACATTATGTTTGCTCCACTAAGCACGAAGCGGATGGCGCCTTTGTCTACCTGCTCCATGGGCAGGAAGAATGGGTCTGGAATGTAATTAATGGAAAGCGGTGAAAAACCATAATATTATTTTAAGTTTTCGCGATTCATACAAATAAATAAAACACTCTTTAAACGAATTTATTGCGTGCATTTGAAAGTTTAACTCGACGCGCAACCTTTCCGTGTTTTTTCAAACCCCGTGGTCACAAGATTCTGGTCACTAGACGAGTGCAATCAGGATAAATAGTGCTTTATTAAAGGTGAAAAACTATATCCACGTACGATGAACTCGTGGCACCGTGATTGAGAGATCGAGTTTCGAATCCCATAACTATATTAGTATATTAACTAGGATTTAGTGGTCTCGATAACACAAGCTTATGTTGGGGCAACAAAAGAGTAATGTTCACGGTCCATACAGTCTCTGAGCAGTCAAACTACTTTTTGTTAGGCATGTGAATGTATAAAGATGATATAGCCATTGAAATGCTGCCTGTTTATATCTAAACTATTGGTGCAGACTTGATTTAATTTCTTAGAAACGATATCGGGATTTTATTTTAAAGTGGATGATACGTGTAGTCTATTGAGTAACATGAGAGGGTGAAATATTAAAATCCTTGCTGCGGTTTCTAATATAAGTAAATGATTTGGAATGAACCAAAAATGAGCTGCACTATATGTTGTTTTAATACATTTCATAAGTTGTCAAAAATCTGGCAGGTCAGCTATGAACATTATTCTTTGCGTATCAGTTTTGGTAATGTATTATTTATTACTCTAAATTTTCTGGTTCTCATCATAACTTTGACCGAAGAAAACCAAACAAAAAAAAACCTCTTCAGCGATAAGACCGCCTGGTTGTACTAAGGTACTAAACACACTGCTTTTTAATTTACGGTCTGTACTGTAAACTGAAGTGTAAATTAAAAATATAAAATAAATATTTACTTTTTACGGTAGAATATAGTTATACACACACAACTTCACGCCTGTATCCCTTATGGGGTAGGCAGAACACCAGAGGCTATAAAACCATCTGATGTCACGTTTGACAAATTTGGAGGTATTATATGATGGAGAGAGACTATTGCAGTGACAGGGCGTCAGCCTATCGCCCGCAAAAACGCCAAAAAACCTCCGTCCCTTAACTGACTTTTGCAGTATGCCTGGGGAAGAGAAGCAGCTGGCACATTCTATGTTTTTCCTTTGCTCCCAGTCCAGCGTGGAAGACTATACGTCTTTATGTATTCTATAAGTAATTAAAAATTGATATGCATTTAAATCGGGCTTAAAATGTTAAAATATAAGATTAAAAAACCAGTTTTGGCTGCAATAAATATTAACATACATTATCATTGCGTTTAACATTTGCATTTGTCAAATTACAGAGTTGTAGATTTAAATCTAATGCACTTATGTATCATGAATCACTTTGAATATATGACAAACATGCCCGTGCGCATTATCATTGTATTAATTTGATTATGCGTCTATTCTTAAATACATACATAATATAACCTCACGCCTGTCTCCCTTTGGGGAATGTGGTGGTTACAAAAGGTGGTTACAAGCCAGGCGGACCCTGATGGAATCCTATCACCAAGTCGATTTAGCTACAAGCTTATTTAGGTCTAGAAGAGCTATTCTTTATCTACCCTGCTTGACCATAGGAAGCCTTGATGGCTAATTGTAAAAAGAAAATTAAGGTTCTTAAACATGCGACGGACCTCAGTCTCACTTGATCGTAAGCGAAGAGGAGGTCGGAATAACAGCAGACGAGCTTAAGAAGGCACTGGTCTTTCGAAAAACAGTGCCGGATCATCGACTGAATTGAATAAGTAGCATAGGAATAGTTTAAGACCTTTAGTTAGATACCATATTCTGCAAATAAATACTGGACTGGGAGTGAAAGAAAAACATGGAATGAGCCAGCTGCTTCTCTCCCGGGCATACTGTAAAAGTCAGTTAAAGGCCAGAGGCTTTATTAGTTTGCGGGGGATAGGTTGACCCCCTGTCACTGCAATAATCTCTCTCCTTCATTATAATACCTCCAAATTTTTCAAACGTGAAATCAGATGGATTAATAGCCTCTGGTCTTCTGCCTACCCTATAAGGGATACAGGCGTGAAGTTATGTATATATGTCTGTATTTTTTTCTGCATCACTGCCGGAACTGTTCAAAAATAGGTTCTAACACCAAGCGGTGTTCGCTCGGATTATTCGTCTTTTACGGCACTCTTATGTGGTATGGTTCTTCTATGTCGGCCCTACGTGACCATAGAATGATGACGGCAAATGATTTACCAAATAATTTGACAATAGCTTACATTTATGCAGCAACTTGAGCGTGGGCATCCAGGGTCCCTCCCGGTGTCTGAAGAACAGCAGCTCACCAGCACTGTTCACCATAATCTCTATGTGGTCGTGGCTGGAAACCAGAAATAACACCATGTTAAATAGGAACCTACAATTTTTTACACTTCTTCTTCTTTGCGTGTCGATGAATATGTTTATTATATTTTGCCCGCCCAGAAACTTGCCACCTTTATGGCGTTATCGGTGGCTTGTACGAGGTCCTCGGTAGTGCAGGTTTCCGGGCACATGGGGCAGGAGAGAAGGTGTAACATTGTTTGTGGAGTCGCGCCGTACAAACAATGCTCATCTCCGTCAACGCTGAAACCCCATTTTACAACGTTTTCTTTACTACGGCCGACCTGGGTCCGGAATCTGTTTAGGGACTTCCAAATTGGCCATGGTAAATTTTTTCCGGGCGGGAGGTGTTCAGAGTCAAGGGGGGCTGGGCAAATTTTTTACTCCATAAATTGACACTCGTATTTTTTACACTAACATGGCCATATTAAGATTTGAATTAACTCTCTGCATCATCAAAACCTTTTTAAAGAGCCCAATGCAGGGCTATGAGGCTCTCCCCTGGGTGACGAGGAGGTTTGGGCATTAAACTACCAAGGTAGACCAATGCTGGTCAGTGTATGCTGACATATATTAAAAACTACCTTTTACAAGTACACAGCACGGTAGGGAACCAAATGCCCTCCAAAGAACAAAAAATTATGAGAACGAAAAGAAATCAGTGAGAAATTGATGATCGTCGGCGTGTCGGTGGGTACCTAAGTATGAAAATTTTGGGGCTCCCATTTTTTGAAGTTCGGAAGTTTTTTTTATTTTATTATTAAGTATTTAGTACTAGATACAAGAATTTAAAAAAATATATCCTTGATAAAAAGAAGAATTAAAACTGATTCTGAATCAAAAATTGACTACATTTGGATGTCGGATTTTAGTTCTAAGTTAACAGTTTTATTTACTTAACGGTTGATATTATAAGATTCAGCCAAGAAGCAAGAAGGAAAATGGGACAATGAACTTTGATTTTTAATACCTTGCATTTGTTGCATGCTCATAGTTCGTTTGCGGAGTGAGGAGCCCTTGGAGTCGATCGGACCAGTTTAAAAAAATAAACTTTTTTAAACTGGTACGGGTTTGGGTATTTACCTAGGTACTTAGCTTAGCTGTGTGGACTACATAACACACATTGCAAACACACACATTGCACATTGCATGAGCAAATTGAATTCTAGCTAAATTTATGTGAGTCTAGTTGAGCTAAAGTCACCTAGGCTATATTTTAGGGAAGAAATTCGTATGGAATCATAAGTTACACAGTTAAAACCACGGGCGAGTGCTAGTCAATAAATAAACGTCTTTCCTTTTACGTAACGAGGATTGAAAAGCAATCAGTTATGTAATAAGAGCCGCGATCTTTTCTTAGCACAAAGATGGGTTTTAATTAGACTCTTAAAGTGTTGAACTGTTGGACATTATGTCCACACAGCGCTATTAATCACTTAAGTAGGCACATAGCTTCAGTCAGTAGGTAGACAACAAATATACTAATTGAACCGTTTTACACAACTTGGTAACATACCAAAATATTCCACCCTGACCAAAGCAAACAAACAGACACATATGATGGAGGGGATTGATCTGAAGTCAATCGACCGAAGGTCGTAACTTTTAGCGTCTGAGGCAGATAGTGATGGAGCGGTTACACACTACACTCGATCCGAATCCATGAAAATAAGAATCTAGAAAACTTGTATAAAATGACGGATGACGGAAGCATAGTTACTATAGAAATAAGACCGTCATTTTTGGATTCGATAAAAAATAATCTATACATATAATAAAATGGTAGGAAAGTCAAAACTGTACATTGAATATTTTTTTAAAAGAATACTTGGGGTATGATCTACAATCGAAACAGAAACAAAAAATATAGTTTTTAGAATTTTTGTCTGTTTGTCTGTTTGTCTTTCCGGGATAAACTCAAAAAGTACTGCATGGATTTACTTCAAATTTGGCATGAAGATAGTTAAGAAGTCGGGTCAACATATAGGCTACATATTATCACGCTAGCAGTGTTATAATCGTAGGTGCGTTTGGTGCTGCATAGCGTTCACGCAGACGACGTCGCGGGCAGCAGCTAGTAAATAATAAATGAATTAATATTTCTGACACTCACACAACATTATCTAGCCCAAATTAAGTTTCCTAAAGAACTTGTGTTATGGATACCAGATAACTGATATACTTAAGAAATAAATAAACATACATATTGAATAAATACATATTTTTTATTAGAAAATAAACTTAAATATACATATAAACATCCATGACTTCGCGACTAATATCTGTGTTCATCACACAAATATCCGTCGCCGCCGGGATTCGAACCCAGGACCTCTGGCATAGAAGGCAATGTACGTTACCCCTACACCAGCCGGTCGTAGATGTAGTGCGTATCCCTCGTTTTATCAATAAATTCCTACGGGATCTAAAAATTTTCGTTGTATCTA
Organism: Stenoptilia bipunctidactyla; assembly: GCA_944452665.1. NCBI lineage: Eukaryota > Metazoa > Arthropoda > Insecta > Lepidoptera > Pterophoridae > Stenoptilia > Stenoptilia bipunctidactyla. Next base: position 1,328,534 of record OX101739.1, read on the forward strand.
CTTATAAATTGTAGGTAAAGAAACTAGAAACAAGACACATTTCAAACTATTATTTTCAATAACAGGATGGGTATTTCGAAAAAGGGACCTAACCGTCAAGATAGAAAGCTACGCTGTCATACGCTATCTTACCATTTAACAATTCTGAAGGTGTCCTTCTTGGGCAGCACCTGGTCGATGTAGCTGTCCAGGTTGGGGTACAGCTCCAGCAGGCGCGATCTGATGCCCTTCTGCACCGAGGACTTCAGCTGCTGCACGCCGGAGATGCTCTCCTTCTCATCGAACCTGGAAGTGATAACGATGGCAATAGTTTAGCGACTTGCTTCAAAAAAAATATACATATTAAGTACGCAGGTAAAGTACCTACTAGGGTTGCCAACTTTTTTTTTCTTAAAACAAAGTATATTTCAGTCTGAAAAGAATATCAAACAGTATTTTGGAAAAATAAACAGTATTCAATTCATTTAATGTTTTAAACACATATTTTTAGAGCTTCTTGCACAAATAATCAATTAAAATCTAGCATATAAAGTGTTTAGCTTTTTATAATGAAAACAGTATTTGGTATACTTTATTTTTCTTAAATAAATGAAAAATGTGATAAATAAAAATTACCCGACCAGGATTTTTATTTTTCACATTTTTATTTAATTTAATTTTTACTTTTTTTATTTACTTATCACATTTTTCATTTATTTAAGAATAATTGAGCATTTTAAATGCAAAAAACTTAAAAACATTACTTTATTTTTGTTCAAAAGTAAACAGTAAACATAATTTTGTGAAAAGCAGTATGGTTGACAACCTTCCTACCTACCTACTAGATAACGGACATAGGTATATTTTTACACATTTAACAAATTTACTAACATAATGATGGTGAGGTGACTATTGCAGTGACAGGGGGTCAGATTATCGCCCGCAAAAATGCCAAGAAAACCTCTGTCCCTTACCTGACTTTTGCAGTATGTCCGGGAAGAGTTACCCCACCGCCAAAGTGGACATCGATGATGCATGTTTGAATGTAGATACGGATTGATATGAATCGATTGTAAGACACACAAAGGCGCTCATAGTAAGTATGAGAAAGGTATATGCATGACTCACAAGTACGTATTTATGATATTAAGTGAGTTTTAGATAGGTATCTTAGTTGTACATTTTATAATTAAGTAGGTTAAAAATAATCAAAGATTAAACAAGAAAATAGAAGTCAGATCATTTCCGCGTTATTCGGCTAGAGATAAACAAAACTCCTAACTCTAATCAGTATTTTGGAATCGCTCGGAACAAGTTGTTTGAAAACCATCATTATTCATCATATCTATTTTACAGCCAGATATCAACATTGTGAGTAAGGGTGCTTACATTAAGGCGCAGGTCTCTGGTACAGATAAATTATATGCTTATCAATTTTGCACCGTATGAGTGGTAACATAAGACTGCTTTCATAAAGTAACCGGACCCGCACAGGTTTGTGCGTACCGGTAATCTAACCTAACCCTAAGTCTGTATGCTGCTTTTCACATTAGGCTAAATCACCGTATAGGTAATACCCACCTTCCCTCGGTGACGAATAAGAAAATATCCGGAGATAAAGCGATACCGTAGATAAGTCGAAGAAATTTAATATGATGTTAGTTTTTAAGATAGATAATGCCAAAAACATGAATTGATTTGTGACAGCATAACATGGCGCTCGTTTATCCTCAGTAAATATAAGTATTTCCAAGTTTTCAACCTTGTAATTATCTTGTACTCTTACCAGAAAATCAACTCTAAAAAAGCATTCTACGTCACTTAATGAGTACTTAACCCTTTGACATTTACTTGTTAATACCAGTAAAACATATTTTTCATAATTGTTTTCAATTTTATGTTGTTGTAATAATTATGTGTGTTGTAATTTCCTGTTTTTTTATTTATCACAAAAAATATGTAACTAAGTAACCAAATATTCGCTGTATTTGGATTTTAGTTTTGCAGTCCCGTACTGCTGAGCGTGATTTCGGAAGGAATTTAAAAAATCTACAGATCGCAATGACACAAATTACGCGTATGAGTGCGTAAAAAAGCCGCATGATGATGTAGACTGTACTCTTGCTACTTCCGCAAGTAGATACCTATGCGCGTAGCTGCGTCCACGTACCGCCAGGCCCCGGTAGCTCAGTGGAAGAGCACTCGTCCGGCAAACGAGGGGTCCCAGGTTCGAGTCCTGGCCGGGTAATTTTTATTTTTAATTATCACATTTTTCATTTATTTAAGAATAATTGAGCATTATAAATGCAAAAACTTAAAAACATTAACTACAGATTAGTTGCCTGCGAAACCTGACACGATGCCTGCGCTGATCTGTCTCATTTTACTAACTACTTTTAGAAGCCATTCAGGCGACTGACGAAGCTTATTGTTTGGGGTATTCAATCGATAATAACTAGAAAGAAAAACATGGACAATATGAGTTATGAGTACTACATCAACTGCTGGCAAAAACCATAAGCACCAAGCAACAAAAAACTTAATTTAACACTTTTTAACCGCATTTATCGCGTATATTTACATTTTAAATTTTGACTCGACGTTTCGGTGTCTTAAGACAATATTAACAAAAAACTTTTCAACTTTTCAACCGACTTCAAAAAAACTTTTGTATGTTTGTTACATCATAACTTTTGACTGGGTGAACCGATTTTGATGATTCTTGTTTCATACGAGCATGATAGAGGATACGTCCCATATAAATTTCGTCGAAATTGATTGAGTACTTCATGAAAAACCTTGACGACTTCATACTTCAGCCAAAGTTTTGACGTGAAGTCGGTTTTTGCTCTGCATTCGTTGATTATTACTTATTTATTTATACAGGGTTGATTTTTAGTCACCAGCCAAATTTAAATGTTAGTTTCTTTGATACGATATAAAAGTACCTGCATATTTATTTTAGCGTCGCTCAGTATAAAAAAGTTGAAATATGGAACCACAAACTTTTAAAAAATAGTCGCTGTTGATGAACATAACTACTACGACGCGGAATTTCCTTGATAATACTACGACGCAGTACTACGAAATGTTTTGTAGTAGCGCGTAGTCATCTTTATTTTAATGGTAATTTAGAGTGACCATGCCTTGGTTCATATGTTAGCAGATAAATTAATTTCCTTGTAAAAAAATAAATACTTTTTTTTTTTACAAAAATCGTTTCTATCAATGATATTTATTTGGTAAAAAAAATTTGGCCGGTGACTACAAATCAACCCTGTATACAAAATGATGAGAACTTTGTCTTCCATTCAACTGATGGAAAGTGACCCTGAAGATATGTCGCAGGTCCATCCACAAGCAACTTATTCAATCGGTGCCTGAAAGAAAAAGGACCAGCGCCTGACCAGCAGCATCTACATTTTCTGACCAGGAAAAACAGTCGCAGGAACTTTGTTCGGTCTTTGTGATATTTTGACTAAACGTGGTACATATCCTACACAATTTTTTTCAACCGATTTCCAAAGAAGGAGGAAGTTCTCAATTCATCTGTATGTTTTTTTTTGTGTCTTTGTTACAAGACATTTCGGACAACTATGGATCGATTTTAAAAATTCTTAATTCATAATACACGTGGATGACATTATTAGTCGGCCAAAGTGATGACGTGAAGTCGGTTTTTTTAATGCTCTGCATTCGTTGATTATATTTACTTTTTACGAATAAATGAGATAGATAAGATAAGATATTTATTTCTGATAAAAACTTATATCTAAGAATAACAATATATTAGAAATTTATACTAGGTTAAACAAAATAATGCGTAGGTATGTAATGAGATTACTCAGTTTAACAATAGATGCTATACAATAATATGTTAATTTCATTAGTTTATCATGAACTAGGTTAACAAACACTTAACATGACACTTATTTTTTTTTTTTTTTTTATTTTCGTCTATGGACTTAGATTTCAACGGTCACATGCTAGCCCATGCAGTAGGTTTTCATCGATAAGGTTCCCCATAACGACATGCAATTTATACACATTTTACGGCTGCATTTTCGACAATGTTTACTATTCATAATAAAACCTACATAAACCACAGTGATTGCGTAAGTATGGACGACGATGAATTGCATTATGGCCCCTGTGACGCAGGTAATAAGAATTGTACACAGTTCACATTTGTTACTTAGACGCAGTGATTGGTTTTAGTAGATTATACAAGGAGGTACACCGCAGCTAAGATTAGAATTTGTTTATTATCCAATTATTTTATAGATATAACTTCAATGCAATGATTGGTAGTAGGTATCATAAATCTTTACTTCCCTTAATTTTTTTTATACCTCTGTAAATGAACATGCGTTTAATCATCAAACAAGTACCTACCTAATTTGAATATATGACGGCAACAAATAGAAACCAACTTAAAAATAACATAAATTGTACATAATGTTTAGCATACATAAGAGATAAGAGAACTACAAGGTTTGTGATAATCAACGAATGCAGAGCATTAAAAAAAACCGACTTCACTGACATTTTTAAATCCTGGTCTAAACTCTGACTGAAGTATTAGGTCATCAAGGTACAATTCACTCTATTGAAACATATATTTTTCGAGACTTTTCAAAAAGTACTCAATCGATTTCAATGAAATTTATACGAGACCACCTCTGAAATATCCTCTAGCATATGACACAAGAATATTTAAAATTAATTCCAAATTGTCCGTAACATCGTGTAACAAAGTCGGCGATGAGGCCGCTCCTTGTATGATAATTGCAATTGTTATTTTAATTTAAACTGTATAACTTATGTTGGTGTACAATAAAGAGTTCAATTATTATTCTTTATTTAAAACATTAAGTGTACTCGGTGCTAGGTAAGCACCGGCATAAAAGTGTACACGGGCCTAAACCAACTGTGCACCTTGAGTAAGTAGTTAGGTACCTACTGAAAAGGGTATTGTTTTGTGTGGGATCTTTGGAATTGCTCAAATGTGTTTTGCTTTACATTCACCTTAGTCAAAAAGACTTAGGGTTGAAGATGGAACATCTAAGCGAGCTTTTGGCTAAGACTTTATTATTATTATTAAAAGAACCTACTCCTTTTGGAAGTCGGTTGAAAATGCTAACTAATGATGAATACCTTATGTGTGTAGGGAGGTAGGTACTTAATAAATAATCTACAAATAAATAGTATGACATACAGCCACGCTATGTGTATAAGATATTAGATAAGTACATTACAGCTAAGCTTAGTGTGACTCAGACCTTATTATCCATGACTAGGCTATGCTTGCGGTTTCACTCACGTTTAACCATATCCCCTCAAATTATAAGGAAAAAAAGTATCTTATAAGCATTCCAGTGGTGCCCTACTTATTCGAAATTTTATTTCCGTCAAGACATTTTAGTGTAAAACATAATAAATAAACAAATCACTTAGTGACAAAGTAAGCTTCAATATTGTCTTTAGTTTTCACGATTCATAATTTAAATAAAACTACTTTTTAACCGGATTAATCGAGTGTAATTTATATTTTACATTTTAACTCGACGTTTCGGTGTCTTTGCAGACCCCGTGGTCACGAACGACAGTGAGTTTTAATTAAAGTAAGCTTTGGTATAAGCATGTCTTATGTAGTTCAAAGTTCACACAGCGGAACTATGGGGTGTCTAACTATCCCTCCAGACCCGATACACTTTAGAAAATTAGGAAAATAAAAAACCTTACATAACTATACGCCTGTATCCCTAATGGGGTAGGCAGAACACCAGGCTATAAGAACCATCTGATGTCACGTTTGACAAACTTGGAGGTATTATTATGATGGAGAGAGAACTTTCATGCTGGACTGGGAGCAAAAGAAAAACATAGAATGTGCCAGCTGCTTCTCTTCCCGGGCAAACTGTAAAAGTCAGTTAAGGGACGGAGGTTTTATTGGCGTTTTTGCGGGCGACAGGCTGACCCCTATCACTGCTATAGTCTCTCTCCATAAAAAACCTTCTCTAGAAATAAGCTTTATTTCTGTACTTACTTTTGATAGATCTTTTTTAAATTGTATAACTTATGACGCCCACTTTGACGATGGGGTAAACCTGTCTGCCTCAGACGCCAGTGTTCAGGGTTCGATTCGGAACAAGAAAAAAAAATGTTCCGTGTCTGGGTGTTTAGGTACCTATTTATGTATTTATATTCTAGGTTCCCCCCTAGTTCGCTACATGGTATCTCATAACACGAGCTATGCTTACTTTGAGGCCATGTAGTTGGTGTGAATGTCTGGGGATTTTATTTATTATTTATTTATTTTATGTACAGTCACGTCTAATAATATGTATACATTTTCATTGAAATTTGAACCTTATCACAAACGAATAAGTTGCGAAGTGTGTACATATTAATGCACGTGACTGTGCTATCGAACCAACTGAATCATGACCCATTTTGCTGATAATTCGTTTGAAACTGCCGACTTGTAAGGTCTATCGCGTATAATGCACTTAGGACATTTTAGATATTGTAAGAATTCTGTACTCAGTAAATGTCAGCGTCGAATGAAAATAACAAGTTCGTCACCATGGAAACCTATCTTCAAGCCAATATGGTTTGTCATGATTCAATTGATTCAATAGTGCATAAATCTTATGTTACTAATATTATAAATGTGAAAGTTTAGATGTATGGATGGTTGTTCCTCAATCACGGCAGAACGGATCAACGGATTTCGATGAAATTTGGCATAGTGTAGAGTCTGGAGTAGCACACAGGCTTTTTATCCTGATATTCTCACGGGATTCGAAATTGCGTGGGTAAAATCGCGCGATTCTTCCACGCTGGACTGGGAGCAAAAGAAAAACGTAGAATGTGCCAGCTGCTTCTCTTCCCGGGCATACTGTAAAAGTCAGTTAAGGGACTGAGGTTTTATTGGCGTTTTTGCGGGCGACAGGCTGACTCCCTGTCACTGCAATAGTCTCTGTCCATCATTAGAATACCTCCCAATTCGTCAAATGTGACATCAGATGTGACAACGATGAAGGTTATTAAACACGATAGAATTAATCACTGGACAGTTACTTAGTACCGAGTCTGTGGGCTTGGGTATAACCCTGGCTTAGTCTCAACAAAATCTTGATTCGCGAGTCCGTTCCGTCAGTTACTTTACAGTTACAATGCCAACTTAATTAATACCTAGATACTATCGACCGTCAGTCCGAGATACGTCCGCTCACCTAGCCGTCCTAACCGTATCTGTGTCACTAGCCATCATCCTACTTCAAGATACAACCTATGGCGCTGCAATCGAATGTCAGTCATTCATTGCATTTAGCGCCCTCTTTAACAGTACTACCAACATACTTCCGCTACCATGAAGTCATACAAACATCTTAATATCGAAAACTCATCGTTATCGCCAACACGGCCATCCTGCGATGACACACGTCCTCGTGTGTTAATCTGAAACAATCATACCAAAGTGGCGGCTTGGCCACTCCTGACAATGAAGTCAAGCTAATTCTCAAAAGAAAAAACACAAGTTTGAATTCTTTACATTATAAATCTTTTAGAATACTCAACAACAAAAATACCGTTTTATTTAACCAAGTTTCAAGCACCATTGAGTAACAATTATCTCCAAATCAAACATTGAAATCCATTAATTTCATTATTAACAACAAGGTATATCGTTCGTGGTTAACAGCAATTACATCATTTCCCCACGGAAAACCTGAGTCAACCAATGACTCCTTTAACACACTACCCAGAATCATTCTGGCGTAGTTACAAAACCAACGAACGAGAACCTGTATCCACAACACATTAAATCTCTTCCAAAACCAGAAATTACATCTTTCTTTACAACTGCAATGGATACTTGTACTTTTGGCAACTTCAAAACTTTAACCGCTACAGATTTTTTTTTTAATTTTACTTCAATTTAATATTTCCATCAAAATTCTAAATCCACGATTTAACGATTTACGTAAAGCTACCACTGGTTCGGAAGATCCATCTACTGAGAAGAACCAGCAAGAAACTCAGTAGGAATCGGCTAACGTCAACGCATTGTACGAACCACAATACTTTCGATAAGAAAACCGCACATTAAACAATGAAGTTTACTTTGAATGTAACATCAAACAATTTGACAGCGGTCGAACAATAACAAAGCAAACATACGCTGCTAGAATAACCCAATTAATTAGCAAACAATGCAAAGCTCTTCTGCATCCATCCCATCACAAAACGTAACATAACCTCTATCCGGTTATGGCGTATATCAACCAATAAGAGCATTGCATTATACTTCATAATTCACAACAACAAGGTATTCAAATAAAATCCAGCTCTTTTGTCAATCGCAATGAATTCAAAGTATTATTTAAACACACTTTCAATCTCGACGTTAGCTCTTTTGTCAATCGCAACAAATTCAAAGTGTTATTTAAACGCCTTTCCAATCTCGACGTTATAACCTATCTCCGTGATCTATTAAACACACACTATCGTAATATTACGTTTCAATTGCCAAAATAATAACAAGTTTACCGTTACCAAAACATAAGAAAACGTGTCTCCTAAGAATCGCAGCAAAATAATCTAAGATTGGCAAGATACAAAGCGATTTCTACCGAGTCACGGATACACGATAATCAGAAAGAAAATCTACAACTTCAACGTTAAATTTACCTTCATCATCATTAAGTACTTAAAACGCAATATCAAAACTTTTGAATATTATCTTTCGCCTTAAATTGAACTTCATCTATATCAACTAAAGTTACGAAAAACCATTTGATACGTCTCGACAAACCGTACGTTATTTCAAAACAATTTTACCTTTTCACATCTGTGCAAGCTATACAAAACTAACAAAAATGATGATCTATCTTAGGCACGTGAATTTACTCTAATCACTGACTCTCTCACTCTAAAACTGTTTCCATAATTAATCACTTCTTTAGACTTAGACAGGGATTAATTATAGTTCTCTCCATAATCACACAACCACAGATCCTTCCGTCATATAGCTCCTTTAGACTTAGGCAGCATCCGATAAGTTTCAGTTATACACCTTTATTCTTAGGAAATATACTGCCTTATTTCAACAGATCTATGATTGTATGATAATCACACAACCACAGATCCTTCCGTCACATAGCTCCTTTAGACTTAGGCAGCATCCGATAAGTTTCAGTTATACACCTTTATTCTTAGGAAATATACTGCCTTATTTCAACAGATCTATGATTGTATGTCGGAGGTTACCACAACTCACTCTAATCAATCACAAACGAAAGTTAAGCTTGGGCAGATCCGAGAAGACTATTCGCAAAAATAATTCGACACACTAATTAATATTAGGATTTAGGCTTATCCCACTTCTGATGACAACGATGAAGGTTATTAAACACGATAGAATTAATCACTGGACAGTTACTTAGTACCGAGTCTGTGGGCTTGGGTATAACCCTGGCTTAGTCTCAACAAAATCTTGATTCGCGAGTCCGTTCCGTCAGTTACTTTACAGTTACAATGCCAACTTAATTAATACCTAGATACTATCGACCGTCAGTCCGAGATACGTCCGCGCACCTAGCCGTCCTAACCGTATCTGTGTCACTAGCCATCATCCTACTTCAAGATACAACCTATGGCGCTGCAATCGAATGTCAGTCATTCATTGCATTTAGCGCCCTCTTTAACAGTACTACCAACATACTTCCGCTACCATGAAGTCATACAAACATCTTAATATCGAAAACTCATCGTTATCGCCAACAGATGGTTGTCAAGTTGACAAGCCTCTGGTGTTCTGCCTACTCCATAAGGGATACAGGCGTGAAGCAATGTAAAATAAATAAGTAGTTGTTAAATAAATAAACATCTGCGCTACCAAACACGTTTATAAATAGGATTCTAATATTGTATAGGTTATATACGAATGTAGAACTACCCACACACAACTATGTAGTATTAAAATATTATGGTTACAACTTCCGCCATATTCCACCGGCCACTGTTTCATTACGGCCTGACCCCTATTAAACTAGAATGCATCCGCAAACTTAAAATGTATTAAAAAACTAAGGGGGTCACGTTTTAAATTGTATTTAAATGTTAATAATAATTAATATTAAATAATTAATCAATACATTCCCATTACACAAACATTTTTTGCACGGAAATTCTTTAATTACAGTGGAGCAAAATTGTATGTAAACAGAAAACTTAAAATATATCCTCTACACAAAACCGAAACAAAATTCAAATTAACCAACTGGCTCAAATCAATTGATTACTTAGAAACTGAAAATATTTTTGAACGACTACAATAGTTAGAGACATCACACTCAATTCCTACCCACACACACACGCACACACATACATACACACCCGCACACACACACAAATCCAGTCACACTTCATCTCATACACTAACCCCATACTTACACATACAGACATGATATACACATACTGATATACACACTCCAAATAAATATCACACATTTAGCTTTTAAGAAAAAATCTGTCAACGTAATGTAAAATAAACTCAATGTAGCATAATAGTTATTCATTGTTTAGTCTTAGTTTAAGAACTATGGTATCGTGAACTTGGCACGAGGGGAGAGCCTGGTGATCCCCTAGTACAGGGAAACCTAAATGGGGCACCAGTCTCCCACTTCTCTTAATATTACCTCTTATAATATATACAGGGTGACTGGTACCAAACCCGCCATAGCAAATTAGCATATAGAGGAGGTCATTTGCTAATTATTGGACCTTACTTTCCCTAACTAAAGTTTTATACTTTAGGAGATATGTCAATTTTTATACATTATTGAGATTTTTCCAAAATTTGACCTTAAAGCATTCGTAACTTTATTTTTCGTCATTAGTTTAGAGTTTTTTTATTATTTCTTGGTAGTCATTAACATTTGTGAATAAAATACGTCGGAACTTCCCTCAAACTAGGGTTAAAAAATAAGACGCTTATGCTTTTAAAAAAAATCAATAAAGAAAAATTACTTTGCGATCAAATTCAACCGGAAATAATAAAAAAACTACGGCGTTTTAATAATTTATTCTACTCTAAATTAGTTCTCTAGTTCGTCACCTTACCAACGGTACTAAATTTGCAACGGAAAGTTTGATTCGCTAAACATCGGTAGGATTTTCAGGTCAACCAGTCATTTTGATCAAAAATAGTGAAGGTCCCAACGACAGGATAAAGCTAATTTAGCAAAGTAGTTTTTGCAAATTTATGAGTAGGTATTAGATAATAGAAATTGAGTGCTTAGTGTACTTAATTTTTTTTTTTACTTTTACCATGTAAAGCAAGAAATCAGGAAAAGATATCGAGCATCAAAAGAAAAACACTAAGCACTCAATTTCTATTATCTAATACCTACTCATAAATTTGCAAAAACTACTTTGCTAAATTAGCTTTATCCTGTCGTTGGGACCTTCACTATTTTTGATCAAAATGACTGGTTGACCTGAAAATCCTACCGATGTTTAGCGAATCAAACTTTCCGTTGCAAATTTAGTACCGTTGGTAAGGTGACAAACTAGAGAACTAATTTAGAGTAGAATAAATTATTAAAACGCCGTAGTTTTTTTATTATTTCCGGTTGAATTTGATCGCAAAGTAATTTTTCTTTATTGATTTTTTTTAAAAGCATAAGCGTCTTATTTTTTAACCCTAGTTTGAGGGAAGTTCCGACGTATTTTATTCACAAATGTTAATGACTACCAAGAAATAATAAAAAAACTCTAAACTAATGACGAAAAATAAAGTTACGAATGCTTTAAGGTCAAATTTTGGAAAAATCTCAATAATGTATAAAAATTGACATATCTCCTAAAGTATAAAACTTTAGTTAGGGAAAGTAAGGTCCAATAATTAGCAAATAACCTCCTCTATATGCTAATTTGCTATGGCGGGTTTGGTACCAGTCACCCTGTATAGTTTTTAATTATAGTATGTAAAATATTATTGTGGGAGAAATAAATAAATTTATTTATTATTATTATTGCTATCCAAACTGACCCGCCAAAGATGTTTTAGTTTTATGTGTGACTCAATCTCACCTGCTGGTAAGTGAATTTTAGGTCAAAGATGACAGCATCCATAGCTGGAACCGTCGGAGCAATGATATTTAGCGGCAGAATGTATATGAAAGTTGGTCGCTAGCCAAGGGATCCTAAAGAAGACGCACCATCAAGCGGGGTTCACTCGGATTAGGTTATTCGTTTATTGATTACAGCTATTCCAAAAATATTTTTAAAGCTAAAATTAAATCTTATTATTTAAATATTCAGGAAATACTTACCTACGTAGGATAGCGGAAACATTATAAAGAAAATATATTTATATTAAATTATTTTTAATTTATTTCATTCTACTGGACATAGGTATTTATACAATTTTATAATTCTGACATTCACTTACTCATTTTATATTGTTTTTTTTTTTATTCTTTATTTTTTATTGAAAGTTTGGTACAATAATTTGACCATGTCACTCTCGTAGAGTGCATCATTATATATTGTTATTGTCGTTGTATATTATAAAGTTTTAATTAATCTCTTCTAATTTATTATTCATGATCATTCAAATAGTATTATTTATTAAATTTTATGTGTTTGAATTTATTGTAATTTTTTATTATCACGTCAAACTAAATATTATGACATTTTATTATGTGTCTGTGAATTTTGTGGTATCAATAAAGTTTTTATCTATCTATCTATTCTAAGGCGACCGTAAAGTGACCCCAAACTTCATTCGTTTCTTTCTAGCTTGGTAATCCCTAAACTAACAGGCTCTATTCTTAAGGCTCTAGGTATATTTTCTAAAATAATTTCTATCCGGACCAAAAAGGCATGTAAGACCGCGTGAACATGTTAGCTACTTATTTTTGGGGATTTTTTATCATCATAGAGAGTTTTTAAGTTATAAGGGACAAAGATCTTATGAGTAACCTAATGTTTAGTATTCACAGCCGTCTTCTGACACCTGCAACACCTAGAAGAACGACCGGTGCATTGCTGACATTTAAAGTAATAAAAAACTCTTAGCTTAAGGTCAGAATCCAGAAGGAATTAGTAAATTAAATATAGTCAATTAACCTTTCCGAATTTACATAGGGAACTCAAAAGCATTTATTTAAATTTTCTTCGCGCGTAAACAGAAATCAAACGGGCCTCTTCGGCTGTATATTATTAGTACCTATATGAGTAAAACAAATTAAGCACCTTTCGAATTTTCTTTACCGACTTTGAAAATCATATACACGAAACCATTTTAGCTTATTATATTAAATAAGGTCAATAGGGGCATTTCCAACTAAAAAAATGCAAACATAAAGTTTAACTATTTGTACATTGATATGTTACTAAATTGCTACACATCTGTATAATTCATGTTATAAAACCATTGACTGAGATTGATCTTGATGTATTCTTCAGTTAAAATACTTATTATATAGTTACAAAAAAGATTAATTTAGCAAAAATGTCAGAAATAGTTGGTTTTACCCCTCTGTGAGGCAATTCCGACTATTGAATATATTAGGGTTTAGATAAGAGCAACAAACACAAAAGTGAGAGAAAACCAAGTCGATGCTTTGTCAAAGCAAATTAATACTTTAAATTCAATTTACAACGGTTCAATTTACCAAAAAACTATCATAAACATTTTGAAGGGGCAATTTCGACTGTTCCCTATAGACAATAGTGATGGGACTCAAAATTCGATTAAAGTAGTCGATAAATGAAAGGATAAGAAAACTAAAAAATCAACAGTCAAAATCACAAATCAACCTGGAGTAACTTGTGTTAAATAATCAACAAAGTATTCTTCTATGAAATAACTAACTCTAATAATTTTTGGTATCTCATAGTGTACATAAGCAATAATTTAAATTACCTACATGGGAAGTGTCGATACGTTGACATCACTAGTTTTTTGCATTTTCATATTAATTGTCTGTGGCAATTCCGACTACCAATTTTAGTCGTAATTACCTCGTGTCACATTTTTGTGAGGCATTTAAAACTGTGCAAATATTCCTCTTAAAACCTATCGTAAGCAAAAACCAATAAGAAAAAACAATTTATGGAAAACAAGGTCAACACTCACTGTGAAATTGGAAGAAAATAAGCCACAAATAATTAATTACAAATAAAAATCTGTAACAGCTCTTTCCCACAACACTGGTTAAAATGGTGTCTGTAAATTATAACATGGTGGGAAAGCAGCATGACGATTTAGCTGCGCCATTTATGCAATTTCGTAAAACTTGGGTTTTCTCCTACATGGACATAGATGGGGCTTTTGATTAACTGTTATAGAATAAAACTTATTGAGATTAGTTGGAATTACCTCTGAGTCGGAAATGCCCCCATTGACCTTATACCTAATAGGTACACCTAACAACTAACCTTTCTCTTATGCCTAAATTATGTTACTTTTCCAAAAATAATTCGTTAGCGCATGTATTTAAGTTTAACGCGCTCAGACCCACAAAAAGACGTAGGTATCTATACAACATGTAGTGATAGTATTGCGTAAGAATCGTGACAACGCCATTACAAATTGGGTTAAAAGTGAGACTAAAGCGGGTCGCTGCACAATTATGACGTCACATGTTAGTAATAAATCACGTAACCATTCTTATGAGATCGCAGTTCGCTAAGCCAAGTTCGTTGTAAGGCTTGGCAAAAATATTACCGCTACGATGATGACGTGTTCCGGGAATATTTTATGAAGAGCCAGTTCTTGCCTCGTGTTTTCATCTTCGACCTCATCTTCACTTACCATCAGGTGAGGTTGAGGTCTAACGCGGGATAAGCTTATTATAATAAAATAATCCTGCTTTCCGCGCTGGTTGACATAATGTTGAGACGCATGATTCTTTCAGAAAATCTTTCTTTCTGATTTTAAAAGACTTGCTTTTGAGGCTAGTTTTCGTATGACGAAATTAACCAAACTATATCCAAAAAATATTAATGAACTACAAACTAAGCTAAATTACTTTAATATTTTAATATTATTACTACGAATTATTAATGCCAAAAGTTGCGTTAGAGTTGGGGTTGAAATGTAGATTTTTCGATTATCATAATTGCTGATAAGCTTCAAACTTACATATCAACAAGAACAAATGATATCAAACTTATTTTTTGGAATTTATCACCAATGATGTTATGAGGCTCAGAACGAAAAGTTTACAGAGTGGGCTACCTTAAGAAGCACTTTTCCGACAGATTTTTCGGCAATATACGACGAGGTACGTGGATGCTGTATTACCTACTTGACGACTTTCATTATAACAACCAGTTGTCATAATAATTGCGCTATTATAGACCTTATCACTTAGAACATAAGACTGTTGAATGAGTACCGAATTTGAACCTGTTTGTTGAACAAAGCAATGTTCAACTTTTTAACTTGGTTGTTTTGATTCGTTTAGTAATCTTAACTACATAAAAAGGATGGATTTTCAAGTTTTTGTTATGTTTCTACTATTACCATTCTGCTTAATTTAATGTTCATATTTTTAATAATTGTTACTGTTGTATGTTGCATGCTAGCTTCATAACCTCGTTAAAATCAAATAAATGTCCCGCTTCCAAAGTCAATTCAAGTACATAGCTTAGTTCCAATCTTGTGAAAAAACCCTCTGTATCCACTGTGCCACTGTACCTGTGTGCAGTGATTACTTGGCTCTTCCCTTGGTGGTAGCTGCAGCGATCAATGCCTACATTTTCGCATGCAGCCGTCGTCGTCATTCCGTCATAGTTATAACGGTGTCATGAAATAATGTTTGATTTCTTATTTACTGACTTAGAACCATTTAAAATAAACTTAACGTTTGATAAGATAGTTTCAAGGAGTGTTGTTACACGCACGCTATATACATGTTGGATGATTGGGGCGTCACAGCTGCTTATATGGAATCTATACCTTCACACAACGCTCTATAGTGTTGAGTTCGGGTATACCATAAAAATATGTACCGCCTTTTTGAGGATTTTAAAATATACCCGACTGCAACATTCGTTTTGAGCATACTTTAAAAATATGAACCGTCGTGTTAAGGATGTCAAAATATACCCAACTGCAACATTCGTTTGGGTAGGTATCAGATAAAGGGACGTTTATTTTATAGGTTAGAGATTGAGGTAAATTATACGAGAACAAAAGTGGATAAAAAACGTTTATTAGTTACTTTAAAAATAGGTAATTATAAAATTAAAAATACTAATTTAGCGCGCATTACGGACATTCATTTTAACATTCTGGCCTAAGTTATGCTTTCGTTTAGTTCTGCGTTCTGTATTAGACGGCCGCCCAGCTTGAATCCTAGACTTGGTCTTTCCTATTCCTCTGTCTTTACGTCTACTCAGCGCTGTGCTTTGAACTTTAATTTTCCTTGGTACACGCCTTGTTATTATCTGATTTAAAATAAAGTTTTGTCCTTGCTCTGATGTATTAATTTTTTTGATTATATTTGTGAATTTTCCCAGTGCTCTTAGATTGTGGACAGTGGGGTTTGTTTCAAATAACTTTGTGAAGCGTTGTACTTCAGTCTTAAACTCTGCGAGTGCATTTTTATATTGGTGAGGGAATTCTACAGCAACCTGTTGCTTGTAAGATGAAGAATTGGCAACATCCTGTATCGGCTCTTGTGTATCTGAGGAAGAGGACTGTGGTACTACCTGTATCGGCTCTTGTGTATTAGAGGAAGAGCACTGCGGTCCTATCGAATCCAAATCATTGTTCGGTGTTTGATCCAAATCTATCATATTCATGTAGAAATTTTCATTAATCTCATCCCCCGTCGCAATTCTTGCGAGTGACATTCTATCTTGAATAGACAGCCGAGGAGAATTGGGAAATATAACTCCAAAGTTTTGCTCAATGCTACACAGGTGCTTGCAGAATTTTCCACATTTTCCAGCGTCACAGTCGCAAACGGCTAAATCGGCTCTCACAGTGTAAAAAGTATTTGGGCTTGTCTCTGATTCCACACTGTACTCATTATCGTTGACTTTAGATATATTTTTAATATTTCGAGCAGTGTTCATGAACATTGCATATATGGAATCCTTGGTTTTTCGCGTGTTGGCGTAAGAAACAATGCGATGCATAAAATAATTTTCAAAAATGGACGTTATGAAATCTACTAATGCGCAAGCATTAAATGCTTTACATCGCTGGAGTATGACGTCTTTAAGAATGCGTATAGATGCTTCTGTTATGTTGTTGGTGTTGTTTCCTCCCGTAAGTAAATCCAACCGATCAGAGACACACCATTCAGGCCGGCGTTTCCATAAGTTACTCAGATGATTTAATAGAGCTGGCATCGTCTTAACATACTCGTCACCTGTCAATTCCTCATACAATTTTACTGCTTCTTCTGGATCAGTTATAAAAAGAATATTTCGAAATCGTGTCATGATGGACTGTCTTTTCATTATGTCAACCTTGTGATCTGCAACGCAAAGCCAACGCCAAAAGGCTTGGCAAACATGGAATGCGCATAATAGTAATCGAGCATTTGGAAAAATAGTTCTTAAAGCATTTCGCTCGGCAGTAGAATCGTCCGTCATAACAATATCCGGCTCTAATTTTTTACCCGCCTCGTTCTTTTCTACAGCTTCTTTTATAGCGGCAAAAACCATCGTGTAATTGGACTCATTTTGCTCAGTATGTATAGCACATGCTAATGGAAGCCCACCGATTTTGTGATGTGTAAAAACTAGAGTAATCGCAGAACTTGTCTGGTCACACGATGATGTTGTGTCTACAAAAATCATATTCTCATATGCAGTAGACAGAAAAACTCGTTTCATAATAGGAGTAATTATCACGATAATCCTGGGATTTTGTTTTAACAGTATCGAGTAGCCTTTTTTATTTAAACTCTCAATTTTCGCTTGTATGATTTCGGGGAGATTGCATTCATTACGGTCGCCATACTTTTCAGTTCGCCATTTATTGTACATGTAGTACACATGATTTTCGGAGGGATTTATTTGAGAGTTTGATAACATCTCTATTCCATTTAGATCAGTATCTTGAAACGAGTCCAGTATGTTTAATTCGTTGTAATTTATTGCTGCGTAAGGTGTCATTCCACTATCAAAATATTTCATAAAAGTTTCTTCGGTTTCCTGGCTGCATTTTAGTAAATTCAAAGCTTCGGCAACGTAAACGCGATGAGAGTGTTCAAAAACTATGGTCACTAACACATTATACCCTTGCGACAACAGTTTGTCGTTTCGAATAGTGTCCTTGTTAACTTTTTTGATAACAAAGTCTATTTTAGCCTTACAGTTTTGTCCACGAGACGACTTCTCAGATTTTTTATTGAACGATGAATGTTGACGTGTATAGGTTTTTCGAAATAAGAAGCGCTTCAACGAAGGATATGACTTTCGAACTATCCAGTTAGTGTTCGTAAAATTTGATATTTTTTGAACAAACTCGTCGATAAACTTAACATATCGTTCTTGTTGTTCATTTTGTTCAGTCTTCAGTCTAAATCGCATGGAGTACTTTTCCTCCGATTCAAAATCCAGATTCTCGATAAGTCCACATTGTTCGGTTATAAACCCCTCTAAACTGGCTTTATCTATCATTATTCGTAGGTACTTTTTACGCTAAAAGGATCACAAACTATATGAGTAGTACACTTGCAAACACAGCTAAGTTTCTACATCATGGTTTCGAATAAAACAGAAAAAACTGTCTCGCGACATTATTGGTGTTGCCAGTAATTTAAATGAGTTTACCCTAAAGAATGGGTAATTATTGTTGTCTTTAGAGTAGAAATAAACCACGATCGCTAATAAAATGTTTCACTAATCATGATTTAAAATTTAACTTAACGAGTTTTGAAAGTGATTATTTAACTTAGAGGTTTATGTTAGAGTAATAGAAGAACTTAGAGGTTTATGTTAGAGTAATAAAATAACTTAGAGGTTGATGTTAGTGTAATAAAATAACATAGCTAATTATGGTAATAGTTTAATAGTAAAATAAATTGTATTAATTAATGATTAAAAATGTAAGTAAGGGAGCATACAAAATTGTTAATTAACATAACTTTCCTTAATATCTAAATCAGAGTTTTTCCTAAAAACGAATGTCATATTCCTTACACTCTAATATCTTCAGATTCTTCCATCAGTGTTGACTCATTATCAGTCTCATCTTCTGCTGCTAGAAATTCAACTGGATCCTGATTCAATAATGCCCCATAAAATTGCAAAAACTCAAGGTCTTGCCACTTCTCACCAAAATGCTTCGTGAGAAGAGCCCGCACGTCTTTCAGTTTAGCAGGGTTAACTGGATGACCAATACCAATTCTAAGTGGGTTCATGTGGATCAAGATTTTGTTTTTCTTTAATATACTTCCATAATTAACATTTTGTGATACATACTGACTCTCTCCTTTCACAACGATACGACCGTTGCCGTCTTTCATAATTGTAAATAGTTTTGTCTCTTTGAAACCGAAGTGCCAGGATCCAGGTGGTTTTAGAGTTAGTTTCACTGATTGTTTCCAATCATAACA
The DNA here is from genome assembly GCA_944452665.1 of Stenoptilia bipunctidactyla. Classification (NCBI taxonomy): domain Eukaryota; kingdom Metazoa; phylum Arthropoda; class Insecta; order Lepidoptera; family Pterophoridae; genus Stenoptilia; species Stenoptilia bipunctidactyla. The sequence continues at coordinate 1,348,117 of OX101739.1, forward strand.
TTGAAATTCGTGACCCAAACGCAGAACAGTTCCATAGACTGCGAAGTGCTATTCGTCCGGTACTAATATAATCTCATCTTTTCTTATTTGCCGTTCAATATTCCCAAAAATCCTATCAGGAGGAAGAAAACTATGCCCGACTATAGGAAATATCACAGAAATTTTTTGTATGTGATTAGGGGCCTTTACTTTGAGCCAGTAAGACAACATACCAAAAAGGATTGAATTTTTGTTTTGGCCCCCACAGCCATCACACATGAGACGTACGTGATCCACGTTTTCTGGATACTCTGTATTTATGAGTCTATGATACACTGCAGACGCTATTTGATTGGCTCCTTTTGGAGCTTCTGACTCAAGCCAAGTATACATAAATGTATTGCTTGGACTTTGTTTAGCACGTGACGAGCCTTGACAAATTGTGAAGTTGTACACATACAACTGTCTGCTGTAGTAGGTAGCTTGGTCTGGTAGCTTCGTCACAGGCAAATTTTTTTGACAGTCAAATGTAAAGGTTATCTCATTGTCGTTTTGCACGCCAAGATTTTTGTAAAACCATTTTGCTCGAAGCTTATGCACCCGGAGCTGGGCCATCAAAATAATTTTACGGCTTTGGACCTTTTCATTTTTTATAAGCTCTTTCATTTCGGCACACTTTGAACAGGCATCTGTGGCTGGCGTTTTGAAACTCAAGTTAAACTTGGTAGTAAAAATGCGTCGAAAAAACTCGTATTTTACTGAATTTTCATGTGTATTATTGTAAGTTCTCCACAGCTTGCGAATACTGAGGTCACTGCTCAGATATTGAACTTTAGATCTCCCTCGTGTGCAATGAGATTCCACTGATTTCAATTCTTTTATGAACTTCTTAACTGATTCCGTGCGACCAGCATATTTGCTAGACCTTCTATCTCCACCACGGTTTTCTTTTGGCAGTGACATTGATGTTAAATTTTGTTTACATATTCTTTGAATGCGATCTTTGGATATACCAAGAACTGACGTCATAAATTTTTGACACACCTTGATTAGTTTTACTTTTCGTCCTTGCTCTGTATTTTCTGTTTTAGGTATTAAATATGTAATAGTTTGTTTCCTTTTGGTATTGCTACTTTTTTTATTTGGAGTCTTAGCAGAGCAATATTTTAACAAGAAAGTATCTTGTTTGATTTTATCAGAATTTTCATAAAAATGTCTATGAAATCGACTTACATCTTGAATCACTAACTCGTCACATCGATATCCCTGCTTTTTATTACCATGTTCACACTTAGGTAGCCTGGGTAACCTTTTTGACTTGTGTCTGAAACAAAAAAAACCTTATTATTATCATTCTCGTCCGACAAACTGGACTTACAAAATGTTGTACTATAACCCATGTTAATGGGTAGCTAACAAGAACGTCAAGTCAATTTAAGATATTAAATAAAAAATATCCGGGAAATCTAAAATTAAATGTTGGGAACACTGCTGCAATAATAAATAACATTTGAACGAAAAGTTTTAAGGTTATGTATTGTTTATTCTTACCTTTCAATTTTTGCCTTCTCTCGTTTCCACGATGATTTGTCTTTTATCTTTTTACGACCCTTCCCGGGAGCTGCGAAATTTACAACTTGTTCTTGGTGGTCTCCCATTTTAATATTTAAATCAAAAAAATTGTAACAACAACTTCACACCACAGCGTAGCTGACAGAACTGAACACTAACAAGATGGCGGTCTTTGTTGGTGGACACAAGTAACATAGAGACTTTTGCAAGTGACATTTGAGTAAGCGGTTTTTGCAACTGTAACTTGTTTTAACTTAGAGAGTTTTGAAACAGGATCCACTTTTTATTTGAATTTTGTACAAAACTTAGCGGTGTTTGCTGTATTATCGAAATATGAGTGTGTTCGTTGGTTCAAGTACTAATTCAAAAAACCCGCCAGTCAATAAAAAAATAAAAGTAAGTTAGAGGTGTTTGCAAGTGTACTACTCATATAGTTATCACTTCATAATAATCTTCGCAACGTACTATGCACTTATGACAATTTTTTTAATTAAATACAATTGAAATCACAATCTTCAATCACATTTTAAACAGTACTGACTCGCACGTGGTCACAAAATGATGCAACAAACAAAATATTGCGTCAGCCAGCGGGTGCAAAGGATAGAACGATTTAAATAGTAACGTGCCAAAAGAGTACCGAACGATGGCTTCGTTGCGGTCGGGTATGTTTTAAAATACTTACGCGGGCGTATACTAAATCTGAATGTATACCCGATATCAACTCGCGCCAGTGACGTCACAAATGTTAGATACAGGTACGCTTTATTGAAATGATTTTTGTTTACTGGATTTGAAAATATACCCGACGGCAACGCGGTCTCTGACGTCATGAGAGTTGTGTGAAGGTATAGATTCCATATAAGCGTCACAGCTAGCGCGCCACTCCGCGTCAAACAGCGACGGAGTTACGCAAATAGACCGACAACGTTTAGGCGAATGAATGGAAATGTTTTTTTAACATGTAGCAGCAAGCGTTCAAATTATTGTACGTTGATAGCTGCATTTGCGCTTCATCATCTGACGACCAGTTTGGCGAAGGGTAAACCTGTCTGCCTCAGACGCCAGTGGTAGCAGGTTCGATTCCCGCACGGAACAAGAAAAAAAAAGAGTTCCGTGTCTGGGTGTTTATCTATTTATTTATTCTAGGTACATTATACATATATTCTAGGTTCCCCCCTAGTTCGCTACCTGGTATCCCACAACACAAGCTATGCTTACTTTGGGACCATGTAGTTGGTGTGATTGTCTGGGGATTTTATTTTTATTTTATCATCACAATTCTTTCCTATGAGCAGGCTATAAGTCTCTCTTCTGGGACGATAAAAACTACCAAGCTGGCCGAGTGCTGTATGGATCCTAAGCATACATGCGAGCTGAATTAAACTTTGTTGCTTAGAATCAAGAATCGCTATTTCTGTATTTTTTATACGAAGTGTCTCTTCTGTACTTCACCTACACGTATTTATTCTATGCCATTACCACGACTCGCGTTGTGCACGCAACCTCGCACGCTGTCCCAGTTTCGGCGAATAACTTACTTTTATTGCACTGTTAGGTGCACATGTAGTAATTTATATGATATCCTTTTTAAGCAAGCATCGCAAGGTTAGTCAAATATAGTCCTAAAAAGGTATTTACTAAAATGCTCCTTCAGGCTTGTAAGGAACTCTGAGGAATGCTGGCTGTTTTTAGCCTTTTAGTTTTTAATAAGCAAGTAGTTGTGTTTAACTCATGAGTTATGACCTATAAAACCTTCTTCTGTCTGTTATATCGTAGCAATAGGTATCACATAGAAATTCCAGGTTATGGTCTAACTGAGTGCAAAATTTCAGCCCAATTTGTAGTACCGTCTCATAGTGAAAGAGTTACATTCATAGGATAATGTTTCAATTTATAGTAAGTTTTGGAGTGTGCCTACGAGTTAGGATAAAATAAGCTAATATCTGAATGAGTCATGGATATAAACAGCTTTTTTCCATTATATTTTCTAGTAAATAGTAGTAAGTACGCGATTAATCCAGTTAAAAAGTAGTTTTATTTAAACTTTTTTCCACTTTTGTAATAGCATCGTTCGCCTATTATTTCAAAATCTAAATATATCTTCTTACTAATATAGGGTTGAAACCTGGGTGTTTCCTGTTTATTAGTTTGAACGCATTTATCTCCGAAACCAAAAGTCTAATTTGCAAATATATTTTTGCATTGATAGCCCAAGAATGCGGATAGGTTGGGTCAGTTTCAAATTATCAAAATTTTTATACATACACTAAAACTCCAGTCGACAATTTTGCAAAGCACTCAGTTGGTATTCTATAGATGGTGATTAACTATGGTCAACGTTATGTTTCATATAATGTATGTATAATATTATGATTGACGATATGTAAAGTTTGCCAACGCGCCGACTACCTATAAATAAGTTAGCTAAAATAGGTTTGTTATTAGATAGAACAGTCTTCAACATTGTATTTACTAGGATGATTAAATAATTAAGGAAGTATGTTAGTATTTTTATTTGAAATATATTGTCTTTGAATATTACACCTATATGTTAGAAAAATCATGTTTTTTACGTACATACATAACTTCACACCTGTATCCTTTATGGGGTAGGCAGATCACCAGAGGCTATAAAACAATTTGATGTCATGTTTGACTAATTTGGAGGTAAGTATTATAATGATGGAGGGAGACAATTGCAGTGACAGGGGTCGTCCTGTGGCCCACAAAACCGCTAATAAAACCTCAAATAAACTGACTTTTAGAGTACCTATGCCCGGGAAGAGAAGCAGCTGGCACATTCTATGTTATTCTTTCGCTCCCAGCCCAGCATGGAAGCAATGTATATGAGATATTAGAAGTTCATGTTTTTACCCGACTACGGCGAAGCAAAAAGGAGGATTATGATTTTGACCTGTATGTATGTATGTAAGTAAGTATGTAAGTATGTATGTGGGTATGGATGTTCATCTGTTCCCTCAGAACTTCTAAACTAGTAATCAAAATTGAACAAACGAGGTGTCCTTAGAAACGCCTTCATTGTCCGCTGGTTATAGGCTACATAAAGTTACGTTAAATTGACTACAGCGCCCTCTAGGGGACTTAAAGTGAGAAACAAAAATAAATCTTAACTTACATATAGGTGTCATATTAAATACATAAATATTTCAGCGGAGACTATTTTCTTGTTTCGTACGTTTAGAGCGTGTTTTTAGGAGTCGGGTTTTAGTTATTAAACTTTATTTTTATATTTTAGTAAACGGGTTTTAACCGTAACAGATTACCACCGACGAGGCGATATTTGTTGGGAGACTTTATATGACGGGTGGTCGGCAGCCAGGTGAATCCTAGAGGTATCCTGACACCTGGCTCGCTTGGAACAGTCGCCTTTAATTGATCCAGGAAACCCCACAGTCAAACCAACACCATGGTTTTGTGGGGCACAGTGTTAATTATAAATTATTATTGTAAATTCTAATAAATCAAGGAGCTATACCGTACCACAGTACAGATATACAATAATTCAACTTCATACAAACGGACGAAACGCGAGCTATACCTACGCGGCTCGATCTCGGAATGCGCTCGGCATGCGGCCAGTCGCGAGCGTCTGCATACCGAAACAATTGTTGATTGAGCTTTACGTTAACATGCGGATTGTTTATAGTCGCAGTCGAGGCGCAAGTATTATTCGGTCACTAATTTATAAGACCGACTTGTTATTCAAACGTAAACTTGATTTTTTGAGACAAAACGTATTTTTTTAACACTTCCTATTCAATTTACAAAGTATTTTATAAGTAAAAAAAGTATATCTGCAGTCACAAAACTAAATGAAAGTAAACACAAAGTAGGCAAATGTAATTTAAATGCTGAAGGCAGACAGCCCTATCACATATTGTGAACGGACCGCGGCGCTGCTGTAGGCATTTATTACAAAGATGTGTACGATCCAAAACTATCACGTCCTCGAGTTTCAAAAGTGACCCACCAGTCACCCTGTAAAAAAAAAACACGCCGCCGTTTACAAGCCCAATTTAAAACACAATATAGGTTAAACACGTGCTCATCAAAACAATCAACATAAAGCGAATGAAACAAAGTCACTCGCCTCGAAGGTCACATTAAAAATAACATCGGCAGCACAGGATTCCCGCATCCTTCACACGCGGTGTTACCAAATAGTCTAGTTAACATTTAGTTACGATATCGGCAGATAGAGAATGTAGGCCGCACGCGTGCGCGGGCGCAGAGGATCGCGCGACGGAGCAATAACCTCAAATGTTGCTTTTTAATGACAACGTAATTGTTTTCACGGATTGTAGAATGGAAATTGTATTGAATGAGATTTTGATTTTTAACCAACGACATCCAAAAGGAGGAGGTTCTCGATTCGTGTGTATATTTTTTTGTGTCTTTGTGACACGATTTTTTGGACAATCATGAATTGATTTTGAATATTCTTTTTTTCATATGATAGAGGATACTTCAGAGGTGGTCCCATATAAATTTCATCGAAATCGGTTTAGTATTTATGAATTCGGTGGATATTTACATTGACGACCTTATACTTCAGTCAAAGTTTTGACGTGAAGTCAGTTTTTTAATGCAGAGCATTCGTTGATTATTTCGTTTTTTTTATTCGTCCGTATTGATGATGAGTTATATGAGAACAATGTTGAAAGCTAATTGGGAAACCATCTGGCTTTTCATAAAAATATTATAGAGGAAATTATAAATAAAAAAATCCCCAGACAATCACACCAAATACATGGCCCCAAAGTAAGCATAGCGAACTAGGGTAGAACCTAAAATATAAATACATATAGGTATAATAGATAAACGCCCAGATCCGGAACATTTTTTTTCTAATTCCGTGCGGGTATCGAACCGGCAACCACTGGCATCTGAGGCAGACAGGTTTACCCCATCGCCAAAGTGTTATCTCAATTAACACAAAAGAAGACTTAATTTTTTTTTATTTAATACTTTAGTTAAATTCTTTTATTTTATGTTGTCATTTAATAAAAACATAAAACTTCAAAACGACTATTTAAAATATTATCACGCGATAACATCACGTTTATTTCTTTTTATTGGCTCATGGAATTTTCAAACGATATCTTTATAATTACGTCAATATTTGATGGATATAGGAAGTTGTGTATGTACCTACCTAATGTACACTGGTCATCACAAAAATCGGCCCACCTACTTTTTATACGAAAACTCATGTTTTTATATATTAAATAATTAAAATATATTTAAAATCTTACTGTTTACTAAACTACGTCAATATTTTTATACAAATAAGTCAAAAAATTATCAATCTTAATGGTAATTTTTTCACATTTTGCAAAAAAGCAGAAATTGTAGTTTGAACCCTATTTTTAACCGAATTCAAAAAAAGGAGGTTGATACGTTCGCCTTATAATTTTCTCTGTTTGGCAGCAGTCTTACTTGTATTGGTTTGGCACCGACTTCAAAAACTATGTAAATACCTACCCAGATAAATTGTTAATGTTCTTATTACATTCATTAATATTAATTAATTTTTGGCAGAAATTTACTATACGGGGTAGTAATATGGATGGAATAGAAACAGGAATAGGATGGCGTTTATAAAAATTATTTAAACATTTTTAGTGGGTTGGTTTTTTGAATGCGGTTCACTTTTTCTTAAAAAGAAATAATTTGTTTGCTTTCATTTTGGTTTTGGTTTTATGACGTTTTTTATTTATTTTTTATATACTCTGAACTTTTTATTCTTAATCGTTATTGGTACGAAGCTTTTATCGAAATTCTGTGTTCCCTCCTCTTACTTAAAAAAATCATCAAGTACCCTTATATGCGTTTAGATTTATGAGAATAAAATGTCAAACATCTTCTCCAACCCTAGGCATGAATAAAACGTACTTCTAAACACTTATCTTTGAAATCATAAGAGCAATAGAGCAAAAAACAGGTTGGCCCGATTTTTGTGATGACCAGTGTATGGTGGTTAGATTAAGACGCGCTTAATTCCCGTGTGGAGTTGCTGGGATGTTACCCAGATATAGGAGGTATCATTTCGAAGACGAGAACCAAAACACCAGATGTATTGGTGCATGTAGGAACACCTAGGGGTTTTATTCTGTGCGAGTCCGACATAAACTGGCCGCTGCCTTGGCCAGTTGGCATAGTGAGGTTGCCTCGTGTTAAAAAAAAAGGACGCACCTAAGTAGTTTTTTATATTCACACGTTTCAGAGCCTTAGGCTTGATAAAATAATTTTCTTCCAAAAAGTCGTGCCTTTGAAATGTTGCTTAATTGTTAGCAAAAGAAAATAACTTTATAAAATATCTTGTTCCATTTTCACTAGGGTTGCCATTTTTTTTTTATTTCTTTATATAAAACTAGCTGCTGCCCGCGACGTCGTCGTCTGCGTGAACGCTATGCAGCACCAAACGCACCTACGATTATAACACTGCTAGCGTGATAATATGTAGCCTATATGTTGACCCGACTTCTTAACTATCTTCATGCCAAATTTGAAGTAAATCCATGCAGTACTTTTTGAGTTTATCCCGGAAAGACAAACAGACAAACAGACAAACAGACAAAAATTCTAAAAACTATATTTTTTGTTTCTGTTTCGATTGTAGATCATACCCCAAGTATGCTTTTAAAAAAATATTCAATGCACAAATTTGACTTTCCTACCATTTTATTATATGTATAGATTTCTAGAAATAAAGTATATTTGAGTCTGAAAAGAATATCAAAAAGTATTCTAATTATTTATTGTTTTAAACACTTATTATTAGAGCTTCTTGTACAAATAATTAAAGTCTAACATATAAAGTGTTTAGCTTTTTATGCTGAAAACAGTATTTTGTAAACTTTATTTTTGTTCAACAGTAAACAGTATAAAGTATTTAAAAACAGTATGGTCGGCAACCCTAATTTTCACTGACTCGCTGACTATTCTGTAAATTACAGGAAATGTTACACCCACCGCGCTCCCGTCTAGCAGCCAGAAATAGACCCGACTAAAATAGTATAATTTTATCGTAAGAGGCAATATTATCTAGAGTCGACGTAGTCGTCTTATTGCAATATGAAAAGTTTTCAGTTTGTTGTTTTTTTTTTATATTGTAAGGATAGGATGTTTGTCTTCCATGCCACCTGATGGAAAGTGCGCATGAAGACTATGGTGTTACACGTCCATCCACGAGAAACCTATTCACTCGACACTTAAAAGTTCCAGGACTGTAGTGGTCAGGGAAAACAGACGCAGGCAGATTGTTCCACACCTTGGCAATCCGTACCAAAAAGGAACTATCGAAGCGTTTTGTTCGACTTCTTGGTAAATCCACTATATAGGGATGGAAGTTCTGTCTGCGTCTGGTAGTCCGGTGGTAAAAAGGGGTGGGTTCAACTTGTTCAAAAAGAGCACTTGCACACTCACCAAAATGTAGCCGATAAAATACTGCCAAACAAGCAACCTTACGATCATCTGTATTCACATCTTTACGCTCTCCGTTTAGCATTCGTCTGAAATACACAGTCTCCGTGTAGTCCATTCATTCTACATTCCAATGTATGGGGAAAGCGGCAAAATTTTTACCTTTGTTTTGTTGCCGCTATATTATAAGTACCTATATATAACGTAACGCTATATAGATTTTAAAAATACAAATTGCATTAAATTTTATAACCTACTTTTGATCATTATACAGGGTTGATTTGTAGTGTCCAGCCAAATTTAAATGTTAGTTTCTTTGATACGCTATAAACGTACCAGCATATTTATTTTAGTATAGCTCAGTACAAAAAAAATATGGCACCACAATCTTTTATGCAAATAGTCGCTATTGATAAACAAAGCTACTACGACGCGGCATTTGTTTGATAATACAATGACGTAGAACTACAAGATGTTTTGTAGTACCGCGTAGTCGTCTTAATTTTAATGGTAATTTAGAGTGACCATGGTTTGCTTAATATGTTAGCATATATATTTATTTCTTTGTAAGAAAAATAAATACTCCTTTTTTGCAAAAATCGTTTCAATAAACTGTATTTATTGCGTAAAAAAAATTTGGCCGGTGACTACAAATTAACTCTGTATGTACATACACCTACCTATATACCTATACCTACCTATGTTAAAATTTTACCCGCCGTGACAAGGTACGCAAGTAAACCTGCGAACTGCTGCTAGTGTAATTTTAAATGAGAAAGTAAACCAGTCATTGTTCTGTATTACGCTATCCGATCTCTCGTTACCGAGGAAACAATGAACTACTATACGTCACACGAGTGTAACGGCTTGTAACTAAGTCAAAGCATCTTAGAGCAGCATAGATATTCCATAATCTGCTTTTTTAATCCCCTAGACAAATTCAACAAACGCAAAATGTATTTTTATTAGGAACGCCCATTGATAAATAAAATATTCCAGAAATAGAGTATGACTTAGCGCAGCAGTTTTAGAACTTTTCTATTTTGGTCACAAGACTTAACACATTCAGGGCGAGGATCTATCTCTAAACGTGTCGTGCACCGTATTTCATATTAGCTCTTAAAATTATCTCCATCATGGTTCATAATAGAAAAGCATGCCGTATTACGGCATGCGGCACCGCCGCCGTGAGACGGCGCGGCTCAGTGCCGTACGGTGCAAATCAATGCTTTTCTACAATAAACCATGATGGAGATACTTTAAAGCATTAACAGACGATCGAACTTGGTCCGGGCTGGACAGCGGACTTGGTCTGGCGTACCAAATCCGCTGGTCGCAACAGACGACGGCCGGATCTCGCACTAACCGCGTGGCTTGCACACAGTTCAGACGTCATGCCTCCGACGTTATCCAATATTACAAAATTAACTTTCATATTCTCTATTTTCAAACATTAAATCAACTTTCCTCTTTGCCCGCACCTCAATACGAATCATTTAATTTTAAACAATTTACCGAATGTGATGTTAAGAAAGCTATAAATTCCATTACCTCCAACGCCATTGGGTCAGACTCCGTTAGTCGCAAGATGGTTATACTTCTCCTTGACTTTCTTTTGCCCTTAATCACATACTTGCTAAATAAATCCATTTCCTCAAACAAGTTTCCATCTTTATGGAAAAACGCCGAGCTTATTCCTTTGCCAAAAAATAATTCACCTAGTTCATTTAAAGATATCCGACCCATCTCTATACTCCCTTTTCTATCTAAAGTTCTCGAGCGCCTTGTTCACCAACAACTTATTAATTTTCTCGACAAACATAAAATATTAAATGATTTTCAATCTGGTTTTCGATCTGGCCACAGTACCATTACAACATTGGCAAAAATCACTGATGATATCAGAATCGGCATGGAAAACCAAAAGCTAACTGTTCTTACGTTGTTGGACTTTAGCAATGCGTTCAACACTGTTGATTTTGATATTTTGCTACAACTTCTGCGCTTAATTAACATATCTCCATCGGTCATTGTCTGGTTTCATTCTTACTTGTGTGGACGACGGCAGCGTACAGTTATCGGCGATACCGTTTCATCTTGGGCCGAAGTACGGGCAGGAGTCCCACAAGGTGGCGTGTTGTCTCCTCTCCTTTTTTCTATTTTTATAAATACAATTTCTAAAGAGCTATCTTCTTTCTACCATATGTATGCAGACGATGTACAAATTTATCTACAGACTAGCCTGGAAAATTTGCCGGCTAGTATCGATACAATAAATAACGACCTCTCGAAAGTATTTTCGTGGAGCACTGCACACGGCCTAATCGTAAACCCATCAAAGACCCAGGCAATTATTATTGGTAGCCAGAAACTTATCAACCGCATAGATTGGTCACTCTGCCCTAAAATTATATTTAATGGAGAGGCTATTGCTTACAGCAAAAACGTAAAAAATCTCGGTCTTATTTTTGACAGTACGCTATCCTGGAAACCTCAGATAGACGAGTTAAGCAGAAAGATGTTTGCAGCCACCTACTCGCTGAAGCGCCTACGCAATCTCCTTCCTTTTTCCACCAAAATATCGATTGCACATGCTCTCATTTTACCTATTCTCGACTACGCAGACGTATGCTATCTGGATGTCACCGAAGACCAACTCAATAAGCTTGAGCGCCTCCAAAATCTCTGTATAAGATTTATATTTGGACTACGCAAATATGATCACGTGTCTCAATACCGCGCTAAACTCAAGTGGCTTCCTATTCGCTTTCGCCGGAATATTCATGTTCTCTGTCTACTGTATCGTCTACTGTTCATTCCTACTGCACCGCGCTACTTTCACGAGCATTTCAAATTTCGTCACTCTCAACATGAGCGTATTCTACGGTCAATTGACAACCTTATGCTCAGTACACCTATACACTCTACGGACTACCTACATAAATCATTTATGGTTCGAGCAGTAAGCTTGTGGAACGAACTTCCTCTAAACATTAAATCCGCAAAATCACTTCTATGTTTTAAAAAACGACTTAAATCCCACTACTTGTCAGCTATTGAAGTAAGCTAATCATTAATTTGTGTACTATGATATGCATATATGTATACAATTTATATATAATAGTATATATTTATATATTTATATGTATGTATATATTTATTTGTCTATTATATTGATATGTAGTCTATTTTTTATTGATTAACTAGTATGCCTTAACCCCAAGCTCCTTTTTACGATTATCCTATGTCCATGGTTGTCTGGTAGAAATCGCTGCCCAGCGATAAGACCGCCAATTGTGTAATCTCAGTCACTTTGAATGTACTGTAATTTTTATAATATAAGGTTAACAATAAAGTATAAATAAATAAATAAAATAAATATTTTTTTTTACATAATTTGCAGTGATACTTTTATCAAATCTTGAATAACAATTCCGAAGAATCTCAAGAGCCTGATTACGAGCATCTCTGTTGCAATAAAATTCATGTGATGTATCCCACAAGCATGGAAAGTCTTTATATAGTGCCAAAATATCGACAAGAACTTCGCGTTCTGTAAAAATTTCCGCCATAGTGCGAACATGCGCTGACGCACGTGCTACCTCCAGAAGGTTTCGATAGCGACTGCATGGCGACTGCCGTGAGTTTGTCCGGTCCGAGCGTACAGACGCGCGGATTTGGTACGGAGCAGACCAATTTCGACGGGCAAACCATCGGACCATCGAACACGAAATAATAATAATAATGTTCGGCAAACAACTCTCCAGACGAACGGATATGGTACGGAGCGTACCGAATCCGCTGTACGGCCCGTACCAAATTCGATCGTCTGTTAATGCTATTAATTAAGAAGCGCTGAGCGGTGCACCGTCCACGCCGCGTACGTCGCGTACGACACGTCGTTGAACGGTGCGGAGACAACGCGCCACGGCAACGACGCCGTACCGTAGAGGTAGATCCACGCCCTCATACACTCATATCTTCGAATGTCAAGTAGAGGTTTTTTTACATAAAACAAATGAGAGGTTCATCTTCCTTGTCATGTGACGTTGCGGTTAGTGATCCTGAAGACTGAGCTGCTACACGTCTACCCGGCTTATTACAGTATGGAGATTATGTGATGCCGGTCTTAGCGAAGTTATTGATCGTATTCTATTACAGATTGCATTTACGTTGACTTGTGTAACGGAATACTGACGTAAACTTGCTGTAGAAATCGATACCTATAAAAAAAAATCTTCTAGAGATTATTTTGATAAGATTGTGGATGATTAAAAAATATGTTATGAAGTAGGTTATCTAATATTGCTGATAATTTTGACAAATAATATTTGTTTTTTGTAATACAGTAAAATCCGTTTATTATGACTCCGCTTATATGGACCAACCGCTCATTATGACGTGTTTACACAGTAAAGTTTGGTTTTCATATAAATTATATAACTAAGTCGGATATAATGATTTCGCCTATAGTGACATATCGGTTATTATGACCCTTTTTTATCAAATTTTGTCCGCTTATAGTGACCGACCGTGTGATTTCTAACATCTTTGGCAGTGTTCGGGAGTCACGTTATAGCCAAAGACTTTCGGCGCGTGAAAGGCTTTTTTGATTTGGGACTCAGAGTCTGAGATTTACTTATTGAGTCTTAATATTAATATCTACTTTGATTTATCTCCATTTTATTCCTCTCTATTAAAATAAATCACATACTAACTTAAACAGTTTATTTATTGTTGTAGTACCTATGCTTTGTATGACGTCCGTTTAGTATGACTTGTTTTTTATTTTCCTTCGATGTCATCATAAACGGATTCCACTGTATGTATGTTTATCTATGGAATGGCTTAGTTGATTTAAATATTAGTGGCCTAGAAAGTAGGCCGCTAGAACTCATAATTATTTTTATGGAGCATAGGTAAGTAGTTCAGTACCTACCTACCTACATTATTAAAATTAGCAAAGGGTGAATAAGAAAGTTTAGTCTACAAGATAAAAATATGAATAGTGTAGGTACTGAACCTAAACATATAATTTCTAATCAAGCTTGATTTTTTTATTTATTTCTGAGATAAGCATGTTCGATCAAACCCAAAACAAACTGTTATTCAGTTTCATTACAACATTCAGTCAGTCAGTACTATTACAAATAAGTCTGTATACAGATAATGTATGTCTTTGGTATAGATAATGAATGTCACAGAAATCATACAATATTTAGCTACACAAAATATTAAAACACATACTGATTATTTCGTCTAGATATAAACAAATAAATGTTACAATGTCAAATCAAGTGTAGAAAACGTGCCAGCGCTGCAGCGCCATCACGTGTTAATGTCCACGACAATAACAAAAACAACTCCTTTAGTTTACTATCCATTGACTGTTCCACTTTAAATAAATATAAGACAACCACATAAACTCATCAATGTATGCGCAAGTATTGGTTAGTTTTAGGTACGGTTTGGTTGCTGTTCCACGTGGTACAGATTATCACGTGCCGTAATCTTTCTAAGTAATAGATAGTCGAGAAATATTTCTATTGAAAACTTCTAAGATATGTGTGAAAGTTATTCTGTTATTTTCGCACTTTGTTAAAGAATCTAGACTGACGTTCATTAATATGAAAGTAAAAAATGTATATTGATATGTCTCTGTAGCGTTTGCTTCTAAACATACGGGATAACTTTAGGTACAGCGCAGACGCCACACTTTTTGTGTGCGCAGACTCGATCGCACAAAAATATTTTAGTTGTTAGTAAAAATCGGTGGTTAATTTTTTTTCTTTTTATTCTCAAATTTTGTAACTGGATGTCAATTTGCACCCAAAAGGAGCCGGATACTAGTGCTAATTATTTAGTTTGTAAAACTTTTATACAAACGTTTGTCAAATTATTGTGCGCCGGACTTTTTGCGCGTCGTGTGCGTTACTGCATACAGTTGCATAGGTTCTATTAAAAAAACTTTTCGATAATCACTTGCTTATGCCGCTAGTTTTCAACCGACTTCCAAAAGGAAGAGGTCTCAATTCGTGTGTACGTTTTTTTTTGTATCTTCGTTACACAGTTTTTTGGACAATTATGAATCAATTTTGAATATTCTTGTTTCATATGATAGAGGATACTTCATAGGTGGTTCCATATAAATTTTATCGAAATCGATTGAGTATTTCATGTTTTTTTTTAACATGTTAATACATTGACGACCTTATACTTCAGCAAGGTTTTTGAAGTGAAATCAGTTTTTTTAATGCTCTGCATTCGTTGATTATAATACTTTCTTATCTAAGGACACTAATAATAGTAATACATACAAGCCGCGGCGTGTGGATCTACCTGCGTAACTCATGATATCTAGGCAATCTAATAGTTAGGTAGTTAAAAAAGTATAGGTATACCATAAAATTAAACATTGCAGCGTTTGAAATACCTACTTATAAAATCGGGGCTAAGCAATATTACTTATGAAAATAGCCAACTTACTTTAGGAATGCATTTTTTGTATTCATATTGCCTCTCCACATCAATCCCAACAACATTTGTTCTACGACTTTTAACAAATCTTGATAAATGACACAAAAAATAAAAACAAAATTTTTTGCTCCATTTTGTATGAATTCTTTTATTTATTATTTTGAAGCGATATTTTACTGCGCAAGGTGCGTGGCATACCTACGCTCAGAGTAAATAGAGTTACGCCTCAAAACAGAGGCTATAAATATTTTTTGTACGAGAAAACAAAAAATTTAAAAATGATTAATTTTAAAAAGTTGTAGAACAAATGTTGTTGGGATTGATGTGGAGAGGCTGCCTGCATGAGGTGATGCGCTAATTAATAATTAACCTTGTATAGATAAAGTTTATTACTCTTTTTATTTGTATCACCAATATTTTACAAACAAAAATTTGAGTGGATTTGGGACACGATTCGTTACCTTAGCCGAGTTATCACGGATTTTATCAAAAAAATCGTTGGAAAGAGAGATTTTAAAGCAGCAACTGAAATAAGTAGGTACTACAGGTAGTACTTAATAAGAAAATCCCAACTTAACCTCATAATCTAATATAAATAACCTCACAACTTGCCAAAAACAACTTAACCGAATTAGTCTAAAATTAACCTAATTAACTGAACAACCAATCAGATCATTTTGTCAATATTATGGCGGCGAAACTGGAGCTAGTAACACTTATAGACTAGGTCAAGCTACTAGGGTCGTATTAGATGGCCTAGTAATTTTATTTATTTATTTATTACAAAATCAAGGCATCTACCTTTACGGAATGATTCCAATGCGATGGCGCTGTCAATATTTATATGAAATTAACTTACAAAATAATTCAAACTAAACTAATACACATAGAAAAAGTACCAAATTATTTACAAATAAAAATACAATTAAATTCAATGAAACATTATCTAATAAAATACTCAATAGAGCGTCTTAGAATATGTCAATAAAATTAAAATAGATTAAATTAAAATACCTTATACTAACAAATAACCCTAATAATAATTCAATAATTTCCCTGAATGTACATGTCAAATAATTAAATTACAATGATAAAACTACAACTACCTACTCATAACATATAACATGCATAGTGCTATTTGTGAATTCGTTCAAAGATCATGTAAACAAGTCTAGTCGATCCGCGACTATATTTAGAGTTTGCGAAGCGCGAGTGAGGGGTGCTTTTTGCATCAAGTCAGTCCTGCAATTTTAGAGGGATCGAAGTAGTCATAGTATTAAACGTATTAGGTAACGCTCGCGCACTGCATCCGATCCGATCCGAATCGAAACCCAAAAAATGCCGTTTGCAAAAAGGTGAAGAGATGAAAAAAATCGGACTAATGTATAAGGCTTCGGTCCAAGATTTCTAGATTCTTATTTCTCATATTCGGATCGCACAAGAATCTGATCTAGAACCGTTCTTACGGGGTCTCGCTCGAGGACTATAACCTTTTCGAAGAGGTTATAGTAGGACTTTAAAATATATAAAAAAAAAAGAATCCGACTATTCCATTTCTAGTTTTATTGAAGCATTGGTAGTAACTTTTTTAATAAGTACATATGTGTGAATTATAATTCCATTAAGTTTTCTTATATAATACTAGCTTTATCCCGCAACTTCGTATGCGCTTAACTACCCTTCTCGTGGAAATTTCAGAAACTATATAACCAGACACCCACGAAATGAAAGAACCTTTATACCAAGTTACACACCCATGCACTCAAGGAATAAGTTTTTTCATACAAACTAAAAATCATATATTTCCCGTCCCCGTGGGAATTTCGGGATTTTTTTTCGTAGTTCAACCAGTCACTCTTTGAAGAACCTTCATGCCAAGTATCACATCCGTACACTCGAGGAATAAGATTTTTCATACAAACTAAAAAGTCTAATCCCTTCCCGTGGGAATTTCGGGAATTCCTTCCATAATACAAACAGACACTTATTGAGGAACCTTTATATCAAGTATCACGTCCGTGCACTCAAAGGATGGGATTTTTTCATACAAACTAAAATATCATATATTTCCCGTTCCCGTGGGAATTTCGAGAATTCCTTTCATAACACAACCAGACACACATTGAAAAACCTTTACACCAAGTTTCACATCGGTGCACTCGAGGAATAAGATTTTTCATACAAACTAAAAAGTCCTATATTTCCCGTTCCCGTGGGAATTTCGGGAATTCCTTCCTTAGTGCACTCCTACATTCCCTAAAGAATGTTTGTTCCAAATTTCAGCTCTCTACGCCCAGTAGTTGCGGCTGTACGTTGTCTGTCAGTCACTCAGTCACTCAGTACCTCAGTCACTCAGTCAGTAACGGAACAGTTTTATATATATTGATTTAGATAGAGTATTGTAATAAACAGGCGAGGTGTATTACTCAAAAATCTTCGATCTGACCTAGTCTACAAGTTACAAAGTTTTATCTAACGTTCTTTGTAGATTAGGAAAGTTTATTTTCGAATCTAACTCAGCGGGGACACTGTTCACGTGTTAGCTCAGAACTTTTCGTGCAGATACAAGTTATCGTTCGCAGAACACCTGGGCTCAATGTATACCAACTAGGTAGGTACTATATGCAGGTAAAATGTCTATAGGTACTCATATTAAAGTTACCGCATTCTTGAAGCTACTGTTCCTAAATAACCTGTTTCAGTGCAGCTGAAACCGATAACCTATCAAAGGTAGATAGAATATTATAACAACAACGTATCTAACAAATTACTTTTGACAGGTGTTACCCGTGACACGGTAATACTATATTCAGTACGAGCTTTCCCCGGAACTTTTCAACGGAAATATACTTTTTTAAATAAAATACTTTGTAAATTGAATAGGAAGTGTTCAACAAAAATACGTTTTGTGTCAAAACACCATGTTTACGTTTGAATAACAAAAATACTTGCGCCTCGACTGAGACGTACAAAATGACGAATTATTAAAGGTTCCGTTGCATTCCTGGCCACAACCTGTGCCAAATCTTAGGATCGTGGAAATTATTCACAAATCAAACAAAAATACAACATTTAAAATTGAATCAGTAATTTAGGTGTACAAACGAAAAAACAAAACGAAGGTATTACCATAAATCTCCACAGTTATTCAAAATGGCCGGAAGTACTTAGTGTATGTATGTACTCAATCTATCAATAAAATGTGTTCCAAACTTATAGAGATTTGTCTTTTGTTCTTAGAATGTATAAAAAAAAAACAAAAACTTAAAAAATATAATATTACTTCGAAGCAATACGAGTTTTAAAACAAAAAGTTAGAAAACGGTTAATGAGAGATGATCTTGAAAGGTCATACTTAATGTACGGAAGTGACATTTCAGCACTAATATCTATCAAAAATACACAATATTATATGAATTCAGTTTGCTTTTCTAGTTTTTTTTTATTGAAATCATATTTTACGTCTAGGCAGAAATCAAAAATACTGGAATGTCAGTAAAAATATGACTTCAATATGGCGTCGTCAGTCACCTGTGGTCATTGTCGATTCAAGTAGTTTTTCTTAATGTACACTAAAAGTAACCAACAATTTAATTAACAGTTATTTTAAGTGTTTTCATAATGGTATTCCACAACTATTTTCTTTGCCACAGGTGCTGGCCAGACGTCCATACTAAAATGAAACGTGTTATTTTAAAGTTTAAACAATCCGCATATTAACATAAAGCTCAATCAACAATTTTTTCGGTATGCAGACACTTGCGACTGGCCGCATGCCGAGATCGAGCCGCGTAGGTATAACTCGCGTTTCGTCAGTTTGTATGAAGTTGAATTACTGTAGATATCTGTACTGTGTTATTACCGTGCCCGTGAGTACTTAAAATAATCGATTTTCGTGTTTCCAATGGATAAAGCGATAACCTTCGATAACTGGCGCATCAAGTGCTCCTCCTGGCAATTTAGTAAACGTAAAAGGCTCTAGGAATGTTCGTTTTTTGTAACTTTATTTAGGGAAACTTTAGTGCTTTGGTGACACTAGGACATTTCATGGTAAATTAGGGTGGCGGTATTGTAGGACTACAGCCATCCTATCCGGCATACCGTTTATTTATTATTAATATAGGCATAAATATGAAAATGAAATGTATGAGAATTTGCAAGACTATTATCCAGTACAGAAGGCAGCAGATCAAGCGTTCCAAACCTGTCAAAAAATTGTAATTGAATCCGAACTCTATGTCTCGACATTAAGTTAAAAATTGGTTAAGGAATTTTTTTAACGCTTGAAAATCCGTATTCGTATCCGTTACTTTTCACGCGGATCTTTTCTTTACTAATTTTCAATTTATAGGATCTAATGATGTATGTAGGAGATGAAATAGAATTTAAAAAAAAACTTAAAATCTATTCGGAGTACTTAATTTTATTTCTCAACAAGTCGAAACATGTCCTGCGTGTCGTTGCGGCGAGCGAAGTGTCAGCTATTGTTTCAAGGTCACTCGCCCCTATATTGATTGCATAAGAAAATAAAGATCCGTATCTGCGGATCTACATTTTTAGCGATCCGGCACATCCCTATATTGTACGAATTCTGTACTCATTAAATGTCAGTATCGAATGAAATGATAACAAATTCGTCACCAAGGAAACCTATCTTCAAGCGAATTTCGACCTACTAGCATTTAGACGATTTGCCAAAATGAGCTTATAATGGGCCATGATTCAATTGATTCGATAGATGAAAACGCTAATCTCTTAAAAATTTCAAAACTTGATAGAATCAATTTTGAAGGAGATACACCTATATTTTATCAACAAATTACTTGGGGATCAAAAGTTTCGCTAGTAAAACCACTTGGAAACTGATTGTGGCATACAACAAGATTTACTGTTCTGTCAGACTGATATGGCAAGTATCAATAGATCTAGCTAGAGAGCCTTAAAGCGTTTTGTTTAAACTTTTTTCTTCCAAGACTTCAAAAAACAAAAGGCTGAGAAAAAAGGACATGGACAATAATTTCAATAACTTACAGTAAGGATAGAAATTCCCATAGGTACTATCTTGTGTCAATTCTGTCAATTGAGTACCTACAAGATAGCATGTATAAGAATTTATTTCTTTACTTTTAAATGTCTGGTAAGTTATTGAGACCGGCCGTAAAAGGATAACAACATAGCTCTTACTTCAACACACTATTGAAGCGAATAATGGTTCACTTATGGGTATGCTACACTAACTAACCGTAGTAGCTAGGTACAGTCACGTTGTACACATTTTCATTGGAATTTGAACCCTCTCGCAGAGTTGGGAAATGTATACATCTTATTACACTTGACAGTACCCTGCTCCGATTGGGAACGTTTTGGATTTCAGTAGCTGCTGCTTTTAAGGTCTCATCATCACCATCATCACCAAGCTGGCCCGGTGCTGGTTGGTGGATGTCAGATATTTCAGGGTGCCGAAATGGCTTCTGAAAAACCCTAACGAATCTTGTATAGTAGTATACAGCACCCGGGACCGACTGCTTAACGTGCCCTCCGAAGCACGGAAGTCGTCGTGAGAAATGAATGGTGGGCGGTCACCCATCCTAATACCGGCCGCACCGAGAGCGCTTGACCTGCGATATCGTTTGATATGCACAGTAACCACGGCGCCACGACGACTTCTTCTTTTAAGGTCTGTTCAAAACGATTTCTTCTACGATTTTGTTAACAAAAACCGAATGAACTCGGCTCGTTAGTAATTTATCGTGATGTTTCTAACGACGATGTTTCTAATAGCCTATAGTGTGCCTAAAGCCTACTCTTTGACTGTAGCAAATAATTTCAAAATATGCTCCTACTGGAGGTTTCCTCCGAACATACAAACAGACAGATGTTCCCCTTAAAAGGTATAGAGATACAAACATGCATTAATACGTTAAGAATATGCTTATTGATATAACCACTAAAGTGACCTAAAAAGCCTGAACTAGTGACCCCATTTGCCAAATGGCTTGACTTTGGTACTTACCTAATAATATTGGTGGCTGCCGTTCCAGAAAGAGCCGTACAGCCTCAAACTAAGAATTGCTTGTGATGTAAAAACCAGATATAATAATGCTGAAAGTTCTGAATATGTTTCAACATACTATTTTCACAAACTAGCGGTCCTATTTGAATAAATCTTTATGCATTTGATAGCTCAGCGGCTCAGAACGATTATAGACTATTTTGTATTAAGACGTATAAGATCCTACAGACTCAAGTTACGTAGGCTATACCGTGCAAAGTTGCAAGTCCTTCCTAATTCGGGTTGTCAACCATACTGTTTTTCACTTCATTATACTGTTTACTGTTGAAGAAAAATAAATCAAATCAAATCATTTATTGCATTCCACAATGGTATATGATAAGGTGTTAACAAGGTATTAAAAGAACATACATTATGGACCCTGTTGGGCACAGCAACTTGAAAAAGGACAGAAGAGGGTTTCATGATTTTTTATTTTTTATATTCCTATTTACAATATATCATTATTATAAAAGTCAAGGAAGTCTTTCATAATCTCACGTATGCGGCCCTAGCATCGTGTAGTTACGCAAATACATAAATTATTATTTGTTCATTATACATATTCAAATTTGCAATTTTTCCTTATTACCATAGCTTGAAAAAGGCTCTTACAACAATTTTATATGGAAATATTAGATATCTTACTTTAACTTCAAATGTTTATTTGTTTTGATTTTAATTTTTATTTATAATAAGAAAACATTAATATTTTTTATATAGGTATTATAATGTTTTTTTTTTTTTAAAGCAAATGTTATTTCATTTAATGTTTATTTGCTTTGGTTTAAATTTTTATACAAATTAGGAAAACATTATTATTATTTTAATGCATTAATTAAATTATGTAAAAACAAATGTAATTTTGATTTTAAATTTTTATTTTATTTAAATTTTTATTAAATACTGTTTTCAGCATAAAAAGCTAAACACTTTATATGCTAGACTTAATAATTTGTGCCAGAAACTCTTAAAAAAATGTGTTTCGAACATTAAATAAATTGAATACTGTTTATTTTTCCAAAATACTGTTCTATAATCTTTTCAGACTCAAATGTACTTTATTTCTAGAAAAAGAATTGGCAACCCTAATCCTAATATTATAAAGCTGAAGAGTTAACTTGTTTGAACGACAATCTTGGAAACTAAATGAACATAAAATATTATTTGACGACCGGCTGGTGTTGTGGTAACATACATTGCCTTCTATGCCAGAGGTCCTGGGTTCGAATCCCGGCGGCCGGCGGATATTTGTGTGATGAACACAGATATTAGCCGTCATGTCATGGATGTTTATATGTTTATTTAAGTTTATCCTAATAAAAAATATGTATTTATTCAATATGTATGTTTATATATTTCTTAAGTATATCAGTTATCTAGTATCCATAACACAAGTTCTTTAAGAAACTTAATTTGGGCTAGATAATGTTGCGTGAGTGTCACAAATATTTATATTTATTTATTTAAATGGATAGCCAATTTGTATTTATATTTATATACAGGGTTGTTTTGTAGGCCCTTGCCAAATTTAAATATTACGTACTTTGATATAATACGAATAACCTGCATTTTTATTTTAGTATCGCTCAGTAGAAAAAAGTAAAGATATGGCACCTTGATTTGTTTCACGAATAGTCGTTATTGATGAATGCCCTAAACACAATACGATACTATGACGTGGCACTTTATTGATAACGTTTAATAATACTACGAAGACGTAGTACTACAAGATGTTTTGTCGCGCGACAAAACATGTTAACGATATGAGGTTGCAAGGTCACACTTTGAGTTCAGTAGTTATGCATACCTACAGGCAATAAAAAAAGTTACCTACACAAGTTACGTACAATCTTTTCTTCATACTTTTACAGGCTTAGAACCGGCAAATTGCAAAAGGTTTGAGGGATTTAATGTGAGAAAATTTAACATAATACTTTTAAGTGAATGCAAAAATAGGTAGAAAGAAGAAGCAGTTTGCACTTCGGCGTATTTAAAAAGATTGAATAAACTTATGTACATTAATTAAAGCTCTGTGAAATAAGTGATCAAAATGCATACCATTTTTCTCCAGGCAGAGTCTAGCACGTTTTAACGTATTTTCATGGGCTTTATTTAGCACTGCAGTGTCACTTTGTCAAATTCACACACTATTTGGTTTTTTAAATCAGAAAGGCTTCGAGCTTCGTTCTGATAAACGATTCCCTATTTGTAAACATTATCGATAGTTAGCGACGACTCACTGTCTAATAAACACATGCGGCGCAGGTTTCGCGGGCTCTCGCGAACGCAGCTGCGTTCCGCACGCTGCGCGTGCACTTTTGCCGAGGATGCGCGAGCGACTGAAGGTCACGGTAACAGACAAGTGTTTCCGGGTTTGCGACGGCGCCGCCGCGGCGCCGGCCGGTTTTGTTCACGTGCGAACATGTCGGTATCTTACCTGCTCGATGTAATGGCACTTATTGTCAAGAGGATACGATTTTTTTTGAAAATTTAGACGTCTGTGATGTAATTCATTCGGTTAAATAAGTTGTACCACTGCGCGTAGTCTTTATAGTATTCATTCGTAAAATAATATGACCATGTTGTGCTTAACATTTTAGTGAATAATATGAATTTCCGTGTAAAAAAATAACTACTTTTTTTTTGCAGAAATGGTTTCTATTAATGATACTTATTACGTAAAAAAAATTTGGTAGATGTTGTCAAATGAACCCTGTATATTTTATATATTTACATTTGATATCCTATATAAGTACCTCAACCCATGCGCTACGGAGGCCATTTTATCAAGATAAGTAAGTCCGTAAACGTCAAGTACCTACTTCAGAAGACGATGATTCCTCCCCCAACTATTACAGTTGAATATTGTTTTTAGCAACTTAACATGATTATCTCACTTTTTCGGCAGTTATACAGGGTTACTGGTTAAGTCGACCTAGATCCGTTAAGGGCGTATAGTACACATCTTTTCTAACTTATTTCACTATGAAACACCCTACCCCAAACCTAACCGTTTTCGAAAAAACGACTTTTAAATTTTTTTATAAAAAATTGCCGATTTTTGCCATTAAATGTTATATTGTAAATTGGTGCACTTTTATATTATAACTAGCCACCGCGCGCGGTTTTACCCGCATAACTTTTGATCCCGTGGGAATTTCGGGATAAAATATAGCCTATAACCTTCCTCAAGAGTTGGGCTATCAAATGCATTTTCAAAAAGAATTTTTCAAATCCCACTTGTAGTTTCTGAGATTAGCGCGTTCAAACAAACAAACAAAAACCAAACTCTTCAGCTTTATATATTACCTAGTATAGATATAGATAATTTGATTCTCAAATGCAGATTAAGATGTTCTATGATCTGAGTAACCAAAATTCTACGTAAGGTTACATAGTTCTCAGCGATTGAAAGTTGAAATAATCAATTTTTTTTACAGTTTACTTTTCTTTTAAGAATACATAAAAAAATTAGTATGGAAGATGTTCGGCGGAAGTGCTTAAAAACATCTACGTTTCGTCAGCTACTCAACAAGGTATAACAATCTAGGCTTTTATTTAAATTCATTGAAAAAATCTTAGTTTCATAGTCGATACTGGACGTAAAAATAATTAGGCTGATTGAGCTAAATTAATTTTTTAGCCCTGGAAAGTAAAACGGAGTTGAACTATCTAATCATTGTAAACAAGTTTCTAAAGTAAATTTAAACGATTATCTTAATTTTCCAGCAGATGTCTACTGCAAGTGAGATGGATAATCTTCCGCATAGCTAAAACTTGGCTCGGAGTGGATTCGCGGCGTGACGTCACCGGGTATCGTAACAACCTCATATCTACGAGATTTAGAAAGCCCTCGCATGTTTGTGCCAAAATTTGAATTATGCAATTGCGAATGGATTGAGAGCAAGCGTAAAAGAAGGTAAAAACAGTAGTTAGCACTAATGGGTTACCGCATAAGTTATTGACGACCACTTTGGCGATGGGGTAAACCTGCCTGCCTCAGACGCCAATGGTTGCGGGTTCGATTACCGCACGGCACAAGAAAAAAAAATGATCAGTGTCTGGGTGTTTATCTATTTATGTACTAGCTGCTGCCCGCGACGTCGTCTGCGTGAACGCTATGCAGCACCAAACGCACCTACGATTATAACACTGCTAGCGTGATAATATGTAGCCTATATGTTGACCCGACTTCTTAACTATCTTCATGCCAAATTTGAAGTAAATCCATGCAGTACTTTTTGAGTTTATCCCGGAAAGACAAACAGACAAAAATTCTAAAAACTATATTTTTTGTTTCTGTTTCGATTGTAGATCATACCCCAAGTATTCTTTTAAAAAAATATTCAATGTACAGTTTTGACTTTCCTACCATTTTATTATATGTATAGATATACAAAATGCCTGCGTACGTTTTTGTGTAGATATCCCACCTAAAAGCCACATCTCGCCTTACATTAACCAAAACAATACTTTAAATATGAATTCTAGACGTAATTTTCATTTCGCCAATTTACTTTTTGGTATTATCAAAAGCCGCAAGCCAGCATACCTTTATGAAAAATTGTCTTGGTCCTCTAGAACTAGATTGGTGCGCCTTGATATACCACAGCACAGAACTACTGCATTTAGGGGATCCTTTAAATATACCGCTGCCAAAATTTGGAATACTATTCCACCACCTCTAAGAAATTTTTCTGAAATATCTGTCTCGCTGTTTAGACATAGAATTAGAAAATTAGTTCTTGAGCATCAATTGAGTGGTATAATTCTATAATAGGTATTTCATTATTATTATTGTATATTTTATTACTATGTGTTTTGTTTTGTTTTAAATGTAATTATATTCTTAAAGAAATATGGTTCAGTGTAATTTGGTAAATGTATATTTATAGAATAAACAATTTTTTAATTTATTTTCTTTGTTCGGATGTTCTGTATGATACATAGTATAACATATTGATTTTTGTGTAACGTTGTAATAGCATAGTTTACTCGCCCTCCGGCACTCTTGGCCACAGCTGAAAATCAGCGTCTCAGTCTAGACTGTGACATAATGCTGAGCAAATTTTTTTCTTTTTCCTTTTCGGCAAATTAGTATTTAAGGTTTAAAAACTGTATTTTTGTATATTCTGTAGTAATTGTAATATTTTTGTATCCTTGTTTTATTTACCGAATAAATGTTTTTCATTTCATTTCATATATTCTAGGTTCCCCCCTAGTTCGCTACATGGTATCTCATAACACAAGCTATGCCTACTTTGGGGCCATGTAGTTGCTGTGATTGTCTGGGGATTTTATTTATTTATTTTATTAATGTCATCAACGTAAAAGTTCTCCGAAATCATACATAATTTTTCAAAAAAATTGAAATTTGTAATGAAGTACTCAACCGATTTCGATGAACTTCATATGGGACGAACTATGAAGAATCCTCTATTATATGGAACAAGAATTTTCAAAATCGATTCATAAATTGTCTGAAATATCGTGTAACAAAGAGACAAAAAGAAAACATACAGACGAATTGAGAACCTCCTCCTTTTTTGGAAGTCGGTTGAAAACAGTAGTAGGTACTAATAGATGAGTTATTTAAACCTAGACTGAACCCTCGTTTGATCTCATGATGTGATGTAAGTAAGTGAAAATTAGGTAGAATATGACAGCTTCGGATTTACCTGAGCAACTCTTCGCGAAATATTACCTAAGCCCATATCACAATGCAAACAATTGAGTGCATGAACAGTGGGCCTATTATGGATCTCAAAACCATGCGATGATAACATGAAATAGTTTTGACGTAAAACATATCCTGCGATCATTATTCGGTATTACTTCTCGGCGAAATCTCTTAGCTATGCTCTTGCCATTAGACTGAATACAATAATCCCAATATTTAATAACATACTTAGAATTTATTTATGAAAGCATTCGAAACGGAAAAACACAAATGAAATCAAGAAACAAACATATCATACTTTTTCAATTGATGTTTTTAAGTCATAGATGATATTATTGAAACTCTCATGGCAAAAGGAAATGCCTCTTGAACGCAATGAATTGCAATGTATGTATGTATATGTATTCGTTTATTCATTATATCATCATTGTATCATATAAATCTTAGAAAAAGAATAAAGTACCTATAATTATCACACTAAGATAGAAGTCTTGTTTATCAGGTTTGTATGCATTTGTCTGGGCGTATTATTCAGATGTGTAATAAGTAATAACGAAAAAAAGTTCAAGCATGTAGGTCTGAAGGCGGCAGACCAAGCGTTACAGACCTCTCAGAGTAATGTTCATAAGTGACCTGTCTGATTTTTGACAACTTATGAAATGTATTAAAACAATATACAGGGTTGATTTGTAGTCACCGGCCAAATTTTTTTTACACAATAAGTATCATTTATAGAAACGATTTTTGCAAAAAAAAAGTACATATTTACTTTTTTTACAAGGAAAATAATTTATCCGCTAACATATTAACAAGGCATGATCACTTTAAATTACCATTAAAATAAAGATGACTACGCGCTACTACACACATTTTGTAGTACTACGTCGTAGTATTATCAAGGAAATGCCGCGTCGTAGTAGCTACGAGGGTCATTTGAAAAGTTCTTAGCCTAACATTGTTAGACTCGTCGGTATATTTTATAACTACCCTCATTTTATAGCTACATTATTTAGCAACAAGTATGCACAGTTTAGTTTATTTGCAATAATTAATTGTTCGTTTACACGTGATACCGTAAGTCAAGTCAGAGCAATTTTTGAAAATGGATAAAATTGAACATCGTGCAGTGATAAAATACTTGTATTTGAAAGGTTTAACTCCAAAAGCTATACATGAAGACATGTCTGCCACTTTAGGTGAGTCCGCTCCTTCGTATGCGACTGTTAAAAATTGGGTGGCAGAGTTTAAACGTGGTCGTGAGTCCATTCAAGATGAGCCCCGTAGTGGCCGGCCCTCGACGGCTTCCACTGATGAAAACAAAGAAAAAATCTGTGATTTAATTTTATCTGACCGAAGATTGACAGTCGAGGAAATAGCTAAGACTGTAGGCATCTCTTCTGAGCGAACACATCATATAATTACTTCTGAACTTGGATTCTCTAAGGTGTCTGCGCGGTGGGTACCGCGGCTGCTTTCAGTGGAACAAAAACGCAACCGACTCACAACTTCCCGCGACTGTTTAGAGTTATATGAAGCTGATCCACAGGAATTTATTGAAAGATTTATAACCATGGATGAAACCTGGGTTCACCACAATACACCTGAGACAAAAGAACAGTCGAAACAATGGAAAAGGGCAGGATCACCCACCCCAAAGAAGGCAAAAGTGGTTTTATCGGCTGGCAAAGTCATGGCATCAGTTTTTTGGGATGCAAAGGGTATAATTCTGGTGGATTATTTAAAAAAGGGTGAAACAATAAATTCTGATTACTACTGCAACCTGCTGCGGCTTTTGAGAGAAAAAATCAAAGAAAAACGTCCAGGTTTATTGAGGAAGAAGGTCTTGTTTCATCAGGACAATGCACGCGTTCACACTTCTGTGCAATCCATGGCAGAAATCCATCGGTGTGGCTTTGAATTGTTACCTCATCCCCCATATTCACCGGATTTAGCACCGTCAGACTTCTACCTGTTCCCAAAGCTGAAAAAATTTTTAGGTGGTAAACATTTTTTTACAAATGAAGAGGTCATAGCCGCCGTAGACGCTTATTTTGAGGAGTTAGACGAAGATTTTTTTAAAATGGGTATCGAAGCCTTACCGGGTCGATGGAAAAAGTGTATTGAGCTCGGGGGAGAGTATGTTGAAAAATAAAAATATAATCAAAATCATGTGGTTTCATTAAGTACGTTAGGCTAGGAACTTTTCAAATGACCCTCGTATGTTCATCAACAGCGACTATTTTTTTAAAAGTTTGTGGTTCCATATTTCTACTTTTTTGTACTGAGCGACGCTAAACTAAATATGCAGGGACGTTTATATCGTATCAAAGAAACTAACATTTAAGTTTGGCTGGTGACGAAAAATCAACCCTGTATAGTGCAAATAATAGATCATGTTCGGTTAATTCTAAATCATTTACTTATATTTGAAACCGCAGCAAGGATTTTAATATTTTACCCTCTCAAGTTACTCAATAGACTACTAGTATCATCCACTTGAAATTAATATCTCGATATCGTTTTTAAGAATTAAATCAAGTCTGCACCAATAGTTTAGATATAAACAGGCATCATTTCAATGATAATATCATCTTTATACATTTACATACCCAACAAAAAGTAGTTTGCCAGGTCAGAGACTGTATTGACCGTGAACATTACTCTTTCCTCAACTTAATGTTCAGATTCAATTACAAATTTTTGACAGATTTGTAACGCTTGGTCTGCTGCCTTCTGTACGTCCATTGACTAGTACCTACTAATAACATAACTTATGACTTTCGGGACAGATGGCGTTGTGTGATGTCTAAATAAAAATTAATAAGTATAGCTAATCGATGTGAGTGCCATTTGTTTTTACCTAAACAAAACACCTTATATTTATCTCAGTAATCTTTCTAGGAAATATGTAAGTAGGTACTTACCTACTTAATATCCTTATTATGAAGTCCGAAACTTATCTCAAATATAATAAATAGGCGTTGCCTTCTTATCACGCGAGAGACCTAATTATGACAATTAAAAAGATTGAAATTTAGATTAGAGAATAATAAAATTGTGGCCTAGCTTGTACAAATAAAACTTAGGATAATTAAAAAATAGGCTGCAAATACTTTGGCACAGTACAGTCGACTTCAGAGTAATCCGTGATGAAGAAATAATTATCGAAGTATTTTAATAAGCTCTTGATGCCGATATTAGAAACAAACATAGATTATAGTTAATTATGCAAATAAATTAAAGTACAGACTATTTTTCCTAACAAATATTTACTCTTATGAATAAAGGGAAATTAAGTTTCAGTGATTTTTATCCTTTTTTTTTAACAAAATTTTGTTTACTTATACGTGAATGTTTCTACATACATCAGCTACATTAAATTATTATTTATGGAAATTCCATAGATATACCGACCTAATATGTGCTTACAACTGAAAAACCAATTTCTTAGATCCATGAAAAATATGCCCAACTGCAATAATAAATTTTCCGATCAATATAACCCAAGTCTCATATCGCCATGGCACAATCAATGGTCACCGTGAGAAATTCTCACGGGACTAATGCATATGTTGCACTTTTCCGTGGCATGGTGCAATGAATTAGTGATTAGTCAAAGAGACTTGTTTAAAATACAAATGTTTTATGCTTAGGTTATTATATAACAGCCGTTGGATGTATTACAGCGGTGCGATCATAGCTTGCGGGAATAAAGTTTAAAAACTCCCTACTAGTTATTGCAGCAGACCCGAAAGCTGTTTCTTTACTTCTACATATTATACAATGTGTAACAAAATGGAGAGATAAAACTTAAGGGTCAGCTTCTATACCATACGTAGAATATACAGTAAAAGAATTAGCATGATCAGTGCTGGTATAGACTTTCATACAAATTTATTTAATTATTTACAACAAAATATTTTGACAACCCTAGTCAACCTAATAAGCTAAAACAAGACTTGTGCCACAGTCAGTGACCTTATGACCTTTCCATTTTTACGACATCTGTTATCGAATAGATTGCATCAAAAGCTGTTTTAACACGTTCCAGCGCGGTACTTCTCTCCACAATGACACTAACAATCTTCATATAAATTTTTCGTACACCTATACCCGTACTGTTATATACATTATTATTCACCAATAACTCTGTGTCAGTGACTGCTATAGCCGTATACCGCGTTTAGCCATTGTGCCTATTTTAATAATAACTAGACTATAAGACGCGCCCGTACGGTCATCGCAATAAAAATAAGCAAACCTTACAGAACTGATACATATGGAATTTCACCTAACAAATTTGTAAGTATTTGCTTATTTTTATTCAGACCAGAGCAAGTTGAAATCTCGAAGTCGTTTGAACTGTTTGAAATTCCTGCCATATTAGCTATGTGGAGCGTTTTCAGATGGCGTCTAGACTAGACTCTAGTCTTAACTTTTAATGTATGAAGTTGTACTTCTTCTCTTGAATATATGAGTTCTATGGGTGAAGCACTGAATTACGCGTTGAAGTAACCTTCATACATATACACCGGTTACCACCGTACTGTCAATGTGCGTAGCTCCTGTGTATGTGTGTGTATGATACCTAAAACAATCTTATTGAGCATGTATTTTTGACACTAGGGATTCAAGCCTCCTGTACAGAATAACAGTAAGACAGCTCTCTATGAAACTCCAATGTAAATTTGCCGGCTTTTGCCGTAGTGATTTTTAAATTGAGTTTTGTGAAAACGGCGATACCCGTACTGCCATTACATGAATTCCATAATTACTGTCTATGCCGTTACCGCGGTGGAACGTGTCCTGTTTTTAGGGTTGACACTTTAATATTTTTTTTTATTTGACTTTGAACCTGTTTTTCAGCCGAACCGTAAGGATAACATATTTATGTTACTGTTACTTATAAACTACATCACCAAACATACAATTCCCTTCAGTATTATCTCTTCATTATGTGACACGTTGTATAAAAACACCATTTTCGTTTAATAGATAGATACCTTGTTTATTGAGGTACTACAAGCACACACATTTAAAAACAAAATAAAACACAACAAAAAAAACGAAATGTGCTTTGGCGGTACAATTGGCCATAGCTCAGAGTCATTATTTACTCAGAGTAAATCGCTGGTTTGGAGAGACGTACTACCTAACTAATCCTAATAACATAAATATATTTTAAAATTAATGTGAAATGAATTAATACGAGTAATGATGTATAACTGTAAGTGAAGAGACAGAATAAGACAAATTAATATAATAACAATCAAAAGTGATTATTTGAGAAAAAAAAAAGAATTATTGTTCTTTCTTTAGAGTTTGGCTGTGAGAGAATACCTTGACAACTGTTTTCAGAGTGCTGGATCGGTCGGTAGAGATAGACTCATTCCTTGGCCCGCTCGATCCCCCGACTTAAATCCTTTGGACTTTTTTGTTTGGGGTCGGGCCAAAGGACTTGTGTACCTCAGAAATAGCAACAAAAGAGGAGTTAATTACAAGGATTCGTGAGGCTTTTGTCATCATGAGGGAAAAGATGCAAGTAAAAATAAGTACCACAGAAGTACGGAAAAGGGCCCGTTTATGTATAAAAAATCGTGGTTTACATTTTGAACATGTGAATTAAGTTTTTGCTTTGACTTTGTTACCTACTAAAGTTTTGTAATTAAAGTTCATTTAGTTTCATTAAAAGTGCTCCCTTACTTTGGTTTTTAGCCCTTATGGCTAGAAATGTTCAAAAGTACCTCGTTTATTAAAAACACATCTTTTAACCTTTGCACGTAGCCACCAAACACCCTGTATAGGTATTTAAGGCTGCTTTTCTCAAGAACCAGTTCCTTACAAATTATTTTCATTTTATTTATAGAACGTGTTCCCTCGGAAACTTTATCTAAATGCTCCTGAACTTGATTGCGTAGAACGCAACTTTATAATCAATACAGTGGAAACGTAGGCTGCATGACGTCAGGACTTTGTCCGCGTACCCTCCTCTGGAGCCAAATATCGCGAAAACATTCCGTTACATTTATTTATGTCAACCAAACACAGTATTATATGACCTACATAACTTTAGGATTATTATTGTCTTAAGTTTTCACGATTCATAATTTAAATAAAACTAATTTTTAACCGGATTAACCGCGTATAATTTACATATATTTTTTTAATATTTATTTTTAATTTATAGGTATTTATCGTCGCTCGTGACCACGGGGTCTGCAGACACCGAAACGTCGAGTTAAAATGTAAAAAATATAAATTATACGCGATTATTCCGGTTAAAAAGTATTATTTATGTTACTAGTTTTCGTCTTTAGATTTGACTTCTTACTAAGTTTGTTTGAATACTTACATGAATGTATCTATGTAAGTTGGCCCAAAAGGGCTTGATAAAATTAAACTACAATTTCGCACGTAAGAAGAATTTAGGTATGATACCTACTTGATTTGATATTCTTACTAGATCATAAGCGATTGAAGCCGCGAGAAACAGCTACTAGTGGCAAAACAATTAAGAATGTTAATTCGAATGAGTTGTTACGTGCTGAAAAGGTACCTACTATAATAGGGCAGAAACATATAAAAATTGATGGAAGTCAAACGTACCACACCTACATCAGCCTCGAAGAAAACAGATGATTCAGAAGTTAGGAGCCTCTCCGGGTGGTGACTCTTCGATCACCTTTAGGAGGAACCAGGATTGTAGTGCTGTACACAGATGCTACGACCCTATATCTCACACCTAGGCCACTAAAATGGTTCCTTCGAAACGTTTTAATAATAATAATAAAATCCCCAGACAATTACACCAACTACATGGCCCCAAAGTAAGCATAGCTTGTGTTATGTATGAGATACCATGTAGCGAACTAGGGGGGAACCTAGAATATTAATACATAAATAGATAAACACCGACAGACACGGAACATTTGTTTTGTCTTGTTCCGTGCGGAAATCGAACCCGCAACCACTGGCGTCTGAGGTTTACCCCATCGCCAGTGGTCGTCGTCTGCCGACTTTTCATATTATTTAAGTAGGTATTTATGTAATTCAAAATATTTTTTTGTAAGAATAATTTAACGGAAAAATACTGTACGGACTAGAAAAAAAATTGCACAACAATGAAATTGAATAGTTCATTCATAATTTTGACGTAAGAACCTAAAATTACTACATTCTGCGAATAAATTGTATTCTCTGATGTAGTGTATGAAAAAAAATCTAAACAATGGAAGTTCCTAATTCTTTTAGAAGTCTAATGGTAAAAAGTTCGTAAAGAACAATCTTGCACGATTTTTACTAACGACAAATTCCGCGTTAGACCCGAATCACATAAAAAGTTAAGTCACAATGAGATAGAAGTTTTACACGGATTTATAAATTAACTTGTTCATCATTACATGTGATAAGAAACCAATTCTAATATCGAATAAATGACTGAAATTTTCCACAAGCATTGGCAGTAAAGTCAATGTCAAGGTGAACAGAAAATCGATTGTTACTAATTTGACACTGAAACTATAATCTTTTAGGTAGGTTTAAAGAATCCAAGTGTTTTTATCCTGAACTTAAACTTTTCGTTAAAGACCTACATACATAAAATGATGGAACATTCCATCTGGTTTGTCATTGAGCTATGGGGATTAATAATATCTTAAAATATTAAGACATAATCAAAAGATTTTGTAGGTTTGAATGCGTTAATCTCTGTAACTACAAAAATGATTTGAAAAATCGTTTTGCAAATTAAAGCCTGCCCCTTACCTACGGGATAAAAAGTTATGTGGGTAAATCTTGGTGAAGCTGCTAATCAAAAATATAAATCTAATCTCATACTATGTAGAAAATAATTTTGGCAACTACATTTGTACAATACAAGATTAAATATACATCAATTCTTACCATAGCAAGGTACCATATAATAATAGTCCTAATTTATAAAGCTGGTGATATGAAGAGTGAAGCCATATTAAACAAAGACAGTTATTTTGTTTAAAGCTCATAATTTAACATACTCACCAGCAAACAAGAAAAGAAACTCTAACTTAACTCCAAGGATAAATTTGCAATAAATCAACAATGTGTGGTGGTTGTTTAATAGCTAAGGTTATAAATATAGTATTGTTTCACTGTTTGTAGAACTGACACACAGACCTACTTAACATGACTATTTAATTAAATCAACAATGTTTAATTTACATGTAAAAAATGTAGGCTGGATTTTAAGGCAATGTAGTAAAATACATAAATCGGTTTTTATAAAATTTATTGCATATAAGTATAATTTACACAAAATAAGTAATTATCCTATTAAAAAGAAAACACAAAAATATGTATGGACCATGTACATTTGACAATATTAAAAAAGTGCTTTAAAACAAGTAGTGTGGACTTCACATTTATCCGGATTGCCAGAACCAATATTTTGTCCAAGAAGCACTTCCAATATTACTGTCAAAAACACATGCCATTAATTTCAACAAAGTTTCTTACTAAAAACAAAATATGATTTAGGTACTATATTTTAATCTTTGATAATAAAATAAAGATAATGGATACTCACTGCAATGTCATAAGTTGCTTTTATCAAAAACTTACTCGTGTGTACAATATGAATACTTTATATTGATGAGACCAAAACTAAATACCTTTACTACAAAGAAAATAAAATTTAAATAATTACAATAAGATTTTATTAAAATTTAGATTGATACTTTTCACCTTACTAACTCATCTGATACACTGTTTCATAAAATCTCTTAACATGAACACTTATTCACAATTTAGAATATTTATAACTCTTATTTTATAGTTTTTAACTTACTCAGTTATTGTTATTTGTTGTCACATCTCGCTACTTATCATTGATTGTGATATATTTTATTACAATGATTGATCACTGTGCTATTTGCTCAACGCTTGAAATATTAAAAAGTAAAATAAATTCAAAATGGTAAGTTACCAAAAAACATAGTAAAATATATGAAAAATATAAGTATCTTCAGTTATGTAATGTTATTTATTTTATATACATATTTTGATATTGGAATGTACAACAAAATTATTTCAAAATTACCTTCTTTAGAAAAAAAATATTGTTTGTGTGATATCATTAGAGGCAAGTATTTATCAACAAAAATAAAGTCTTTGGAACAATGAGATTCTTCCTTGAAAGAATATAGAAATCTATTGGAATATAATATACATTAATCTGTGTGCTGTTTGTAAACAAAACCAATGTTTAGAATCATTGACTAAGTTCCTGAATTACTTCCAAAGTTTGAAATGATAATGTTCGATGCATGAATTTGTCACTCAATTACATAAAGTTTCTTAACTATTTTGATGTATTTCAATTGCTAGGTATAGATAGTAAATCTTGAATAATAATTAGAGGCTAGTTTAATGCAAATGGAGACTTAGGCACATGTTGTGGTACAAATATTATTTGAAATGAGGAATTCAACAGTTAAATATTACTTAGACTCCTTATCAATGGAAGTTTAACCATCATATAATATAGTTCTGAAAAATTATTGTGTCATGGAATCTAAAGCAATGATATGATAAGCAAACTATCTACATATAATTTACTTGAAAATAATAGCTCCTAATCTAAACTATGATGGTCTTTCTAATGAGAAGAGTTAGTATTTATAAGTGCATTCATTGGTTTAGTAATAAAAACTAAAAGAAATTCTAACAAAATACCCTCCTTTCTACAAAATGTTAACTGAAGGTTACAAATCTCAGCCTCTGATTTTCAACAAACTTAAGTTTCAAAACAAAAAATCAAAAAATATTAAGCTACAGTGAATTCTGGTTATACATTCAGTTAAAAATTTATTTATGATCTAGTATCACATCATGTTTAGGAAAGGGCTAGAATGCAATTGAGGAAGGAGGCATTGAACATTCCCCAACCGTCACACGGTATGACGCCAGTTCACTGATGCCATGATAATGGACAAAAGCTGCTACTATGACTAGCACATGGAATATTTGGTGTGACTGGAACCAGATATCACACTTCCCAGGGAACCAACGCTCTGGCACTCTTAGAGCATAGAACATAGCCCCTAAAATATACAGAAGCCCCATAAGCACCAACCAACCCAGTGATGCTTTGCTCACTTGGCTAAACCAGCCTTCAGTGACTCCATAGTGGATTGCAGGCACAATCCCTGAGAGCCCGAAGCCCATGAACACTCCAGCACGCAGAGGTCTTAGGCGGGGCTCTGAGAAACGGTCCCAAAGAGATACAATTATAGACAAAATTCCTAAGACAACCACTACGGATAAATAAATAATTTTCGGCCTGTAGTGACAGTAGAAACTATAATAAAGCCATGGTACAAAGGAACCCATAATGAGAAGTGCAATGCCGCAGTAGTCTAACTTTGAAAATAATTTTCCAACCATTTCTGAATGGCAGTACAGAGTGTGATAGGCAAATGAAAATCCTAGACACACTATAGCTCCAATAAAGAAAACACCGAATATGACTTTCTCTTGTGTTTGTATTTCAATTGATGGGCGAGTCAAGAAGTAAACTGCAACTCCAATGAATGCTACACAACCTAATAGGTGAGTCCAAATGTTACCAGTTTCAGTGTGGATGCGGAATATGGAAGCGAAGCAGGCGCTGAACGACGGCAGCGGCGGGCGGTGGCCTTTGTGCAGGTAGTCGTTGTCTTGCAGCCAACGCGGCAAATGGCGGAAATGGCAGACGTTCCAAGATGCCTCCCAAACTTTACGCACGAATTCTTCAGCCTGCTCAGCCGCATTGTGGGCTAAAGCACCGAGATCAATTTCATCAGAAAGAACTCCAGCTTTCAAAACTTCAGCCATTTCTGCATCGAGTAAATGCTGATCTTCTGGCGTAGACGGCAGCGGACATCCTTCTTCTTCTTCGTCTGCCAACACCTCGTCGAGATCGTCCATCTGCGAGGTCAAACTCTCTGCCTCGGGATCCCATGTTTGCCGTCGACGTAAACCGTCCGTAACTGAACACAGGCTCGGCGATCTGCCGTCTAAAGAATCACCTTCCCACATGATGCACTTTGTCACTCAAACAATTTTACAACCATCAATGTGACCTTTGTAACGGTAAAGTTGCAGTAGCTCGCAGGAAATCCAGTTACGTCACGTAGAAAGAAACTACGACACGGGCGTTAGTTTCCTTTGTTGGTTTTCTTTACATTGGAAACAGTGCCGATCCGATCGGTTCGGCGATTACTAATTATTGAGTTTACAACACATAAATTTAGCCCACAAAATCACTATCTACTACGGCGCACAAACAGTAATGTAAATCGAGCGAGCGCAAGCTCGGCTGGCTGGCCGTGGGTGGGTGAGTGAGTGAAATTGAATGAGTGAACAGTGGATGGAATGGTTTGTTGTGTTAATAGAAAATGAGAAGTAGATTTTACAACGTGCAGTAACGAAAGAACGGTTGCTTGGGTCGTTATTTAGCTATTAGTGTTATTCGTTTTCATTAACAGCATTCCCTTGTTAAAGCGTTATTTAAATTCTGTAAACGTTAATTCATTCATTATACAGCCCAATGTCTATGCGCAGCTGCTGTATAATAACTGTTGATTTATTAAAGTTGCAGAAGTATTTATTTTTACAAACATAGGTTTTACTCACGACGTCGCCCGCATCGCACAATCCATCAGCACAAAATATCAGTTTCAAATATGCGTAAGAATTATCGGATACGGTAGAGCTATAGATGCGAAGCTGGTTATTAACGATTTTAACCACGCGGTTAAATATGCATTTTTTATTATTAACGGTTAATTAACCGCATTTTATGCTTGTTACGGTTAAATACCACCGTGAGATGTCGCTAGCAGATTAAAATGTGAATCGCAAGTTGCGCGATGATGCTAGCTGCGACTGGCAAAAAAATATCGGTTGAAATTCCCTACCTCAAAAACTATTGAACCGATTTTGATAAAACTTATATTGTACCCTAAGTTGAACGATACCCAGTACAACAAAAAAAGAATTAGTCAAATCGGACGTGTAGTTCCGGAGATATGCGAACACAAACATAAAAACATACATACAGTATTGAAATTTGGCACATTTGTTCAGACGTTGATATATACGAAAACTCGGTCATTCTGAAAATATTACATACATACGAGTGGAATTGATAACCTCCTTTTTTGATGTCGGTTAAGAAGGAAAGAAAGAAAAACTTTATCCTTTTTCGTTGTCAGTGTCAGATATTTAACCGTTAATAACTGCATTTTATTGGTAGTTAACCATAAATTTGGTTAAATAACGGTAGCTAACGGGTTTTTTACAACTATAGGTAGAGCAGTTATTTAACGTTGTGGAGTAAAAAAATATTGTTAGGCACTAAAACTTACAATGTAACTATTAGAGCACTACAATTTCAAATACGTACTATTTCATTACATTAGTATCGTAGAGTTATGTCATTTTATCTATACAACAACCTGGTTTTCTTCTGAATATCCTTAATAGTGAAATACCTTGATGTTATAAAATGATCAAAACCCAGTTTCATAACAAATATATATAACATTATGAGTTTTTAAACTGACATGGTCATTAACATTAAAATTAACGTTAAAAACGGGATATTTATCATGTTTTTTATTTATCACTTATCACTTGATTTTGTTGTGATCACATTTATTTGAGAACTCAAAATAAATAAAAAACATTAAGTAGTTGAAACATTTAAACTCTGATCTTAGGGCCAATCAATGCTTTCACATACTAGAAAAGTTTTAAGATTTTGGCATTTTTTGGGACAGTAGATATTTAAAAGTTGATAGTGAAGAAAATTGAAAAAAAAAAATTCTTAAAACGACAATTTTAACAATGTTTGACGTTAAGAACACCTAAAATTGTATTACAATTAAATGTAACGAGAATTATAAAGTCATAATATCAAAAATAAATAAATAATGATGCGAAATGGATGAAAAAGGTTGGGAAAACAGAAGCTCAAGCCATATAAAAAAACACAGCTACAAAAAAGAGGTGAAAAATCAAAATCAAAAATCAATCATAATAAGTAATAAAATAATAATCGGTTATTATCGTGATCCTTACTTGCAAACATGTAAAAGTTGCCAGTTTCAAAAATAATAGTTTAATTTTATTTTTAACCCCCCCCCCCCACCACAAAAACAGGGGTGTTTTAAGTTTGACGTGTCTGTGATTATTTTAAATACATGATTGTTTTCCTTTTGTACTTAAGCTTCACTATCCACAAAAAAAAATGAAAAATGGGTATCTCATTTTTTAAATGCTAATCATAAAATAGTGTGTATAGTATTTAAATTGTAACAGAAACCGTTACAAGATTTTTACCTTAAAA
This sequence comes from Stenoptilia bipunctidactyla, assembly GCA_944452665.1. Classification (NCBI taxonomy): domain Eukaryota; kingdom Metazoa; phylum Arthropoda; class Insecta; order Lepidoptera; family Pterophoridae; genus Stenoptilia; species Stenoptilia bipunctidactyla. Next base: position 1,388,698 of record OX101739.1, read on the forward strand.
ATAGGCCGTAAGATTGTAGTGTCACGTAAAATATTGATACCTACTATCTATGGCTTAGACTTTAGAGTGTTTAGTATTGAAATCAGCGCCATCTTAACTACACTATGAATAATATAATTAGTTGAGCACAATTTCTGTAGGTAGATACTTTAGAACACAATACAAGGATTTATGTAGTTGTGCAATTAATTTGCCAGTAAATGTGAGGTAGAAAATGCCCTACAAAGCCGAATTTCTTTCTTGAGTCCGATGCTGAGTCCTTTCTTGAGTCTATTATTGCTGGAAACTGTACAAACACGTAATGCATGATTAGTCATCATATAAATTATGCATGAGGCAACAGTTTTGAAGTTTTGGGAGACAAAGCGAAATCTAACAATAGTGTAATAAAATTTTATTTTTAATCAACTTAAAAAAAAGTGGTTATCGATTCGACCCGTACAAAAAGTACCACCTGCTCCAATACGAACAGGATAATGCGAACTTCCTTGCTGCAGCATCAGGTCTCTAGGTATGTCGATTGTTGTCACTAAAAGTAAGTTTATCCACTCACCGAGCCGTTTTCAATGACCCTAAACAATATATTTAAAGTATCTCCATTAGTATGATATTAGCTTTGTTGTAGCAAGCATTGGATCATTTATTATAAAGTAGGCATATTTAGGGATATTTTTGTAAAATGTAATTATAAATTGGTTTAATAGTCATAATAGCTAACGTTCCTTGTTTCTGTATTATGTTTTGTTCTACCATTTACCATCTAACTTACCTACTTACCTTAAGTTTTCTTGTTTATAGTTTAGTTATATTTACTTATTGTATTGTATATTTGAGAGATACAAATAAAGATTTATTATTATTATTATGTTAGGTGTGGAGGAGTAAGATACTCTGGAGACTATCCTGGCTGAAGCATCAAGTCAAGGTCACCAAATTATTATCATGTTATATATGATAAGATATGATTTGCTATATGTATCCAGTTTAACTCAATCAGTGCAGTAGAAGTAAAGAGTCCATTAGATGAATGATTAAGTACCTCTACATCATATCGGGAAAGAGCTGATGACCTTCGAGTGGCTGCACAGATTTACATAAAAACATAGCTAAGAACACTCTCGATTAAGTCGCCTTTCTAACGAAAAAAAAAATATATCCAAATCAGTTCACCCGTTTGGCAGCTATGATGCCAGACAGACACGTCAAACTTATAACACCCCTCTTTTTACGTCGGGGTTAATAAATAATTAACTAAGCTATTTATTTTTCATGCCTGAAGAATAAAACTTCTAATTTTTACATGTTTGCAAGTAAGGATCACGGTTATAGGCGATTATTATTTTATTACTTATTATTATTGATTTTTTGAGTTACATCTCGTTTTCCCCGGAGCTGGGTTTTTTTGAGCACTTATCTTTGAAAAAAATTATAGTATACGAGAATCCTGGCAAGAGGATACGGTTTTATTAGTCTTACATCTGGACCAACTCCATTAAACGGGTTATCCAGTCATTACGACAGACCCTATATATTACAACTCCGTAATTTTGCAGTTATGACGGTAAAACTTTGTAAAATATTGGATAGTTATGAACAAAAATAAAAATTGAACATTACTGAACCGATAGTGATAACGAACAATAAATAATTGCTTGGTAACATCACTAGCACATCCAAGTGAATAAATGAATGAATGAAATGACATTGTTGATTATTTTATTGGTGGAATCAGCAACCAATAGCTGTTCGCAAGTCAATATAACCTTCAAATACTTTACTATTCTAAACTTACTTTTTAAACATGATGAAACTGCTTCAACTTATTATTTTCAAAAACTCAATTACTCCACCAGACACTTCACAACTGTACAACAACTTCTGTTTTTACTAATAACTACTAATAACTACGAGGCTGTGTCTCTTGTATTGTATCACTTTGATTGTCAATCGAATCAACCATTTTTTTTTTTCATTGTCTGACTTCTATTTGATCTGAACTGACTTTGTTCTGAACTTACTTAAAATAAAACCTATGAACCTAAAATAAAACCTGCCTTTAGAGAAAACTGTAAAAATATTTTAATGAATACAGGATACTGAATTGTAAGTCAAATCACATCATATGTATGATATCTTCAATATATGTACCTATGTTTATTATTGAAATCCCCGAATTCAAATAGGAAAATCGGAACGTCATAATGGAAGAAAACTGACTGACAGTGAAAGTTAAAGATGTCAGTCAATCAACCTGTCAACAACACCATCCGTTCCATGATCCCATGCTTGTTTCATGTGATTTTGAATATGAAATTTTAAAATCAGAAGTGATCAGTAATTAATGGTTAACTGAAAAATAGGAGCGTTAAGTTAAGAGAATAAACAATTTCAAAAATGGCCAATCTGTTAGAAGTGCTTGTAACATGTGATTCGAATAACACTTTATGGTCTTGCTGTGTTTGGGATCCTCATACAGGTACCAGTTTAATGACCTATAAGGGCGGCGGTACTGCTCATCCGAAAACCCTTTCTTTTATTGGTAATGACTATATAGCTGCTGTAGAAAAAACTAAGCCAATGCTTCATATATGGGCTCTTAATTCACAACAAACTTTGCAAGGTGTAAGATTTGTATTGCCCGGGAAAGCTGCTGCATTTGCAGTTACACACGACGCCACATTCTGTGTTGCTGGTATTGATGAAAAGATTTATGTGTGGCAAATAGCTTCTGGTAACTTATTGACTATCATTAATAGACATTATCAAAAGATTGTGATTTTAAGATTTACTCCTGATGGCCGTTACTTTGTGTCAGCCGCTGAAGATGGAATGGTTATGGTATGGTCGCTAACAACTGTAGCAGCACATCCAGAAGTAGAACTTGTAACTCAGTCATCTGCAGGTCAACATGACCCACTACACATATTCTCGGACCATTCCCTACCAGTCACAGATTTATGCATAAGTCAAATGGGAATGCAGGGCAGACTATGCACCACATCAACTGATAGGACTTGTAAAATTTATGATTTAGTTTCTGGAGAAATGCTTTTAAATGTGGTCTTTGATGTCGCTCTATCTGCTGTTGCATTTGATGTGTTGGAACTCAATGTCTTTGTAGGAAGTACGGAAGGTAACATATACCAATGTAGTTTAACTAATCCCCCTAGGAGTAGAGATGTATTGGTTAATAGCGACAATAATTTGCTATCCTTTACCTCCCATACTAAAGCCATAACATGCTTGTCTGTTTCCCTGGATGGAGAAACACTTGTATCTGGAGCTCAAGATGACCAGGTTATTTTATGGCACATCAAAAGTCGGCAACCAACAAGGATCATAAGACATAAAGGCCCTATAACCAATGCCTTTTTCACATTGAATCGGCCAAGTATTTACAAACAAGATTTTAATCCTAGCATTGTTCTTCACAGTCTAGACAGGTCTCTGGAAAGAGATGCAGATGAGATTACTGAAATTGAATTATTTACGAAACAGAAGATTGACTTTTGGATTGAAAATGGCAATGCTGAAAATGACAGTACAATTGAAAAACTCGGTGACGAGTTCAAACAGGAATACAAGCAAAAAGAAGATGTTCTTTTGGAAGAAATAGAAAAGTTAAAGAAAATAAATGCTAATTTGTATAAGTACTCGGTGGATAAAGTACTAAGCTCTATGCCAATTAAAGAGAAGAATAATGATTCTAACGAAAATAATCCTAATAAGAAGAAAAAGAAAAAAAAGGCTAAAAGTAAATAAAAAAGTATTTTCTAATCAATTCTCTTGTTTACTTATATCATACCATCGTTTCTAAACCTAATTGATTTGTAAAAATAGACTGAATTATTAATTATTTGCTTTAAATATATATCACTGTGAAATCATTATATAAGCTATTTAGTTGATAAATTAGTGCATTAACTGAATGTCTAGTTAATATATTGAAATATTTACTAAAAACCTATTTTATTTCTCAAAATGCTTACCAAAATATTTTTAAAAATAGCTTAAACTGTTTCTTTAAATATTCCAGGGTTTTGAATCAAAAGATTAATATCTACCTAAATTGAATTTCAAAATACTCAATGTCATTATTCTTATAAGAGCACTAGCTGTTGAGCAAGACTTTAAATATCAGTTATCGCACTTGGTTTTTTCTATGACCTGCCCTACAGTTCTAGTTCTACTTATGGAACATAACATAAATGACATAACAACAATGAAATTTGGCATAGTGATAGTGTACAGCCTGGAATAGCACATAAGCTACTTTATACCAGACTGCGAAGCAAAAAAGAGGGATCTGTATGTATGTATGTATGTGTCTATGTATCTGTAAGGACACTCATCTGTTTTTTCATACATCTATACTAGTTATCATTCTTAGACAAATGAGAGAGAGTAAAATGGGGTGATTAGGGATAAAACCAGGAGCATGCTAGTTTGATTTCCATACAATTGGGAAATTCTGATATAAACTAACGCCACCATACCCTTGGGCTCGGAACTATTACGAGTAGAAAAAATGCGTTCAAATAGCGTTCATAATTGCAGCTTGCCTAATGCTAAACACGTATTATAACTCACCTAATTATTGAGTAGGTAATATTTGTTTTATTAAAATCTTGAATAAGCATATCTATGGCTACAATTTTACAGATTAACATGGTCTGAGTTGTCCCTTAGAAATTCAAACTTTGGTGTTTTTTTATATGTTTCCTCTAACAACTTTTTGTGAGCAAATAAAAAAAACTACTAAACTGAATGAGTATCAATAGCTGAGAGGAATATTTTTTTAAATCCTGGCAACACAAATTTTGTATTGTACGTACTATGCGATTCAAAGACGTTGTATCACTGAGAATCCGTTGGTTTTCAGTGAAATACGTTTGCGTTTTCAACTTCTTACCAATTTAGATTTTTTGTTGTTCGAGGATAAATTTATTCTTAAGTTCGAGGATTATTTCCATTTAGGCTGAAGTTCTGCAAGTAGTTCTAAAACTTTCTTCAATATTTTAGATGAAGCATCTCCCGCCCGCACCCTTTCCCCGCTTTTTAGTTCCGGTCCCGGGGCCTAGTTGGCGCCCTAGTGCAAAATCGGCAAGACGGCCATCTATACTTTAGTACTTATTTTCATCTATGACCAGGAGTGGTTTTTGACCAGTTTTTGACGTTGAATATTAGTTACCGAATCTTTACAAGTATTGCTATTTTTCGTGGCAATAATAGTAGATATCTAGAGCTTTTTCATGGCAACACTGAACTAGCGTGAAATAAGCTACAAACCGTCCAAAACGTTAATTGAAAATAACTTAGACAAAACGCCGGTTAATACAGCGTTAGAAACTTTGCTCTGTAAGATTAATTTTGTAGAAAGATTATACGAGTGTTTGTTTAATACGTTATTTAGTGTTTTGGCCGTCATAAACATAAAAGATAAGTCTCAGTTATTGAATATTATGAATATTTTTCTGATAAATTAGAAAGACGTGAGAAATTTTAGTAGAGCCACTGAACGTGTCTTGATTGTGTATTAATTGAGAAGCCGTTCAGGGTCGAAATATTGTCGAAGTAGTTTGAATTATTAACGCCATTTATTTTAGCTTAAGCTTGATTTGGAATACAAACGCCCTTAAAGTTCACGGATTTTGGTTATGAGGACATTGGTAATGAGAAAGTAGGCTAAACTGGTCTTGTTACCGGAGAATATACACCTGTGTGTTTTATAGGGGTTTTTGAAGCCACTCAATTATAGACCGTCCTCGAAACTTGTGAACGTATGATGAGCTCATGACACTATACTATTAAGAGAGCAAATAGGTTCACGGCAGAGTTTATTCGCTTCTATTACAGCTCGGTTCTATTTTATTTCTATTTTCGACAGCAAGTTTTGACTGGAATTTTCGGCAGGGATCTTCGCCAGGAATCTTGAATTAAAATACTTATTGAACTTTCAGGACACGTGTTGCTTCGTGAGGTCGGAGTGCCATACGGATTTTTTTTTTCCTGCCAAAGTAATGACCGTCGAGTAACGTTGGTACACCTACTAGATGCTAAGGGAATCTCATAAGGAGAGGAAATGAATGCTTGATGCACGAGAGGGGACCGTCAATCCCTAACAGTGCGGGACTCACCGAACCCAGCGCTACCCGCTAACTTGCAAAGCTCCTTTTATTAATCATCTTGTCACCTGTCTATTATATCATGTCTTGTTTGCTTTGTGTATAAAATATATCTTAATTATTCAAAATCATCTTATTATAAATAATCTACATGCCTCTCATGGTAGCAGAGCGTGGATTAAATTTTTTGAAAATAGCTGCTAAGTAGTTTTACAATGGCAACAAATTGTAAAATCGAATCCCTCACAAAAGATAATTACGATACTTGGAGCATCCAAGCACAAGCCATATTAATTAAAGCTGGCCTATGGGGCTGTGCAAATGGTGAAAATGTCTTGGCGATCGACACAACTGTGGAGAAGAAGAATAAATTCACAAGTGAAGACGTGTAAAGAGCTATGGGATAAACTCAAAGAAACCTACCACAGCAAAGGGCCTACCCGAAAAGCAACATTGCTAAAGCAATTAATATTGAAAAAGATGCCAGAAAATGGTGAAGACATTCGTGATCATCTCAACAGCTTCATGGATTTAGTCGACAAATTAGCAAACATGGGCATCGAGTTTAATGAAGACCTACTGTCCATTATAATGCTACACAGTCTGCCCGCATCTTATGAGAACTGCAGAATTGCGGTGGAGACCAGAAATCAACTGAGACCAGAGGATCTGTTCAAAATCATAGAGGAAACCGAGGCTCGGCGACAGACGACCACAAATAGCAGAAATGAGGGTGCACTACATGTTAAAAAGAAGGTCAGATGCCAAAATTGTAAGAAGATAGGGCACACGACAGACGCATGCTGCAGCAAACCAAGGTCCAGTAGTAAAAAAAAACAGCAATAAAAATTCAGGAGCTCAAACAAGCTTAAATTTATGTCTATCTACTAAAAATGATGACGTCCAAGCACATATATGGTGCTTGGACAGTGGATGTACATCTCATATGAGAGCACAAAAAGACAGATTAAAAAATCTAAAAAGAGAGGACGCTGCATTAAAATTAGCTTCAGGTTCCACCACAAATATCGAAGGTAAAGGAGAACTTCCTTTTTCTTTAAATAGCAACAGTTACGTCATGAGAGTAACTTTGTATATCCCTGAGCTGACAACAAACCTTATGTCAGTGAGCAAAATGACCGAAAAAGGTATAATTGTTACTTTTACTAAAGCTTATACTATGTGAAGAGTGATAAAATTGAGAAAGTTCATAAAGTAGAAGAAAACAACTCCATGAAGTGGCATAAAAAGTTTGGACATATGAACGAGTCCGATATTGATTCCATAGCCGATAAAGGTTTGGTACGCGGATTAGAATTAAACAACCCTAATATTGGTGATTGCGAGACCTACATCAAAGGGAAAATGACGCGTTTGCCATTTCCCAGACATGAAGCTCGAAAAACTAAAGAACCATTGGAAATCGTTCACACTGATATCTGCGGTCCCATGCAATGTGAATCATTAGGAGTGTCAAAATATTTTATCACATTAATAATAAGTAATAACAAATAAATATTTCTGACACTCACACAACATTATCTAGCCCAAATTCAGTTTCTTAAAGAACTTGTGCTATGCATACTAGATAACTGGTATAGTTAAGAAATATATAAACATAAATATTGAATAAATACATATTTTTTACTAGAATAAACTTAAATAAACATATAAACATCCATGACTTGACGACTAATATCTGTGTTCATCATACCGATATCCGCCGTCGCCGGGATTCGAACCCAGGACCTCTGGCATAGAAGGCAATGTATGTTACCACTACACCAACTGGTCGTCAATATATCGATGACTTTACAAGATATTGCAAAATATATTTTATGAAGCAGAAAAACAAAGTCATTGGAAAATTTAAAGAATTTAAAACTAAAACAGAAAATTTCCTAAGCAAGAAAATAAAGTTCCTTCAAAGTGACAACGGAACAGAATACTGCAACACAATCTTTGGTTCGTATTTGCGGAGACAACGGTATCCAGCGGCGGTCATGCACATATACGCCACAACAAAACGGTGTAAGCGAGAGAAAGAATAGAAACCTTCTTGAAAAAGCTAGATGTTTATTAATTGACGCAAATGACCCCAACACCTTTTGGGCTGAAGCAATAAACACGGCAAACTACAATATAAACAGAAGTCCATCAAAAGCATTAAATGGTGACATCCCACACACCCTTTGGGTCGGGCGCACTCGATCAGTAAATCATCTGAAAGTGTTCGGCTCAAAATCATTTATCCTGAAGAAAAGGAGAAAGGGAAAGTTCACACCTAAAGCAAAAGAAGGAGTCTTTGTAGCATACGCAAGAAGAGCGAAAGGTTATAGAATATTTCCGCCGACTAACGTCATTGTTAGTCGGGCGGGACGTACAAGTACTTATGACACAATTTATTATGACGCAAGTTCTAATAATGAAATGGATTTGATTGGTGAAGCAAAGATATCACCACCGTCACCTGTACCTAGAAAAGATACAAAAATATACAGATACAGAATAGATACAGATACAAACAAACGAAACAAAAGAAATAAAAATCTTATCGAAATTGAAGCCCAAGTCCCAAAAAAACAAAAGAGAAAGTCAATCGCTATTCCTTCGGGGGATGACCCGTCCACCCACCGCCTCCACCCACCAGTGGGTGGAGGGGTAATTCGCAATTACCCGTGCACCCACTGCGTCAAGGCTGGAATTAAAGTTAGTTATAAGTTCATCGATACATTTTGTCGATAATTTTTAAATTGTTTCGAAAGTTACGTTTATAATACCAGGAACAAATAACATCACAGGAGATTGTAGTTTTTCAGATTTGCCCAATAATCTAAGCTTTTCGATAATTTTTAAATAGAACTGATAGAATAAGTAATTGTTTCGAAAATACGTTAATAATACCAGGAACACATAACATCACAGGAGATTGTAGTGTTTCAGATTTGCTTAACCGTGCCCAATAGCTCAACCATCTTAAAGAGGTGTTTTCTCTCGTAGTCCCATTGATTTCTTCACCTGTAATTTACCTATATTAACTTGTGAAGTCCTAGTATTTTAAGACTCAACCTTAATAGAATTTTACAAGGGCATTTTTTTAATTCGACAATTACAAGGGCATTTAACAACATTTTAAGTCAGTCCCCTCTCCATTTTATCAGTTGATTGTCATACATGGCGAAAACGGAAGCAACTCTACTTTTACTAAAACTAATCCTTTAATATATGTGCTACTTCCAAACAAAACATAGAAGACATACACAATAATGTTCGATTTAATAACAACAGTCCTCCCAAATTTCAAGCCAAAGACAGTTCACGCCGATTTTGAATTCGCAATAACCAATGCTATTAAAAGATTTTTTCCAGAAATTATTATTGTTCGCTGCTACTACCATTTTACTAACAGTCTTTGGAAAAAAGCAAAAGCCTTATGTATCAAATGTAAGACTTTACGACGCATCGTGGGTTTATGTTGTAGCTTACCTCTTTTACCAAATAATTTGGTTTTTGAGGGCTGGAATTATATCACTAGGGAATGTTTAAATATTAATAACAATAAATTAAACAAGTTTCTTTCTTATTTTGACAAAATTTATCTTAAAGAAAAGTTTATCGACGAATGGTGCTTAACGCAAAGGCGCGAGGAAGCATATCAGTTAAGAGACCATCAAATAATTGATGCACAGATGCAACTACAAAGAAGCGAAATAAGTGTTGGTCATTTCTTAAAAAAATTACGATAATTATGTGTACATGTTTATGTTTTCATTAAAAGATAGTTTGAATTTATTTTAACAATTTTCAGATTTTTTTGCCCTTGTAATAATTGTCGAATTCAATTAAGGTTGAGTCTTGAAATACTAGGACTTCACAGGTTAATATAGGTAAATTTCTATAGGTAAACAAATCAATGGGACTACGAGAGAAAACACCTCTTTAAGATGGTTGAGCTATTGGGCACGGTTAAGCCAATCTGAAACAATACAATCCCCTGTGATTTTATGTGTTCCTGGTATTATTAACGTCATTTTCGAAACAATTACTTATCCTATCAGTTCTATTTAAAAATTATCGACAAGCTATTTATTGGGCATGGTTAAGCAAATCCGAAAAACTACAGTCTCCTGTGATATTATGTGTTCCTATTATTAACGTAACTTTCGAAACAATTTAAAAATTATCGACAAAATGTATCGATGAACTTATAACTTGAATTCCAGCCTTGACGCAGTGGGTGCACGGGTAAATGCGAATTACCCCTCCACCCACTGGTGGGTGGAGGCGGTGGGTGGACGGGTCATCCCCCATTCCTTCTACGTCTATTGAAGCACAATCTACCGAACAAGTCACTATTTAATAAGAAGTAAATATTTATCCTGAAACTTATGATTCCAGGCCGACAAAGACTAGACGTCCTCCAGCATGGACGAAAGATTACATCATGACAGATCAACTGGCCGGTCTATCTAGATAGGAAATGATACATGGCATGATTATGATGCAGCACTACTAAGTAATGACGTGGAAAAAGCAGAAGAGTGGCATGAAGCTATAAAGAATGAGATGAGAGCTCATATAAAAAGCGGGACTTGGATAATCAAAAAGAGAGAAAATAACATGAAGACAATAGACTTCAAAATAAAACTAAAGTTAAAGAATGGTCCAGACAAAAGAAAAGCAAGGTTAGTTGCCCGAGGTTTCACCCAGCGCCCGGGGATTGACTATGAGGAAACCTAAGCGCCTACTTCGGAAGAGAACCTTAAAGTATGGCAAATGGACGTTACGACAGACTTAAATGGCGAACTACAAGAACAGATTTTTATGAAAAAGCCAGAATATTTAGAAGGGTATTTTATGGAAATAATGACAGAAGAAGAAGATGCTATCGTTTTAGATAAAGCAAGAAAAATGCTAGAAGACTGCACCAGAATTAAAGGAGAGCATGTCTGTGAACTAAAACGATCTTTGTATGGCCTCAAACAGTCTGGACGACAATGGTATTTAAAGCTAGATGAGGAATTACAAAAAATAGATTTTATGGCCGCAGTAGCTGACCCTTGTGTATTTATTCTAAAAAGGAGTAAAGAAAAATTTATTCTGACAGTCTATGTCGATGACATTTTGTTGGCATATTCAAGCGAAAATATTTTCAAAGAAGTAAGGCTAGGCCATTACTGCTCCCCTGTTTTCCTAAACAAAATCGGCGTTAGTAATTCCCTATTGTGCGATTGTGGACTGGAACCTGGGACAGCAACCACATCTTTTTTAACTGTCCCCTCTCACCCTCCTCCCTGTATTCCTTTCTTCCCCGACAGGTCTCTAGACCAATCAATATGAGGTCTCTACTCTGAATCCCAGATCCTGTTATTCTCAAACGCCTTTTGAAATACATCCATCAATTCAATATAAGGTTATAATGCAAGCTTAAATCCTCTAGGCTACTGATATTACAGCATTTTTAAGCAGCAGTAAGGGCTGGTAGCAGCTGTCAAAGATAGTCCGAGATAGCACGAGTCCGATAATAGCACGAGTGCGGGGGAGGCAACAAGCAGCGCAATACGATCACTCGGGAAATCCGTGCTATACCCTACTCGGATCTTCACTCTTCCCCCCTAGAGGGGACGGTGGAGGCAGTTCGAGGCATTGGCCTCTTTCTGCGGTTGCATTCGCCTCCTGTAAAGACAGGAGGGGCGTTGGGGCGGACATTGGTGTCCTGGGCCCATTGGTCATGCCGCAGCACGCTGGCGAGGTTCAAGCCCGTTAGAAGTTCTAGCGAGCGATCCTCTAGCCTGCGGCCGCAGCGGTGTCTCATCTGGGGCCGTGCGGAGTGCCTGGCGAGCAAGTGATCGCTCAGCCGGCGCGCACGGGTTGTCAATCAGGGGGGGGGGGGCTAGCGATTGTCAAGCCCGCGGTGGGCGGGCGACTCTCTAGCTGGCCACCACGTCGTGATTCGGGGGCGCCATCTGGATGGCGCGGAGTCTGTTCAGGGGGGCGCGTGGCCGGCGAGGTTCAAGCTCCCATCCGTGAGCGATCCTCCAGCCGGCGGCGCGGTGTCTAGTCCTGGGTTGGTTTCCGCGGGGATGAGCTCCCGCGGAAACGGTTTCTGGTCCGGGGGGCGCGCGTGGTACGGAGCTAGAGTCCGCAAATGGTGGAAGCTCGACGTACTCGCGCGCCGGAAGAGGTTGGCAGTCAGGCGGCCGACGAAGTCGTCAACCGACTCCATGCGCAGGTCCCTTGAGATGACGGAATTCCGCACGTACCGTGGGGCGACTACAATCGTCCGCAGCGCGAGAGCTTGCTGGGCGCGTAGAGTGCGCCTAGCCGTCTCTGCTGTCAGCGCGTACCACGCCGGAGCGGCATACGTCAGACGGCTGCGGAGGTAGGCCTTGTAGACGCCCAACTTGGCGCGTAGCGGCATCTTGGACTGCAGTACTGGGCGCAGGAGGTGGCGCGCAGAGCGCACCTGGTTGATGACGTTACTGATGTGGGGGCCCATCGTGAGACGCCGGTCGATGGTGACGCCAAGGTACTTCACCTTCGTCGACCAGTCGATGGTCTCCCCCATCAGGGTCAGCTGGGGCGGCATTAGGATGCCGCGGCCGATGACGATCGCCTGTGTCTTCGCGACGTTGACTGTCAACCTCCAGTCTTTCAGCCACGCGGGAAGCAGGTCGAGTTACCGCTGCATCTTCACGGCAGCATGTACGGGTTTCAGCGACGTTGTGATGAACGCCGCGTCGTCAGCGTACAGCGCTAGTGTTGATCCAGCGGCGACCGGGATGTCGTCCGTGTACCTGGCGTAGCACACGGGTGAGAGGCAGCTTCCTTGGGGCACTCCAGCTTGTGCGGTCTTCGTTGTAGACAGGGCGTCTTCTACCGCCACTTGAAAACGCCGGTCTCGAAGGAAGGTAGCCACAGTCTGCACTACTCGACGAGGAGTAGTCGACGTGGACAGCTTGTACAGCAAGCCGGGGTGCCAGACGCGATCGAACGCCTTCTCCATGTCCAGGAATACTGCGACAGCGGGCTCACGCTTATTATAAGCGGAGGTTGCTAAGTGCAGTAACCTAGTGAGCTGGTGCGTTGTGGAATGCTCGGCTCTGAAGCCGTGCTGTTCCTCGCGTGGCTGGATATGTGGAACTAGGTGTCTGAGCAGCAGCCGCTCGAATAGCTTCGAAGTGGTCGACAGCAGCGTGATGGGCCGATAACTCTCAGGCTTCATAATGTTCTTCCCCGGTTTCGGCAGCATGATGACTCGGCCAAGCTTCCAGGCATGAGGAAAGTGCCCTGTGCGAAGGATCCCGTTGAACAGTCGCGTCAGCGTCGCGATTGCTCGCGTGGGCAGGTGACGCAGGGCTTCGTTCGGGATGCCATCGGGACCTGGGGCCTTCCTCAGCGGAAGTCGACGTATCATGCGTGCGACCTGGCCGGGGGTGAAGACAACTGGATCTTCGTCGGGAGTCATCGGCGCCTTGAAGTAATCCTCCAAGTGCTGCTGGATCTTGGCTGCGTGCTCGACGTCATCGGACGGATTCGGTAGAAACTGCGTCTCCAGGTGTTCTGCAAAGATCTCTGCTCGGTCCGCGGCTCTGTAACGGGGGGTACCGTCACTAGCCAGCAGGGGCCGGATCGGAGGTGGCTTCCTGGAGAGCTGGCGGCATAGGCGGTGGATGCCTGGCCAGTCTTCACCGGCGCGCTCGATGGCGGCGAGCCAGGATTCCGTCGCAGCTGTTTCCAGCGCGTCTGAAACCCTTGCCGCCAGAGCGTTCAACTCGGTCTTCAGGGCGGGGCAGCGGGTTCGCTGCCACCGTCTGCGCAGTTTCCTCTTCTTCTCGATCAGAGACAGGATGTGTGCGGGAGTCGGAGGTGGCCGACACTTCCTCGTAGCTCCAGCGGAGGCGGCGCCGAGTGCTTGCTCGGCACACAGCGCAAACTCCTCCGCGAGCTTGTCCACGTCGGCGGGGGATTCGATGGGGAAGGTCGGGCATTGGTTCGCCATGTAGTCGGCAAAGATGCTCCAATCCAGTCTCCGTCGAGAAGATGCTGGGTTCGTCCGGGTGGGCGTTTCGTCCAATGTGACCAGGACCGGCTGGTGGTCGGAGAAGACGTGGTCGTCCATCACTACTTGCTCGGGCTGGTGGTCTCCAAGCCCCTTCGTCACAGTTAGGTCTATGACGTCGGGGCATGCGGCTGCGACGTATGGGTAGTGCGTTGGGACCTCAGGACCCCACACCTCGTATTGGCCACGCTCTGCGTCATCCAGCAGTCGGCGCCCGTCTGGACAGACGAGCGTCGAGTTCCACGCCGTGTGTTTGCAGTTAAAGTCCCCGGCTATGACCGTGGGTAGTGGCGAGTCCAGCAGGGTGTGGACATCTGCCACTACAAGCCGGTTTTGCGGGGGCTTGTAAAAGGCAAACACACGCAGCGGTTGCCGGTCGACGCAGAGCTCAACGCCCAGGGCGTAGGTCGACTGGAGTCCCAAAGGCACTGGCAGCGGTTGATGAACGATGTTCCTTCGCACAAGCACCGCCAATCCCCTGTAGGCGATGCCGTGCGGCGAGGTCTCCTCCTTCCAGTACACATGGTATCCAGGTACCTTCAGCTGGTCACTAGTCTTCAGGTGGGTCTCATTTAAGAGAGCCACATCCACTTCTCTTTCGGCAATTAGTCGTCTAAGCAGTGTGAGTTTCTGCTTAGACAGACCATCGGCGTTCCAATGTAGTAACTTAAGTGGCTTGCGCGCCATGGGTGAGCAGTGATTGCAGGGCCCCCTGCGCTATTTGAGTTATGTCGTTGCCCGCGATCATTGCTTGGGTGATGGCGGTAAACGTTTGCATTAAGATTAGTATAACTGCACTCTGGTCGACGGGCGTTCTTAAAGTTGCCGACGGCGTGGGTGGTAGCGGCTCCCCCCCCCACTGTGCCTTCTTCCCCTGAGCGGGAGGTGCAGCGACTGCTGGGGGGGGGGGCGGACGGCGCGGCTATAGTTGTTTGTGCCGGCATGTCTTCTGCGGCCTTCTTTTTCTTATTGCGCTTATTGCGCCTCTTCCCTCGGCGGCGTGAATTTTCAGAGGCGGGGGCGGCGGCGGGGGCGTTGGCTGCGGCCATTAAGGAGCCGGCAGCTGTCGGTTCGGCTGCTATTAGGTGGTTGGGGTCTTCATCTCTGCGCCTGTGTGTGCGCGCAATGGTGCCGGCCTGTTTGTTTCGCTGCTCGGCGCGGAAGACCGGGCATGCCGCATTATTCGCGGTGTGGGCGCCGCCGCAGTTGGCACACGTTGCAGGTTCTTCCCGGGGCCTGGGGCAATCCTTGGCTGGGTGTTCTTCCCCACAACACACGCAGGCTTGCCGCCTGTGGCAGTTATGTGAGGAATGCCTGAATTGCTGGCACCTATGACACTGGGCGGGGCCTTTCTTGCCCCTCCAGGCTTCGATTTTTACCCCCGGCATACAGAGCAACTCCGTCACTTCGTATATGCCAGGGGTCAAATTCGGTGTGCGCTGTAGCTGGCCAAAGAATATGCATCCTGGCCTGCCTTGCCTCGCCCGAATCGGGCGGATGTATTCCAGAGAGAAACCCATCTCCCGGAGTTCGGCCTCTATTTCAGCAGGTGGTGTATCCGCTGGGAGGCTGCGTATAGCGACCTTTAGGCTTCTCTCCGCAGGGAGGGAGTAACAGAACCAGGCTACCTTTTCTGTCGCTTCAAGTTGCGTCAGGTAGCGCTGGACTTGTCGGTACTCGACCTCGTCCTGCGGAGTAAAACGTATGCCTTGCCCGTAAGGGCGGGCGTTCGGTGTGTGCCCCAGTATCCCCTTCAGCTTGCGGAGGTGCACCTGCCAGTTAGGCAGGTGTTCCACAACCACTGGGGGGTACCGAGGCTTCGGCGTCTTCTTCGGGGGGGAGGGGCCGCGGGTGGCGGCAAGTGTGGCATTGTTCGGCGGCGCGATAGCAGCCAGCTGAACGGATGGTGCGGCGGCAGTCGGGGCGGTGGTGGTAGGCAGAATGGAGGGCGCGGGCGCAGGGGATGTGTCCATGTATGTCGCCACGGTTGGCGGCGTGGGTCCCCGTGCGGCCGCAGTTTGTTGCGACGCCGGTGATCCGGTCGTGAACGCCGGTCTTTTGGCCGGCGGCGAGGGCGTCCCTGGTGAGGCCGCCACTGCGGCGTAGGCGGGTTTGGATGCGGGGGCGGGTATAGCTGCATACGGGACCGGGCCGTCGTCCCTATCCGGTGAGGCGGATAAGTCCGTCATGCTCGGTGCATTGTGGCGCCGCGCAGGTGCCTTGCGGCGGCGCGCGGTCTGATCTCGGCGCTGTCTGGGCGGCGGCATAGCGTACCGAGGGATGTTTTGTCTGGGCGGCGTTGTTGGTGGCGGTGAGCGCGGCGGCGAGTTTGCCGCTGGTGTGGATGCACCGGAGGTCACCGAAGCGCGGGGTTTTGAAAAATTCATCGCCAGCTCCAGGGGTGGAGGGCGATGAGAATCCGTCGCGTTCGGCGGCCCTAATAGGGGCCCATCGGATAGCGGTCGCAGCGGACCGCTTGTAGTCCATGGCGCAATCTATTATGTCATCCGGGTTGACTCCGCATTGGAGCATAGCCTTGACGTCTTGAAGTGTCATTTTGGTCGGCGCAGGCGCCGGAACCAAGAAAGTTTGCTCTTGGGGCCGGGCCGACGTCGCAGCCAGTGTTAAGGTCGGCGCGTCGTCGGTCTCCAGCGTTGGCATATCCAAGTTGCGTGGGCCGCCCACTTGCGTGGGCGGTGCGGAAGTCGGGGGTGCGGTCGAAGCCGACAACGACGGCCGCGCCGGCCATGCTCCCGGATGTATAGCCGGTGCGGCGGGCGACGTGGAGGTCGGCGGCATCCCCGAGTCTGGGGACGGCGGCGCGTTCGGCGAATATGCCGGCGGAGCGGCCGTGCGGGTTGCGGGCGGCGCGGACAGAATTTGGCCCGGCGGCGTGACCAGCATAGGTGCCGGCCGCGCAGTCGGCAGTGGCGCGGCCGGCAGCGGTGCCGGTGATGCGGCCGGGTGCTGTGCCGGCAATGGGTATGGTGGCAGCGCCGACAGCGCGCACGGTGGAAGCTCCGGCGGCGTGGGCGGGGGTGGGGCCGTTAGGTCGGCGGGGTTTCTCGGCATGGCTTCGAGGCTTGGCGGCGCCTGCTCTCCTGGCGCGTCAGCCGTAGGGCGGCGCGCATTTGAGGGCAGGGCCGGCTTCGTCGCCTTGCGGGGTGGCGGGTGCTCAGACATTTCTAAGCCGAAGACGAAAACGAAATGAGGACGACTGCCCCTGCGATCCTGGGTCAGATGGCAGCTGCCGGCCCAAGGCCCTTACCCGGGGCTTGCCGCTGGTGGCAGACCGGGCAGGTACCAAGGGCGGACAAACCACCCGACCTGGTCGAGGCAGTCCCCTCCGCGATACGCGGGCGCGGATTAGCAAAAAAAACGCGCTTACAAACTAAGGATCCGTACAGGTCGAGATAATTTCTTCATACACGGCAGTCGTAACGAATCCCGTGCTATACTGAACTCTTTCCGGCTATATATACGATTTCGCTAGCGCGCAACTAGTGTAGGCATACGGGCGAGTAACTATGTGCGTTTCAGCCTATCGCGCTTAAATTATGGCACTCTTTACTCCCTCTGCTATCTGTCTCTTTTCTTTATTTAAATAAAAAATATCAATTTACAAAAACTTAATCTATACCAGGCCTGGCTTACTCCGCGCGGTACATCCGTTATTTACCTACAGCGAAGCGCTCCGCCGGCGGATTTCGAATCAGTCGAGTGTCATGCGCGCGCGTTGTAGATACCTAATAGCACTCACAGAAATTCTATGATCGAGGTCGCAAATAGTATTTAAAAATGGACATAGAAAGAAACAAATATTCAATTAGATTATGTTTAGATTTGATTATGTTCAATTTAGTAAACAAAACAGGTAGTATTACTAATTATTCGTCGTAACTTTTTTTTCATTTTGTACTTTAGGTAAGTTGAAATAATATTTTTTTACAAAGGTACCTACCTACAGTAATACCTACCTACATCGGTAGATACTTAATTAAAAATAAGGAGATTAATTATGCTTCAATAGGCATCAACCCTAACAGCGTAAGAAAAGATTAGAGGCATGCGATATAAGGGACAAAACTTCTAGGTATATAAATTTGCAGGTACGTAATGCTGTGCAAGCTGAATTCCATCGTATCGCGTCGTAGCAAGACTCGCATTTATTTAGATCTTCTTGCGGAGTAATTCTTCTGTACCCCCGGTACTATTACTTATTCTGTGTCTATACATTCTTATTAAGTGGACAGTAATTTAAAAATACTATTCTAACTAGATTTTTCTATCTTATAAGACATTCAAGTAAGACAAACGTAAATTACTATCATTACCACTATAAATTATGCAGAACATACATTATCTACAAGTTATTAAATATTATAATAAATCATATTTAAGCATTCGTAATGTATTCTTTCAAGTTTAAAGTTATCTTCATTAATACCTAAGCTATTTCTATTTATAGATTTGACATCAAGTTAAGTTTATAACTAAGTAAGTATGTTTCATTTTAAATAAAAACTAGCTATCTTCAGTCATGTACAAATCTGGATTACATGGATGCTCGCTCGGTACAGTAGGTACCCTCATTTGATATCTTATTACAATTACAGCAATAATTTAGCAAAAATCCCAGTTACCCAGGCATTAATACCAATTAATGGTATTAATCAGAAAATCCGATAGGTATCTAGCCGCAGAAACCAATCGGTATGCTAAAACCTGAAAGAGCTGTTCAAAAAATTTTGAGTGTAAATATTGGTAAGTATTAGTATTATTAACAGATGAATAATAAATATCTAATGAAATAATAATTGAATTGTTCTTATTTTAAGTAAAATACTGGGAGGAACACATTATGTTGTAAATATATTAATCCATTGCAATAAAGTACCTAATTTTAGAAGTAAACAATAAAACTTTATTGTTATTGTTAATAATTTTAAATACCTACTTACCAAAAACATCAACCTTATGGTTACCCTAAGGTTGATTGATTAATACCCGAGGCAAACTAAGAAAAATAACGAATTATCAAACAACGTTTGCATAACTTTTGCCTGATGTCAGGTTTACCTACGTATTTATTAAACCAAACAGCAAGAAACAGATATTTCTGTCTATGACTTATGTTTCACCCTGTATATTCATGTTATACAGTTTATAGGAAAATGTATAGTGTGCCGATGAAACTTCATCATCATAGTAAAGTTTGTACATATAATACCTACTTATAATAATATATTTCCAAAGTATATTTCAAAGGATTTTCCTATCTTCATCCATTACGGATATAAATGAATAAAATTCTAAAAAGGTGGAATTTACAATGACAGACGTAATAAATGTTTTTTGTTTACGTCTTCCTGAAACGTTTGGTTCTATGGTTTGGTCGGACACACGAGGGGCCTAACCATGGTAGGTAGTAATAGACTACCTACCATGGGCCTAACGTATCTCTTTTACCAAGCTAGCCTAAGCTACCTTCTCCTTAATTCGTGTAAATGTCAAAACGTCATCATTGTAGGATTGGTCTGTCTTTCTGACATTTATCTGTCAGCTGTCACTTCGTCTTGTTTGTTTCGTTCAACTGATTTTTTTGTTAGCCAGCGTATATCAAAATCCAACGCGTTATTTCATTTCTGTTTCTTTTTCATTGTACTTTATCTTGACTGCACCAAAATGTGCTAAAATAAAAATAATTCACCGCGCTGACGGTATGTTTTTATGACTTGTTTTGACGATACGATGTAAGTAGATTGTTAAATACAATAACATTGAGCTACAAAAATAAATCGCCTGATGCCTATTTGCGTCACTATACATTATTTTGTTTACTATTTTCAGCTTGGGCACAAAATGTCGAAGGCTGTAATAATACCGGAATGTAATAAAGATATAGGAATGAAGAATGAAATATCTGTTTCACCAACTGAAAAGAAAGAGGGTGCAATGGGTTTATTTAGTAGATTAATGCGTTTTGAGTCGCTGAAACGGAGTCCCGAGAGTCCTATTTCTACAGAGCCGCCTGTAACATATTATGGAGTTTATATTCCATGTGAAATCAAGAAAGGCCCTGATGAAGGTACCTTTAACATGTATTTATTAATGCTCTGTATGTTATCACTAGAGACAAGTGATAGTATCTGTTATCTTCTAAAAGTAGGTCATGTTTTGATTTTATTGCTATGAACTTTCTTTCTGGTATGATTAACAAAAATATACTTAAGTTTGATAATAGGTCTTCTTTTAAGTAGGCACCTTATTTTTATTAAGAATGGGTATTGAATATTTTTTTATTTAAATACTTTTAGGCATATTAGTATCAGATTAATAATTTTGTAAATATATTTCTACAGAAGCCCTCCATGTTTACAAGGATAAGTCACAAGCGTTGGAGCTGGTGAAACGATACAAGTCGTCACGATTTAAGGCTTTTAAAAATCACCAGGATGCTGTGTCATTTGCTCTCCGCGGAGCTGAACCAACCGATGTAGTTGATGGAAATGACAGCGGTAAGTTATTAAACAAAATAAAAGTTGATTAGACGCCTTGTACCACTGATAGTTTTTTATGAAAATGCAATTTGTGTTAATACAGCTTCAGTAATCCACCTGTTCCAAAAAGTATAAATCTAATGAATTTATTTTGTTATGCCTAAGCATATTCTACCATCAAATATAACGCTTTGACTGATAAACTTAGATAGGTATACAGCCTATTGGCATAATCACTGCATTTCACTTTATATGCCAAATTTAGATTGGCACTGATAGTATTGATTTTAATAGTACAAACAACAACAAAAAATAACTTACATATAATGTCTATTTTCATTCTTTTATATATTTGTGAACAACTAGGGAACTAGGAACTCCTATTTATTAATATTAAATGTACCTACCCCCTGTTCTTAACACTCTTCCTAAGACAAATATTTTTATAGATTTATTTTTGAGTGCACCTGCATATAGAAACTGCTTTTACAAGTTATGACAACATGAGACTGACTGTACTATTGATAGACTTATATATCATTAATAATCTATAGTCCAAGAATGCATTTCACTGTGTTTATCAAGTTGGAATCCAATTCTATATTTCTACTATTGATTATAGACACATTTAAATTGTTGTATATGTTTTCTTAATATAATTTGTTAATGGGTGTATACTTAGACACTGTTAGGTTGGTTTGCATGTTTTAATTGTGTTTCAATCACTATTTTGGTTATTTTGTCAAAATTGGTAAAAGTTATAATATGACTAGCTGACCTGGCAAACATTGTTTTGCCATATAATTAAAAAAAAAATTGATGTTGGCCGATTCTCATAGATACCGTATAAGCACAAAAAATTTCATCAAAATCGGTCAAGCCGTTTCGGAGGAGTATGGCAACGAAAACTGTGACACGAGAATTTTATATATTAGATATTAAGACCAGGTGCCAGTATTAGGCAAATATACACAGCAAACTTTAATAATAAGCTGAAGAAAGCATTGAAAGAAGAGGAGATTAGCACTAAAAAACACGAAGAATACCTATTTAGCAGAAAATTCTGCAAATTGTGTCAATATGTGAACAATGATTAAATAATTTCATGTAATGTCTTGAGTAGAAGTGTAGACGTGAGTTAGGACTACATTATCCTTGCTTTAAATCAATGACCTTTGAAATTATAAATGCTAATTTCTTTGATGAAACACTGCTATGTTGTGGTTTGGTGCTGTTTAGGGTTCTGTACCCAAAGGGTACACCTACAATTCTGCTGTCTACCTCTCTGTCTGTCCATATTATGTCTGTCGGTCATCAGGCTCACATGAACCGTGATAATTAGACTATGATGATTTGTTGGTACTATAACAATAAACACAAAAAAAAGCATAAAATTATTCTTTAAGGGGTTTACATATTACAAACATGTTTTTTGCCTTTTTTTATAGATAATGGTACGGAAACCTTCCTGCGCGTGACTAACTCTTGGCCGGTTTTATTTTTTTATTTGGATCTGAGGTGATTTCACCCAGAATACTGTGACTACTATTGTGTAATATGGTTAAATTACTTGGTGATTTTAAAGACACCTGTTACTCAATGGTTACAAGATACCATCCCTAGTAAGGACTCCTTACCCTTTTTTTTTTACTGGAGGAAAACGTGCAATCACGTCCCCGACCACCCAAGGGGGAGCGGCGGGGTATGTGGGGATGATTCGGCAGATGGCCGGACCCACCCACTAAAAACCTCCAAGTGTACCTCATCCGCCATAAGTGGAGCTCACGGTACCGCCATTGGCATTACCCGTGAGCCCCGGCGGGTTGACCTCAGCCTCAGCCGAGCGCCCTCCGACGACGAAAATGGTCCAGTACACAAGACCATTTCCCCACCATAGCCCTAGTAGCCGCATCAGGTCCCCTCACCCGCTACGGCTGGAGGACTCCTTACCCTAAATACACCTAATACTATTACCCTTAATACCTAATAATACAATAAACACATCACAATAACTACTTATAATCTATGAAAAGTTTTGATAGTGTGCTTAAAATATGTTAAAAAAAGGATCATCTAAAAAAAATAAAATTTCTAAGTATGTATTATTCTTGAAGAACGATTGGTCTGGGCATCACTAAACAGATCACAAACAGGGTGAGGAAAAAGTTTTTTCAGTGCTCTCAGTGCACATTCTCCAAAGTGTTCTGAACTCTATCAAGAATCTCCTGGCCTCATCTTACGAGCCTTGGTGCAGTCATCTTCGAACGGAAAACGGAAATAATACTATTTATCGTCATAATGACATACAATTAAATAAAATATACCTACAAAAAGTACGAGGCAGCTTCGGCGGCTCCAAGAGACATTGCCGGGAACTCTTGGTAAATAGATAGCAAAACTTATAACTAACAATAGCAGTAAAATAATCAGCGAGGAAACATTAAAAATCGAATGCGATGATGGTTAGAAAATTGTACATCTTCAAATCACATTAAAAGACACATTTACAATAAATAAAAATGAATAATAATATACCTAAATAAATAAACTTTCGAGTCAATACATTAATCAAAAAAAAAGTACGTTATGTGTGAAAAAATAAGTGCAACTTTATAATACAACAAGAAATCGGACAGTAATAAAACATACCTACATTGAATGAAAAATTAGTACCACTTAGAAAATCTTTTCATTATGAGGATACCGATACGGTGTTCCTATTGTATAAGTTGTCTTAAGAATAATATTTAGTTATCCTTAATGCATGCGAACGCGCATTCTTGCCCACACTGGCCCACTCACATTATAAATTCAATGAATTCTAACAGTTATGATTCATTTGATATAATACATACATACATACACAGCACGTCTGTATCCCTTATGGGCAGGACAGAACACCAGAGACTATAAACTGATGTCACATTTGACGGAGGTATTATAATGATGGAGAAAGACTATTGCAGTGACAGGTTGTTGTTCGATATAATAACGCTGCAATAAAGGTACTCCGCAATCTATACTTAATATATAAAGCTGAAGAGTTTGTTTGTTTGAACGCGCTAATCTAAGAAACTACAAGTGGGATTTGAAAAATTATTTTTGCATTTGATAGCCCAATTCTTGAGAAAGGTTATAGGCTATATTTTATCCCGAAATTCCCACGGGATCAAAAGTTACGCGGGTAAAACCGCGCGCGGTGGCTAGTCTTGTGATATAGAAAGGCACATTAAGCTCAATTCGGCATTATGCTGTCTAATTTTAGGCCTCTTATGTCAACATTTCGGGACTTCGAACTTAGCAAAAACTGATTTGAAACCTTAAGTCTCTTTTAGTCTTAAAGCATGACATAAAAGAGACTTAAATAAAATGCAAACTATGGCGCGTCATATAAAAATTAAAAAAGAAAATAAATAAGTAATAATTCATATAAGTACGTAGACTTATCTGAGTGAGGGTCCGTGTGGCTGACCACCATCTTTTATATAAAAAAACGTGGACGGAAGACAAACGTCCTAAATCCTTAAATTATAAAAAAAAAATTAGTATAAAATATGCCGTCAAATACAATATTTGATGATGAGCCAGTTTCAAAATGGCATCCAGTAAAACGAATCATGCGTGAAAGGGCTGTTAATGCCCTCGTACGATAAATTCAGTGAGACTGGATTATCTTTTTTCAAAGTTTTTCAAGGAAAATTCTCGAATTTGTGGCCTAAAATATGGCTTGTTAACTAAAACCTATGTTTAATTTAAATTTTAAAGTATTTGGCTAAAAATAGTTGTATTTTACTCACAAAAACTTCAAACCCAACGCTTCAAATATAGAGTTACTTAGTTCTTTCTACACCAAAAACGTCGTTAAAATGTAGAGTGTGTAATAACTAACTTGAGAGCCAATAGTTATATTCAGCACCCAAATATCTATCCCTAACAGTAACGCAATACTTCAAGTATGTACACCAAAAACATCGCTAAAATGTCGATAATAATAATATAATAAAATTCGTTTATTTCAGATATAAGCATCACAAAAATCAGTAAAAGTTTTATAATATTTGAATAATCTAACAAATAGGAATATAATTTTATTTTACTGAGTTCACTACTCCCTAATAAAGGGCAGAGCCCTGTGAGCTTAGGATGAGTAGTATGCTCGACCCAAATAATTGTAGCTGTATTTGCCAGATTGTGAAAACAATAAATAACAGTTTTTTCGTATACATAAAATTCTTAAGGATAAACAATGATGTATAAAAACTAGGTAGTTGTTTACCAACAGGCGCGGGAGTGGGCGCAGTCTGTTCGCGTGCCATCTGATACTCATTAGCCGTAGACCTTCGTTTCTATAATAGCCTGCCTATTGAATATTTATGAGTGTCTGCAAGGGTCAACGATGTATCAGACAAAATGCTCTTTAAATGAAACCGCCACTAAAAGTTTTAATTAGATAAAAGTTAAAGTCTAATTATTATAGACAAGTTTTTAGTAACATTGTAATATTTTATTTTACTGTTATTTATGCTTCCATGCTGGACTGGGAGCGAAAGAAAAACATAGAATGTGCCAGCTGCTTCTCTTCCCGGGCATACTGTAAAAATCAGTTAAGGGACCGAGGTGTGTGGATGGCTTTTTTTGTGGGCGATAGACTGAACCCCTGTCACTGCAATAGTCTCTCTCCGCTATTATAATGCCTCCAAATTTGTCAAACGCGACATAAGATGGTTTTATGACCTCTGGTGTTCTGCCTGCCTACCCTATAAGGGATACAGGCGTGAAGTTATGTATGTATTTATGTTTTTTAAAAGTACAACATGTTTACAAACATTCAAAATTAACAATGCACACATTGATTAAAGCTGGCCGTGCGAAAATGTATAGATTTCAATTATTGCTTACAAACCGTCTCCATACTATACGAACATTCGTAAAGATACGAGTCGACAAAGTTCTGTGCTCGCATCGCTGATTTGTTTGATAGAACGCACCATAAATACTCGTCGGATTTAAAAACATGTTTTTGTGTTTGATAAACGCAGCTCTGAGACTTGGGAAAAGGTTTTATTTCGAACTTCTTACAGAATAAAATATAAAAGCGGGGGCTGCTAAAAATAATGTTGAAGAGTTTGTCATTTTTTAAGTAAAGATGAGATTATTTTTAGATTACCCACCATGTGAAGCCTGTGTTATGGAGGGGTACCTATATTGATTCACTTAAAGTTCTTAACTTGAAATTGACCTTCCTACCGATTTGCGATGTGATAATAATCGTGTGAGAAAAGGCCGCTTTATAAACAATAATAACTATGAGTCACCTAACATTTTTTAATTTAATTAAATGTGCATCTATGAAAACATATACCTTCTAGTAATTTAACTTGCAATGGCATTAAGTAATGTTTTAATTGTTGCAAAATAAATTAATGTGTAAGTACCTATGTATAATGTTTATAAATATTAATAAAAAAAAATACTTTAAGGGCCGATATTTTTGCGTTTCGCGATATCTATGCGTTTTCAAACTCATTACAACCGGCCAATATTGTTTGTCTGGATCGGATAAAAATATATGTTTGTTATAAGTTTGTTTAATATATATTTTATAAATCTGTGGATCAAAACACGATACTGAAAACTTTACTCGATCATAAAAAATTACGAAAAAGATGAAAATTTTAAGTGATTTTCCGATATTCTAAGAGAATATCAAACTTATACTTACAAAAACTTGTCATAATATTGGTAATGTAGCATAAAATTAATTTATGTGGATAAAAATACTAAATAAAATCGATCCTTAACATCAGGTGTCATGGAAGACAAACGTCCAACCATAATTAATAAAAAAAAAAAACCTGGCTGGGACTCAAAGATCTTCCGCATTCCAAGCGGGCACTCTCACTCATCGAGATCTGGGTTTGAGTCCCAACCGAGATCAATTTCATTTAGTATATTTATCTATAATTTTCAACCCTTTAAAAATATATTTGTGTAACTACGGCTAAGTTGAATATTTAATAGATTCTCTGTAAACAAGCCGATAGTTAATGTACGAGACGGCGTACGTTAATAGTTTAACATTTGTTTTAAAGAAACGTTGCAATTTGTTAGAGTTTTATGATTAGGTATTTCTTTTTCTATTGTCTAAAAGGGTTACTTCCGCGCCTTGGGAAAGTTGTACGAAGGGACGCTCTATTGTGCACAGATGTATCGTTTTAAAGAAACGTTGAAAGCAGTTTGTTAAGTTTTTAAGATTATATCCTTTTCTATTGTCTAAAAAGGTAACTTCCGCGCCCTTAGACATATGTAGTGTTTTAAAATGTATTGATATTATTATTATTAGGGGTTTTGGGACTATATGAGCAGTCTTGTCCGCTCGTCACACTGCGACCTAAAAGATCTATTGTGTGAGTCCCAATTTATAACTCGCCGCACACTCCAATGGAGTCCAGGAAATTTAGGATTTTCCTTACGGCGATGCTCCTAATCTCTTTTGGATCCAGCTCGTGCTTATCCAGGTGAGCGGAGCGCTTGTGCATAACTGCGGGGCAGTGGCACAGTAGGTGTAGGGGTTTCCTCTGCGCTTTCGCAGTATCTGCAGAGCGCCGTCTCAGTGAGACCCAGGTTGGACATATGCTTGTTTAGTTTGCAGTGTCCCGTTAGTGATCTTGCCACTGCGCGTAGTTGGGGTTTGTTAAGAGATACTACCGATTCTGTATTGATATAAAGAAACTATTATTGTAAAAGTTGGCTATTAGAAAACGGCCGTCTGTTGTATAAAGGGAAACGGCCGTCTATGGGGTTTTGGAATGTTTGTGATTCCCACGCAGTTGTACTATAAAAGCTGCGTAGTTTTGTTTACGACATGGGATTTCTCAGCAAAGGGGGTGTTTAGCGGGTATCGCTGGGTTTGGAGTCCCGCACTGTTTGGGATTGGCTGGCGGGGTAGTCCCCCAAAAGTCCCCTCTTCGTGCATCAAGCATTCACCTCCTCTCCTTCTGTGGCTTCCTTCGGGGGGTCAAGTCGGTAGTCTAAGCTTTATAGAAAAAAAAAAGTTTACGACATTCAGTTCAGTTTATACAGTTCAGCTTATAGTACGCCACAGTCAAGTCCAGCCACAGCAGTCCTAGTAATAAAGGAGGAAAAATACAAGCAAGAAGTGTCTCATTTATTCAGGCTCTCTAATCCCAGCAATAGCGAATGCACAACCGTACAGTTAACGTACAGAATCTCTGTCTTTTTTCCAACAGAAGGCTTCGCTATCCATTCTTATCCATCTTAAATCTTTCTGATATCGCCTTATAGGTAGAAATATTATAGGTTTTGTCGCCGTCGACGGATACGTCTGGGAGGACATCATCATCATCATCATAGGTAGAAACCACCTATGATACAATATTTACATACATACATAACTTCACGCCTGTATCCCTTATGGGGTAGGCAGAACACAAGAGGCTATCAAACCATCTGATGTCACGTTTGACGAATTTGGAGGTTTTATAATGATGGATAGAGACTATTACAGCGATAGGGGGTCAGCCTATCGCCGGTAAAAACGCTCACAAAACCTCTGTCCCTTAACTGACTTTTACAGTATGCCCGGGAAGAGAAGCAGCTGGCACATTCTATGTTTTTCTTTCGCTCCCAGTCCAGCATGGAAGACATACAATATTGATACAATATTTTTGCAGAATAAATCTCTGTTTCTACTTTTTTGGGTCATGCCACCCTGGTGACGATTTAGTCGGTGACCGCATTCGCTTTGTGTCAGTTATTGAGGTCACGTAAGACGGCACGGGTAATTGTTGATGTTACACAAAACCGATATTTTAATTAGGTGCTCCTAATGTTAATTTAAATTAAAACGTACTTATGAACCCATTAAATTATCTGTTATTTAATGATTATGTGCTAGTACAGAATATTTAAGTGTATATTTTAACAGTCTCACTGACCTACGAAATTCATGTGCATTTTATAAAGATGACTCATCGTGCCGTGGATGCTATACATACAGTTAAATGGTGGGACTTGGTGTCGGTCTATTAGTAGAGTCATCAGGTTAATGACTGAGATTAATTAAAAAAACAATTGTACTCCTATGTATCATAATACATATCGTATCCACTTGTGTTATTCGTAAAAATATCAGTAATTATATAAAAATACAAACTACAAAATATTAGCATTAATTGTACTATAATTTAATTAAAGTACAATTAATGCTTTCAATTCTACAAAAATATGTTTTTAGAAACAAATTTTCAATATTTAAAAAAAACTTTCATTAAAGAGCTGTCATTGTATGTAGACTATTTAAAATTTAGTGTAATGCTGGTTAGTTTCTTTTCGGTATTTTTTTTTTCTTAAAGGTAGCGGTAGATTGAAATTAAATGAAAAATTAGCCTATTAAAATTTAATGACGTCACAATCTTGTACTTCGGTTTCAACAAGGTGTTGATAATTATTGAATAAGATACTACAGTAGACCAAGAGACAAAAAAAGCCGGCGGAAAAAAACTCTTTATTGTTTTTAATGTGTAATTTATTCAAGTGTATCGATGAAGTCGTCGTGGTGCCGTGGTTACTGTGTGTATCTTACGATATCACAGGTTAAGCAACGTTCGGCGCGGTCGGTACTTGGATGGGTGACCGCCGACCGTTCGTTTCTCACGGTGACTTCCGTGCTTCGGAGGGCACGTTAAGCTGTCGGTCCCGGGTGCAGTATACTTGTATACAGTAGTCGTTAGGGTTTGTCAGAAGCCATATCGGCACCCTGAAAATTCTGACATCACCACCCAGCACTGGGCCAGCTCGGTGGATTATGGCCTAAGCCTCCTCGTCACCCAGAGGAGAGACTCATGCCCTGCAGAGGGCCCATTACACGGAGTTGTGATGATGATGATGATGATGATCGATGTTATTAAGATATGACCTATGACTCAGGATGCGGTTGTTATGCCTCGTTTTCTATAACCTTCAGAATATCGGCATTGTATTCACGCGTTAACGTTACATCATTATAAAAACTCTAGATTAGAAAGGGAATTTCCATAAAATACTAGCTATTATTACGGCTTTACACATATATATGTCCTTATCCTGTGGCAAAAACAGGGTCATATAAAAAAAAATGCTAAAATTATTTACATACATGATTTTCACCAATGGATCCACTTATCCTGAAAAAGATTGAGTTTCGTTATTAAATTTATAATTGGTTTAAATTGTTCGTGGATCGTGGGAGATATCGCACTACTGAATTCTGTAAGCTTTATTCTGCTCTCCGTGAAAATGGCACCGAATTGCTAAGCGTGTTTCATTAAATAAATCTCGCTACAAGCTTTGACCGTATTATCTGTTTGAAGGTGGTAATTAAGTTTTAGCGGAGATAAAGCCCGCTTTGTACCTCAATTTCCCCTGATGGTAAATAAAGATGAGATCTCGAAGATATCCCATGGGCGTAGGAAAGATCTGGCTCTTCATAAACCCTGCAAAAACACTATGAAACAGTAAAATAGGCGGCTGACTTTTTACGAAGGGTGGTAAAAATCCAGGCAAACCCTTAAGGGATGCTATCTTCATTGGATTAGTCGCTTGAAAATCTACAATGAGGTTAATTTTACTTACAGAATTGGTAGATAAACAAAGTGTTGACGTAGGTATAATCCTCATCATCTGAAGTAACATAAACAAACTTCAGGTTGCTCTATGGCCTACGTTGCTACGCGGAGTGTGGTTTCATACAAAAGTCGCTAAGTTTTATTGCATGGCAGCGCTCCCGTGTAACGCAGTTTGGATCTTAGGCGGCTTAAAAAATGATTTCAGCATATAGATTATCTCCATCCTATTTCCATATTACAGGAGTGATGGGAGAGAAGCCGTACCCCTTCAAGGCTCCGTCCCCACAAGAGATGGTGGCGCTGCGCAAGGCCATCGAGGCAGGGCTCGCGGGCGCTGTGCGGGACCGCGTGTGGGACAACCCGCGGTATCTCGTCAGCAGTGGGAACACGCCCGCCATATTGCAGGTACCCTTATACTAGTTAGGTTTTGAGATGATATGGGTGACGGTTCTTATTTAACATTTCATTACAAAAATTAAACTGGCACGACAAATAATTAAAACTATGTAGATAGATAGATAAGATAATTCATTTATTGACAACAAGCACACATATTACAATAAAATGGAATTAAAAATGAAATACAATTAAAAACAATTAATATGAAAAAAATTAATTACAACTGCATATTATCATGTTTCTAATTGTATTTGATCGCGTTTCATGATAGTTTACGATTGAACTCGAGTATCTTTAAAGACAGAAATGAGTCATGATTTTGACTTAAATCCCCTTTAAATCGTGTTTTATTTAACCTATTGCTGATGAATGTTTAACCTTTCTATCTCCAGGAAGGGTCCCGCTATAACGCGCTCCACATCGCCGCGAAAGCGCTCAACGCTGAGATCTGCAACATTATACTGAACACGGTGGGAAATCCCCTCTTCGTACAGACCTTGTACGGGGCCGACTCCGACATGGAGGCTTGTAGGGTAAGTTTTTATTTATTTACTAGCTGACCCGGCAAACGTTGTTTTGCCATATAAATAAAAAAAAATAGATGTTGGCCGATTCTCATAAATACCGGATAAGCACAAAAAATTTCATCAAAATCGGTCAAGCCGTTTCGGAGGAGTATGGCAACGAAAACTGTGACACGAGAATTTTATATATTAGATTTACACTCTTTTGCAATAATATAGCAGGTATAAAAAATTTGAAATAAAATTGGTGGTCTTCTTGCTTGGAAGCGATTATGTATTCAGCTTACCTAAGTTTATAAAACTCGAATCAATAAATCGATCTCAACTTTCAGAGCTATTTTAAGTTCTGTTAAACGTATGTAATCAACATACTTAAGAGAATAACCAAAGCTGGGAGAATGGAAGAATTTACTATGGGTCTAATGCCCGTCTGCACTAAACTTCCTCCTAATACCGATCCTAAGTCGATACTTAAGTCTGTACAGTCCGTTCGCAGTTGCTTTACCTCTGACGTATGTTTTCTCTTTATTGGCCCTACCGTCCAGTTTCCCTGAAAGTTTGCATAAAACATTTAAATAGCCTTATTTATTCTATTACAACAAGGTAATAGAATAAAGAATAATCTGGGAAACGTATGTCTGAGAAATTACCTTAAACAGAGTGAATAATCGGATTTTTTATCTATATTCACTTCCTATTTATCACCTCGATAATGTACACTTGACTAGAGATTTTCTAATACACTTGATAAAGAGCACACATAAAAACAATAATGTTGAGATAGTAATCTAGTTAACTTCTTCTGATAATTCAGTTTGAATTGCTGTAAATTTTCCAAATACTGTACAAAGGAACGAAATATTACGCTCAAATATGAAATAATTGCAGTAGACTAGACGTTAAAAAATATTGGTGCTTTCATTATTAGTAATAAACCTGTATTTTGTAATCGAAATTTAATACGGCAACCCAAGACTCATGGCAGCCAACCAAACAGCTGGAGGTAAACCGACTGTGAATGGACTGTACTCTGATTTTTATTGTAATTTGTCCTGTCTGACATTTGATTTGATATGATACGCTTAATTTCTTGCTTGAAGTTATGACATGGGAAATCGGTGTCATAAATTTAGGCAAGAAACTTACGACGGCGTTCGAAAAGTTATGCCAATACACTAGTTTAAAATAATGATGTTTATTTTATTAAAATATTACCAAGTCAATTTAAAAAAAAAAACATCGTCTCAAAAACGAAAATTCCTTTCCCCTTCACTAGTTGGTATATTGACGAAACCTGAGCTACACAAGTTTCCACAATACATTATTTATAGTGTTTTCATTACTTTTCGATCATGTGAAATGAACCGCCAGACAGCCCAAATGACAATAAAAGTCAATCAATTCTCGTTGCACGTCATAATAAGTATCAACTTAGGATCAAAAAGTTTAGGTATGTCATAACTAAGCTTATGCTTAGAGGTGTTTAGTGCAGACGGGTATAAGGCTTGTATTATTTAAGTTTACTTAGATATTAACTCTACTTAACTATTGATTTTTTGACAGCGAATCTACTCTTGATGACCACTTTGGCGATGGGGTAAACCTGTCTGCCTCAGACGCTAGTGGTTGCGGGTTCGATTCCCGCACGGAACAAGAAAAAAAAATGTTCCGTGTCTGGGTGTTTATCTATTTATGTATTTCTATTCTAGGTTCCCCCCTAGTTCGCTACATGGTATCCCATAACACAAGCTATGCTTACTTTGGGACCATGTAGTTTGTGTGATTGTCTGGGGATTTTATTTTATTTATTTATTTAATTTAATTTAATGCTTTTCTAAGCCCTAAGAATCTATTTTTGACTAAGCCCGCGCTTGTCCCTAACCTCACCTCAATAATCTCAGCGCACGAGTTGAGTTGAGGAAGGATCTGGCGCTTCATAAAATATTGCCGAAACACATCATTACATTTAGTGGCGGACTCTATATGAGAGGTGATCGTTAACCAGGCGGACCCTGGAAAGTCCAAACCACCAAGCGGCGTCACTTGGATTAGCCACCCAGTCACGACATACCAGGGGCGGCAGGGCTACACGGCTAAAAACTATACTTTAACAGTTCTGTATGAAGAATTGACAGAAAATCTTTACTGGAGTCAATTAACCTTAGAAAGCTTTCATAATTTAGGCTTTAATAATTAAAGTTGCTTGTATAAGGCCTGATTTTTCAAATATTCGAAAAAATTATTAGACGAATAATGTATTACTCGGCGTAATAAAGTTGGTTTACGATTTTTTACTATTGTATCATAGAACTAGCTGTTGCGCGCGGTTTTGCCCGCGCAATTTCGATTCCCGCGGGATTTTCGGGATAAAAAAAGCCTATACGGATTCGGAAGAATCCCTCTAAGTAATGGTAAAAGAAATTTTGAAATCGGTCTAGTAGTTTTTGAGCCTATTCAATACAAACATACAAAAATACAAAGGTTTCCTCTTTATAGTATTAGTTTAGATGACAATACACTTGAGTTGAGCTTGAAGCTATCGAGTAACAGGTAACAGTTAATTTATAAGATAACTTCAGGCCTTATTCTAATGAAACCAACCTCCCTCCCTCCCAGGAGTTCGCTACGATCCTCGTGGACCGCTACCTCAACACGCCGGACAAGGCAATGAACGAGACGCCGCTTCACTTCGCGGCCAAATTCGGCGGCGCCGAGGTTGTCGACCTGCTCACCTCCTTCGCGCAGTGCAATAGAGACGCGGTTAACAAGTACGGGGAAAAGCCTAAAGATGTGAGTTCACTAAATTACTCGTTTTCAATAACATGTTCAACTGGACAAAAACGACCCATTGGGATATATGATTTAGATATATAGAAGAGTTTTATATTGTACTAGCCACCGCGCGCGGTTTTACCCGCGTAAGTTTTGATCCCGTGGGAATTTCGGGATAAAATATAGCCTATAACCTTCCTCAAGAGTTGGGCTATCAAACGCAAAAAGAATTTTTCAAATCTCACTTGTAGTTTTTGAGATTAGCGCGTTCAAACAAACAAAAAACAAACTCTTCAGCTTTATATATTAGTATAGATCTTAATTATTTACCGAAGATAAAAATGACCACTTTGGCGATGGGGTAAACCTATCTGTCTCAGACGCCCGTGGTTGCAGGTTTGATTCCCACCCGGAACAAGAAAAAAATGTTTCGGGTCTGTGCGTTTATCTTCTTTTTGATATCCCATAACTTTGAGGTTTTGTTCCTTACTTAAAAATAATACTTTTTGCAAAGAATACGTGGTTCAAAAGTGCAAACTGTCCAAGATATCATTAACATTAATATAATGAGTTCATAAATGATCACCCTTGTGAAATCTCTTTAACATTAATTCAATAGACGCGTGTCACTGAAGCCATACAATCAACAACAAAGCATTTTAACGTCGATGAATGTTGCATACAATGTACAACGCAAAACGTTGCGAACTGTGCATAGCGATAAAAAAAGGGATAAAAAATGCCACGTTGTCATACTTTGCATAAACGTGTTTTACATGAGATGTTTTGCCTTAATTGAATTATTTTGTATGAAAAATAAAAACAAAACAAAAACACAATCGAAAAGTTATTCACATGTTCGAAGACTGGTTGGTGTAGTGGTAACTTACCCTCTATGCCAGATGTTCTGGGTTCAAAACCCGTAGGCGTTGATATTCGTGTGATGAACACAGTCACGTGTAATGATTTATGACAAATTTTTACCCGACTACGGCATAGCAAAAAGGAGGGTTATGATTTTGACGGTATGTATGTATGTATGTGGGTATAGAAGTTCATCTGTTCCCTCCTAACTTCTGAAATAGTTATCATAATTAGACAAATGGGTGTCTTTAGAAGCGTCTAAATTGTCCGCTGGTTATAGACTACATGACGTTACGTTAAATTGACTACAGCGCCCCCTAGGGAACTTATCTGTAAACATATCTCTATCAGTATGTCGTATTACTCGTTTCCTACTTTTTAGAGCGTGTTTTAGCAGTCGCGTTTTAGTTTTTATACTTAATTTTTTCGCTGTAATCTTGCAGGTGATCTGCAAGCGTTGTGCTAAGGCGGACAGCGAGTTGGCTACGCGTATGGCCGCCATGTTGGAAGACAAGTTCTATGTGCCCGTTTTTCATAGTGAGGACGACAGCGCCGCGCCTAGTGTTGGACGAGAGTTCACGCCGCACGACCCGCCGGTGAGACTTGGCTTATAATAACACTAGCTGTTGCACCCGCGCCATTTTGAAACCCGCAGGAATTTCCGGGTAAAACGTCAATAATCAATATATATAAAACTGTTCCGTTACTGACTGAGTGACTGAGGTACTGAGTGACTGACAGACAACGTACAGCCGTAACTACTGGGCGTAGAGAGCTGAAATTTGGAACATACATTCTTTAGGGGATGTAAAGGTGCACTAAGGCGGGAATTCCCAAAATTCCCACGGGAACGGGAAATATAGGACTTTTTAGTTTCTATGAAAAATCTTATTCCTTGAGTGTACCGATGTGAAACTTGGTGTAAAGATTTTTCAAAGAGTGACTGGTGGTGCTACAAAAAAAATTCCCAAAATTCCCACGGGCACGGGAAATATATGATTTTTAGTTTGTATGAAAAAAACTTATTCCTTGAGTGCATGGGTGTGATACTCGGTGTAAAAGTTCTTTCAGTTGTTGTCTGGTTGTATAGTTTCTAAAATTTCCACGAGAAGGGTAGTTAAGCGCATACGAAGTTGCGGGATAAAGCTAGTAATAAATAAATAATTCTGACACTCACACAGCATTATCTAGCCCAAATTAAGTTTCTTAAAGAACTTGTGTTATGGATACTATATAACTGATATACTCAAGAAATATATAAACATACATATTGAATAAATACATATTTTTTATTAGAAAATAAACTTAAATAAACGTATAAACATCCATGACTTGACGACTAATATCTGTGTTCATCACACAAATATCCGTCGCCGCCGGGATTCGAACCCAGGACCTCTGGCATAGAAGGCAATTTACGTTACCCCTACACCAGCCGGTCGTCATTTTAATAACACTAGCTGTTACACCCGCGCCATTTTGAAACCCGCAGGAATTTCCGGGTAAAACGTAGCCTTGCTATTCCAGACTATAAACTCAAACTCAAATATTCTTTATTTCGTAAGTATTTAAATACATTTGAAATAAATCAAACAATTTACAAATTGAACTGAATCTACCACCAATTCGGAAAGTCGAGCTGTTGAGAAGAAGTGGCAAGAAACTCAACAGCAATCATCTTTTAAAAATTAGAACAAAAATACACAATAACAATTTACAGCCAACGAATCCCATCTTCTTGCATCCGGATATCTTATAGTAAACCTAAACACTATCTAGTACTAAAACCTATACACTATCACTATGCCAAATTTCATCCAAATCCGTTGAGCCGTTCTCCCGTGGTTGAGGAACAAACATCCATACATTCAAACTAAATAAAGAGTACATAGATGCACTATCACCTATACTTTGGCAAATAATTCAATGTAGTAAACTAACAGTTCAAAATGTCGAAAAGAAAAATAATCATTCCAGTTAAAATCTTCGTAATGTAAGTACCTACTGAAAAAGATATGATTGAATGGTACTTTTTCAATCGTTGAGCATAATATTCTAAAGCAATATATAAATACGTGAATTTTAGGTGTGTAGGTAAGGTTATTTACAGTTACTTTATTGAAAATAATTGATTACAAAACATACTTACCTACTGCTTCAAAACGGTTGCAGTAAAAGTTAAATAAGTTTTTTACAATTTTATACAGTCAACGAAAAAGTAAGTGAGTGAAGCATCCCCACGAAACTCTAGCAACGAGAAAATGAAATTATAAAATATTTTGAGACTGAAAATGTTTTTTTTTCCCAATTTGACGATATTTTTAATTAAAAAGATCATTCGTTCCCTTAAACCGCACCACTATCTATTTTCTTCCCTAAAGTACAGTGGAAACGTCATTTTACTGCATTGAATTATTTGCACTTTATTATATTTCCTTTAAAAACATTCGATATTATACCTGATATCATATATTTATTAAATAATCAACGAATGCAGACCATTGGAAAACGGACTGCACATTCATAACTTTGGCTGAAGTAGTCAGTGTAAATATTCTCTGTACTCATACTTTTAAATTTTTTTTTCATTAAGCACTCAATCGATTTTGAAGAAATTTATATAGGACTGCCTCTGAAGTATCTTCTATCATATAAAACTATATAAACAATATTTAAAATTGATTATTATAGTGTAACAAAGGCAAACAAACATACACGCGAATTGAGAACCTCCTTCTTTTGCAAGTAGGTTGAAAAGTAGAAATTATAATTACTAGTTGGTGTAGCGGCAAAAACATTGCCTTCTATGTCAGAGGGTTCAAAAGAACACTGTTGACACCACAGACATACATCTACGTAGATGACGCAAGTGTCACGATTTGTATTGAAACCGAGAGTGCTGACTTTTTAACACCTTTTCTAACGTCACAGCTGTTTTTTTTTTGTTAGGTATACAATAATGTGTAAATAAATAAATACTTCAGTCAAAGTTTTGATGTTGAAGTCAGTTTTTTAATGCTCTGCACTCGTTAATTTTTTTTTTTTGTGTTTCAATAAAATAATCTCAGACCCTATAAATAAAACATATTTTGATAATATCGACTATTTTGGCGATGGGGTAGCACTGTCTGCCTGAGAAGCCAGTGGTAGCGGATTTGATTCCCGCACAAAAAAGAAAAAAAAAATGTTCCGAGTCTGGGCGTTTATCTATATATGTATTAATATCCTAGATTCCCCCCTAATTCGCTACATGATATCCCATATCACAAGCTCTGCTTAGTTTGAGGCCATGTAGTCGGTGTAATTTTATTTATTTTATTTTGTTTTCAGGAAGTAAACCCCGACCCGCTATCTCCTCGCTACGAGATCCGCGCATTCGCCGGTCCGATGCCGGCCGGCGCCGCCGCGGCGTTCCGGCGCCGGTGGAAGACGCCGCCCCGGTCGCCGGCCGCCGGACGGAACTTCCGCCTGAAGGACTGCGCTAAGGGACTGGAGAATTATGGCCGGTAAGACCCTTAAGAGCCTGCCGCTCGCTAAGCTGTCGTCGTTGGGTTCGACAAAAACGTCTTGCTATTTCACTCAGCTTCACACGGAGTTTGGCATGTTTGGTGAGACACACGATATATTGTTACAAAATCGAAACACATAATATTTTAATATGCTTTTGGGACTTTTGTTCGTTTGACAAAGTTAACTAATTAATATCCAAAAACATAACCTATTTGAAGTATGTGATGAATAAACTAGGTCCGTAGAACATATACAGGGTCCGCTTATAATAGTCAATTATATTTTAATAGCAGATTAGGAATGGCGAGTGGTTCTGAATTTCGAAAAAAAAAAAAATTTTTTTTTTAATAATTTTCAAAAATTTAAATTTAAAAATTCTTCTCCGTGAGTAAAATTTAAGATTGATCTACACTTTATGATTACATAGATTAGATTAAAAACGTTTTTATTACTTCCTGTGTTATAAACTACAGATTAAACTTAAATTTTGATCACTTAGAAGAATTTTGAAATTTGAATTTATGAAAAACGGTTTAAAAATTTTTTTTTCGTAATTATGACCCACTCATCATTCTTAATCTGCTATTCAAATATTATTGACTATTATAAAGCGAACAATTTATGCCAAAAGTTTCGTTAAAATTGGGGTTGAAATAGGATTTTTTCAATGATCATTATCTCATAACGTTTTCTTTAAACATTATGCCGACTAGAAACAAACTTAAATATCTACACGATCAAAGGATATCATGCAAATTTGATGGAATTTAACAGCAAATGATGACGCAATGAGGTGTTTGTATGGAGAAATGTACAAAATGAGAACTCTTAAAGAGGTTTCGCGCTACATCCGATATAGCAGAAGAACTGTTTCTATAGTAGCTTACTAGATCTGGTTTTCGTAATCGGATTTCTTTCCATAATTTGAAATAAGATCTGTATTTT
This sequence comes from Stenoptilia bipunctidactyla, assembly GCA_944452665.1. Lineage (NCBI taxonomy): Eukaryota > Metazoa > Arthropoda > Insecta > Lepidoptera > Pterophoridae > Stenoptilia > Stenoptilia bipunctidactyla. Next base: position 1,428,025 of record OX101739.1, read on the forward strand.
CTCGGATTCGCATAGAATGTAGTGCGTTATGGCTCTTATTGTTACACACATATATTAATTTCAACAATTCAATTCATGTATATGCATACTTACGAAATAAAGAATGTGCTTACTTTGAATTAGGGATTAGTAGGGTCATGGATAATAACTATTGTACATACATACATACATAACTTCACGCCTGTCTCCCCTTGGGGTAGGCAGAGACAAGGGAACACCAATTGCTTCGATCCAGATATACCTCTTTCGCTTCCTCCACGTTAATTAATCTTTTCATACATGATCGCCGGTTAAGGGTACTTTTAACTAGGCCCTTTTTAAGAACGTCGCCAATTTGATCGGCATACGTTCTATTGTAATAACTCTTGTATTCAATAACTAAATAAATAATAAATATTTCTGACACTTACACAACATTATGTAGCCCAAATTAAGTTTCTTAAAGAACTTGTGTAATGGATACTAGATAACTGATATACTTAAGAAATATATAAACATACATATTGAATAAATACATATTTTTTTATTAGAATAAACATATAAACATCCATGACTTGACAACTAGTATCTGGTTTATCACACAAATATCTGCCGCCGCCGGGATTCGAACCCAGGACCTCTGGCATAGAAGGCAATATATGTTACCGCTACACCAGCCGGTCGTCGACTATTTGGCTAAATGTTTAATAAGTGGTGACTAATAAAACCAATGCTTGCTTGTTGATTTAAACCTTTTTAAAATGCAGTTGTAGTGTAGTTTATTATTAAGAAAAGCATCTAAGTTCAAAATTTATTTTTTTAATTTCTTAGTGATTTACTGACAATTTTGTCATACACTAAAAAACGAGATTCACACTTGAGCATTGCTCAAAATTATCGATATATTTTATGGGTAATAGTTAAATAAATATCCATTATAATATTTATAATTTACGTATTACTTAAATTACTAAGTATTTAAAATTACTTGTAATATTAGTGTTACTAAGTTATTTTGAAAAACAAAAACCTAACAAAAATGCTTTTCCCGCCTTTCAGAAACCTAGCAGAGCAGATGAAGGTCGGCTGGAAAGAGTACTGGCCCTTCCTCGACACCTTCACGGACCTGCGCACGCCCGAGGGCCTCTCCCTCCTCGAGAACTACCTCAAAGCTAAATACGACACCGCCTGCTCCTACGCCTACAGCGATAGCTGCGCACAGTCGCACATACAAGACCATATCTCATTCTCAAGACTCAGCCTCGGAAATATCTCCCAGAACACCTCAACTCCAGTCAAAGATGTCCTAAGTCCGATGTCAGAACTCTGCAACGCATTAAAATCCTGCAAAATAACGGATAGCTTTAAAAAAACGGATCCGATTCGACAAAGAATGTGCAGGCAGCCAATCAGAATGGGGAATCATAACGCGAAGATTCTGACCAATGGGGATGTACCTCCTACAAGTCACACTGTCAGTCAATTGCTGTGCATAGAACGAACTTGTCAAGTGTTTGCGAAAAGAATAGCGGACGCTTTGAGCTTCAGTTTAACAGCTGACTTGGAAGAGGCCGGCGAATCTTTGAAGTCCGAAGCGAAACACTTACAGCATACTATCAACACTTACATGAACGACGAGCGATTTAAAGCTATCGATTTCGGGTTGATCCACTCTCGATTAGCTCAATTAGTCGTTTGCAAGCTAAAACAGAAAAGTACAGATTTAGACGATATAAACTCTCTAGTGGAATTCTTGCATAATCATTCTCCAGTGACTTATAAAGGGCCTAACAAAGTGAAGGTCACTATAGATAGCCATGTCAAGTGTCTTGCTAGTTTAATATCTAAGGAGTTATCCGGTGTGACAGAGTGCCAAGGTCCAGCGGTTTCTGAGACGGAATGTGTAGAAATTTGGGAGAAAGCGATAGAGTGTTCTTGTGATTGGAAGTTGGAACAGTTTGAGCGGAACAGCAAGAAAAACGCCTCGTTTAGAAAGATAAGGTCGTTGCTGTCCACTTATTCGGATAAGAAGGGGGATAGTTTTATAAGAAGACTGACTTTTGATCAAGATATAGGTAAGTGATGTGAAATTTAACAAGTTTGTGGAATTAGTTGTTCGATGGCAAATGTTTGAATGTTTTTTTGCTTTTGGAAAAATAAAAATTCTTCAAAGCACTGATTATTTGAAGAAAAAAACTGTTAGCAAGCTCTAGGCTTATTTTAGTGCTATAATCAGTACCGTCGTGATCATGGCGCTTGCAGCAGTGCCAAAATATCGAGATTCAAAATAAATAAAAAACCATGGTAAATATCCCGTTTCTAAAGTTAATTTAAATTATTTTAGTGCGTTCGAGTAATGTATTTAATGTTTGTAATGCATCTTTTAAATGCTAGTAGGTCGAAATTCGCTTGAAGGTAGAACCTGGTGACGAGTTTGTTATCATTTCATTCAACACTAACATTTACTGAGTACAGAATTCTTACAGTACCTATCTAAAATGTCCTAAGTGCATATAGACCTTACAAGTTTGACAGTTTCAAACGAATTATCAGCGAAGTGGGTCATGATTCAGTTGGTTCGATAGCACATAAGATATACTACATTCACTAAATGTAGTATATCATCATGTATATATATATATACATGATGATATACTATATATATATATATATAAATGATGTAAAAGTTACTAGATTTACTTGAAAAACTCCTGTATAGTTTTTCAAACGGTTTACGGTAACTAGATTTGTGAGGAAAGTTTGGTTGCATGATTCATTAAAGTATTGTGTCAATTACCTCCCCACCACATAACAATCGTTATTACTAATACAGGTGACGGCGCACAACAGTTTGCGGACAGCGGGCAAGTATTGAGCGCGAACTCCCCCGCCGGAGACAGCGCGGTGTACACTGTACACACGGACAAATGCCAAGTAGTGCCGGCAGAGGTCAGTTACTGTTCATTATGAATTTTTTATAATATGGAAAAAAAAATATAATTTTTTTATCTTTCCATAATACAGGTGGTAGGTACAGAGTTACAATGATTGGAGTTTATATAATAGTAACATGTAAAATTATGAACCTAGTTTAGGTATGGCAATGAAAGAGTAGGATTCCCTTGGTTTTTACTTAATCTTGGATTTTAAATAAAAATCAAAAACTTTAATTCGCGATAAACAAAAGTACAAGAGAGAGTTGTTAATTTAATATTGTGGCTAGATTAATTTAATAAATGTATTATTTTTACTGATTTTATTATTAAGTCAATAATATATTTGTAGTATTTACTTTTTTTTTATAAATAATTATAAAGATTTCACTATTTATATTTAATTAACCTTTAATTTGATAATCTTGTAGTAATTTTATTTTTATTTTTTATATGGTATTATTTTCATTTAAATATTAATAAAATATTATGTCATTGTTTGTTTATCTTTAAAAAATTCGTTTAGATTATAATATGATTTATTGATTAAAAATAATTTCAGTAAATTTACAATTTTTTTATATATTTGTTAATTTTTTATGTCAGGTGGAATATGATTAAATATTTTTATAGTCGTTATAAATGGGCTTGTACTATGCATTGTCAATTTTGAGGATGGACACACTAGTCTTAGTGAATACTGTCGAGGCGTTTCTTTTAATATAAAATATAGGGAGGGATGTTTTCGTACAAATTTGCATTTTTCATCTAAAAGACATGTAAGTGCCATCGCAAATTGAATCTTATCTTCATCATTATTTTGTTTACTCATTTATCATATAAGATACACCAGCTACATATATTTTAAAACTCTTAATAAGAAACTGGTGTAGTATGTAAGATTGAAATATCCCGATACAAATGAAGATAAGATTTAAGTTGACATCACAAGAATTAATAAAGAAACTGGCTCTTCTTAAAACATTGCCGACACATCACCACCGGAGCTGTCATATTTGAAACTGTCTGTACATATTTTTTCAGTATGACAGGTTAAATTTCAACAAAATATTTTTTGTAAAATTTTGGTTCAGATAAACGAGACTTTTTCTTCTAAACTAAGTTAAAAATTAAGGCTTTAAATGATAGAAGCATAACTCAGGGCTATATTCCAAAAATAAAACCGAGAAGAAGTTACTATTTGTAGGAACAAGGTTGAAATGAACATCACGGGGTGATGATTTTTTAGTTTTTTTAAATACTTATAATTTCATAAACACACGATTAAAAATTTTTTTTTTTTTGATAGCTATTATGACTTGCTGTGTCTCCTGCTTCCGGTAATCGACTTTTAAGACACCTTGTATATAAAATTTGTCCAACATTTCCATGTTGTAGATATCGGAAGACGAGTCGTCCGGGTCGGCGTCGGATTGCGAGTCGGACCGGTTCGAGACGGCGTCGGAGCGATCCGACGACGAAGCTATGTTAGACGCCAGCGACCGCGCCGCCGTTGAACCTTTTATATACGGGTATGTAGCGACTTCATGTACTAATAAATCATGGAGTTATTTATCCAAATTTCCCTTCAACCGTTTCTATGAACTTATAGCGACGTCTAGCGACGCTACATGGTAACTATGACGATGACGACACAACGTGTCTCCTACATCGCGCTATCATCAAATTTAATAGATATAAAGGACTTCCCGATTTGGTCAGGCCGTGGGCCTCGGCTTTTATCCCTTTTCTTGGGATTTGGGAACGAACTCCTTATTTTTAAATTAGGTTAAACAATTAAATTACCGTAGACGACTGACTCGATTAGAGGTAGATATTTTTGTGATTAACACAGATATTACTGCTAAGTCATACATATTTTCTAAAAAATAGACCACCACTAAGTCCATCTTTGCTTGCACTCAAAGAATAAAATAGATTGTAAAACAGTTCAGCGCCGCAGCAACGTTTCTGCGACATTTTTTAAAAGTAATCAAGCGGCTATGACCGCGATGGTACGTTTATAAAACTATTAATTTTACTATCCGTTATCTAGTACATACATACATACATAACTTCACGCCCGTATCCCTTATGTGGTAGGCAGAACTACAGAGGTTATAAAACTATCTGTTGTCACGTTTGACAAATTTCGAGGCATTATAATGGTGGAGAGAGACTATTGTAATGACAGGAGGTCAGCCTATCGCCCACAAAAAACCGCTGTCCCTTAACTGACTTTTACAGTATGCCCGGGAAAAGAAGCAGCTGGCACATTATATGTTTTTTCTTTGCTCCCAGTCCAGCATGGAAGCAATCTAGTATTCATATCATAACTTCTTTAAGTAACTTAATTTGGGCATGAAATTTTTGTGATAATGTCACAAATATAAATACCTACTGTGGGAGAGTAAAAAACGTAAAAGGAGTTTTACGATCGAAGTACTCCGTACGCGAGCGCTAGTAACGAGTCTAGTCGTCAGTATAGTCCGGGCAGTTCCAAGGGAGTGGTAGCTACGACGTACCTACGCAACAGAACTGAGCTCCGTAATCACGGAGGAAATATATAGAGGAGCTGCCCCATCCAGTTTTTTCTAGGGACTCAAATGAAGCCTACGCGCGGGGTGCGGGAGGGGTAAGTGGTGGGTTATGGCCAATCATAGCCAAACAGGCGATGGCATTAGTCTCCTAGCAGCGAGTAGTAAAAACCGGTTGAAACATAAGGTTAAAATATTCAAATGATCATCAAAAAAGTTCAGCTATACTTTACTAGGTGGCTCTAGTTTTCTAACGAAATTTCATACGTTCCAAATCTGTCAGAAAAAACCGCGAAATAAAAGTATTTCTACTTGACGCTAGATAGATAGCGCAACCATTTTTCGCGACATAAAAATCACCTAGGCAACAAATAACAATCTGGAATTTTGGAGACAAAATAAATTGGAAAACAAACAATTTGTAAAAAATAATTATGAATGAAATTATCTTCGTGGTAAGTTAATTTTATTTGGATTGTCAATGTAATTCCTTTATAAAAGTATAGAAAACTAAATTTTATATCGAGAAACAATGGAGGATTTAATTTTTTTTAAATATCTACGCGTGTACATACTTCACAGAAGTCAGCGACGAACTGACGCCAGTGCCTCTAGCGAGGAATAGCTTGAACTAAAGGCTGTGACGTCAGGACAACCCAAATTGAAGCTGTGCAACTTTGCTTACAGCAGCTCTACTATGTATCGTAAACGTCGAGTCATTGGACACTTAAGGTTCTTATGAAGGCATTTATTGGTTCACGAAAACAATTAAAAAGCTGTGAACTAAAATTCTTATTATTTTTGTAGAGTAATATCTATTTTTGTATACTACAATCTTTAAAACTATATTCGACAGAAAAATTCGCAAATAAATAACTTTATAAAAAAAGTTGCAAAATATACAGTTATTGGACAGAATTTCAGTGGTGGGACAGCTCATACTAGTTAATGGACAGTTTTAATGAACTTTTTATATATGTTTTAAAAGGAAATAAATTAAATTAATATATTTTTATTTATTTCCTTTTGATGTACATAAATAGTATGGTATCTTTATTAGGAAATTATAAATACGATAATGCAAAAAATTATATTAGAATTTACTTTTTAAGTTTAATGTCACAACTACTATTCAGTCTTAGCGAATATGCTAAAACTGACATTGACATTGGGTCTTTCTGTATGATTAAGTTGATCATGAAATAAAATTTAATATTTAAAATAAAACAGTTTTCTTACCTCATCTATTTTATTTATTTATTTATTTATTTATTTATTTATTCATTGAGGTAACAAACAGTCTTTAACAAAAAAATAATACAAGCTATAACACAAATAGACCTATAGTACCATAAAAAATACAATTTAAACTAACATTCAATAACCTTAATAAATAACATTTATTAATTGGTAAAATATAACCCAAACAAAACAAATCACAACTAATAACAAAAACAACCAAATAACCAAATATTTAACCGAATATCTTTTTTGCTATGTCTATTCTGTATGTTCTCAAGTTTCGTGAAAATATATCGATTGTTTTAAGAAAGGTGTTGTAATAATGGCAGGACCGCCTGAAGAAGGTATTTCTAGCGTAGTTCGTATGATAGGCGGGAATGTGAAAGGTATTTAATGAGCGTGAGGATGCTCGCGGTATTTTAAAATAAATCCTATGTAATAGGGCAGGTGAATTAATTTTAGAATGCAATATTTTAAAGAGGAAAACACTATCAAGAAATTTACGCCTGAGGTCCAACCGATGAATATGATATCTTGCGGCGCTTTCTTCATAGCTTACATAATCAACGGCAGACCTATAATCGAGAGTTCTCAACAATTTCTTTTGCACTCTTTCAATACGACTGATATGAACAGCGTACTCTGGGCTCCAAATTACACTTCCGAACTCTAACGCACTACGAACGTAGGCATTATAAAGTAGAATTAGGGTTTTGGCACGTTTAAAAGGTTTTCCTATTCGGATAATCATACCTAGTTGCTTAAGCGCTTTGGCCACTATGCTGTCGATGTGCTGATTATAATTAAGCTTGGCGTCTAGAACAATCCCAAGATCCCGTACCGAAGAGACTCGATTAAGGGTCCGTCCTCCAATGTTGTAATCATGTGTGATTGGATTTCTCTTCCGTGTGAATGTTATGACTTGACATTTATCTGTATTTAAAAATAATTGATTTGAATTGCAATACCTATCGAAACTATTCAAATCATTTTGTAAGGCCATACAATCATCTACAGTCTTAATAATTTTATATATTTTCGTATCGTCTGCATAGAGGAGGTGAGAAGAATTGTTAAAACATTTTCTTATGTCATTAAGGTACAAGACGAAGAGGAAAGGACCAAGTATAGATCCTTGCGGAATTCCAGATGATGTAAGCAGGAATGAAGATTGGTAGCCTTTCAATGCAACGGCCTGACTGCGATTGGTAACATAGGACTTAACCCATCGCAGGAGGTCACCGTGTACACCGAGTTCCAGAAGTTTATTAATAAGAATGGAATGGCTAATTTTATCAAACGCTTTGGAAAAATCGGTGTACACGGCGTCCACCTGGTAACCTGCGTCCATGGCATTAAGTAAGAAGTCCGTGTACAGACGCCAGATTGGTAGCAACCCCTCGAGCCTGAGAGAAGCCGTGTTGTTCCTCACACAGAACCTGATTCATTACTGAAGTCATGGAAGACGTAATTAGTTTTTCGAAAATCTTACCAAAGCAACAAATTTTTGATATTGGCCTGTATTGTTTTATATCGTGTTTGTCGCCACCTTTGTGTATAGGAGTAACTAAGGACTTTTTCCAGATGGTCGGAAAGCAGCCTTCGGAGATTGATTTTCGATAAATAATGCTAAGCGGAATTGAAAAATCTTTATGCAGTTTACTGATAAGAATTGGATGCACTTTATCATGGCCAGCACCCTTGTTAACGTCCACAGATTGAAATAGCTTTGAGACCTGGCCTTGTGAGATTTCAATTGTTGAGATGTTCACTAACGAGGTGCCATCTAGAGCGACATGAGACGGCGGCTCCTCACTGGTTACGAAAACTGAATTAAAATAATTATTAAACATATTGCAGATGTCTAACGGATTCGTCAAGGTTTCATTATTGAACTTCATGTGTGCAGGTATAGAGTTAGACCCTAAACTTCGATTTAATGAATGACCAAAAGTATCTAGGAGAAGAATTTATTTTGTCTTCGGAAAAATTTATGAAGTTATTATAGCATTCTTTTTGAAGTTGTTTTTCTTTTGAGCGTAACTCTTTAAAGAGTTGGTAATCTAAGTCGTTACTATATTTTTTCCACCTAGTGTGAATTTTGGTTTTATGCCTAATCAATTTTATTAAAGACTTTGAATACCAGGGTGGAAAGTTCGTATTTGACTTAACTAGTTTTTTAGGTATATATTTATCCATTAAGTCATACAAAATATTATAGAAATAAGTTACTGACTCCTCCGTATTAAGATGGGACAGTTCCGTCGACCAATCAACAGCCATTATTCCCGCACTCATCTGCTTAAAATCCGTAGCGTGATAAATAAATTTAAGATGTTCATTTTCTTTTAAATACGCTGTAGTTGGTAAAATGAAATTTATGCACAGGGATTTATGGTGGGCGTCTTCTATAGTTAGTGGGTTTGGGCAACTCGTCACGGAACAGTCACCGTTACTAAGAACCAAATCAAGAACGCGGTTGTTATAATTAGTGCAATTATTGTACTGAAAAACATTCGACAATCTCATAAAATCTGCAAGTGAAGTAGCCTTCAAGTCAGAGTTAGTAATTAATTTAATCGTAGAATTATCATCGCAATACCAAGTCGCGTTGGAAATATTAAAGTCTCCAAGTATCAAAAAGTAATCAGAAGGATTATTCAAAATAAATTCGGACGTATTATCGTAAAAGGTTTGAAGTTTTTCGGTATGATTATTACCGTGCGAATAGTAACAACTCGCAATGTGAAGCATTATGCGGGCCGGGACGCGAGGGTCGCGGGGGCTGTGCGCTCGCGCCGCGGCCGCCGGCAGCTCCAGGCTGACCCACAGCGTCTCAGATCCGCGCTCAGTGCACAAGCCGTCGTTGCGGCGCGCGCACAAGCCCCGCCGCACCGCTATCAGTACGCCACCGCCACGGGAGCCCCTCCCGTCACTCATTACGCGATCTCTTCGATAAACGTCGTATTTGTTATAACAATATTCGCAGTCATTAAAATCGGGCGTAAGCCAGGTCTCAGTTAAAACTATTATATCATAATCATTTAGTAATATATTAGATGAAAAACTGTGTGACTTAGTGCGTAAACCCCTAGTGTTTTGGTAATAAATAGTTAAGGAATTCAGTTCAAGCATTGCGAATGGATAGTATAAATATCGAACAGTTGTGTGTGACCCGAACATAACGCCATTACGTGAAAAAACACCCTTCTCAGTCGGTCTGCCACATAAAACAAAAACGTTTTTAGTCATCAAGTAAATTAGCGAGAATACGAGTATATAGAAAAGCTGCAAGGTTTTTGTGTATGTTACACTTATGCATAAAATATTTGCAAAAATATTAATTAGTAAACCATGAACAGAGTAAATAATAATTTTACCAAATATAAAGCGAGCATACAGGTTATTGTTATTGGTATATAATAGTGATAGAATTGTTTCATATGAGATTTTAATAATAATTGCGTGTTGAGATGAAAATATTGTTATTTGTTTCGGTGGGTTAGGTATCAAAGTAAAAATAAAAAAGTAATAGTGAAATTTGAGTGATAAACATATACGAAATAGTCATTTAATTTTAAGTAAGTCTAATTCATTTGTAATACGTATGATTTTCGACACTTCGTTTTTACGCATTAGGATCTTACAATCTCTAACCCATAGATAGGTATAGTTTTTTTCGGTTTTTAGTTCACGGGCGCGTTTAAGTAGTTATTTGTTGGATGGCGTAAGATGATCAGATATGTAGATAGCGGAGGCGGGTCCCTGTAGGCTGATGTCGGCGGTGGTGAGGGTGCGGCGCACGCGCATCGCGGCCAGCAGCTGGTCCTTGCGGCGGCGCTGCGTGAACCGCACGATGATGGAAGGATGCCGCAGAGTATGCTTGTCGTCAGTCATGTGCCGGCGAACTCGATGCACACAGTCTATATCTGTTTCACATAGGCTAAAACCCACCACAGAACAAATGTCGTTCAGAATTGAATTAAGGTTTTCACCATTACGGAGTGGTATTCCAGATATCTCGACATTATTTAACCTGCAGAATTGATCATGCATATTATTATCCTGTTTGAGTGTGGTGATAGTATCCTGTACCTTTTTTAAATCTTTTTGTAGAACAGTTACGGTGGAAACTTTTTCTTCAAAGCTGTTAAGTCTACCCTCAAGATCCATGAATCTGAGCTCCATGTCGCTCCACTTCGCGTCCAGTTCTTGTAAACAATTTTTAGTGCTGCTTACATCGGATTTGATTTCATTCAAGTCGGTTTTCATAATGTTAAAATCCGCACGTAGATTTTTTATTTCCATTAAAACGTCAGCTAATGAAACGTTGCTTGCGGAGTCCGTGGGTTGAGCGCGGCAAGAAATACATCGCCAGGCAGTTTTTTTCTCATGCCCCATTCTTCGGTAACTGGACTCGGATACTCCAGCACAGCCAAAGTGATAACGGCCATCACACTTGCCACAAAGAACAAAGTCAGTAACGGTATCCTTACACTTTGCACAATTCATTATAGCAATAAGATAATAGTCTACAGCGCGAGTAAAAGAAAAAGAAAAACAAACTCTTATTAGGTTTAGTGAATGCTAATTCTTATGCTGATAGAACACGTAAGATATTTTACGAGAAAGCAAGAGACGCGTCCGTCGCTTACGTGTCTACGCGTGACTATGCGTAGACACGTAAGCGTAATCTATCGCGTAAATATATTTTAAATTGAAGTTTCAGTGTCTTTCAGACCTCGTGAAGTGGTAAATTCGGGTAAAAAGAGTTTTATTTTATAGATAAAAACACCAAATAAAATCAATCCCAGCTGGGACTCAAACCTAGATCTCTCGCATCTCTTGTATTAGATAATGAATTATGAAAATTTAAGATAATGTTAAGAAATGATTAAATTTAAAAACTTAGAAAAAAAAACCATCCATGGCGCAGTAGATTCAAAAATACTGCAGCTCTGTATGGAACACACAGTATATAATATATAATCATGCTATCGAACATATTCAGCAAAAATTCCTAAAGCATCTCAGCTACAGACTTTCACTGACTCATAAATTGTACCCAGAAGCTTGTAAGCAACACCGAATTCTATCTCTGGAATCCAGACGTACCCTGCTTGATATGATTTTCTTGTATAATATATGTAACGGTTTTATAGACAGCAATATACTTACTCGCCTCATCCTTACTCTGCGCACTCCTTCTGCAAGGACAAGACATACAACCCTCTTTTGTCTGCAACACACAAAAACTAACTACACACAGAATTCCATTATACACAGATTACAAAATACTTACAATAAGAAATTCGCCCAAGTCACTGATATTTTTCATAACGGTAAGGCTGAGTTCAAGCGAGAAATACAACAATTACTCATTAAGAGTTGATTAATATTCATTTGTAATCTAACAATGAGCATATTCCATGAAATAAAATTACAACCAAATACGCATATACACTACACTACACTCGCACTACACACACATATACTCTTAAACACATACCCTATTGATTGACCTTTTTTATTTTTACTTTTTTTATTTTTATTTTTCATGTTATTTTAATTTTTTGTAATAATTATTAATTTTTTTGATCTTCTATGTTATCTATTGTAATTACATTTAAATTTAAGCATATATTAAATTTTCTGTATATATCATTTCTCATGTAGTCTGCTATGCAATATATAAAAATTGTATGTCCGTAACTGGCTGTCAGTGTAACATTAAATGTAATTAATAAATATGTATAAGAGCTGTGGATATTGTGATAAATAAATAAATAAAATAAATAAAAATTCAAAATTCAAAAAGTTTTATTCATCTTAGGAATTTCACAAAACACTTGATAAAGTCAGTCATCACATACTTGAAGTACTTAGTTACACGCTACTGCGCCAATCGTGAGGTCGCTGGTTCGATTCCCGTACGGAACAAGAAATAATAAATCCGGGTCTGGGCATTGTTTCTATATATTTATTATATTCTTGGTTCCCCCTAGCTTGCTACATGGTAGGTATCTCATAAAACATCACTCTGAGGCCATGTAGTTGGTATGATTGTCTGGGGATTTTTAATATTCATTTTGCGAGGCTTTTTATAACTGAAGGTACCTGGTTGTATAGACTTTTCCTGTATTACTTTCAGGGCTGATCCAACATTTGTAATAAGCTCGCCATTGCTTTTAATAAATAGCACAACCTTACAGCGTCATTCTAGGTGACTGCTACGCCTGTTGTAGGATTCTGGTAGAAAGCTATTATTTCGTTGCCCAGCTCTTTGCAATATTTACAATATAAGTGAGATGGGCTTTATGACTATCTAAAAATTTAAGACGGGATATTATGCGCCTTTGGTAAATGAGAGTGAAGTATGTTTGTTAAGTATTCGAAAAAAGTCCATTCTCTAGGAATTTTCAGTGGTATTCTCTTTTAATTGGAGGCAGCCATAGATGGACACGCGTTACCATCAGGGAAACAATTTAACATAACTGTTTGGAGTCTTTGCTACCTTGATGAATTTCGTGATCATTATTAGCTGCAACTTTACCAATTTTCAGGCATAATTTAATTCCACTTTCATCACCACTTTAGCTCCTAATATTAATATTCATTGAAAATATGTAACAAGTTGTTTTGTGATCAGTAGTCTTGAATTTTAGAAAACGATCGCCTTTTAATGCGAAACAAACGTACTAGAGTGCATTTACATCTTCACTGGTACGGAATACAAAAACTAGGTGTCTTTTTAATAACCCTTTAACATCCTTGTTCTTCTTTCTTTGAAAATACAGTTACTGAACACCTGTCCATTAATTAGATTTCACTTAAAATAAAAACTAGTTATTGGACAGTCCATTAAAACATATAAATTATAGTATAGGGTTCCAATTCCTATTAAATTCTATGCAAAATACTAAAACACTTTATGATGTTTTGGACAAAACATATTATGATGAACGTAAAAAAATAAATAATTGCTATTAACTATTACTGTTGAACTTACCTATTTCTTAACTTTTCACTTGAAAGACGACTGAACTTCAAGGACGCCCCGCAAAAATATATTATTAAAACTTATACTGCGATTTATTGGATTTTTTCAAACATTTTGGTACTGTTATAATACAGAGTTTAAATGAATACCGACTGCGAGGTTCTCGTTTTAAAACAACCTTAATTATACGTGAATTATTGTTTACTGTCCAATGATTGTTAGTGTCCAATGACTCGTAGTTTACCCTATCTGCTTTGTGTCCGTAATCAACGCGCGGGCTTGCAGAGGCCGGCCGGCGCGTCTCGGAAAGATTCGTTGGACCTCGGGTATAGTCGGGTCAGTACGCTCTCAGGTCCAAAGGTCTCGCGCATGGGATTGAGTTATTTTGTTACACTACGAAATAAATAATGTTTTGATACTGACGTTATAATGCCTCCTTTTACAACAATGTAATTGTGTTTCCCAGCGAGGAGCCCTCGAAAATGGACCGCCTCGTGTGGGAGGCACTGGCCGACTGCGAAGTGGACGCGGAGCGGCACCCCGCCGTCGCCAGGTGGCGCCACAGCGTCGCGCTCTACTCCCAGCAGGAACGGAACAGGTACCCACGCCACTTATCATTGACTAGCCACCGCGAAGGTTTTACCCGCGTAACTTTTGATCCCGTGGGAATTTCGGGATAAAATATCACCTATCACCTTCCTCAAGAGTTGGGCTATCAAATGTAAAAATAATTTTTCGAATCCCACTTGTAGTTTCTGAGATTCGCGCGTTCAAACAAACAAACAAACAAAAAAACAAACTCTTCAGCTTTATATATTAGTATAGATAACACTTCATATTTCAGGCAATATAAGTGTAAAGTAAAATTAAAATAGGTTTACTGTGACAGCAGTACTTACACATAAAAGTAACAAAAATAAATATATATATATATATATATATATATATATTTATATATATATATATATATATTTATATATATATATATATATAGCAAAAAAACTTAAAATAAACAAGAGCTTAAAAATTCAAATAAAAAATTAAATATAAAATACTGCTGAAACAAAGGCACACAACTCAGCATGTGCTTTATTGCGTATGGCAAAAAAGCGCTGATTTTCAGTTGTGTCCTAATATTTGGTGACTGTCCTCAGATAAATTAAATATAAGTAAAAAAAATTAATAAAGTAATTGATATAATATAGAAATAAATCTATATCTATACTAATATATAAAACTGAAGAGTTTGTTTTTTTGTTTGTTTGAACGCGCTAATCTCAGAAACTACAAGTGGGATTTGAAAAATTATTTTTGCATTTGATAGCCCAATTTTATCCCGAAATTCCCACGGGATCAAAAGTTACGCGGGTAAAACCTCGCGCGGTGGCTACTAGTAATAACATATTTTAAAGACAAATTTATGCATATATAATTGACAAAAATAATAAAAAATAAACCACACCAATCGGTTTTTTTCTGATCGGATTGGCCTAGTAAAAACTATCGATCCACGTCGAATAATCCTTTTTATCATCGATTGATTGGTTGTCACCCTAAGAAAGGGTGTGGGGGCCTAGGATCAAATCAAGTCCTATCCGCCAGTTATTGCCACCACTTCACCACTGTGTTGACTCTGTTACTGCTATTAATTCACTTTCAACAACAAAAATATACAGGGTTGATTTTTGGTCACCAGCCTTTAAATATTAGTTTCTTTGATACGATATAAACATACCTGCATATTTATTTAAGCGTCGCTCAGTAAAAAAAAGTAGAAATATGGAACCACAAACGTTTTTGAAAATAGTCGCTGTTGATGAACATAGCTACTACGACGTGGAATTTCATTGTTAAGACGTAAGTACTACGAGATGTTTTGTAGTAGCGCGTAGTCGACTTTATTGTAATGTTAATTTAGAGTGACCATGCTTAGCTTAACATGTTAGCGGATATATTAATTCCCTTGTACAAAAAATATTTTTTTTTGCAAAATTCGTTTCTATAAATGATACTTATTGTGTAAAAAAAATTTGGCTGATGACCACAAATCAACCCTGTATAAAAATAGCAAAGATATTATTGACATGGATTTGTATTTATATTTTGGCGATACGCCGCCGTCGCGCCATGTACTCCAAACATAAATTAAACAACATAAACAAAGTGCCATCACTGTTTTTTCGTAAATGTTCACTCAATAAGAGGCAGCTTTAACCGGATCTTAGTCTTACTTCATGTAATCTACAATTTGTTATAAGATAGAGCTAATGATGATTTTGATAGTGAATAGACCGTTATCAGTCGTAACACTATCATCGCGTATAGTTATATTTTCCTTTTTAACTTTACTATTCGGTGACGAATATTCGCGAGGGATCTAAAATGTATAAATCAACCGTAATAACTTATACAAGGTGTTCTGCTTGATTTCCAATAACTCTAGGTTATTAATGGGATTATGTAATAGAATCAAAAAACATGTGATTATTTTTCAATTTTTTTTTTGTTTTTATTATTCATACAAAATAATTCAATTAAGTCAAAACATCTCATATAAGCACCTTTATGCAAAGACATGGCATTTTCTATCCCTTTTTTTATCGCTATGAACAGGTGCATTTCACAACGCTTTGCGTTGTACATTGTATGCAACATTCCCCAACATTTAAAATGTTTTTGTTGTTTATTGTATGGCTTCAGAGACACGCGTCTATTGAATTAATTTTTCTTAGTTGTTTTTTTTATAAGTTCTAGTTGCTGTAACTAAACTCAATATAATGAAGACCCGATTTTTCAATAATCAGATAAAGTTTATCTGCCGAATAAAGCTTAACTCGAGAAATTAAATGGTCTTCATTCTTAATATTATAATAACAGAAAACTATAAAGCATTAATCCGAAAGGTTTATTCATCAAATAACTTTATTTGACTGTTGAAAAATCAGGCCTAGATATGTTTTCAAACGACTTTCATATAAAGAGGAGGTTCTCAATTCATCTGTATGTTTTTTTATTGTGTCTTTGTTACACGATATTTCGGACAATTATGAATTGATTTTGAAAATTGTTGTTTCATGTGATAGAGGATACTTCATAGTTGGTCCCATTTAAATTTCATCGAAATCGGTTGAGTACTTCGTTGAAAATTTCAAACTTTTGAAAAAAATATGTATGATTTCGGAGAACGTTTACGTTGATGACATTCGCAACTGAGCCAAAGTTTTGACGTGAAGTCGGTTTTTTTAATGCTCTGCATTCGTTGATTATTTAAGTCTGTAGTTTCTGTGAATAATAATTAAATAATACTGTATTGTATGTTTGCGTCAGTTGGCCGGCTGCCCCGCTGGGTCACGACGACAGCGTGTCTACCCTCAACAGCTCGTGGCGCGTCGCGAGCCCCGCGAGGCATCCCTGCAGCACTCCCAACAGGGACAATAATTCTAGGAATCTGCCTTTGCAGGTATGTCTATTTACTATTTGTATCTAAATCTATGTAAACTTCCATTACTTTATAAGTAACAGCAAAGTGTAAAACAAACTGCGTGCATGTGTTTTTCGTGTTATGAACTTGACACTATCCAAATTACATTTAAAATTAGGTAAAACCAGGTATTTATATTTAAATGCCTTTTTTAATATAAACAACTTTAATTGCCTTTTCTTACCAAAGTTGTGTATGCCTATAATAGGCATACATATAAGAAATGTACCGGAACAATTTTACATGTAAATTTTATTATATGTTATGCTGTTGGTGTACCTTATGAATAAATAAATAAAATTCAGTAAAATTCTTTCATTCTTTTTTAAACCCTTTAAGGGATGTATTTCAAAAAAAAAAACAGCCGTGGCCCAAGTTTATTAACTATTTTGCACAACTCTGTCCAGTAGTGGAAAAGCCTTGAAAATGTAACCGTTAAACAGAGAGACAGACAGATAGACTTTGGCATTTAAAATAATAGTTTGGATATGTACTGTTTTTTAAAATGTGCGTTATATTTAACTAGCTTTATCCCGCAACTTCGTATGCGCTTAACTACCTTTCTCGTGAAAATTTCAGAAACTATACAACCAGACACCCACTGCAAAGAACCTTTATACCAAGTATCACACCCATGCACTCAAGGAATAAGTTTTTTTCACACAAACTAAAAATCATATATTTCCCCCGTGGGAATTTTGGGAATTTTTTTCGTAACACAACCAGTCACTCTTTGAAGAACCTTCATGCCGAGTATTACATCCGTACACTCAAGGAATAAGATTTTTCATACAAACTAAAAAGTCCCACCCCTTCCCGTGGGAATTTCGGGAATTCCTTCCATAATACAAACAGACAGTTATTGAGGAACCTTTATATCAAGTATCACATCCGTGCACTCAAGGGATGGGATTTTTTCACACAAACTAAAACATCATATATTTCCCGTTCCCGTGGGAATTTCAGGAATTCCTTTCATAACACAACCAGACACATATTGAAAAACCTTTACACCAAGTTTCACATCGGTGCATTCATTTTTCATACAAACTAAAAAGTCCTATATTTCTCGTTCCCGTGGGAATTTCGGGAATTTTTTTCGTAACACAACCAGTCACTCTTTGAAGAACCTTCATGCCAAGTATCACATCCGTACACTCAAGGAATAAGATTATTCATACAAACTAAAAAGTCCAACCCCTTCCCGTGGGAATTTCGGGAATTCCTTCCATAATACAAACAGACACTTATTGAGGAACCTTTATATCAAGTATCACATCCGCGCACTTAAGGGATGGGATTTTTTCATACAAACTAAAACATCAAATATTTCCCGTTCCCGTGGGAATTTCGGGAATTCCTTTCATAACACAACCAGAAACATATTGAAAAACCTTTACACCAAGTTTCACATCGGTGCACTCAATGAATAAGATTTTTCATACAAACTGAAAAGTCCTGTATTTCCCGTTCCCGTGGGAATTTCGGGAATTCCTTCCTTAGTGCACCCCTACATCCCCTAAAGAATGTATGTTCCAAATTTCAGCTCTCTACGCCCTGTAGTTACGGCTGTACGTTGTCTGTCAGTCACTCAGTCACTCAGTACCTCAGTCACTCAGTACCTCAGTCAGTAACGGAACAGTTTTATATATATTGATTTAATATTAAATAGTAAAACTACTGCATCTAATAAATTATTTAGTGTATCTTTGTGATTAATCTTTTTACTAAAAAAATGAAATCATGTCGACATAAACATGTCGAGCTCTCGATGACGACTACTAGTGCTTGCGGTGACAACACAGCGTCGTTCTCACCCGTGCCTACTGTTCCCACTTGGTTATGCGTGCTCTATACTTTCTTTTTATTACTCTAAGATTAGGAATTTATATTTTTACTTTAACTTTTTGGTAAGTTACTGAGACCGGCAGTGGGCACATCTAAATAAATTTTATACATAATGATATATTTCACAGGTGTCCAGCTGGGTTCGCATCACGGGTCCCAACTCGCCTCGCGCCGCTCTCGCTTCCAACGCCATCCCGCACAACGCTAGCTTCGGGTTCTAGTCCCGCCGGCGACAGTTATCTACCGTACATGTACCGATATACCGGGTGAGACATAGCTCGTCAACAGATTGTTTCGTATTGTTTAACTTTAGTGGAACAACAGGCAAAAATAAGCAAACGTTCTTCGATAATTCGTTATTTTTTAACCGGATTTATCGCGTATATATTTAACATTATTTTTAACTCGACGTTTCGGTGTCTTTGCAGACCCCGTGGTAATGAACGACTGATCATTACATGCGATAAATCCGCTTAAAATTGTTTTATTTTATGAATCGTAAAAATTGAAGACAATATTATGATAAATCGTTTTTTTTTTTACTTTAGACACCCTAATCGATTCATTTAACTGTCATAGACCCATAGCATTAGGGTGAGCATAAATTGGTGTTGTTGCTGTTTAAAATTTATATTCAATACAGTTTGTTTGCTTCTAGAGTTATTAAATGTATTGCCTTAAAATACTGTTATAGGAGCTAAAGTGTGGTTGACGACTTATGTTACACCCTGTATATTGAGATCAACTCCGCATTACGGTCTCCAATTTTAAGTTTCTCTTATGTCAAATTAAGATACTTAAAACTTAAGAGTTCTTAGCAAAAACTTATTTTGAAACCCTCTAGATTAATATAAAACAGAGTTAAAATTTGAGAGTATAATGTGTAATTGAGCTGATACTCTTTATTTAAGACACTCAAAGGTCTCTAAATTCTAGTGTAATTATAGAATAAATATCATTAGCCGCGGCAAATTTTAAAACGTAACAGAAAGTTTATATTTTTAAATTGAAATATTAAGAATTATGTGACATTTTGAAATTTTGATTATCTCATTTTTTATAGAACGTAAAATTGTGGTGTTAATTTTTTTTTTGTAATTTTTTAATGTAATTGACAATGATTAGATATAAAGAAACAAAGACTTCGAATGTTATAGATTTGTGTAATTCTTATGAGATAGGTGTTATGGAATTTGATTCGTATATGAAAATTGTGATTGTAATTATTATTATTGAATTTAAAGTGACATTACTTATTTGAATACTCTTATTGGACGTATATTTTAATAAGTTGAATGTTGACATTATTTTAGTATTAGCTTTTGTCCCTGGAGGGACGGCTTACTGTATGACATAAAAATAAGATTATATTGTTATTCTGTTAGAGGTTCAGATAATTGACAAGTTAATACAGTACTGCAATAGACCTCACGTTCTTTATTTCTAATACGAAGAGATAACGTTATTATAGACGCGTTTTATTTTGATTGAAAATAATAATATTATGTACTTAACTTAGTTTGCTCGCACAGTAATAAAATGTTTTGACTGAAATTTTAAATCGTAATTTTACCTGATAATAAGCGATGGTACGACCGAATAAAGACCAGATTAGTTTAGAATAGACATGGCATCACACGTTGCCTAAACAAATTTAAGATTAGGCTTATATAGGTATTTTGCAACAGTTTTAAGCTTATCATAAGGCGGACCAATATGGATTAGTCGATCGATTAGCATGTCGGTTGATACAAAACATGTTTTTCTAAATCGTCCTCTTCTTAATTTTCCAAATAGAAGCTTGAAAATTGAAATTAAACGCAACCAATGCTAATTCGAAAGCACTAAAACTTTGAAAACTTATATTAATATTTGTTACAAATAAATGAATTTAATGTCACTTAGTTATGAGAGATACGAAAATGGGGCCCGCATTGTTGATTTAACTTACATATGGGTTTAAATTCAAAAATACGCGGTTTAAGATACTAAATATTAGTCTCTATGTTATCAGCAAGTCTCTCAAATACTTTCCGCAGGTTATTGAGTTGTGTCATAGGCTGGTCGCTATAATTCAAAACTTTTGTATCTTGTACTGTACTGTATGCTTGTGTAGTTATCAGAATTACTGGGAATTATAAACTGGCCTTATAGACAGATATTGGACATTTTCAGTTTAGTGTATGATTTATATTCCATTTTTTACGTGGTTAAGCAATAGATAGACGCCTCAAATAGAATAAAAGTTTTATTTTGAAATTGTAACGTCCTATGTATTGTATTTGCGTGTGATCCTATTTTTATAATATAGAAATGTATTTAAATATAATAGTGATGTAATTTTTATATTCCCAAATTGCATTTTCATTACCTAAGTTTGTTAATGTTTTAGGAACCGAGTTAGCCTCTGTCGATCGTGCTATGTTGTCACGTTGGATAGCATTTATAGTACAGACTCAACTTCACCCCTTAAAATAGGATATTTCGCCAAAAGTGTATCTGAAATGTTAATGTTTGTACTTTTATATTTTAGGAAAAGTGATAATATTAAAAATTGCTTTTTATATAAAAAAATATGTATATTCACAAAAACGATAAATTTAAAAATAAATATTTGATTCCACCCCGTAGTTTCACTTCACACTTGAGACACATGAATAATTTAGTTCTCCCAGAAGTTGTCGTCTTCTAAAGACTTGGCGAACGATACCGGGGAGCCGTCGAGTTCCCGCCGACTGGTGTAGTTGTCGACATCCTGAGAAAAGTCGTCCGTGTAGTCGTCGTTGGAGTACTCTTTGGATTTATCCCGAGGGGAGGCCGTGTTCGAGCACAAGTTGCCTTCGCCCGAAGCCTTCCTATCATTGCGTTTCAACTGCCGTCGCTTCGTCTCTTTCTCCGACAAGTTCGGGCAAAAAAACAGCCATGGCCCAAGTTTATTAACTATTTTGTACAACGGCTGCACTAAGCTAGAACCAAGTATCTCGTTTTTTTTTAATTTTTGATTTTTACACCGTTGGATTCCTTATCAAAAGACGCACATTCCTACATTTAAAAATAACACATATACCCTTTTGGTTTTAAAGCTATTAAGAAAAAAAGGATTCAAGTATCTCAATTTTGACAAGAAAATAAAGCTAAAACCAAGTATTTCGACAGAAAAAAACTAAAATCAAGTATGTAGGTCAAACGCGGGTTTAGTCACTTATAAAAAAAAAAAATGTCAAACCAGACTTACATGGTTTTAGGCACGGAGGAAATATATAGAGGAGCTGCCCTATCCAGTTTTTTCTACGGACTCAAGTGAAGCCTACGGGCGGGGTGCGGGAGGGGTAAGCGGTGGGTTATGGCCAATCATAGCCAAACAGGCGATGGCATTAGTCACCTAGTAGCGAGCAGGTGCGGTCGCAGACTGAAATTTTGGGGGGGGTCATATCTGAATTTTGGGGGGGGTCACAACAATTTTTTTTTAATCAGAAGTATCTTTTTTAGCTTCTTTTCTTATAAGATGTTCATCTTTTCATGATTTTGGGGGGGTCATGTCCCCAGTGACACCTGACGCGCCTGGGACCGCGCCTGGTAGCGAGTAGTAAAAACCGGTTGAAACATAAGGTTAAAATATTCACATGATCATCAAAAAAGTTCAGCTATACTTTACTAGGTGGCTCTAGTTTTTTAACGAAATTTCATACGTTCCAAATCTGTCAGCAAAAACCGCGAAATAAAAGTATTTCTACTTGACGCTAGATAGCGCAACATTTTTTCGCGGCATAAAAATCACCTAGGCAACAAATAACAATCTGATAATTTTGGACACAAATCATTGGAAAACAATTTGTAAAAAATAATTATGAATGAAATTATCTTCGTGGTAAGTTAATTTTATTTGGATTGTCAATGTAATCAATATATATAAAACTGTTCCGTTACTGACTGAGTGACTGAGGTACTGAGTGACTGAGTGACTGACAGACAACGTTCAGCCGTAACTACTGGGCGTAGAGAGCTGAAATTTGGAACATATATTCTTTAGGGGATGTAGGGGTGCACTAAGGAAGGAATTCCCGAAATTCCCACAGGAACGGGATATATAGGACTTTTTAGTTTGTATGACAAATCTTATTCCTTGAGTGCACCGATGTGAAACTTGGTGTAAAGGTTTTTCAATATGTGTCTGGTTGTATTATTCTGGTTGTATTGTATTCGACGACCGGCTGGTGTAGCGGTAACATAAATTGCCTTCTATGCCAGAGGTCCTGGGTTCGAATCCCGGCGGCGACGGATATTTGTGTGATGAACACAGATATTAGTCGTCAAGTCATGGATGTTTATATATTTATTTAAGTTTATTCTAATAAAAAATATGTATTTATTCAATATGTATGTTTATATATTTCTTAAGTATATCAGTTATCTAGTATCCATAACACAAGTTCTTTAAGAAACTTAATTTGGGCTAGATAATGTCGTGTGAGTGTCAGAAAAATATTTAATATTTAATATTTAAAAATATTTAATTATGAATGGAATTCCCAAAATTCCCACGAAAACCGGAAATATATGATGTTTTAGTTTGTATGAAAAAATCCCATCCCTTGAGTGCACGGAATTCCCGAAATTCCCACGGGAAGGGGTTGGACTTTTTAGTTTGTATGAAAAATCTTATTCCTTGAGTGTAAGGATGTGATACTTGGCATGAAGGTTCTTCAAAGAGTGACTGGTTGTGTTACGAAAAAAAATCCCAAAATTCCCACGGGCACGGGATGTATATGATTTTTAGTTTGTATGAAAAAAACTTATTCCTTGAGTGCATGGGTGTGATACTTGGTATAAAGGTTCTTTGCAGTGGGTGTCTGTTTGTATAGTTTCTGAAATTTTCACGATAAGGGTAGTTAAGCGCATACGAAGTTGTGGGATAAAGCTAGTTCCTTTATAAAAGTATACAAAACTAAATTTTACATCGAGAAACAAAGGTGGATTTAATTTTTTATTTATATCTACGCGTGTACACTGTACATACTTCACTGAAGTCAGCGACGAACTGACACCAGTGCCTCTAGCGAGGAATAGCTTGAACTAAAGGCTGTGACGTCAGGATAACCCAAATTGAAGCTGTGCAACATTGCTTACAGCAGCTCTACTATGAATCTGCTTTGTGGTTTTAGGTATTTCATCTCCATTTGCTTGTTTTTATGTTTGCCTAACCATTGATAAACTTGCATTTAGCTTTTTGAAATACTCAAACAGAGTCAAGGTCACTCCCGCCTACAGTGACAGCGTTTCGTTTTCACTCTATTTAATAAAAGTATAATGGTATAAATCATTCAAAAATTGACTTTCAAGTGAAAGTTTCAAAATCAATTATAAAGAAACAATATTTTTCATTATGATAAGTTCGTTTATATTTGAGTGATGAAATTTTATTTTATTTTCGTTTCGTGACTATTATTGGAAGAAACTAAAAACTAAACGCATAATTAAGATTTTCGCGTGATTTCTTAGAAGTAGTGTTATTTTTTGTTTTACGATTTTTTTTTAAATTTTAAGTAAACGACTATGTTTTTTATATTAAGTTTCATATAGACGTACGAGGGCGAATCAAAAAGTTCTTAGAACGAATACAAAAAAAAAAATTTTGGAAATAAGTGAAAATCACTCGGGGCTAAGTCAGGAGAATATGGTAGGTGATCAAGGACTTAGAAGCCAGCACTGCGGATTGCGGTGAGCGCAACTTCCGAACTGTTATATATAATATATGTACCTAGAAGTGCACACTAGCCTAACTAACGTAAAGCCCTGTCAGCACAATAGATAGCATTTGGTTTTAGTAGATTGAATAGAAGTTCAGTTCGGATCCGACATCCAAAGAAGTGACACTTACCGTTTTATTAGAGCCCCAATTTTTGTAAACCTTCATTAAGTTAAGTTTGAATTAAAGTTCTTTTTAACCCCCGACGCAAAACGAGAGGGGTGTTATAAGTTTAACGTGTCTGTGTATCTGTCTGTGGTATCGTAGCTCCCAAACGGATGAACCGATTTTCGTTTAGTTTTTTTTTGTGTTATAGATAATTGTATATATAATTGACTGTAAGACTTGTACTTTAAAATATTTTTATTTTCCGAGCGTCGTCGCCGCGTCGGGGGACCGCTAAGTGAGAAAAACAGTTGTCAGTTGCAGATTGCATCAAAAGAATTCACTCCGAAAAATTCGTAAAATCGACACAACCATCAACGTCGTCTGCCCTCACGTGTCTGCCCGTTCGGGTCGCCACACTTGGTGACGCCCACCCCCGCGCCGCAAGCCGCACACCAAGCTCGCCGCGCGCGGCATTACGTAGAGCGTAGACTATGCATGAAACTTAAGATCGCTCATACCTAAATGTAATAATAAATTAGCTGTTGTTGGCTTAATACTTTATATACTTGAGCGGTCCCCGACGCGGCGACGAAGCTCGGAAAATAAAAATATTTTAAAGTACAAGTCTGACAGTCAATTATATATGGGACGATAATAATTAGAATAGGTTTAAAATATTATTTGTTAGTTTTTAAGGTCTTTTTTTGGGTCGGGGGTTTTTAAAATTTTTAATTTTACTTTTTTAAAAAAGGATTCGGGCTTTTTCTTTTAACAAATTGGTGGCAGCGGTGGGATACCGACGGCGAAGGTATCCTTGGGACGTCTCCGTTCGGGCTCGATAAGTGAAATAAGTGAACAGTGTCCAAGTGTTCCAAAAAAAATATTATGTGCGTGGATCCGTTCTCAAATACTACACTCTACAAGTATTGTCGCATTATCCTGACAATAAAATCCTGCTGAGAAAATAGTCGTCCAAGAACGACATTCAAGAAGAAGAGCGTTAACCCTGACGCTATACCTACACCCTTACTGCGTGGTCTTCATCAGTTACCTAAGGAAGGTACCTACTCCAGTTCCAGAGAAACTCCTGGTTCCTTATAAAAGGAACACTATTTCCGGTAACCGTTTGCTAAAAGCGGTCATGTTCCTGTGTATTTTCATCGTGTACCTTTAAGTGTTCTTTTCAAACTTACTTTCTTCAAATCCTGTGAGTGACAAGTGAATATTGTACAATCAAAAAAAAAAGGAACTGATTTATCGTCTACATTCCTAAGCCACAACGATTTTTAGAATTAAGGTTAGCCGGCCCTACCTTATCAGTGGCTATTGAAACTTAGTGGACGCCTGTTACACCGAACGATTTTTTGTTTCAGTATCGTAATTTTATATTTTTTATACCCTACTATTTTATTCGTGCTTAAATTCAAATTCTATTATAAAATATCATGTCAGTAAAAGGCGAAAAGATGGAAATACAAATTGGAACCTTATTTAAATTTATTAAGCCTTTTGATGGTTCAAGAGAAAAATTAAATTCATTTTTAAACAATTGTGAAAATGTAATTAATTTAGCTTCTGATGGTCAGAAATCAATTCTATTCAAATATATACTCTCACAGTTAGAGGATAAAGCTGAAACAGCTTGCTCTATCAAAGAGTTGAATTAGCATTAACATTTCTAATCATAATAATGATCATAGCAGTAAAAACAAGCTACTTATATGTGCCGTTTACATACCTCCACCTGTCCAGCGGCATATTCTAAATAATTTTATTGTAAATGTTAGAAAATTTTTGTATGATGCTGAACAGGTTTTGATAGTCGGGGATTTTAACTTAAGTTGCATTAACTGGACACAACATAAAGACGATTCTGATTGCAAACCGGATGTGAAAAATAGTTCTCTCGCAGGTGATTTGATAGATTTTGCAAACCTATTTAATTTGCAGCAGTTTAACAACATTGTAAATAGCAAATCTAAAATTTTGGATTTAGTTTTTAGTACAACTCCCATAGCTGACATAAGCACTGCGGATATACCACTAGTGAAAATTGATCCTCTGCATCCGCCTTTGGAGTTTTCTTTTCGGCAATTACACTATAATACTTTGAGGCCTAAACTTATTGCAAAAAGAAACTTTTTTAAAGCCGACTATGACTCTATAAAAAATGAACTCGGTAACAAGCCGTGGGACACACTTCTGTCTTCCTGTGAAAATAGGTATAGACCAAATGACAGAAAAATTCTATGATATATTAAATGAGGTAATCCAATTTCATGTGCCTGTGCAAAGGCGAAAGAATTCCGACTATCCAAACTGGTTTTCTAGGCGGCTAATCTCTTTACTCAGGGAGAAAAATAAATACCACACTCGTTACAAAAAATATAAAAATCCCCGAGATCAATATTCTTTTGAATTATTAAGAGATCGATGCGAAAAGTTATTGACATGGTCATATCGCCAATATGTTAATTGTATTGAGACAACTTTAAAATCGAATCCAAAGCTTTTTTGGTCGTTTATTAAGAGCAAGCGTAAAAATCAAAGTTCCTATCCCGCAGAGATGAACTTAGGATCTGACAAAGCAAGCGCGGGCGAAGCAATCTGTAACCTGTTCGCTAAAAGCTTCTCTCAGGACTTTAGTCTGACGTTGCATACACCATCCCACTTTCAAAATTCCGTATCCTCTGCTTGTAATTACATAGGTAAATTTTCAATCAGTCAAATGTCTATTTATAAAGCACTTAACGAATTGGATCCGAATAAAGGAGCGGGCTCTGATGGTATCCCCTCAATATTTATTAAAAAATGTGCTAAAGTTTTAAGCGTGCCACTCGAGTTATTGTTTAATAAATCTCTTGAATCGGGGATATTTCCGAAGGTATGGAAATCTTCACTTGTAGTCCCTTTATTTAAAACTGGAGACAAAAAGAATATCAAAAATTATAGACCAATATCCTTACTTCCCATTTTTGCAAAGGTTTTTGAAAGTCTAATAAATCCTATTTTGTCTTGGCATGTTAAACGTAGTTTAAGCCGACAACAACATGGGTTTATCCGACTTAGATCCACTTGCTCTAACCTAGTAGATTTTGTAGAGACTCTTTCTAAATCAATTGACAACCATACCCTAATGGACGTAATTTACACGGACTTTAGTAAAGCTTTTGACAGAGTTAATCACCAAATACTTTTATACAAATTGAAATCGTTTGGGATTATGAGTAGTTTACTGGACTGGTTTAACTCTTATCTTACAAACAGGACATCAATAGTTGTTATTAACGGTTTTTCTTCCAACCCATACTCAATTCTATCTGGAGTCCCACAAGATTCAATCCTGGGACCTTTACTATTTAACATTTTTATAAATGACATTGATACATGTTTTCAAAATTCTGACATTTATCTGTTTGCCGATGACTTAAAAGTTACACGAAGTGTTTCTTGCCACATTGACGAAGTTTTACTGCAGGAGGATCTTGACAGACTTATGACCTGGTGTAAACAAAACTGCATGACCCTTAATTCTGATAAATGTTACCATATGCGTTTTTCACGCAACCGTTGCAATAAACATATTAGTTCCTATAAATTGAATAAAGACGTGATAAAAAAAGTTGACATTGTTCGTGATCTAGGAATATTGTTAGATGGCAAATTACAACTACACAAACATATTGAAAACATCACAACATCTTCTTTAAAATTGCTCGGGTTCATAAATAGAAACACAAACGATTTTCACAATCCGTCTACTAAAATAACGCTCTATAATTCATTGGTCCGTAGTAGACTTGAGTACTGCAGTCCAGTTTGGAACCCTTTTTATGCAGTCTATGTTGATAAAATCCAAAAATTATTTTTGCGCCATCTTTCATTTCAATCTGGCTTAGCAAAATGTTTGGCATCCTACGAAGACAGATTGTCTTACTTTAAAATGCATAGCCTGTCGCTTCGTCGCAAGTACCATGACTGCTTGTTCTTGTGCAGACTTATGAATGGATCGATTGACTGTGAAAGCCTACTACATAAAATATCTTTATGTGTACCTCTGAGAGTGCCTAGATCTACTAAAAATAATAAGACATTTTACAATGACAGGTCACGGACTAACATAGGATTTTACGCTCCACTAGCAAGAATGTGTCGGTACTACAATGAGCTCAGCAATTTTCTCAGTATTTTTACTTCGAACCTTGATAAGTTCAAAACAGATCTGAAGGAGATCTTATTCAATAAAATTTAAAGAAATGCACGACCTCCATTAGTTAGTAATTAATAATTTATTGTTTTGTATAGGCACACATTTTTAATTAGGATAGGATAATTAGCTCAATTAATTTTAATATCTTTTACTATTTATTTTGTAACTTAATTTTATTTTATTTTCTTATGTCTTAATGTTTTATTTTTTCTTTTATTTGAAAATAATTAATTTAATTAATGATATAGATTGTAAGATTGTAATATTTTTGTATTTTTCCTTGACAAATAATAATAAGACAGTATTTAATTTAAGCATGCTGTGTTTGCCTTTAACTGAGGTGGCACTTATGTAACCTTTCTAATAACTGTGTACGTATATTATGAATGTAAAAGTGTGTGCCTTGTTGGCGAACCTTTTTTAATAAATAAATAAATAAGAGTTTGAATCATGGGAGCAACTAAGTACCTTTTTAAAAACACAATTCGGAGAAAGAAAACATTATACCCATCTACTAACCGACTTACAAGATTGCAGACAATTTTCTAATGAACCGGTCAATCAATTTGCTTTGCGCGTTGAATTATCTCTTTCAAAATTATAAACTGAAGTGACATTATCGAACAGAAAGAAGTCCGAACTTTCTGGCCGCACAGCAGTCATGGAAGACCTTGCTCTCCATACGTTTTTACTAGGCCTTAAGCCCGACATTTCTAATCTAGTCCGAAGTAAAGATCCATCAAATCTCAATGACGCCATTAACCAGGCTGTGTCTGAGGAAAAATCCTAGCTAAACGCAACACTCATATCTCGACACCACAACGTCCAGCTCTAAAACATAATTATTCTCCAAGGCCTTCCGCTCCTCATTTTAATTCTAGACCCCAGATGCATCATAAATTTGATAGAAATTATCAAATCCCATTCTGTAGGTATTGCAAAACTCAGGGACATACCATAGAAACATGCAGGAAAAGGGAATACAATAATAATAAATTTAAAGTTCCTCAAATTTCCCAATTCCAACAACATCCTAGTCATAATCAAGAACAGTTTAAACCAAAAACCTTTCGTGTTAATTGCGTAGTCAACGAAAATAATCATTATGACTCTGAACAACAACCATCCACTAGTGCAGATAATGACCACTATTACAAAAATGAGGAACATTTAAACGAATAGAGGGCTCACGAAGGTGTCTCGTGAGACCTAAAACGCAATCTCCACTTCAATACCCAAGCAACAAAGACACCTCTCCTAAATCCAAGGACCACACGGGTAACCAGCCCCAAGCAAGCGTCCACATTTCTAAATCCAAAGACCACACGGGTAACCAGCCCCAAGCAAGCGTTCACATTTCTAAATCCAAAGACCACACGGGTAACCAGCCCCAAGCAAAAATCCAAACTCAATCAATTTCAAACAAAACTGACGCAATTTCCTTAGAAAAAACTAAAACTGAAACCCTTGAAAGCGTCAATTCCGATAATATAGAAAACATTTATGAAATTACCTGCAAACCTAACAAAATATCCTCGCCACATGTATTAGTTCAAACAGCTGTATCGGATAAACCATTAAAGTTACTCTTCGATACCGGATCTTCAATCTGTCTTCTTCAGAAATCAGCAATACAAACTTATTCTGACATAAACCTCCAAGAAAACATAATTAAACTTAAAGGAATAGATAATAATGACGAAGCTATTCCTACTCTAGGCCACTTTTATTTAAACTTAATATTTAACAAAGAATCAATACCTTTTACGTTTCATGTAGTTGAAAAAATCAACCTCCAATACGACGGAATAATAGGCAACGATTTACTTACCTGTTTCCAGTGTTCTATAGACTATAATCGGGGAATCTTAAATTTAGATAAAAATAAAATGAAACTTAATTTTGACAATCCTGTTTACATCCTTCCGGCTCGCTCAGAGATTATTTTAGAGTGTTCAGTTAGTAATCCTGAATCAAAAGAAGGCCTTATACTTGACCAACATTTAAGTGAAACCCTATACATAGCTAACTGTTTAGTCAAAGTAAAAAATAATAACCGATTAATCCTGACAGTTTTAAACACTTCCGAGAACCCTGTTTCTCTTAATTCAGATCTTAAACTTACCCTTCATCCTGTTGATTATGAATCCTATAAACATCAACAAAATATTAATCAATCCTGCTTGAAAAGAACTAATGAAGTTCTTAAACTCCTACGTGTTTCGCACTTGAATTCTGAGGAATGTGAAGCGCTTTACGAAACGTGTTCTAAGTATTCAGACGTCTTTCACTTACCTGACGAACTACTTACTTCAACTGACGTTATACAACACGAAATTCGGACTTCCTCCAATCAACCAATTAATTACCGATTTCCCGAGATCCACAAACAGGAAGTTAATTCTCAAATCCAGAAAATGCTGGATCAGAAAATCATTCAACCATCTTTATCTCCTTGGTCTTCTCCCATATGGATTGTTCCGAAAAAAATCGATGCCTCAGGCCAAAAGAAATGGCGCATTGTAATAGATTATAGGAAACTAGCTTTATCCCGCAACTTCGTATGCGCTTAACTACCCTTCTCGTGGAAATTTCAGAAACTATACAACCAGACACCCACTGAAAGAACCTTTATACCAAGTATGATGCCCAAGTATGAATAATATGAATATGAATAAGTTATTTTCATACAAATTAAAAATTATATATTTCCCGTGCCCGTGGGAATTTTGGGAATTTTTTTCGTAGCACAACCAGTCACTCTTTGAAGAACCTTCATGCCAAGTAGGTATCACATCCGTACACTCAAGGAATAAGATTTTTCATACAAACTAAAAAGTCCAACCCCTTCCCGTGGGAATTTCGGGAATTCCTTCCATAATACAAACAGACACTTATTGAGGAACCTTTATATCAAGTATCACATTTTTGCTTGGTGGTAGGATCCCTTCTGGGTCCGACTGGCTAGCGACCACCCTTTATATAAAGTCTGCCGCCAAATGTTACCGCTCCGGCGGTAATGTGTTCCGGCAATATTGTATAAAGAGCCAGTTCCTTCCTAAACCCGTGTGCTTTCATCTTCGACCTCATCGTCACTTACCATCAGGTGAGATTGAGGTCAAACGCGGGTTTAGTCACTTATAAAAAAAAAAAAACATCCGTGCACTCAAGGGATGGGATTTTTTCATACAAACTAAAACATCATATATTTCCCGTTCCCGTGGGAATTTCGGGAATCCCTTTCATAACACAACCAGACACACATTGAAAAACCTTTACACCAAGTTTCACATCGATGCACTCAAGGAATAAGATTTTTTATACAAACTAAAAAGTCCTATATTTCTTCCGGGTTTCATCAAATAAAAATGTTTTTTTTTTTTTTTTTTATATTGTAAGGATAGGACGTTTGTCTTCCATGCCACCTGATGGAAAGTGCGCATGAAGACTATGGTGTTACACGTCCATCCACGAGAAACCTATTCACTCGACACTTAAAAGTTCCAGGACTGTAGTGGTCAGGAAAAACAGACGCAGGCAGATTGTTCCACACCTTGGCAATCCGTACCAAAAAGGAACTATCGAAGCGTTTTGTTCGACTTCTTGGTATATCCACTATATACGGGTGGAAATTCTGTCTGCGTCTGGTAGTCCGGTGGTAAAAAGGGGTGGGTTCAATTTGGTCAAAAAGAGCACTCGCACACTCACCAAAATGTAGCCGATAAAATACTGTCAAACAAGCAACCTTACGACGATGCTCTAGCGTCTGCAATTTTTTATTTGTAAGGTTGTTGTTATTTATGATTTTTCGGGCTCTTCGGTCAACAGAGTCTAGCGCTTCGAGCTGGTATTTGGCAGAACCATCCCAAAGGTGACTACAGTACTCCATGCAAGACCTCACTTGGGCTGTGTATAAGTTGAGGAGCCGTTCAGGGCTGAAGTACCGCCGGACCTTCGAGATGATACCTAATTTTTTGGAAGCCGTTTTTGCCATAGTCTCAATTTGTTGTCCGAAGTTTAATTTGGACGTTATAGTGACGCCCAAAAGCCCTAGTTGGTCGGTGATGGGAACAGATACATTCTGGAAAGTGGGCGTAAGAGTAAAGGTGCTCTTTTTTGCGGAGAATAGACACGCTTGTGTTTTGGAGGCGTTGAATTTGACCAGGTTAGATTCGCCCCAATCGGACACATTCCGTAAGGTCGAATCAACGCGCTCAATCATAGACTCTCTCAAAATCTGGATTTCATGGGCGCTCGTTCGCGCATTGGATATATATCTCTCAACAACAGTGCTGTCATCAGCGTATCCAATAATGCCTGGTGTTAGGAGGTCATTAATGTGCAGCAAGAATAAAGTTGCAGAGAGAACAGATCCCTGAGGTACCCCGGCATTAATTGCCATTAGGTCAGAGGAGTAGCCATCTAAGACTACTCGAATCGACCGTTCCCTCAGAAAATCAGATATCCAGTCGCAGAGCCCGGTCGGTATGCCATATGCTGGAAGCTTGCTTAAGAGACCATCATGCCAGACCCTGTCAAAGGCCTTGGAGATGTCTAAGGATACAGCTATTGCTTCACCATGACCCTCCAAGGCCTCACTCCATAAGTGTGTGGCATACACGAGAAGATCGCCGGTCGAGCGTCCACTGCGGAAACCATATTGGCTATCGCTTAGGAGCTCGTTGGTCTCAAGGTATGCCAGGAGTCGATTGTTCAATACACGTTCCATGACTTTACAAAGTATGGAGGTGATTGAAATTGGTCGATAGTTGACAGGATCAGCACGGCTTCCCTTCTTCGGTACTGGTTGTACGTTAGCCAGCTTCCAGGATTTGGGGACTTTACCAGATTCCAAAGAGAGTCTATACAGACGCGTCAAAACGGGAGACAACTCAGCTGCGCAGCGTTTCAACACCACTGCAGGAATACCGTCTGGACCGCTAGCCTTATTCTCGTCTAGGTGCAGCAAGCACTTAAGAACCTCCTTTTGGCGAATATGAACGGTACCCATTGTAGGGCCGAACTGAGGTAATTGGGGTGGGATTTTTCCTTGGCTATCTAGACGGGAATTTTCCGCAAAGATACTGGCAAATAAATCCGCCTTTTCCTTAGCGGTGTGGGCCAGAGAACCATCAGGTTTCCGCAGAGGCGGCAGCGACGGGCGACAAAAGTTCGTTTCGACCGACTTGGCGAGGGACCAGAAAGCTTTGCTTCCCGAGGGGTATGACGCTATTCTGTCTCCGATACAGCCTATGTGGGCGAAACGAGCTCTTTTGATCACCTTTTTGCAGGACTTGGCGGCAGCATTGTACCTCTTCTTGTGTTCATGCGAATCCACGGCTTTGCTTCTGCGAGCGGTTGCCCAGGCTTTGTACGCTTCTCGCTTACGCTTTTCAGCGGAAAAGCATTCAGCACTAAACCATGGGCGAGCTTTGGTTTCAAGGGATAGATCAGCGTAGGGAATGAAGAACTCCATTGCTTGACCTATCACACTTGAGACTGCATCAGCGCAGCACGATGGATCGGTTGATGTAAAACAAGCTTGCCGCCACGGATAAGATGCGAAAAAATGTCGCATTTCATCCCAATCTGCCGACTTGTAACGCCATACTCGCCTAGAACCACTTGGTCGGGTGTCAGGTGGCGAGTACTGCGATACAG
Source organism: Stenoptilia bipunctidactyla (assembly GCA_944452665.1). Classification (NCBI taxonomy): domain Eukaryota; kingdom Metazoa; phylum Arthropoda; class Insecta; order Lepidoptera; family Pterophoridae; genus Stenoptilia; species Stenoptilia bipunctidactyla. The sequence continues at coordinate 1,462,770 of OX101739.1, forward strand.
ATTTCACCAGACAGTGATCGGATGTCCCTAAGGGTGCAGTGACGGACACCGAATACCTGTCCGGATCGGTTGTCAGCAGAAGGTCCAGGCAGTAAGCAGTGTGTCCAGCAACGTCTGGGATGCGCGTAGGCTCGTCAACAAGCTGAGAGAGGCCATGAGTGAGCGAAAACTTAAAAGCCTCTCTACCAGCATGGTCAGTGTCCTGAAACGGGTATAACCACTGTCCGTGGTGTGCGTTAAAATCCCCCAGGAACACCAACTGCGCTGTGGGAAAACGTTGCTGAACCTTGTCCGCTGTACTGCTGAGATAGTCCATAAGCCTCGTTGTCTCCCGATCTCCGCTGTGTGACCGATAAATACCAGCGTATACCATTTGGTCTAGGCCGGTATCTATGTGAACCCACATAACTGAAAGGTCCGGCACTTCTAAGTAACGGAGACGCTGACAACAGATCTTGTCACTGGCATACATGCACACCCCGGCGTGCGGGTGGAATTTGGACTCCAGGATGTAACCTGGGTAACAAAGGTATGCCGAGTCTGACGGATCACAGATCTGCGTCTCCGTTAGGAAGAGTAAGTGTGGTCTCTCCGTCTCTAGGTGGTGGTGGACATCATTGAGATTGGAGTGCACTCCTCGGATGTTACAGAAGTGCACTTTAAACGAGAGGAAGTGCAACCGCTGTGTTACCTTACTCTTCTTTGGACCTTTCATTAGTTTTGGAGTGGAGTGAATAGGGAGGAGAACAGAAGTTGAGTGAAGCGCTGCAAATGGAACCAAGCAACTCGATAGGGGTGACGCACCATTGGGAAACTCGCTTGGAGACTGCGGGGACGCCCGAACCCCCCCGAGTTCGCCATCGGGTCCTCTCAAACCGGTCGCCAGCCGGCACGATGGAGCCTCCCGGGATTTTTCGCGAGGTGGCGGGGCAGCCTTTTGCATGTGGCTGGCATGCTACTTGGGCCCCCTACTACCTGCGGTCGGCCAGCGGTGCACCGTGCTTCGGATCCCGCTACCCTCCAAAACGAGTTACCCGGTGAGTCATTATCCTACGAGTTGTAAACAGTTCTCCGATGCAGCACGATTACTCAGACCTATCCTCCTCAATGGCTACACTAGACATCATGCCGGAACGCAACTAGGTTACTTGGCGGCATGGTTTTGTCTAGTGGGTGGTGACAAGCCACGGCCGAAGCCTACCACCAGATTTTACTGCTCGTTTAGCACCACCCAGGGACCACGTACAAGGCATCGAGGGCTAAACCTTGCGGACGCGAGCAGATTTCAGTCCCCCAAAAGATTCCTGAAAACCGCCTTTAGTGTTCCTCAGGGACATTTCGAATTCACTCGAATGCCCTTCGGTCTCAAAAACGCACCCTCTACCTTCCAACGCCTTATGAACAATGTTCTTACAGGCCTCCAAGGAGAGAGGTGCTTCGTTTACCTTGATGACATAGTTATCTATTCCCACGATCTTAACCGCCACATTCAAAATCTAACTGCAGTTTTCCAAAAACTCCGTAATTTTAACTTAAAACTGCAGCCCGATAAATGTGAGTTTCTGAGGAAAAAGTGGGCTATCTTGGGCACATTATAACAGGAAACGGCCTCAAACCAGACCCTAACAAAATAAAATCCGTCCAATATTTTCCAACACCTAAATGTCCAAAAGATATAAAATCCTTCCTTGGCCTTATATCCTACTATAGAAGATTTATCCCAGGGTTCTCCAAAATATCCAAACCTCTTACTTCACTTCTAAAAAAGGACGCTGCTTTCACATGGACCAACGAACAGGAGTTAGCATTCGAAATCCTTAAAGAAAAACTTATCACTGCTCCAGTTCTCATCTACCCCGACTTCACAAAAACATTCAACCTTACATGTGACGCATCCTATTACGCGGTTCCCGCAATACTTTCTCAGGGTCCCGTCGGAAAAGATCATCCTATAGCTTATGCTTCCAGGACCCTGAACAAATGTGAAACCAATTATAGTACAACGGAGAAAGAACTGCTCGCAATAGTTTGGGGTTGTAAAACTTTCAGACCATATCTATTTGGTCGTAAATTTATAGTAATCACCGACCATCGTCTACTTAAATGGCTTTTCAACCATACTGACCCCAGCAGCAAGCTACAACGTTGGCGTCTTCAACTCCAGGAGTTCGAGTACGAAATAGTATATTGAAAAGGTAAACTGAACTCTGCTGCTGATGCTCTTTCCCGTTATCCTGTAAACCCAGTGTATCCTGAAAATCCAGAAAATATACCCGACAATGAACTACTAGATCTTGGTCCACTAGACTTCAGCCCCTTCAATGCTGAAATTACAGATTATGTTCCTCTGAGTCCACCTACTATAGAAAATTTGCCTGACTCTCCTCGTCTTCCAGAACCCTTACCTGAAAATATAAATCCCTTAGATACACCAGAAACCCTACCTAACGTAGAAAATGAACCTCAACCTTCTACTAGTAATAAAATCCCTCTTATGCAATACCCAAATCCGGTGATAAATCCGTCTAATCAAACATTTCCTGACCTTAATGATACCTATACAAAATTCTTGAAAACTCCTAATCATATAAAATATGATACCGCCATAATTGAACATAACGATAATTTACTTAAAACTCCGAACAAAGTTTTAATAATCCCTACATCTTTAGACTTAGATGAATCAATACCTTACGTTCAAGAAATCCTATCAAATATTCCAAACTCCGACTTATTTGTCAATTCTTATTGTCATACCAATCCCTTTTACATGAAAACAAAAAATACTATTTCCTGTTTACTAAAGTTCACCATTTCGATACATGCTCATATAGTGAAATTTTTGAGTCCTTGAAAAATCTGCGAAATCATATCATAGGAGAACCTGAAGTAATTGATAAAATAAGTATTACAGATTTTAGAATTCCTTTTGATAAACACGCCTACATTAAAATTGATAACATACTTGCACACTTGTTCAATAACACTAAAATACAAATTCATATATATCATAACAAGATTTATTACCCTAGTCCTTCAGAAGACCAGAAAATCCTTCGCGAGAACCATGACATCCCGGTTGCTGGTCATCTTGGTTCTAACCGGATGTTTAATAAAATAAAAGAGCAATACTACTGTAAAAAGATGCGTAGCCAAATAGAAAATTATGTAAAAAATTGCTCATCTTGTCAGACTAACAAAGCCTTGCGAATGATTAATAAAGCACCTATGCAAATAACCAGCACTTCCACTGCTCCTTTCGAAAGATTATCTCTCGACATAGTTGGACCTTTACCTGAATCAGGCCCAGCTAAAATTAAATACATCCTTACCCTCCAAGACGACCTAACCAAATATTCAGCAGCTTATCCTATTCGCAGTACAACTGCCGAAGAAACTAGCGAGTGTTTAATACATTTTATTTCCTTATTTGGCATCCCTAATAGAATACTCACCGACCAAGGCTCAAATTTCACGGCAGAACTGTTTAAAGAAACATGCAAGTTTTTAAAAATAAAGCAGCTATGGTCGTCTCCTTACCATCCTCAGACACAGGGTGCATTAGAAAGGAGCCACTCCACATTAAAGGAGTATCTCAAATCATATATATCCGAAAATCAGGACAATTGGCCAAAATTGTATACACAGCCATGTTAGCGTATAACACAGCTACTCACTCTACCACTAATTATACCCCTTACGAGTTAGTTTTCGGTCATAAACCCGTACTTCCAAATTAAATTTTCGAATCTACCTCAAGTGCTACTTACCCGGACTATATTAGAATGTTACAACATCGCCTTAAATATACTCGAGAAAAAAAAAAAGCTATCGACCACATTAATAAATCTAAACAAGCTTCCAAGGAATACAATACAGAATAGAAAAGAATACAGCCATACACGCCCAATACAATACCACACTGGCGTCTATGTTTACTTAAAAAACCATCGTCGCTTGCGTAAAGCCTTATCGCCAATATGGAAAGGCCCTTATAAGGTTATTAAGATAAATGGAAGAAACAGCTTGACCTTACTTATTAATAGACGACACGTAGCTCATCATTTCGATGAGGTTAAATTAGCCAATTTGGCGCAAAACCCTTAACCGTACCTATAATTTTTATTTTATTTTAACTTTAATATATATTTACCTAGTGTTCGCGCCTATATAGGTGCTCATATTTTGTAGGGTAGTTCGGTTATTATATTTTTATTTTCGCTGCAAGGTACTAACAGAAGTTAGTCTTGATCGATCGAGCTACGGTCTGGTTAATGCTCGTCGCATACGTATTACACGTAAAAAAAATATCGCTTAAAATCTTAAATTGACATCGCGCCGCCCAGACCTACTATTTGATACTTAGTGTTGTGGTAAAAATATTATATACGCTGGCCAGCAAGCAAGAACTGAAAGAACCTTGTGTGTGACTGTGCGTGTATCCAGGTACCTACAGGTCGTATCAAGCGATCTTGCAGCGTCATCTCCTGTAAGTTATTTTATCCTTACCTATCCTAAGTATTTCTATGGTGGTCTGTCTGTCCCACTGTGGCAGTTGTATTTTTTATAACCAATATAACAAAATCGCCGCTTCGCATACTTAACATTTTGATCCTTATCGAGCCGTATGAACCAGTGTTTTATTATAATATACTTATAGTTACATTGACTAAAGTAATTCCTAAATAGTGTCTTCATAAAATTATTATTGCATAATTTCACTAAGTTCCTTATTAAAAGGTCTGTACACTCTGTCCGCCATTTTGTTAAACTAATAAGTTATTTATTTCGCTACTCGCTTTAAAACATAAGCATTGTTTTACTATTTTCTTAAAAGTATTATTTCAATTTCATAATCATGTCGACCCCAAAAGCTAAAATCAATGAGGCCAAAAGACAAGCTATGTTCGAACAATTAAGTTCACTTTACTCTAAAACAAAATCGCTAAGCAAAGTAGACACTCGTAGTAAGTTTGATTTTCTTGCTAAATCATCGAATATTGACAGACTTTATGATCAATATAGTACTTTGTGTGACGAGTATAACATGTTGTGTTTGGAGGAAGACCCAGCTTACGTAATTAATTACCAATTGTGGAGTACTTTTGAAAACATATTTTCTTCAGTGAAGTATTTTAGGTCGCAAATAAGTGATGATTGCGAACAAAAGGGCACGCAAAGCCAAATACAAGACTGCGGCCACGAACCTACCTTCACAATTAAATTACCGCCTATAGATTTGCCTTCGTTTAATGGTAAACCCGAGAATTGGTCTTTGTTTTATGAAATATTTAAGAGTAATATTCACGAAAATCCTAAGTTATGTGACTCGCAACGTATTCAATATCTAGTTAGTAAATTAAGTGATAAGGCGCTTGTAATTTTTGCTGGTGTTGTACCAAACGCCGAAAATTACCCCGCTATTTGGCAAGCGTTAGTATCCAAGTATCAAGATAAGCGTGCTTTGGCTGTTTTGTATTTAAATAATATTTTCGAAATCAAAAATGTCTCCGGTAGTGTTAATCAATTAAATAACTTTATTGAGAAGTTTTCTTCTTCGATTACCGCTATTAAACAATTAAAATTAGAAGATTTAACCGATTTTATATTTTTATATTTAGCGCAAAAAAGATTAGATTCAAATTTAATTCAAAACTTCGAACAAACTATGCGGTCTACTGACATACCTACTTGTGAACAACTTATAGAATACATAAGACATCATGTTAAGGTTCTCGAACGAACAGGCATGAGTAACACGGAGAAGAGTACTGTACAGTCAGGTACTTACAACAAAAATACTCGAAATAATAATAATAATTTAAAGTCGCATACCTTTACTTTAACGTCGAATAATACCCTCCGGGGTATGTTGGGCCAAAGGGCAGAATGTCCAAGGGGTCATAATGCCCAGACGTTAAAAACTCTATAGCTCAATACGTCCAAGGGCCATAATGTCCAAGGAGCCATAATGTCCATACGTCAAAAAGTCTATAAGGCAATATGTCCAAGGGTCAGATGGTCCAAGGACTCATAATGTCCATATGATATAAAGACTTTTGGTCAATACGTACAAGAGTCAGAATATTCAAGGAGTCATAATGTCCAGATGATATGAAGACCATTTGTTAATATGCAAAAATGTCAAAATGCCCAAGGAGTCATAATGTCCAGATGATATAAAGACCATTATAGTGAATGTGTACAAGTCTCTAAGTCACAATTTTCATCAGTAGTGCATTTCTTAGTAGTATAGTACCTAACGGCTTCGGAACCCTACTGGTGTAGTAAATAAAGCGAGTCGTTGTATGGAGACCCCGCATTGATTCCTCATTTTTGGTGTATCCAGATTGGTGTATCAGTGTGCTAAAATTTGTAATTTTTGTTAATATTACCGTTTTCTTTCAATTCCCGTGCGAAGCCGGGACGGGCTGCTAGTATGAAATATTAATATATATGCTTATGCATTTTTCTGCAAACTGTACACAACTACATACAACAGGAAGGTTTTAATCAATTCCGATAGATACTGGCTGAAGAGGCTATTAATGATTAATAATAAAATAAATGAAGTTGAAATGTCACCACATTTCCTGTCATCCAGTCGATCTCGTTTGGGTTTAATATCCGCGGCGTAATATGGAGGAAATAACGTTTAGTAAAAATCAAAAAGGAAAAGACACAGTGCTAGTTGGATTGCACAGGTATAATAGAAATGGTTCAAACATTAACGGCACCACTCTGTGGAGATGCGTGAACCGAGACGAATGTGCGGCGTCAATCACGATAAATAGTGAAGGGACGAGGGTTATAAGAGAGAGTACGCATCTTTGCGAGGCGAGTACGTCTAAAAACGCAATACACCAAGCGAAACAAGATTTTAAAAGTAATGTATGCACTCGCTACTCTCCTGTGCGTAAGATATATGAGGAGTGTTTTAGTGCATTACATGAGGCGGATGACGACAGTGATTCCGATTCCAACACAACACACGTGCCTACGTTTGACTCACTAAAGCGGTCAATGTATAGGGCTCGCAATAATGTACTTAATGTTACATCGACAAAATTCAACAACCTGTCAGATGTAGAAATACCAGATATTCTGAAAGATAAATTTTTGATTAGTGAAGATGGAGACACAAATAAGTTACTCATTTTTAGTACCGAACTTTCTTTGAATACTATGAAAAATGCCCTCGTTTCAAGCAAAACAACCTTCTTTGGTGATGGTACTTTTGACGTTGTGCCTTCTCCCTTCTATCAACTGTACAGTATTCACATGGATATAGAGAGCACCAATGAACATACTTGCGTAGTACCAGTGGTATACGCTCTTCTCCCGGACAAAAGCACTGAAACATATTTACGTGTCTTCTCTACACTAAGAGATAAATTTAACATAGTAATTAATAAATTCAAGTGCGATTACGAGAAGGCACAGATTAACGCTATGAGAATGGTCTTCCCAGAATGTGAAATAACAGGTTGTTTTTTTCATTTCCAAAGAGCTATATGGAGTTTTCTCAAAAAAAAAAGCAGCTCAATCTTTGTGATAAAATGGAGGGAAGGAAATTAGCTCGCTTAACTTCCAATTTGCCACTTTTGCCAAAAGATTTGATTTCTGCTGGTTGGAATGATATCGTGAATTCCAATTCTGAAAAATGTTCAGAAATCGAAAATTTTGAACATTATTTTGTCAAAGAATGGCTGTCAAAATCATTACAGGCTGATATAAGTTGTTCTAGTGATAGACACAGAACGAACAACTCTGTCGAGGCTTGGCACAGTCGTATCAAGAAGAGGATGCACGGCACGAAGCGAAATTTATTCAAATTTATAGATTTATTACGCAAAGAGGCAAAACACAAAGATTACGTAATAAAGAGAAGTTTATTTGACCGTAATAAGAGAAAAAGGAGTGTGATTTTATTCAATAAAAAGTATACTGAAAAATTACACGACGTAATTGAGAAAAATATTACGCAACTGCAGTTTCTTCAAGGCTGCATAAAATTACAGAAACAGTGTAAATAATAAGTATGTGCCAGCAATTGTAAGTTTAAGTAGATAACATCCTGTTCCTATCGATGATTTAAAATTAGGGAATATGTGAAAGCGACAATTGTTTAAGTTATATTTTCTGTTGATTTTTGTTGGAAAGAAATAAATTTTAAGCTTTAATTGATGTCTTATTTGTTACGACGACGATTCGCAAAGATATTTATATTCGCACGCACGCACGCACGCACACACACACGCACACGCAAAAGCACACAAATACTCTCTATGGCCTAGTGGTTCTATCTACTTGGCCAAACGGTTGACTGACAGAGAATGCCTACGGTATTAAGTCCGCCATTTGTACTTTGTGTTATATAATGTGTAACTGAAGGTTAAATAAATATTATAAATTATAAAACCATGATGACGCGTCGAATTAAAACCTAACTTTAAGGGCTTTATCAAATTTACGATTTGAGAGCGAGTTTTTCATACATAACTCGAAACTCTTACGCGGCGAACTCGCTGCGTAGGTATTCGTCTTCATTTAAAATTCGCTAAGAAAATACACCCTCATCACACTTGCGATTTGTGAGCGAATTTTGTATAAAGGCGAAGACGCAGCGAGTTCGCCGCGTACGATTTTTGTATGAGAAATTCGCTCGCACATCGCAAATGTGATAAGGCTCTAAGAAATTGCATAGATGGAGGGTAATTAACAATTAATTTGTGGTTCCAGTAACTGGACATTATAACAACTAGACGTTTCGGCTATTGGGTGTTTTGATATTCAACATTATGACAGCTGCGCATATTATCTATTGGGTGTTTTGATAACTGGACATAATGACAAATTGACATTTTAACAATTTGTTGTTTTGACACATGGATGTTATGACAACTGGGCATTTTAACAATAGGATATTTTGACAAATGGACTTAATATCAGTTTGTCTTTTTAACAATTTGGTTTTAAGTCACCTGGATGTTAAGATTACTGGGCATTTTAACAAAAGGACATTATTTCCTTGGCATTTTGACCCCTTGGACATTCTGTCCTTTGGCCCAACATACCCCGGAGGGGAATAATACACCACCGCTTTCTATATATTGTCCTGTTTGTCAAAGTAATGAACATAATCAGCTATATTTATGTCAACAATTTAAATCATTGAAAGTTAATGACCGATTTGCCTATGTTAAAAATAATAAATTTTGCACTAATTGTTTAAGTTCACAGCATACAAATTCTAAATGTAATTCTAAGTCTACTTGTCGTATTTGTAAGCTTCAGCATCACACCTTATTGCATTTTGATATGTCTAAAACTAATTTTACTAAAAATTGTCCCTCATCGAATAACTTTACGGCGACTGTACTTTCTCAGAATCCTCAATTGACCTCTAACTTCCCTGTGAAACAACAAAGGTCACTGGATGGTGATAATCCTCCGCAGAATGAATCGGTTACTATGCATATTTCACAAACACAGATTAATAATATAACTACTACAATTTTACCGACGGCTAAAGTGTTCGCTTACACAGATGTACGCAATAAACAAATGATTAGATGTCTCCTCGACAGTGCTTCTCAAGACAATTTAATTAGTTTTAATTGTTGCAAACGGCTAAAGTTAAAATTGATACCTGTCAATAATACCGTGATTAAGTCTGTAGGTCAATCGAGTTGCAGTATATTAGGTAGTGTTTCGCTCAATATTCAGTCCCGCTTTACGGGTGAAGTGTACAATGTACGGCTATTGGTTATTAATCACATAGTCGATAGATTACCTACAAGTTACGTTAATATTTTAAAAATGCCGCACTTGAATAATTTGCCCTTAGCTGATGATACTTGGAATGTACCTGGTGAAGTTGACGCGATATTAGGTGCACAATTATTTCCGACATTTATATGTAGGGGTCGCCTTTTGAAAACCTCTAACGACATCGAAATTCCCCTCCATGTTGAAAATGCTATTTCATCCACAAATATTTGTACCCAAGGTAATACTAGTATAGATACCTACCCCCGTACCCCTCACGCCTATACTAATGTAAAATACGATAATCTCGCTTTAAAATCTAATAATTTTGCTCGCTCTAATATATCTACGCTCCCTATATTTGAAACTACGCTTGGCTACGTCGTAATGGGTGAGGTCCCTACTGACTCCCTAACAGACGTTGCCTGGTCTTTCGGTCCTGTAACCAATGAAGAGTTAAACGATAGTTTGACTAAATTCTGGGAATCTCAAGAAATATTCTCACCCCCCGCTAAAAATCCCGAAGATATCGAATGTGAGAATATCTACACTTCTACAACAGCCAGAACTGCCAGTGGCAGATTTATGGTCTCGCTATCCTTTAAAGGTGAGCCATCATCACTAGGTGACTCCCTTAAGTGCTCTCAACGCAGATTACTCTCGCTCGAACGGAAATTTCGTTCTAGTCCCAAATTACGTCTTGCTTATATTGAAGTAATCACTGACTATATAAAAAAAGGTTATTTATCAGAAATTCCCTTCCCCACTGACGGTCATATTATTCCTCACCGTGCTGTATTACGACCAGATATAGGATGGGACGAAAACGTTCCGGACTCTATTGCAAATAAATATAATCAATTTAAACAAGAATTACCGCTTATATCTCAACTTAAAATTCCTCGACATTTGGGAGTTGTCAAAAATTGCGTCGTTCATATCGTTGGTTTCGGTGACGCTAGTCTTAAAGGATATGGATGTTGTATATATTTACACGTAACACACCCTAATGGTTCTATTTCGCTCACGCTCGCTTGTTCTAAATCTAAGGTGGCTTCACCAAAAATCGCTTCGCTCGCTCGGTTAGAACTTTGTGCAGCACTGCTGCTTTCAAAAACCCTTCGATATGTGTATAATGAGTTTAATAATCGCTATCCTATCAATGATATTTTCGCTTTTTCGGATTCTACAATCGCTTTATCGTGGATACATTCGCTGCCACATCGATGGCAACTTTATGTAGCTAATAGGGTTAGTCAAATCCATGATAATATATCGCCCAATCGCTTTTTTCATATTGATGGCAAGGAAAATCCGAGTGATTGCGCATCACGAGGAATTCTTCCATCACAGTTGCTTGATCACAAGCTGTGGTGGAACGGTCCATCTTGGCTACAAAAACCGATCAAAGAATGGTCAATAAAACCATTTAAACCAAATGATAATGACGCTTTACCTGAAATTAGAAAATCAAATACATTTACCGCTATAGTTGAATCTGACAATTCACCGCTGTATGAACTCGCTCTGAGAACGTCTAAATGGTCTAAGCTTCTCCATAGCATAGTATACATTTTACGCATGCTCAAAAAACTTCCACGTGATAATTTAATAAAAACTTCAGATTTAGAAACAGCGGAAATAACATTACTTTCTATTTTGCAACATAAGTATTTTGAAAATGAATTCAATTCTATTAAAACTAAAACTTTACCTTCTGTCGCTAGTCGTAGATTACATCCCTTTATTGATGATCATGGTCTGATTCGTGTTGGCGGACGACTGACCTACGCTGACATCCCGTATGAGAATCGCCATCCGATTTTACTATCTCGACGCGACCATATTGTCAATTTGCTCATAGATCATTATCATCGTATTAATTGCCATACGGGTTCTAGTCTACTTATTTCTTTATTACGCCAACGCTATTGGATATTGTCCGCTCGTAGCATAATTCGTAGACGCGTGCAATCTTGCAACACATGCTTTAAGTGCGCCCCGCGCTCACAGGCACCGCTAATGGCAAGTCTACCCTCATCACGATTTCTAGAAGCTAAAGCCTTTACTAATGCGGGACCAATTAATTTAGCTATGACCAGACATCGAGGTGTGCGCACCACGAAAGCGTACATATGTCTGTTCGTGTGTCTTGCCACTAAGGCAATTCATATAGAAATCGCTTCGGATCTCTCCACAGAAACGTTTATTGACGCATTAAAGAGGTTTATCTCAAGACGTGGTCCTATAGCTTGCATTTATTCGGATAACGCTACAAACTTTATTGGCGCCAAACGTCATTTGAACGAGCTTTACAACTTCTTAGAGTCCAACTCAACAAAATCCGCCTTTTCCGCAGAATTCGCTAAAAACCGTATTAATTTTCATACCATACCGCCTCGTGCTCCCCACTTCGGTGGTCTTTGGGAGGCGAATATCAAGTGCGTTAAAACGCATTTATACCGCGTGATAGGCCAACAGATACTTTCTTATGAGGAATTACTTACAGTACTCACTCAAATTGAGTCTTTGTTAAATTCTAGGCCGTTAGGACTTTTATCCGAGGAGCCTCAGCCGGAATTACTAACGCCTGCTCATTTTCTCATGACCACTCCTCTTACAAGTTTACCCGCTTATGATATTGACGCTAATGGATCTATATTAACTAGAAAACGCTTGTTAGATAGCTTGGTACAAGGCTATTGGAAAAGATGGCGCCTTGACTATCTACATACGCTTCAACAGCGAATGAAATGGTTCAAAGATAGTGTTTCAATTAAACTAGGGACAGTCGTACTGTTACACCAGGATGACGTACCGCCCCTACAGTGGCCGCTTGGCATTGTGGAGGAATTGTTTCCTGGCCGCGACGGAGTTGTTAGAGTGGCTTCAATACGTTCACAGGGGAAGTTATTTAAACGTCCCATTGTTAAGCTGTGTCCTCTTCCAACCCAATAAACCAAAATTAACTCAATCTTAACTTAGTTTAATTATAACTTAGTTTTAACTTGTATTTATTATGTATCTATGTAATAAAGTCTGTCTCTGTTTGATGTGGAGCAATAAGTATTCTTTAACTTCCGCTAAAACACTGTAACTAGTTCATTCTTATTTTTTTATGTACTTATCTTTTGAAATCCTTCGGACTTTCAAGCCGGGGAGTATGTTCGCGCCTATATAGGTGCTCATATTTTGTAGGGTAGTTCGGTTATTATATTTTTATTTTCGCTGCAAGGTACTAACAGAAGTTAGTCTTGATCGATCGAGCTACGGTCTGGTTAATGCTCGTCGCATACGTATTACACGTAAAAAAAATATCGCTTAAAATCTTAAATTGACATCGCGCCGCCCAGACCTACTATTTGATACTTAGTGTTGTGGTAAAAATATTATATACGCTGGCCAGCAAGCAAGAACTGAAAGAACCTTGTGTGTGACTGTGCGTGTATCCAGGTACCTACAGGTCGTATCAAGCGATCTTGCAGCGTCATCTCCTGTAAGTTATTTTATCCTTACCTATCCTAAGTATTTCTATGGTGGTCTGTCTGTCCCACTGTGGCAGTTGTATTTTTTATAACCAATATAACAAAATCGCCGCTTCGCATACTTAACACCTAGAAAATAATTAGTATTAATTCATTTTATAATTTTAATTTTTGCAGTTCCCTGTCTTCCGCACAGGAAACCTTTATACAAACCACGATGAATACATCCGGAATATATTTTGATCCCGTTGGCTCGCTTAAAATAGTAGACGGATACCTTAGCATAATAATTCCAGTTGACATTTCATTTATACAACCACATATAAAAAACCTTAACGGTGTGATAGGCACCTCTAAGATCCTATGTAAACAAAGTGCTTTGTACTCGGAAGTTGAATGCCAAAACATGTATCAGCCGTTGTTAGCCAGATATAACGATCTTGTTCGCGACTTTGAGTCGATAGAACATTTAATTGAATTTAGAAATAAAAGATCGGCCTGGTTTGCCGGAGTAGGTACTGTATTTAAACATCTGATTGGGACTATGAATGAGGATGACGCAATTCAATACAGCAACGCTATTCAATTAATAGAAAATTATCAAACCAAACTATCGAAATTAGTTAAGCAAAATGTTCTCGTTACAACCTCAACACTTTCTACCTTTAGAGAGACATTAAATAAAATCAATATAAATGAACAACAATTAAATAGCGCTGTTGATATGCTCACCCTTAATCAGAAAAATCTTACTTTAACGTCCGACAACTTACTTTTCAGATCAAAGATTAATGAGATCTTTAATAAGCTAGAAAGTAGCCTGTTAACCCTATCATTTAAGTTAGAGGATGTCATTAACGGAATTATGTTTAGCAAATCCAATATCTTACACCCCTCTGTAATAAACCCGAAACAACTTTTTAAGGAACTTGTTAATAACTATAGATTTTTACCCGACTATCATCAACTACCATTGACCTTGTCTCTAGACAATATTTATACTCTTATGAATATATCTGAAGTAGCCAGCTACTACCACAATGAGAAAATTGTTTTTGTTCTTAAAACACCCTTAGTAACATCTCTAGACTTTAACTTGTTTAATTAAATACAAAAATTTAACGCACTTTATACATATATTAGTAAATTGTTATGAGTACATCCCTTTTTAAATATGTTAATTTTTAAGTTATTATTTTTTTATTGTTAGAATATATCTTGTAAATGTATACTTTTCTGTTTTATGATATTTTTTTTGTATAAATAATTACTGTGTTTATTTTTTTATTTTTTGATTGGCAATAAACTAGTTTTTTCTTTTCTTTTTTTCTTTCTAATTCTATCCCATTGCCTATTCGTTTAGCAAATAATACGTATGCTACCATAATACCCTTAACAAAATATATAGGCATAACTAGAGATAAGTCATCGTATTGTAAGTTAAGTGATTTAAGTAGTTGTAAGATAATACATAACATGTATTATATTTGTGATTCCATAAATGTATACTCTAGTTCCACGAATCCTATTTGTGAGTCAGAAATAATGTGTAATGTATATAACTATGTGGCTAAACAGTGTGAAACTAAATTTATAAAAGGTCAATTACACATTTTACACAGATTGTTAAACAATAAATGGATATTTATTTTAAGTGAAAAATCTAAATTGACAATCGATTGTGTCAATTCTGTCAGTAAGGAATACATAATTGATGGAAATGTAATTGTAAACATCCCATCCAATTGTATCGGATATAATAGAGATTTAAGGTTAATACGAAAATATACCGAAACAATTCACTTTCAGCCAGTAAACTCAAACTTTGACTTAATAAATGATACATGTTGTACATTAGAAAAATTTCTTAAAAATGAACCGAACATTCCAACTTTAAACTTACAAATTATTAACCTCGATTCCTTAACGTCAGAATATGATAAAGCAACTGACTCTATAGTAAGAAACTTAAATAAAGTTATAGAAAAACCACACATTGTTAAATACGGACAATATTATTCGTATACAACTATTTTTATTTTAATAATAATTGTAATTATGTTTTTAATTTCTTGTCATAAAATTGTGAAAAATGGTATTTGTCACTGCCCTTTTTATAAAAGTAAAGATAGACTGGACGTAACAAATGCTCATGAACTATCGGAAGTGTCTGTTAGTTCTTCTATAAGTCCAGCCCCTAAACTCCGCACTACTCTTATATAAACTTAACCTTTAAGGGTAAGTTTATTCTTAACCCTGGGGGCTGTTATATATAATAGATGTACCTAGAAGTGCACACTAGCCTAACTAACGTAAAGCCCTGTCAGCACAATAGATAGCATTTGGTTTTAGTAGATTGAATAGAAGTTCAGTTCGGATCCGACATCCAAAGAAGTGACACTTACCGTTTTATTAGAGCCCCAATTTTTGTAAACCTTCATTAAGTTAAGTTTGAATTAAAGTTCTTTTTTAAAAAAGGATTCGGGCTTTTTCTTATAACAGAACGATGAGGTGGAGCGTTATCCTGGAGAAACAACACGCCCAATGACAATTTCCCACGACGTTTTTCCTTAATCGATTCACGTAATTTCGGGATTAAGTTTGCATAATAGGATCCAGTTTATCGTTTGAGCTTTTGGCAAGTAATCAATAAAATCAATCAAGTAGTCAAATAGTCAAGTAATCAAATAATTAATTTGTACTGTATGTACCTATTTGTTTTAATTCATATAATCCTGACTGAAAAAGAGTGCCAAGAGTTTTTTTCCGCCGGCTTTTTTGTCTCTTGGTCTACTGTAATCTTTTCAATAACTATCAACACCTTGTTAAAGCCGAAGTACAAAATTGTGACGTCATTAAGCGGCCATTCGATGGTCTTAGGTCTTATGATGAATAAAATTTTTCATTTAATTTCATTTTCATTTCATTTCATTTAAACAGGATTCCTTCACTATCCCAGAATACCGAGGCCATAACTTTGCCAGCGGAAGGAGAAACTCGAAATTTCTTCACGGGTGGTGAGGATGTTCGTTTCTAAGACATGCTTTGTCTTTTCATTTCCGGGTCGAAATGGTGGACCCATGTTTCATCCATGGTTACAACACGACGGCAAAATTGATCTGAATCACGTTGGAACATTTCGAGATTACGCTTAGAAATTTCCAAACGTCGATTTTTGTTTTCTTCGGTTAACATTCGTGGCATCCTGCTGACACTTTTTTGTACCCCAGTGAATCGGTTAAAATTGACTGAATGCTACCAAACGATATCTTAAGGATCTTAGCTAACTGTTTTATTGTAATTCTCCTGTCGTCTTAAACCAATTTTTCCAGTTTTTTGGCATTTTCTTCGGTGATGGAGATTGAAGGTCGTCCAGAACGCGAGTCATCTTTACAGCTCGATCTACCTCTTTTAAATTCAGCAACCCAATAAGTCACAGTGGAATAGGGTAAAGCATCATTCCCTAATGTCTGTTGAATGTCCGAAAAATCTCTTTCGTTGACATTTTTTTCAGGAACAGATACTTTATTACCGCGCGTAACTCGTTTTTCTCAATAGTTTCGTTTTTTTATCAGAATTCCTTCCTAAACCCGTGTGCTTTCATCTTCGACCTCATCGTCACTTACCATCAGGTGAGATTGAGGTCAAACGCGGGTTTAGTCACTTATAAAAAAAAAAAAAAATTAATATTTTGCGAACGATCTGTCGAAAAAAATTGAAAGTCTGGATAATTAATATGTAATTGTCAATCTTTAAAAAAAATACAGAACTGCGTCCAGAAAGGTTAAATACATATAAGTTTCTAAGAACTTTTTGATTCACCCTAGTATTTTACGTTATTAAGTGTACTTTCCCTCAAACAGTATTATTATGTGTTTTTATTGATTATAAATATCTAATAAAAAAATTCATCATTAATTTTGTGTTTTTTTTCTTGTTAAAATAATAAACCAGCTAATAATTCATGTATTCTCATTAAAAGTTTATTAAACAAATTTGAATCTCACCCAAGCTAAATCGAAGTAAGTCGCGAGATACTTGGTTTGAAGTTTAGTCAATATATAAAATCCTTAAATTATTGTCAAGTAAGTGACTTACTTGGACTTACTTGTTTTATTGGTGGTCAATATTAAAAAAAAATATTAGTTTAATTAAGCTAAAACATTTTTTTTTTTTTTCAAAGAATGACACCCTACTGTGGCGCTCCAAAGGGCGTCCACAGATAGGGAGAGGGTGAATACTCCTAGTACGCACTGGGCCCTGCACGGGAATAAATCCCCGCCTACAGTGGCAACCGCTCGTCGATGGAATGCCACCGTATACCCAGCCAGTGTGAGACTTCTACTCACTAAACACCCCCTTCTCCGATCCTTAACTCAAGAGCTATTCCTAGATCGTGTAATGAGCTACCACCCCGTGGGATCCAGGGCGGCGCATATCTTACGTTACCAAAATACACCAATATATAGGGTTTAAAAAGTATAAAAGTGGTGAATTACGCTGTCAAATATAACATTTCAAAAAATCACTTCAATATGTTCATTATTTGCTGAGATAATTCAGTTTTAAGAAAAAAAACGTTATTTTGTTCTCCTGTAAAATTTGACAAAATTTAGATATAGATCAAAAAGCATAGAGATATAGATATTCTATTTCACGAAGTCCGTTCGGCTTTGATAGTAGTAGTGACGTATCCCGACAAGCGCGCTTGTCTGTGTAAATGTAGGTAACGTTAGCAAAGAAATCATAATAATATAATATTTCAAGTCGAGATTTAATAATCGAAATATAATTTTGGTTTTAAAAGTATATACTTTTTGTAAATAAATTAGATTAGGTTGCAATAAATACAAAAATATTAAGAAGATGTAGGCATTTAATTAAGCATTGGTGTTACAGAATGGAAACGAAACAAGTAGTAGGTACTATTCAGTATTTTCAATCACTATCAGATAAATTTTCGATTTCCGATTCCGTTTTGCTGTCGTCAGAATCATCTTGTACATTGATTATAAATTCAAAATCGAGATCAAATTATTGAGATAAAACAAAATGTAATCAAAATAATTAAGAAATATAAACATCTTATATCACAAAAAATATTCATTTTATAAATACTTCTATTGCTATATTAAATATCTTTGCATAAAATTTTAATCGAAAACGTATAAATAAATATTGCCTCACTATGGACAACTCTTCTTCGTTTTGTTGCCATGCTGACCTTACTCCGTGAAACAATTTGGCGCGAACTTAACACACTACTGATCCGGACCGTGTCCCGCCCGATCGACACTGAGCGCTCTCGAGGTTACGCACACAAAAACAATGTGCATGTGCACGCTTAACAACATTCATAGCCAAACGGACTTCGTGACATAGAACATCTATACTTGAATTCAGTTTAGAGCAGCCAAACTCTGTCCAGTGGTAAAGCCTTGAAAGTGTAACCGTTAAACAGAGAGACAGACAGATAGACTTTCGCATTTTAAATATTAGTGGATAAGTACTGTTTTTTAAAATGTGCGTTATATTTAATTTAATATTAAATCATAAAACTAAAAATGAAATGACATAAACATGTCGAGCTCTCGATGAAGGTTACTTGTGCTTGCGCCGACAACACAGCATTGTTCTCACCTGTGCCTACTATACCCACTTGGTTATGCGTGCTCTATCCTTTCTTGTTATTACTCTAAGATTAGGAATTTACATTTTTACTTTAACTTTTTGGCAAGTTACTGAGACTGGCAGTAGGCGCATCTAAATAAATTTTATACATAATGATATATTTCACAGGTGTCCAGCTGGGTTCGCATCACGGGTCCCAACTCCCCTCGCGCCGCTCTCGCTTCCAACGCCATCCCGCACAACGCTAGCTTCGGGTTCTAGTCCCGCCGGCGACAGTTATGTACCGTACATGTACCGATATACCGGGTGAGACATAGCTCGTCAACAGATTATGTGTTTCGTGTTGTTTAGCTTTAGTGGAACAACAGGCAAAAATAGGCAAACGTTCTTCGATAATTCGTTATTTTTTAACCGGACTTATCGCGTATATATCGATGACATGCGATAAATCCGCTTAAAAGTGTTTTATTCTATGAATCGTAAAAATTTAAGACAATATTATGATAAATCGTTTTTTTTTTTACTTTAGACACCCTAATCGCTTCGTTTAACTGTCATAGACCCATAGCATTAAGGTGAGCGTAAATTGGTGTTTTTGCTGTTTAAAATTTATATTCAACAAAGTTTGTTTGCTTCTAGAGTTATTAAATGTATTGCCTTAAAATACTGTTATAGGAGCTAAAGTGTCGGTTGACGACTTATGTTACACCCTGTATATTGAGATCAACTCCGCATCACGGTCTCCAATTTTAAGTTTCTCTTATGTCAAATTAAGATGCTTAAAACTTAAGAGTTCTTAGCAAAAACTTATATTGAAACCCTCTAGATTAATATAAAACAGAGTTAAAATTTAACTGTCGAATTCATAGAGAATTTGTCCACGTTAAAACAGCGTTACAGAGGGTTTACAAAGCACAACCAAAAAAAGGTGATTCATAGACGATAAATGACATTGTAAACATACTATAACGGCTTTCTAAACATGTCAAATTTACAATCAGGATGAGGCTTCTTTAAGCCTATTTTACCGGCCGAGTCTACCCGAAGGTTAACGAATATTAACGAGTTATTGAAATTGATAATTTGAGTTTCACAGTTTCACTCTTCGTCTTCCTTCCTAGTTCCCTGTGATTATTTTTTTCGTCGCGTCAATTTGTGGTCAGTGATGGATGGAAGTCGTCGTGGCGCCGTGGTTACTGTGTGTATCATACGATATCACAGGTTAAGCAACATTCGGCGCGGTCGGTACTTTGATGGGTGACAGCCGACCATTCATATTACTCACGACGACTTCCGTGCTTCGGAGGGCACGTTAAACAGTCGGTACCGGGTGCTGTATACTTGTATACAGTAGTCGTTAGGGTTTGTCAGAAGCCATCTAGGCGCCCTAAAAAATTCTGGCATCCACCACCCAGCACTGGGCCAGCTTGGTGGATTATGGCCTATACCTTCTCTGCACCCAGGGGAGAGACTCAAGCCCTGCCGTGGGCTCATTACAAAGAGTTGTGATGATGATGATGATGACAATCAAACATATATTTGATGCCTGGGAGGAGTCACGTGATGCCTTCGGTGTCTTTTGTGATCTGTCCAAGGCTTTTGACTGTGTTCACTACGATACACTCCTCATGAAGCTACACCACTATGGAATCAATGATAGGGCACTTGATTTTATGAAATCCTATTTATGCAATAGAATTCAAAGAGTTGATATTAATGGAAAGAGATCATCGGGATCAGCAGTTCATATGGGAGTGCCCCAGGGCTCGATTCTTGGGCCTTTCTTATTCTTAGTTTATATAAATGATTTGCCATTTGTGGTAAAAGACAAGTGTGAGGTCATATTGTTTGCTGATGATACCTCTTTTCTATTTAAAGTGAGTAGGCAATTGAAGCACTGCTTTGAAGTAAACAGTTGTATTGAAACTGTGGAGAAATGGTTTTCAGCCAATAACCTACTCCTCAATGAAACTAAAACAAAATTTTTAAAATTCTCATTGCCTAATGTCCGGTATGTTGATACTAACTTAATTGTAAAGGGACAAGAATTGAGACCTGTAAATTCAACAGTGTTCCTTGGCATAACCCTAGATGCACAACTACAGTGGGGTCCACATATAGAAAGGTTGGCGAAGAGACTTAGTTCTGCAGCATATGCCGTCAAAAAGATGCGAAATATCTCTAATGAAGCTACTGCGCGGTTGGTTTATTTTGGTTATTTTCATAGCTTAATGACATACGGCATTCTCCTGTGGGGAAATGCTGCCGATATTAAAACCATCTTTGTGCTGCAGAAACGGGCTATTCGCGCAATCTACAAACTTAATTCCAGAGCGACATTAAGAAATAAGTTTAAAGAAATAAATATTCTTACGTTTGCATCACAATATATCTTTGAAAATCTTATGTTCGTAAAAAAGAACTTAAACATGTTCCGTAGAAAATGTGACTTGCATAATATTAATACTAGAAATAAGTACAAGCTAGCCGGCTATGATAGTAGACTTCATAAAGTCACTAACTCATTTATGGGTCAATGCATACGTTTTTATAATAAGGTTCCCACAAATATTCAAGACTTACCACTTGATAAATTTAAAGAAACTATTAAACAAAAATTGTGTAATAAAGGCTTTTATACAATATCTGAATATATGGACGATAAAAGTCCTTGGTTGTAAATTATTTTTCGAAAGTTCTCAATCTCCAACTCCATCTCCATCTCCTTCTTATCCAACGCCATCTCCATCTCCTTCCAATCCATACAACAGCAAGAACGTCATGCTCCCTCAGGCGGCATGGCTAGCGGTAGCGTCGGGTGTCGGGTCACCCTCTTCCCTAAAATATGGTTGAGGAGGGTGATGGCTGGTGCTTGCGTTATACTCGTGAACGGGTGCTGCTAGCGGTGCCAGGTCGTTTTGCTGAAGACTTTATGACTATGTTACTTTTTTGAATTTGACTCTGACTTCCCCATCTCCATGTCCACGTCCGTGTTTGTGTCCCGTCTCTTTCCACGACTATTCCCATCTCCATGCACATTATCTGTATTATCTCTCACCTCTATCGCTACATCTATCTACTTCTATCTTTACCTCTATATCTATGTCTTATGTTTCTGTCTAATATTTGATTGCCTATTGTATAAATATAATAGTAAACTCCAGAAGATCACCAACTCGTTCATGGGTCAATATGTGTACGCTTTTATAATATAATTCCAAAATATTTAAGATTAACCCTTCGATAGATTTAAGGATAAGTGTTATATAAAGTTTTACTATAAGTTATCCGGATGCAAGAAGATTGTTAATTGTTATTGTGTATTTTTAAAAGATGATTGCTGTTGAGTTTCTTGCCACTTCTTCTCAACAGATCGACTTTCCGAAGTGGCGGTAGATTCAGTTCAATTTGTAAATTTTATGACTTATTTCAAATGTATTCAAATACTTACGAAATAAAGATTCTTTTGACTTTGACTTTGACTTTGATGATGGATGTGATGAACAATTTGATTAACATACAGCTGATAGCTCGTATTGATGCAAATAGAGTGCGACGTAGGAGAAAGGTGTACCGACGAAGAAAAGACCCTTTTACTTTAGACGATATTAAATTTAAAAAGAGATATCGCTTTAATAAAGATACTGTACGGCGTCTGGTAGAATTAGGAAATTGATATATATATTTAAATTACTTAGACATATAGCTGACACTCGAACGCTAAAATCTGTTTACTTTGCCTTATGCCAATCAATTGCCAGCTACTGTATCACCACCTGGGGTGGTGCAAATAGCTCTCATATGTTACAAATAGAAAGAGCACAGAGAGCGGTCCTTAAAGTAATGACTTTCAAGCCTTTTCTTTTTCCTACAGTGGACCTATATCAGGACGTCAAAGTTTTAACGGTACGTCAGTTGTATATAAGTAGAGTGGTTTTACGGAAACATGCCTCAGTCCCTCCCTATCCCCACCCAGAGAAACGTGCACATCACAATGTCTGCCTCCCAGTTGTCCATAATACTACTTTTGCAGAGCGTCACTACTTTGTCTTAGGGTCTATAATATACAATAACCTTAACAATACACTATGTAACCTCCAAATTCTTAATAGTTATGAGTTGAAAAAGAAAATTACAACGTTTTTACTGTCTTTAAGGTACTGTGAAACTGAAAAACTGTTACATGTTCCAGGGCTATAGTATTACACACTTACACACACTCACGCACACATACTCTAATACAAACACACTCTAATACACACACACACTCATACAGACATCCACCTATCCACAAACTAAGACATATAAAAAATTCCATTCTTAATGTTTAATTGTTATAATTTTGTTTAATTTAATTTTCCCATTATTTTTGTTTATATTGTTTTGATTTGAGTATTTTTCGAGTTGTTTTGATTATTAATAACTTTGAGTATGAAAACCATATTAGTGTATAATTATTATAAATTTAAATTTTTATTTCGCATACTATATCATTTGGCGGAAGAGCACTGGCCTCTGTGTCACAGGTTTTACCTATTTCAGAGGTCCAGAGTATTCCTCTCAGACTTGTTTACAGTAATTTTGTTTTTAATATGTTGATTACAATTTAAATTTATATGTACCACTATCTGTAAACCCTTCAATGTTTGAAATAAAGATATATTATTATTATTATTACCGATTTAGTTCGTAATGAAATTACGCGATGTCCAAGAGGGTTTGCAGTATCCCCTGAGCTATAGGTGCTGACAGCGTTGCGGTGCTGGGCGAGAAATGAGGTTAGTACAGGGAGTGTGTTTCCATCTGAGTGCGGTGAGAGGATGTGAAAATGAGTCTGATTTAATTATATTGACCATTTCTGGCTCTTTATTTTCCTTGCCTCACAAAAGAAAATCTCACTATAAGGCGATAGGTATTACAAAGAGGATATCTCTTGTGAAGCAAAGCCATGTACACCCTGTACAGAGTTCATATTTTATTGTAATACTTGTACGTATTTCACCCACAATAACAATATTTTATTTCAATAATTTCAGGTTCAGGATGACAGTGGTGAGCTTCATGGCATAAGCCAAGCTACTGTATGCCGCATTTGCGCTAGAGTAGCAAGAGCTCTTGCCCGATTAAGTAAAGAGTTCATTTTCATGCCCAACACTGTGCAGGAGTAAGAACAGGTGATGAGGGAGTTCCGAGCAATCAGGAACTTCCCAAATGTAATCGGGGCAATAGATTGCACACACATCCGCATTAAAAAAACTGGTGGTATTTTTCCAAGAATAGTCGGGAGTCGGGGCACAGAAAATTTAAATAAACGAAGGCACTGAACAAGGCGATAAATCTATAATAATTTGTGACGAAACTGACGAAAACAAAAATAAGTAATGAAATGAAATGTCTGTATCGACCTGTCAAATGCCAATTATAACTGCAAGTAAATGAAATATCCATAGCCCTAGGGCAAAAAAAACACAATTTTATCTCTGGTGCAATGAAATGCGACGTTTCCGCTTATGCGTAATGTAATCCGTATAATAACGGTGTATTAGTTAAAATAGGATTTTCAGATGTCTATGAATCACCTTCACTTACAACACACTATAAACCTTAAAGAGTGTTGTAGCTAAAATGCACTTTAAATGCTTTTTAACTATTTTCTATGAATTTGACTGTGAGAGTATAATGTGTAATTGAGCTGATACTCTTTATTTAAGACACTCAAAGGTCTCTAAATTCTAGTGTAATTATAGAATAAATATAATTAGCCGCGGGAAATTTTAAAACGTAACAGAAAGTTTATATTTTTAAATTGAAATATTAAGAATTATGTGACATTTTGAAATTTTGATTATCTCATTTTTTATAGAACGTAAAATTGTGGTGTTAATTTTCTTTTTTGTAATTTTTGAATGTAATTGACAATGATTAGATATAAAGAAACAAAGACTACGAATGTTATAGATTTGTGTAACTCTTATGAGATAGGTGTTATGGAATTTGATTCGTATATGAAAATTGTGATTGTAATTATTATTATTGAATTTAAAGTGACATTACTTATTTGAATACTCTTATTGGACGTATATTTTAATAAGTTGAATGTTGACATTATTTTAGTATTAGCTTTTGTCCCTGGAGGGACGGCTTACTGTATGACATAAAAATAAGATTATATTGTTATTCTATTAGAGGTTCTGATATTTAACAAGTTGATACAGTACTGCAATAGACCTCACATTCTTTATTTCTAATACGAAGAGATAACGTTATTATAGACGCGTTTTATTTTGATTGAAAATAATAATATTATGTACTTAACTTAGTTTGCTCGCACAGCACAGTTATAAAATGTTTTAACTGAAATTTTAAATCGTAATTTTACCTGATAATAAGCGATGGTACTACCGAATAAAGACCAGATTAGTTTAGAATAGACATGGCATCACAAGTTGCCTAAACAAATTAAAGATTAGGCTTATATATTTTGCAACAGTTTTAAGCTTATCATAAGGCGGACCAATATTAGTCGATCGATTAGATTGTCGGTTGATACATAACATGTTTTTCTAAATCGTCCTCTTCTTAATTTTCCAAATAGAAGCTTGAAAATTGAAATTAAACGCAACCAATGCTAATTCGAAAGCACTAAAACTTTGAAAACTTATATTAATATTTGTTACAAATAAATGAATTTAATGTCACTAAGTTATGAGAGATACGAAAATGGGGCCCGCATTGTCGATTTAAGTTACATATGGGTTTAAATTCAAAAATATGCGGTTTTAGATACTAAATATAAGTCTCTATGTTATCAGTATGTCTCTCAAATACTTACTGCAGGTTATTGAGTTGTGTCATAGGCTCGTCGTAATAATTCAAAACTCTTGTATCTTGTACTGTACTGTATGCTTGTGTAGTTATCAGAATTACTGGGAATTATAAACTGGCCTTATAGACAGATATTGGACATTTTCAGTTTAGTGTATGATTTATATTCCATTTTTTACGTGGTTAAGCAATAGATAGACACCTCAAATAGAATAAAAGTTTTATTTTGAAATTGTAACGTCCTATGTATTGTATTTGCGTGTGATCCTATTTTTATAATATAGAAATGTATTTAAATATAATAGTGATGTAATTTTTATATTCCCAAATTGCATTTTCATTACCTAAGTTTATTAATGTTTTAGGAACCGAGTTAGCCTCTGTCGATCGTGTATGTTGTCACGTTGGATGGCATTCATAGTACAGACTCAACTTCACCCCTTAAAATAGGATATTTCGCCAAAAGTGTATCTGAAATGTTAATGTTTGTACTTTTATATTTTAGGAAAAGTGATAATATTAAAAATTACTTTTTATATAAAAAAATATGTATATTCACAAAAACGATAAATTTAAAAATAAATATTTGATTCCACCCCGTAGTTTCACTTCACACTTGAGACACATGAATAATTTAGTTCTCCCAGAAGTTGTCGTCTTCTAAAGACTTGGCGAACGATACCGGGGAGCCGTCGAGTTCCCGCCGACTGGTGTAGTTGTCGACATCCTGAGAAAAGTCGTCCGTGTAGTCGTCGTTGGAGTACTCTTTGGATTTATCCCGAGGGGAGGCCGTATTCGAGCACAAGTTGCCTTCGCCCGAAGCCTTCCTATCGTTGCGTTTCAACTGCCGTCGCTTCGTCTCTTTCTCCGACAAGTTCGGGCAAGTCTTCGATCGCTCCACCTTTTCCAAGACGTTGACTTTTTTAGGACTGATCAGTATGGACATCGGCGCCGCATCTTTCAAGTCGGCCTTGGAGACGGCGACGTGGCTGTCCACGGAACTCTCCAGTGTCAGAATGAATTTACCGGATTTATTAGTTTTCAGCACTTTGCTGGTCGCATTATCGCTTTTAAGTAGTTCGATGCGAAGCATGTTCTTTTTTAAGTCGTCGTTGGATCGACCGACGACCTCCTCTTTTATTCTGATATTGGATGTCGGCTTCTCTATGCTCACGTCTCTAGTCGGCGTGAGGTTGTATAGCTGATCTATGTTTTTATTCAACAGTTCTAATTCCTTTATTTTGTCGAAAGTTGGTGATATATCTGGGTCCTGATTGGTTCCGTTACTAACGTCCTCTATTTCATCATCTTCGCGGAGTATTTTCAGTTGACTCGGTTTTCTGTCGACTGAGACTACGTTTCGTACGTCTTTTTTCGATTTCGCTTTCGCAGCAACTATTTTTTCGGCCTCGTCGATGCTTTGAGGGTCAGGTTTCGACGTGTTTTCTGCCGTTTCGTAATCTTTGACTTCGGTGTCTTCGAAATTGATTCGTTTCTTAGTTTCTTCTCTTTTGGCTTCATTATCATTGTTAACGATATCGTAGATGACAGTAGCTGCGGGAGTTTTGTTGAGATGTTGTTTTTCGATATTATTGTATAGCTTTCTGAAGTCTCTCATGGGGGTATCGATGTAATTGCTTGATTTTTCCTGGTAGACTTCGGTCTTCTCTTGCAAGATGGCTTCTGGTAGCGGTTTGGCGAGGTTGAGGGAGGTGTTTTTCTGCTGGAAGTAGGTCTCGACGAAGTTGAGGCACTTCTCGTAGTCTGCTTTGAGGAACTGGTAGGTGTCGGTGACGGGTGATTGCGCGTCTGTCTTAGAGGAGCTGCCTCGCTGGATGTTCGGCTTGCTGGAGTCCAGGCCTGCCGGAAATGTGGTTAGAGGCATGAGAGAGGGATTTAAAAATGAAAGCGTTATTTTCAATAGTAGTTGGTGTATTCAAGACTTAGGTAATATACCTAATTAAATATTTTTTTATGATAAGAAAGTCGGGAAACGACCTCTGGAGCCAAATGATCGTAAGTGGCATCCGGTTTTGACGCCAATAATTATTGTTCTTGTATTTCAATAACACACGACACACGTCGTTATAATTTCGTTGAAATAAAAAAAAACGTTTATTTAGGATCTATGTGATGTTAAGTGACCTTGAAGATAAATTTGTTCAATCAGAAACCTATTCACTAGAAAAGTGAAAAAACTGGTGAAAATACCACATAAACAATCTTAAAAAACCTATGCTGGTTCTGGTTTCGAAGCCGATTGGGGTGAATATTTGTGTGATGAACACCGATATGTAATGGATGTTTATATGTCTTATGTCTATTATTTATGTACTGGTGGAATGGGGTTACTTTGATTCCTGGGGCTACATTGATCAAAACTTTGTTTTATTATAAAACTTAAATTACGCAATTTCCAAGCGCATCTTTTCGATTTTTTAACGGTTGGCAGCATGAACGTTAATGTCGGCGTATGTGAATAGTATGTGAAAAGGCGAAAATTTGCAGCTCGTCGTTAAAACATTTATTAAAATATGTAAGTAGTAATTTTATGTCTTTCGAATAGGTAAAATAACTTCTAAACTACAACGTTGACTATCGCAACGACAAAAATTGCAAGAAATTGGTGATATTGGAAATATATTGATTCATAATATCAATGATTAATAAAAATCTTAATCAAAAAGGCATTTTGATATTAGTTACTTATTGGGGTTACTTTCGAATTCTGTAACAAAGAGAGGGTGTCAAAGTAAGGGAAAATGTTTAGATTGGAACTCTTTTAACAAACTCTTTTAATTGGAATGGAAAATTAAAAGAGTTTGTTGCCATTGACGAGTTAGGGAAAATTACCAGTGATAACCCAATTCGGATTCGAACCCCAGGTAGCTGAGATGGTTAGAGCAAATCCGGGTTCAAATCTCGGTCAGTATTTTTCTTGTACTAGAAATATGTTAAATAAAACACCTTTTAACCAGTTTATCGCATATTTACATTTTAACTCGGCGTTTTAGTATCTTTGCAGACCCCGTGGTCACGTTCGACCGGTTAGAAAGTGTTTTATTTAATAATATGGATCGTGAAAACTTCAGACAATATTCGAAATATTTGCCATCAGGGTTCGATGACTGGCCAGCGACCACCCCCCATATAAAATCTACCGCCAAATATCACCGCTGTGTTTCGGCTATATTTTATGAAGAACCAGTTCCATGCTAAACCCGTGTGTAGCCGTGATCTTTCAATCTCACCTTCACTCACCATGAGATTGAGGTCGGATTAGTCACAAATTCAAAAAAAAAAACAACCTTAAGAGCGGTTGCGCACTCCACCCAACTCGAATTCTAGAAAATACGGGTTTAGACATCTACGGCTACTTTGGACCGAGAACTTTTTACTAGGCAGAAAAAACCGTTTTTTTTTTTATTGGATTGGTTTAGTAAAAACTATCGATCTACGTCCTATCGATCGATTGGTGCAGTAACACCGGGTTATTCCGATCTATTACCCTAAAGAATTCACGCTAGGGTGAATTCTGGGAAACGTATGTCTGAGAGTTTACCTTAACCTGGGTGAATAATAGGATTTTTTATCTATTCTCACATTCTATTTATCACCTCGATAATGTAGCGATTCTCGAAATTAGAAAGCGCTGCGTAAATGGAAATAATTACTTCTTTTACTGGAGCACATTTTTCTTAGTGTTGTCGTATTGTTAGGCAAATTAAATTTCAGATATTATTTATGACTAGCCACCGCGCGCGGTTTTACCTGCGTAACTTTTGATCCCGTGGGAATTTCGGGATAAAACATAGCCTATAACCTTCCTCAAAAGTTGGGCTATCAAATGCAAACAGAATATTTCAAATCCCACTTGTAGTTTCTGAGATTAGCGCGTTCAAACAAACAAACAAACAAAAAAACTAATTCTTCAGCTTTATATATTAGTATAGATTAACACTAGTAGTTTTTAAGATAGCTTCTAGAAAAAAAAGTTATGTAACCCTCAAAGTTAACGTACTATCTAGATTTTCTAAAAAAATCGGTTTGTTGTAACATTATTTCCATTTGTAAAAGGCCATGATTTATAATAGTTAAATGATATTAAAGGTCTACTATTAAGCTAAGCTAAGAGCAAAAATCACGACCATAGACCAAGTTGTTAGGCTGTTATTTCAAATTTTCTACGAAAATCTGATTTGTCCAAAAAAATCACAAATATCTCCAGAACCACTATTACTGAACAAACATGAGGGGTTATTTTGGTAGGTATTGAGGTCCCTCATCCACGGGAAGCTTTTGATCCACCCCTCAAGTTACACCCTGAATACAAACTTTTGGTAAATTTTGGGTTGCGTTTTAATGTAATAGATAAATATATGTAGTGAAAAAAGTTCTTTTGTTTGTTTTGTTGACTCTCACGGCTGGTGTTACTCCGCATCGTTAAACCGAGTTAAAATATAACGACAACAATCAATTTATGTTATTAAAAAGATTATAGTACTCATATTATAAATTGACACGCCGACCTAGGGTGAAATATCGGAATAAGAATTAAAAGTCAATTCCATTTTTAGGGTAAATTTTAGGACCTAAGTTTGTTAATGTTTTAGGAACCGAGTTAGCCTCTGTCGATCGTGTATGTTGTCACGTTGGATAGCATTTATAGTACAGACTCAACTTCACCCCTTAAAATAGGATATTTCGCCAAAAGTGTATCTGAAATGTTAATGTTTGTACTTTTATATTTTAGGAAAAGTGATAATATTAAAAATTACTTTTTATATAAAAAAATATGTATATTCACAAAAACGATAAATTTAAAAATAAATATTTGATTCCACCCCGTAGTTTCACTTCACACTTGAGACACATGAATAATTTAGTTCTCCCAGAAGTTGTCGTCTTCTAAAGACTTGGCGAACGATACCGGGGAGCCGTCGAGTTCCCGCCGACTGGTGTAGTTGTCGACATCCTGAGAAAAGTCGTCCGTGTAGTCGTCGTTGGAGTACTCCTTGGATTAATCCCGAGGGGAGGCCGTGTTCGAGCACAAGTTGCCTTCGCCCGAAGCCTTCCTATCGTTGCGTTTCAACTGCCGTCGCTTCGTCTCTTTCTCCGACAAGTTCGGGCAAAAAAACAGCCATGGCCCAAGTTTATTAACTATTTTGTACAACTTCGCTGCACTAAGCTAGAACCAAGTATCTCATTTTTTTTTAGTTTTTGATTTTTACACCGTTGGATTCCTTATCAAAAGACGCACATTCCTACATTTAAAAAAAACACATATAACCCTTTTGGTTTTAAAGCTATTAAGAAAAAAAGGATTCAAGTATCTCAATTTTGACAAGAAAATAAAGCTAAAACCAAGTATTTCGACAGAAAAAAACTAAAATCAAGTATGTCAAACCAGACTTACATGGTTTTAGGCACGGAGGAAATATATAGAGGAGCTGCCCTATCCAGTTTTTTCTACGGACTCAAGTGAAGCCTACGCGCGGGGTGCGGGAGGGGTAAGCGGTGGGTTATGGCCAATCATAGCCAAACAGGCGATGGCGTTAGTCACCTAGTAGCGAGCAGGTGCGGTCGCAGACTGAAATGTTGGGTCACATCTGAATTTTGGGGGGGGGTCACAACAATTTGTTTTTAAATCAGAAGAATCTTTTTTAGCTTCTTTTCTTATAAGATGTTCATCTTTTCATGATTTTGGGGGGGTCATGTCCCCAGTAACACCCCCCTCCTGGGACCGCGCCTGGTAGCGAGTAGTAAAAACCAGTTGAAACATAAGGTTAAAATATTCACATGATCATCAAAAAAGTTCAGCTATACTTTACTAGGTGGCTCTAGTTTTTTAACGAAATTTCCTACGTTCCAAATCTGTCAGCAAAAACCGCGATATAAAAGTATTTCTACTTGACGCTAGATAGCGCAACATTTTTTCGCGGCATAAAAATCACCTAGGCAACAAATAACAATCTGATAATTTAGGACACAAATCATTGGAAAACAATTTGTAAAAAATAATTATGAATGAAATTATCTTCGTGGTAAGTTAGTTTTATTTGGATTGTCAAGTTAATCAATCAATCAATATATATAAAACTGTTCCGTTACTGACTGAGTGACTGAGGTACTGAGTGACTGACAGACAACGTACAGCCGTAACTACTGGGCGTAGAGAGCTGAAATTTGGAACATATATTCTTTAGGGGATGTAGGGGTGCACTAAGGAAGGAATTCCCGAAATTCCCACAGGAACGGGAAATATAGGACTTTTTAGTTTGTATGACAAATCTTATTCCTTGAGTGCACCGATGTGAAACTTGGTGTAAAGGTTTTTCAATATTTGTCTGGTTGTATTATGAAAGGAATTCCCAAAATTCCCACGGAAATCGGAAATATATGATGTTTTAGTTTGTATGAAAAAATCCCATCCCATGAGTGCACGGATGTAATACTTGATATAAAGGTTCCTCAATAAGTGTCCGTTTGTATTATGGAAGGAATTCCCGAAATTCCCACGGGAAGGGGTTGGACTTTTTAGTTTGTATGAAAAACTTATTCCTTGAGTGTAAGGATGTGATACCTACTTGGCATGAAGGTTCTTCAAAGAGTGACTGGTTGTGTTACGAAAAAAAATCCCAAAATTCCCACGGGGACGGGATGTATATGATTTTTAGTTTGTATGAAAAAAACTTATTCCTTGAGTGCATGGGTGTGATACTTGGTATAAAGGTTCTTTGCAGTGGGTGTCTGTTTGTATATTTTCTGAAATTTTCACGATAAGGGTAGTTAAGCGCATACGAAGTTGTGGGATAAAGCTAGTTCCTTGATAAAAGTATACAAAACTAAATTTTACATCGAGAAACAATGGTGGATTTAATTTTTTATTTATATCTACGCGTGTACATACTTCACTGAAGTCAGCGACGAACTGACACCAGTGCCTCTAGCGAGGAATAGCTTGAACTAAAGGCTGTGACGTCAGGATAACCCAAATTGAAGCTGTGCAACATTGCTTACAGCAGCTCTACTATGTATCTGCTTTGTGGTTTTAGGTATTTCATCTCCATTTGCTTGTTTTTAGGTTTGCCTAACCATTGATAAACTTGCATTTAGCTTTTTGAAATACTCAAACAGAGTCAAGGTCACTCCCGCCTACAGTGACAGCGTTTCGTTTTCACTCTATATAATAAAAGTATAAATCATTCAAAAATTGACTTTCAAGTGAAAGTTTCAAAATCAATTATAAAGAAACAATATTTTTCATTATGATAAGTTCGTTTATATTTGAGTGATGAAATTTTATTTTATTTTCGTTTCGTGACTATTATTGGAAGAAACTAAAAACTAAACGCATAATTAAGATTTTCGCGTGATTTTTTAGAAGTAGTGTTATTTTTTGTTTTACGATTTTTTTTTTAAATTTTAAGTAAACGACTATGTTTTTTATATTAAGTTTCATATAGACGTACGAGGGCGAATCAAAATGTTCTTAGAATGAATACAAAAAAAAAAAAAAATTTGGAAATAAGTGAAAATCACTCGGGGCTAAGTCAGGAGAATATGGTAGGTGATCAAGGACTTAGAAGCCAGCACTGCGGATTGCGGTGAGCGCAACTTCCGAACTGTTATATATAATATATGTACCTAGAAGTGCACACTAGCCTAACTAACGTAAAGCCCTGTCAGCACAATAGATAGCATTTGGTTTTAGTAGATTGAATAGAAGTTCAGTTCGGATCCGACATCCAAAGAAGTGACACTTACCGTTTTATTAGAGCCCCAATTTTTGTAAACCTTCATTAAGTTAAGTTTGAATTAAAGTTCTTTTTTAAAAAAGGATTCGGGCTTTTTCTTATAACAAATTGGTGGCAGCGGTGGGATACCGACGGCGAAGGTATCCTTGGGACGTCTCCGTTCGGGCTCGATAAGTGAAATAAGTGAACAGTGTCCAAGTGTTCCAAAAAAAATATTATGTGCGTGGATCCGTTCTCAAATACTACACTCTACAAGTATTGTCGCATTATCCTGACAATAAAATCCTGCTGAGAAAATAGTCGTCCAAGAACGACATTCAAGAAGAAGAGCGTTAACCCTGACGCTATACCTACACCCTTACTGCGTGGTCTTCATCAGTTACCTAAGGAAGGTACCTACTTCAGTTCCAGAGAAACTCCTGGTTCCTTATAAAAGGAACACTATTTCCGGTAACCGTTTGCTAAAAGCGGTCATGTTCCTGTGTATTTTCATCGTGTACCTGTAAGTGTTCTTTTCAAACTTACTTTCTTCAAATCCTGTGAGTGACAAGTGAATATTGTACAATCAAAAAAAAAAAGGAAGTGATTTATCGTCTACATTCCTAAGCCACAACGATTTTTAGAATTAGGTTTAGCCGGCCCTACCTTATCAGTGGCTATTGAAACTTAGTGGACGCCTGTTACACCGAACGATTTTTTGTTTCAGTATCGTAATTTTATATTTTTTATACCCTACTATTTTATTCGTGCTTAAATTCAAATTCTATTATAAAATATCATGTCAGTAAAAGGCGAAAAGATGGAAATACAAATTGGAACCTTATTTAAATTTATTAAGCCTTATGATGGTTCAAGAGAAAAATTAAATTCATTTTTAAACAATTGTGAAAATGCAATTAATTTAGCTTCTGATGGTCAGAAATCAATTCTATTCAAATATATACTCTCACAGTTAGAGGATAAAGCTGAAACAGCTTGCTCTATCAAAGAGTTTAAATCATGGGAGCAACTAAGTACCTTTTTAAAAACACAATTCGGAGAAAGAAAACATTATACCCATCTACTAACCGACTTACAAGATTGCAGACAATTTTCTAATGAACCGGTCCATCAATTTGCTTTGCACGTTGAAACATCTCTTTCAAAATTACTAACTGAAGTAACATTATCGAACAGAAAGAAATCCGAACTTTCTGGCCGCACAGCAGTCATGGAAGACCTTGCTCTCCATACGTTTTTACTAGGCCTTAAGCCCGACATTTCTAATCTAGTCCGAAGTAAAGATCCATCAAATCTCAATGACGCCATTAACCACGCTGTGTCTGAGGAAAAAATCCTAGCTAAACGCAACACTCATACCTCGACACCACAACGTCCAGTTCTAAAACATAATTATTCTCCAAGGCCTTCCGCTCCTCATTTTAATCCTAGACCCCAGATGCATAATAAATTTGATAGAAATTATCAAATCCCATTCTTTAGGTATTGCAAAACTCAGGGACATACCATAGAAACATGCAGGAAAAGGGAATACAATAATAATAAATTCAAAGTTCCTCAAATTTCCCAATTCCAACAACATCCTAGTCATAATGAAGAACAGTTTAAACCAAAACCCTTTCGTGTTAATTGCGTAGTCAACGAAAATAATCATTATGACTCTGAACAACAACCATCCACTAGTGCAGATAATGACCACTATTACAAAAATGAGGAACATTTAAACGAATAGAGGGCTCACGAAGGTGTCTCGTGAGACCTAAAACGCAATCTCCACTTCAATACCCAAGCAACAAAGACACCTCTCCTAAATCCAAGGACCACACGGGTAACCAACCCCAAGCAAGCGTCCACATTTCTAAATCCAAAGACCACACGGGTAACCAGCTCCAAGCAAGCGTCCACATTCCTAAATCCCAAAGACCACACGGGTAACCAGCCCCAAGCAAAAATCCAAACTCAATCAATTTCAAACAAAACTGACGCAACTTCCTTAGAAAAAACTAAAACTGAAACCCTTGAAAGCGTCAATTCCGATAATATAGAAAACATTTATGAAATTACCTGCAAACCTAACAAAATTTCCTTGCCACATGTATTAGTTCAAACAGCTGTATCGCATAAACCATTAAAATTACTCTTCGATACCGGCTCTTCAATCTGTCTTCTTCAAAAATCAGCAATACGAACTTATTCTGACATAAACCTCCAAGAAACATAATTAAACTTAAAGGAATAGATAATAATGACGAAGCTATTCCTACTCTTGGCCACTTTTATTTAAACTTAATATTTAACAAAGAATCAATACCTTTTACGTTTCATGTAGTTGAAAAAATCAACCTCCAATACGACGGAATAATAGGCAACGATTTACTTACTTGTTTCCAGTGTACTATAGACTATAATCGGGGAATCTTAAATTTAGATAAAAATAAAATGAAACTTAATTTTGACAATCCTGTTTACATCCTTCCGGCTCGCTCAGAGCTTATTTT
The DNA here is from genome assembly GCA_944452665.1 of Stenoptilia bipunctidactyla. Taxonomy (NCBI): domain Eukaryota; kingdom Metazoa; phylum Arthropoda; class Insecta; order Lepidoptera; family Pterophoridae; genus Stenoptilia; species Stenoptilia bipunctidactyla. Next base: position 1,498,737 of record OX101739.1, read on the forward strand.
AGAGTGTTCAGTTAGTAATCCTGAATCAAAAGAAGGCCTTATACTTGACCAACATTTAAGTGAAACCCTATACATAGCTAACTGTTTAGTCAAAGTAAAAAATAATAACCGAATAATCCTGACAGTTTTAAACACTTTCGAGAACCCTGTTTCTCTTAATTCAGATCTTAAACTTACCCTTCATCCTGTTGATTATGAATCCTATAAACAACAACAAAATATTAATCAATCCTGCTTGAAAAGAACTAATGAAGTTTGTGGCGTCCTCCGACGTGACCCACAGAGAATCAATATATTATTTCCTATTCATCAAACGAGCTCGATAAAATCAATACCAAGATAAAATCAAATATTGTTAACTTAATTATGCACGTACATCTTACTATATAAACTATTTCTATTTGTTAATAAATTGTCACTCAAGATGTAATCGTGTCTTGCTCTATCAACCCTTTCCTGGTCGTAATAAGTGGTGACCCCGAAGTTAGTCACGCAGCCAATCAAGCAAGAAGATTTTTGAGGACCCGACCAGAAATAAAAAGGAAAATGGCTCTACGTGCTCCAGTCAATCCTGTTACATTGGAACCTGAAGTTGCCGCCAGAAACATATCGGAACGTATCCCGCGCTTCTGGCAAGACCAACCGAAATTATGGATTACCCATTTCGAAGCTATAGTCGTTGCACAGAAACAAGGAGATGACTACAAGTACAATCTGTTTTAGAAAACGCAACACCCAAAAAAAAATTGTGAGATGGCAGACCGGATATTTAAAAACTTAATAATGAAGTTAAGTCGAGGTCACTAGACTTGCAAATCAGCTGACACATATGAAAACTGAAATCGCTGCACTACGCGACGAAAACGATGACGAAAAAGTATTGACGCAGTGAATTCCGTTCAAGATCAAGGTCAAGAAGTGCATCGAGGTATCGTAACGAAGGTCAATATCGTAAGCGATTCAAGAAAAATACACATAAATGTCAAGAAAAGTGCCAGGAAAAACCAGAAAAAAAAAACAACGGGCTCTACAATTAGCTCGAACCAGGGCGGAACTTTGTGCTATTCACCCCTACGACCGCCTTATCCTAGCCGACCTACAAAGTGGCGAGAGGTTTTTAGTCGATACCGGGGCAAATATGTCAGTTTTAACGACGGAAAAAAGCTTATTGAGAAAGTTACTGAGCTGACAACGCCTGCAACAAGCATCAGAGCAAATCAACCGAGCGTTGAAACTGTTTCACAAGAAAAGTAGCATAAGAAAATTACTGGAAAAATATTAAGATATAACCAAGCCAGCTGCCAACATATCTAACTCCAAGTGCCAAGTGGAACACCATATCCAAACAAAAGGAAGAACACCTGCAACACCTGGACATAATTTTAAAACGCCTGCATGAACATGGGATAACTATTAACCTAGAAAAATGCAAATTTCTCAAGACCGAACTCGATTTCTTAGGTTATCATATAACGAGCCAAGGAATCACTCCAAAGGATGAGAAAGCAAAGGTTATTTTCGATTTCCCGAAACCAGCAACAGTTAAAGATTTGAGACGGTTTCTCGGAATGGTAAATTTTTACCAGAGCAGTCTACCACATGCAGCATCAAACTTAAGCTATTCGACTTAATTGTTATTGTGGTCTGACGTCATAGTTCTATAGAAATTGCTAGGTTTGCAAATATTTCTAATATTATGTCAACAAAAAAATGAGTGTTTTGCTTGAAATTGTTATGTAGTATTTAATTTTAGAGTAAGAATATTGAATTGTTATTTTGTGTTTACTTTTTTAAGGGGGGAGTATCTGTGGCTCCTCCGACGTGACCCACAGAGAATCAATATATTATTTCCTATTCATCAAACGTGCTCGATAAAATCAATACCAAGATAAAATCAAATATTGTTAACTTAATTATGCACGTACATCTTACTATATAAACTATTTCTATTTGTTAATAAATTGTCACTCAAGATGTAATCGTGTCTTGCTCTATCAACCCTTTCCTGGTCGTAATAAAGTTCTTAAACTCCTACGTGTTTCGCACTTGAATTCTGAGGAATGTGAAGCGCTTTACGAAACGTGTTCTAAGTATTCAGACGTCTTTCACTTACCTGACGAACTACTTACTTCAACTGACGTTATACAACACGAAATTCGGACTTCCTCCAATCAACCAATTAATGTTAAAACTTACCGATTTCCCGAGATCCACAAACAGGAAGTTAATTCTCAAATCCAGAAAATGCTGGATCAGAAAATCATTCAACCATCTTTATCTCCTTGGTCTTCTCCCATATGGATTGTTCCGAAAAAAATCGATGCCTCAGGCCAAAAGAAATGGCGCATTGTAATAGATTATAGGAAATTAAACGACAACACCATTGGAGAGACTTATCCTATACCCAATATTGTTGAAATTCTGGACCAACTTGGCAACTCTCAATACTTTTCAACCCTTGATCTCGCTTCCGGGTTTCATCAAATAAAAATGTCCACAAGAGATTCCTGTAAAACCGCCTTTAGTATTCCTCAGGGACATTTCGAATTCACTCGAATGCCCTTCGGTCTCAAAAACGCACCCTCTACATTCCAACGCCTTATGAACAATGTTCTTACAGGCCTCCAAGGATAGAGGTGCTTCGTTTACCTTGATGACATAGTTATCTATTCCCACGATCTTAACCGCCACATTCAAAATCTAACTGCAGTTTTCCAAAAACTCCGTAATTTTAACTTAAAACTGCAGCCCGATAAATGTGAGTTTCTGAGGAAAAAGTGGGCTATTTTGGGCACATTATTACAGGAAACGGCCTCAAACCAGACCCTAACAAATAAAATCCGTCCAATATTTTCCAACACCTAAATGTCCAAAAGATATAAAATCCTTCCTTGGCCTTATATCCTACTATAGAAGATTTATCCCAGAGTTCTCCAAAATATCCAAACCTCTTACTTCACTTCTAAAAAAGAACGCTGCTTTCACATGGACCAACGAACAGGAGTTAGCATTCGAAATCCTTAAAGAAAAACTTATCACTGCTCCAGTTCTCATCTACCCCGACTTGACAAAAACATTCAACCTTACGTGTGACGCATCCAATTACGCGGTTTCCGCAATACTTTCTCAGGGTCCCGTCGGAAAAGATCATCCTATAGCTTATGCTTCCAGGACTCTGAACAAATGTGAAACCAATTATAGTACAACGGAGAAAGAACTGCTGGCCATAGTTTGGGGTTGTAAAACTTTCAGACCATATCTATTTGGTCGTAAATTTATAGTAATCACCGACCATCGTCCACTTAAATGGCTTTTCAACCATACTGACCCCAGCAGCAAGCTACAACGTTGGCGTCTTCAACTCCAGGAGTTCGAGTACGAAATAGTATATCGAAAAGGTAAACTGAACTCTGCTGCTGATGCTCTTTCCCGTTATCCTGTAAACCCAGTGTATCCCGAAAATCCAGAAAATATACCCGACAATGAACTACTAGATCTTGGTCCACTAGACTTCAGCCCCTTCAATGCTGAAATTACAGATTATGTTCCTCTGAGTCCACCTACTATAGAAAATTTGCCTAACTCTCCTCGTCTTCCAGAACCCTTACCTGAAAATATAAATCCCTTAGATACACCAGAAACCCTACCTAACGTAGAAAATGAACCTCAACCTTCTACTAGTAATAAAATCCCTCTTATGCAATACCCAAATCCGTCTAATCAAACATTTCCTGACCTTAATGAGACCTACTTTTTCTCGTAGGATAGTGACTTACCGGGTAACTCGTTTTGGAGGGTAGCGGGATCCGAAGCACGGTGCACCGCTGGCCGACCGCAGGTAGTAGGGGGCCCAAGTAGCATGCCAGCCACATGCGAAAGGCTGCCCCGCCACCTCGCGAAAAATCCCGGGAGGCTCCATCGTGCCGGTTGGCGACCGGTTGGAGAGGACCCGATGGCGACCTCGGGGGGGTTCGGGCGTCCCCGCAGTCTCCAGGCGAGTTCCCCAATGGTGCGTTGTTCCCTACGAGTTGCTTGGTTCCATTTGCAGCGCTTCACTCAACTTCTATTCTCCTCCCTATTCACTCCACTACCAATCTACAATGAAAGGTCCTAAAAAGAGTAAGGTTCAACAGCGGTTGCACTTCCTCTCCCTCAAAGTGCACTTCTGTAACATCCGTGGAGTGCACTCCAATCTGAATGATGTCCACCACCATCTTGAGACGGAGAGACCACACCTACTCTTTCTAACGGAGACGCAGATCTGCGATCCGTCAGACTCGGCATACCTTGGTTACCCAGGCTATATCCTGGAGTCTCTATTCCGCCCGCACGCCGGGGTGTGCATGTATGCCAGTGACGCGATCTGTTATCAGCGTCTCCGTTACTTGGAAGTGCTGGACCTTTCAGTCATGTGGGTTCACATAGATACTGGCCTAGACCAAGTGGTTTACGCCTGTATCTATCGTTCACATAGCGGAGATCGGGAGACAACGAGGCTTATGGAATACCTTGGCAATACAGCAGATAAGATTCAGCAACGTTTTCCCACGGCGCAGTTGGTGTTTCTGGGGGATTTTAATGCTCACCACGGGCAGTGGTTATACCCGTATCAGGACACTGACCATGCTGGCAGAGAGGCTTTTAAGTTTTCGCTGACTTATGGTCTCTCACAGCTTGTTAACGAGCCTACGCGCATCCCCGACGTTGCTGGCCACACTGCGTATTGCTTGGACCTTCTGCTGACAACTGATCCTGACAGATACTCGGTGTCCGTCACTGCACCTTTAGGGACATCCGATCACTGTATGGTGAAATCTGTATCGCTGTACTCGCCACCTGACACCCGCCCAAAAGGCTCCAGGCGAGTATGGCGTTACAAGTCAGCAGATTGGGATGAAATGCGACATTTTTTCGCATCTTATCCATGGCGGCAAACTTATTTTACATCAACCGATCCATCGTGCTGCGCTGATGCTGTCTCAAGTGTGATAGTTCAAGCAATGGAGTACTACATTCCCCACGCTGACCTATCCCTTGAAACCAAAGCTTGCCTATGGTTTAATAGTGCTTGCCTTACCGCTGAAAAGCGAAAGCGGGAAGCATACAAAGCCTGGGCAAATGCTCGCAGAAGCAAAGCCCTGGATTCGCATGAACTTAAGAAAAGATACAATGCTGCCGCCAAGTCCTGCAAAAAGGTGATCAAAAGAGCTCGTTTTGCCCACATAGGCCGTATCGGAGACAGAATAGCAGCATACCCTTCGGGAAGCAAAGCTTTCTGGTCCCTTGCCAAGTCGGTCGAAACGAACTTTTGTCGCCCGTCGCTGCCTCCACTGAGGAAACCCGATGGTTCTCTGGCCCACACTGCTAAGGAGAAAGCAGATTTATTTGCTAGTATCTTCGCGGAAAATTCTCGTCTAGATTGCCAAGGAAAAATCCCACCTCAATTACCTCAGTTCGGACCTACAATGGGTACCGTTCACATTCGCCAAAAGGAGGTTCTTAAATGCTTGCTGCACCTAGACGAGAACAAAGCTAGTGGTCCAGACGGTATTCCTGCAGTGGTCCTAAAACGCTGCGCAGATGAGTTGTCTCCCGTTTTGACGCGCCTCTATAGACTTTCATTGGAATCGGGTAAGGTCCCCAAGTCCTGGAAGCTTGCTAACGTACAGCCAATACCGAAGAAGGGAAGCCGTGCCGATCCTGTCAACTATCGACCAATTTCAATCACCTCCATACTTTGCAAAGTCATGGAACGTGTATTGAATAATCGACTCCTGGCATACCTCGAGACCAACGAGCTCCTAAGCGATAGCCAATATGGTTTCCGCAACGGACGCTCGACCGGCGATCTTCTCGTGTATGCCACTCACTTATGGAGTGAGGCCTTGGAGGGTCATGGTGAAGCAATAGCTGTATCCTTAGACATCTCCAAGGCTTTTGATAGGGTCTGGCACGATGGTCTCTTAAGCAAGCTTCCAGCATATGGCATACCAACCGGGCTCTGCGACTGGATATCTGATTTTCTGAGGGAAAGGTCGATTCGAGTAGTCTTAGACGGCTACTCCTCTGACCTAATGGCAATTAATGCCGGGGTACCTCAGGGATCTGTTCTCTCTGCAACTTTATTCTTGCTGCTCATTAATGACCTCCTAACACCAGGCATTATTGGATATGCTGATGACAGCACTGTTGTTGAGAGATATATATCCAATGCGCGAACGAGTGCCCATGAAATCCAGGTTTTGAGAGAGTCTATGATTGAGCGCGTTGATTCGACCTTGCGGAATGTGTTCGATTGGGGCGAATCTAACCTGGTCAAATTCAACGCGTCCAAAACTCAGGCGTGTCTATTCTCCGCAAAAAAGAGCACCTTCACATTTACGCCCACTTTCCAAAATGTATTTGTCCCCATCACTGACCATCTAGGGCTTTTAGGCGTAACTGTAACATCCGGTTTAAACTTCGGTCAACAAATTGAGTCTATGGCAAAAACGGCTTCCAAAAAATTGGGTATCATCTCGAAGGTCCGGCGGTACTTCAGCTCTGAACGGCTGCTCAACTTATACACAGCCCAAGTGAGGTCGTGCATGGAGTACTGTAGTCACCTTTGGGATGGTTCTGCAAAATACCAGCTCGAAGCGCTAGACTCCGTTGACCGAAGAGCCCGTAAATTAATTAACGACGTCGACCTTACAACCAAAAAACTGCAGACCTTAGAGCATCGTCGTAAGGTTGCGTGTTTAACCGTGTACTACAGGATACATTTTGGTGAGTGCGCCAGTGCTCTGTTTGAACAAATTGAACCCTCACCCTTTTACCATCGGACTACTAGACGCAGACAGAACTTCCATCCGTATGTGGTAGATATTCCGAAAAGTCGAACTAAGCGCTTTGACAGTTCCTTTTTGATACGGGTCGCCAAGGTTTGGAATGAACTGCCTGCGTCTATTTTCCCTGACCAGTATAGTCCTAGTACTTTTAAGCGTCGAGTGAATAGGTTTCTCGTGGATGGACGTGTAACACCTTAGTCTTCATGTTCACTTAACATCAGGTGGCATGGAAGACAAACGTCCCATCCATAATTCATAAAAAAAAAAAAAAAAAACCTATACAAAATTCTTGAAAACTCCTAATCATATAAAATATGATACCGCCATAATTGAACATAACGATAATTTACTTAAAACTCCGAACGAAGTTTTAATAATCCCTACATCTTTAGACTTAGATGAATCAATACCTTACGTTCAAGAAATCCTATCAAATATTCCAAACTCCGACATATTTGTCAATTCTTATTGTCATACCAATCCCTTTTACATGAAAACAAAAAATACTATTTCCTGTTTACTAAAGTTCACCATTTCGATACATGCTCATATAGTGAAATTTTTGAGTCCTTGAAAAATCTGCGAAATCATATCATAGGAGAACCTGAAGTAATTGATAAAATAAGTATTACAGATTTTAGAAACCCTTTTGATAAACACGCCTACATTAAAATTTATAAAATACTTGCACACTTGTTCAATAACACTAAAATACAAATTCATATAGGTATATCATAACAAGATTTATTACCCTAGTCCTTCAGAAGTCCAGAAAATCCTTCGCGAAAAAAAATCTTGGTTCTAACCGGATGTTTAATAAAATAAAAGAGCAATACTACTGGAAAAAGATGCGTAGCGAAATAGAAAATTATGTAAAAAATTGCTCATCTTGTCAGACTAACAAAGCCTTGCGAATGATTAATAAAGCACCTATGCAAATAACCAGATATACAACGTGTAACATAATGAAGAGATAATACTTGAGGGGATTGTATGGTTGGTGATGTAGTTTATAAGTAACAGAAACATAAACTTGTAATCCTTACGGTTCGTTCGGAAAACAAGTTCAAAGTTTAGATCAAAATATGTAAGTGTCAACCCTAAAAACAGCTGTTACCTTTTGATGGAATCTATTCGATAACAGATGGCGTTAAATAAAGCGATAAGTAACCAAGAGAGATACTACAAAGTGTAATTTTATGCCTACTAAATTAGACGACAACAACGTCTCGGGAATGTTTTTTTCGGTAGTATTTAAGTGCAGAATATTTTTAAAACTACCTTTTCACCAATATGTGCGTTTATCACGCGGTTTACCAATTTACAACTCTACTGAAATAATAGATTTGCACGTTCGAACAGATAACACGTTAATTTTCACTATCCGTGATAATATATTTTGTAAACCTTAAACTATGATGCATCACTGACAAGAATATTTAACTTCTTGTTTATTCTCGCATACTTACAACTATCATCACCACCATACAAAAAAGCTTGAAATAAATTTTAAGTAATTCGGCATTCTGCATAATTTTTATAGTCTATGAAATAGCAAGTTCGCTGCCCTTTATCTGCCGCCGGCCGCGCTCGCTCGCTCGCGCCTCACGTCACGTGGCAGTTGAAATATGTCTTCGACGCGGAGCGCCCGTTGCTTTGTACCCCCGTATGTTACGTATTTTAAAAATGTTAAAAATTCGTAATTCGAATCCCGTGGGAATATCGGGATAAAAGGTAGCTTTTGTGCTATTCCAGATTGTACCCTATCACTATGCCAAATTTGATACAAATTTATTGACCCGTTCTGTCGTGATTTAGGAACAAACATCCAAAATCCATCCAAACTTTCGACATTAATAATATTAGTAAGTTAAGATAATCCAACTCATGATTTTTACAACAAAAGATAGGATCAAATGTACCTACTTTAACTGAATATTTTGCAAATATCTTCATACCTACAACATAAACTTCTGAATACCTGCATAGGTACCGTTTGCGCTAATAGGTGATGAAGAACCGTTTTGCATTGAATACATAACAGTATTCAAGGCAAAACGGTTCCTAATAAAAACTATAAGTACCTACCTACTATTTCTAATACTCGACAACATACCTACATGACCGAAATACAATTACGACTTAAATCATAAATTTAAACATAAGTAATCATCGCAAAGGTAAAACAAAACATTCATTTCCTCTCAATAAATCATGATATCAAACTTGTCATTCAAAAAACTATCACATTTCTTAAGAAATTGGTAGGTACACTATTCCAAGAAAACTAACATGAAATTATTACAAATCTATCAGAACTACGAATAGACATTCTTTCGCACACGGTGTCAAATCGCAACTTATACCTACTGAAGAGAAATTTAAACAGATAATCAAACTTACCAAAAATTACAATAAGAAACGAAGAAATATCCTATCTCTCTTACATTCAAACTTTCTAAGGCCCGATTCATCAGCCTTCAGCCCTAGGCCCAAATAGACTGTTGGAAACAAAACATCAAACCAAGGTGACCTTGCTAGTTTACAACGTGTTTCCAACAGTGAAGATGGCTGTTGACAACCAAATTACATGACCTTGGCGGGTTGGAAACGGCGGTGTTTAGAATCACAGACATACATCTACATAGACAACGCAAGTGCCACGATTTGTATTCGAACCAAGCGTGCCGACTTTTTAAGACCTATTGTGACGTCACAGCTGATATTTATTACTGGAAAATACAAAAAGATTCAGAGACACCGATACCGCCGATGAAATCGATTATTAAGACCGATATTGATATTCTTGACTCGATTTTCTAACAGACATACATACACGCATATTACAATACATATTAAATCTAGAGGCGACCAACCTTGACATTTGGTTGGGGTTCGGACACGCAAAGGACATGCATTTGCGTTATCTATGTAGATGTATGTCTGTGTTTAGGACTGTGTACGCTTGTTATTGTATATTTTACTATGTAACTATAACTATAAATGACTCGAGTTTTGTAGCTTTTTATCCTGCGTTTCAACCTTTCCTTCTTTGTATCCTCAATTGCATACAAAACTGCCATCGCGAAGATGTTATCAACGCGAGAGATCAGAGCACACTGACGATTAAGGGGCGTGGCCTGGCGTGACCTTGGCTTGTGTTCTTGTTTGTCTCCTTGTTGGAAACCGCCGTTTGTAACAGTGTGGATGACTCGGAATTGGTTGTCAACAAGTTAACCTTCCTTAACCTTGGTTGGAAGCATTGGTTTTCAACGTGTTTTCAACAGTCTGGCGGCCCTCGAATTATAATAAGAAACGTTTTCGGTAAGTAGGTACCTATGATTTTGTAACCCCAAAACTAGAAAATATGAAATGATTGATACAATACTCAAAGCTTCTTGTACTACTCGTAGTCTCACATACTTACAACTATCAATACATACTACATACAACAATAACCAAAGCATTAAATTAATAAAATTAGCAACTAAATTCACAAAAGATAAGCCGTGCATAGCTCTTATGTCAAACAAATAAGGTCTAAGTAGCACATATTGCTCAAATCGCGGTACTTCTTTCATGAAAAATTAAATGATTAATAATGGTATACTATATTAATCATTGAACGATAATACACCTTATTTGTTTAACATAAGAGCTATGCACGGGTTATATTGAACTTCAATCGCTTCCCTTTGTCGGTGTCTCGCGGCGCGTGTCGTCACCGTTCCGAAAGGCGCGGTGCCCTTTGAGCTTTACCGCCGCTTCCGAGTTCCAAATTGATTTCGCACAATATTTATTAAAGCGGCTACACACGACCCTAAAATCACTGGCAATATCGGGACAGTGGTGGGGAGGACCCTAGATCGTATCATAAATCGTCTCGTGTGTAGGCAAATCCTACCCGATTTTTATCGTCCCTAAATCGTTCCGAGCGAGCTCACGATTTAGGGACAATTATCGTCTAGGGAGCGTTGTCAGTACGTGTGTAGCGAAATCAGGATTGATTTCTACGCAGTCTGCGCTTGAGTGCCGCGACGATACGACGACGTGCTTGCGGCTATAATTTACCATATTTGTGGGATAAAAAACATAGAAATTGAGGAAGGTCGAACGGCAGAAAATGGAAGAAGTATTAGTACTGGAAGTAAATGAAGTTCGAGAAGGTGATACTGGAGAGTTTATGAAGTTTGAGAAGATGTTATTCGAGGAAGTAATTATTGTCATGGAATTAATGTATTTGAAGAAGTTGTTGATAATGGAGCGGCGTAATAATTCAAGAAGAAAGCACATTACTACAGAAAAGAAAAAAGGAGCTCTTCAAAACACACAAAATCCATTCTTAAAAAGTTTCTAAAATCATCTTCTAAATATCTCATCACGTTCATGTGGCTAAGTTCATGACGTTTCATCAACCAGTTTTTAACCCAGGTCTTCCTTTTTCGTCTCTGGTTAGGTGGCACCGTAGTAAGTGCCAAAACAATGCCTATTTTCTGCTGTTTTGTGAGTGTCAGCGGCATCTCGGAACAACGAGCAGTCTGTTGCACGGTCGGTTTCGTACTGACTGACAGAGACGTGTGTAGAGTAGTAGCCGATTTCATCCCCACTACCGCTGTCCCGATATCGCGAGTGATTTTAGGGTCGTGTGTAGCCGCTTAATGTAACTCAACTAAATTATTTGCGTTCATGTTTACCAAAAATCAACCCTAACTCATTCACTTAAAGCTCAAGTTCTTTTTCACTACTGCACTTGTTCATGAAGAATGCAAGCGATTTTCGAATATTTCATTAACCCATTTAGACCGATACTTATTTTTTTTATAAAAGATGTGTTTTTTTAACAAAAACTTACTAAGAGGCACCTATTAGGTCTGAAAAAAATATTTAAAAAATATCCGTTGAGAGGGGGAGCAAGGAGGGGGCGTACCATAGATGGTACAGTAGGACTTTAGGTATGCAAAAATACTAGATTATCACTAAAGAGATATATTAACATTTTTGTGATATTAATGAAACAATCTACAAGGTCCCTAATATTGCACTTGGTACCTCTTGTAAAACATTGTTTGTGACATTTTCCACACCTGGTTCCCTTTTCTTGCTTAGTAACATAGTGTTCTTTGCCTTTTCATCATATCGAGAATCTGATGTAATGAGTGACGATGGTCGACTAGGACTTAATTTTTCACGCTATTTCTTATTTTTAATTATTGAATAGTCAATACGATGTCAAAAACTCAGCAAGTCCTCTGCTATTATGTATGTAAAACCAAGCATTTTGCAGAAACATATCAGCACAGTGCAGCGTCAGAGGTATATACCATTTTTTCCACGAGCGCTGGTTCGGTAACACGATGCTATTATCATGCCACTTGCCACAATAATAACACCATTAAATAAGCCAAAATCGAAAAATTCTACCTTTGCTTTTGTTTCCTTATTGAAGGGCATGTACCATTTTAGAGGATTTCTTTCAATAGGAACTTGATACATAGGTTACCTGTTAGATCTAGGTTCTAAGGCTCGCTTTCTGCAATTATATTTTTGACGTATTTTTGCAACGGTTCCTGAGATGGACTGGGATCTTTTGTCTCGACCAAAGTAGCAATTTCCGCTGGGGCTCGAAGTAAACCCTGTAGCAAATTATTTATATTTCATCAAAATCTTCATTCGTGTGTTCGTCATTAGTTATGTCAGGTAGAAATAAAAAACATTCAAGACCTTGCACCTGGCGGTAAGAAGAATCTTCCTTGGGAATCGTAGCAATAACTTGGAAGCGTCAATGGCCTAAGACAATAAAAAATTTAATGAGTATAGCTAACGTGATATTTTGCCAACAGATAAACCAACTGTACCATATACGTTACACCTAATTGTGGATTGAAAATCTCTAACAATGATAATCTTCGGCAAACTAATTTGTGGTAATATCATATATTATACTCCAAACTTTTTAAAGAATGTAAAAATTTGTTCATTTCATAATAAAAAAGTCCAACTTACATTATTGACATTACATTAATGTAATTATTGAAATTACATTAAGTACTTGCGCACAACCTCTTTGTAATATAACTTACATAAATAATATTGACACTCTAAGCTCATAATAATGATTGAAAAAAAAATTATAGTACCCACATGTACGTCACCATACTTTTACAAAGCTATGTACCGTACCATATACCTACGGTACGGTAGGTCTAAATGGGTTAAAGCTCAACTTCTTATGTTTTTTAAAGTAAGTACACTTTTTCATGTGTATCAAATTGAACCCCAATGCGTTTAGTTAAAGCTCAAATTTTAATAGATAGAATGGCTCGGTAATCGCAGAGAGTCGCGAGCGGCGAACTAAAGATATGAAATTAGACACATGTCTAATTTCAGTGCTTTTGTGTCCGTCTTCAAGTGTGTACGTTAGTTGCTATCGCTATTTTTTTCGAAGTTTTCTTAAAATGTCTCGACTTGAAAGTATTGGAGGTAATAAACGACGACATGTGTATTCGAATAACGAATATTACGATATGATACTGTGTGTTGGAGCCGCTAGGAACCACAGTATCAGTGAAGCTCGACGGCTTTACAGGCAGCGGTTTGTGGAGGGCAGGCCGGCAGCTGAACAGCGCCACTTACCCGGCTATGGCGTGTTTCGAAGCATGTGTCTGCGGCTGCAGCGTACCGGTTCTTTTCACGCGGAACCCAGCGTGGGGCGACCACCCGCGCATTCCGAGAACTTAGAAGAGCAAGTCATAGATCACTTCGAGGAGGATCCGAGGAGCAGCACTCAACGAGTCGGCGCTCTTTTGGAGGTCAATCATATGGTTATATGGCGCACACTTCGTGATGATAGCCAACATCCTTATCACTTCCGACGGACGCAAGAGCTGATACCAGCGGATTTGTTAGCTCGGTTAGACTTTTGTCGGTGGTACAGAAGTCGCGTGGATACTGATGTACACTTCGCTAAAAAAGTGATGTGGACGGACGAAGCGTCTTTTACCAGGAGCGGGGTGCACAACTTGCACAATGAACACTTGTGGGCTCATGAGAACCCTCATGCTGCCAGCGAGAGCAATTTCCAGCACCAGTGGAGGGTTAACGTCTGGGCTGCCATCATTGGTGACCGGATCATTGGGCCGAAGTTTCTTCCACCAGGCCTGAACGGAGAAATTTATTTGCGTTTTTTAAATGATGACGTCGAAGAAGGTTTAAGAGAGCTGCCAGAAACAGAATATGTGAGTGTGGTATACCAGCACGATGGAGCTCCCGCCCACTATGATCGTCGCGTTCGAAATTACCTAAATAATATGTATCCCGACGGATGGATTGGCAGAGGCGGCCCGGTGCCTTGGCCAGCGCGCTCTCCGGATCTTACTCCGCTAGACTTTTTTTTGTGGGGATACGTGAAAAGTTTTGTGTATGCAAAAGAGTGCAATACTCGCGAAGAAATGGTGGAAAGGATAAATATCGCATGTGCTTCAATAACTCCAGCGATGTTGCAAAACACCATGGCATCATTATTACGGAGGACGGCCCTGTGTATTGAAAAAGAAGGCAGACATTTTGAGCCGTTTTTGTAATTCTGGCCAAGTGTATGGAAAACCGTAGGTACAGTTGTGAGAGTTTTTACTCAAAGTGAACGGAATATATCGATTGAAATAAGTGCGATTAGCGTCTTACTATAAGAGTTTGTCAGATGTTACAAATTTAAGTTGTCATAATTATAATAAACGCTCTTTATTATCATTTAACCTAGAAATAATGATGTACAAAATATTAAAAATAAGTCAATGACAATTTTGGCGGCCTTATCGCTTAAGGCGATATCTTCCAGGCAACCCGATTTATTATTAATAAATAGTTAATTGAAAGTTATACTAACATGTTGTTTTATTTGTTTTCATTAGCTACTGTGATAAAAATTGTGTCATTCTATGTTCTAAGCGATAGGTAAGTTACAATCAGCTGCTGGGCTAGCATGCGACGAAAAATCGGTCCTTTATATGGATATTTTCTTAGAATATGGCAGACTTAGTTCTGTGGGCTTACTCATGGTATCAAATCAAGTAATTGTTAACATGCTCATGTTAGCTAACCAGATAGGGTACAGACATTCGGTAATATTTATCTTGTCCGGCTGGCTGGTAGCCGCGCTACTTGCGGTGGGCGGGGCGTATCGCTCGCTATTCAGCCGGGGCGGTCCAATCCATTGTTTTAGCTTATTAGGTTGACTAGGGTTGTCAAATATTTTGTGGTAAAATACTTAAATAAATTTCTATGAAAGTCTATACCAGCACTGATTATGCTTATTCTTTCACTGTATATTCTACGTATGGTATAGAAGCTATAACCTTTAAGTTTTATCTCTCCATTTTGTTACACGTTGTATATCCGAAAATCAGAACAATTGGCCAAAATTGTATACACAGCCATGTTAGCGTATAACACAGCTACTCACTCTACCACTAATTATACCCCTTACGAGTTAGTTTTCGGTCATAAACCCGCACTTCCAAATTCAATTTTCGAATCTACCTCAAGTGCTACTTACCCGGACTATATTAGAATGTTACAACATCGCCTTAAATATACTCGAGAAAAAAATAGCTATCGACCATATTAATAAATCTAAACAAGCTTCCAAGGAATACTATGACAGCCATACACGCCCAATACAATACCACACTGGCGACTATGTTTACTTAAAAAAACATCGTCGCTTGCGTAAAGTCTTATCGCCAATATGGAAAGGCCCTTATACGGTTATTAAGATAAATGGAAGAAACAGCTTGACCTTACTTATTAATAGACGACACGTAGCTCATCATTTCGATGAGGTTAAATTAGCCAATTTGGCGTAAAACCCTTAACCGTACCTATAATTTTTATTTTATTTTAACTTTAATATATATTTACCTAGAAAATAATTAGTATTAATTCATTTTATAATTTTAATTTTTGCAGTTCCCTGTCTTCCGCACAGGAAACCTTTATACAAACCATGATGAATACATGCGGAATATATTTTGATCCCGTTGGCTCGCTTAAAATAGTAGACGGATACCTTAACATAATAATTCCAGTTGACATTTCATTTATACAACCACATATAAAAAACCTTAACGGTGTGATAGGCACCTCTAAGTTCCTATGTAAACAAAGTGCTTTGTACTCGGAAGTTGAATGCCAAAACATGTATCAGCCGTTGTTAGCCAGATATAACGATCTTGTTCGCGACTTTGAGTCGATAGAGCATTTAATTGAATTTAGAAATAAAAGATCGGCCTGGTTTGCCGGAGTAGGTACTGTATTTAAACATCTGTTTGGGACTATGAATGAGGATGACGCAATTCAATACAGCAACGCTATTCAATTAATAGAAAATGATCAAACCAAACTATCGAAATTAGTTAAGCAAAATGTTCTCGTTACAACCTCAACACTTTCTACCTTTAGAGAGACATTAAATAAAATCAATATAAATGAACAACAATTAAATAGCGCTGTTGATATGCTCACCCTTAATCAGAAAAATCTTACTTTAATGTCCGACAACTTACTTTTCAGATCAAAGATTAATGAGATCTTGAATATGCTAGAAAGTTGCCTGTTAACCCTATCATTTAAGTTAGAGGTTCCGCCGAAAGGCGTGTAGCTTTAGGTATAAATAATAATAAAACTCTTTATTGTACACCAACATTGTTACACAGTTTAAATTAAAAATAACAATCACAATTAACATACAAAGGGCGGCCTTATCGCCGAAGCGCGATTTCTGCCAGGCAACCCAGTCATTAACGGAATTATGTTTAGCAAATCCAATATCTTACACCCCTCTGTAATAAACCCGAAACAAATTTTTAAGGAACTTGTTAATAACTATAGATTTTTACCCGACTATCATCAACTACCATTGACCTTGTCTCTAGACAATATTTATACTTTTATGAATATATCTGAAGTAGCCAGCTACTACCACAATGAGAAAATTGTTTTTGTTCTTAAAACACCCTTAGTAACATCTCTAGACTTTAACTTGTTTAATTCTATCCCATTGCCTATTCGTTTAGCAAATAATACGTATGCAACCATAATACCCTCAATAAAATATATAGGCATAACTAGAGATAAGTCATCGTATTGTAAGTTAAGTGATTTAAGTAGTTGTAAGATAATACATAACATGTATTATATTTGTGATTCCATAAATGTATACCCTAGTTCCACGAATCCTATTTGTGAGTCAGAAATAATGTGTAATGTATATAACTATGTGCCTAAACAGTGTGAAACTAAATATATAAAAGGTCAATTACAAATTTTACACAGATTGTTAAACAATAAATGGATATTTATTTTAAGTGAAAAATCTAAACTGACAATCGATTGTGTCAATCCTGTCAGTAAGGAATACATAATTGATGGAAATGTAATTGTAAACATCCCATCCAATTGTATCGGATATAATAGAGATTTAAGGTTAATACCAAAATATACCAAAACAATTCACTTTCAGCCAGTAAACTCAAACTTTGACTTAATAAATGATACAATATGTTGTACATTAGAAAAATTTCTTAAAAATGAATCGAATATTCCAACTTTAAACTTACAAAATATTAACCTCGATTCCTTAACGTCAGAATATGATAAAGCAACTGACTCTATAGTAAGAAACTTAAATAAAGTTATAGAAAAACCACACATTGTTAAATACGGACAATATTATTCGTATACAACTATTTTTATTTCAATAATAATTGTAATTATGTTTTTAATTTCTTGTCATAAAATTGTGAAAAATGGTATTTGTCACTGCCCTTTTTATAAAAGTAAAGATAGACTGGACGTAACAAATGCTCATGAACTATCGGAAGTGTCTGTTAGTTCTTCTATAAGTCCAGCCCCTAAACTCCGCACTACTCTTATATAAACTTAACCTTTAAGGGTAAGTTTATTCTTAACCCTGGGGGCTGTTATATATAATAGATGTACCTAGAAGTGCACACTAGCCTAACTAACGTAAAGCCCTGTCAGCACAATAGATAGCATTTGGTTTTAGTAGATTGAATAGAAGTTCAGTTCGGATCCGACATCCAAAGAAGTGACACTTACGGTTTTATTAGAGCCCCAATTTTTGTAAACCTTCATTAAGTTAAGTTTGAATTAAAGTTCTTTTTTAATAAAGGATTCGGGCTTTTTCTTATAACAGAACGATGAGGTGGAGCGTTATCCTGGAGAAACAACACGCCCAATGACAATTTCCCACGACGTTTTTCCTTAATCGATTCACGTAATTTCGGGATTAAGTTTGCATAATAGGATCCAGTTTATCGTTTGAGCTTTTGGCAAGTAATCAATAAAATCAATCAAGTAGTCAAATAGTCAAGTAATCAAATAATTAATTTGTACTGTATGTACCTATTTGTTTTAATTCATATAATCCTGACTGAATGGAGTGCCAAGAGTTGTTTTTCCGCCGGCTTTTTTTGTCTCTTGGTCTACTGTAATATCTTTTCAATAACTATCAACACCTTGTTAAAGCCGAAGTACAAAATTGTGACGTCATTAAGCGGCCATTCTTTGGGTCTTATGATGAATAAAATTTTTCATTTCATTTCATTTTCATTTCATTTCATTTAAAAAGGATTCCTTCACTATCCCAGAATACCGAGGCCATAACTTTGCCAGCGGAAGGAGAAACTCGAAATTTCTTCACGGGTGGTGAGGATGGTCGTTTTCAAGACATGCTTTGTCTTTTCATTTCCGGGTCGAAATGGTGGACCCATGTTTCGTCCATGGTTACAACACGACGGCAAAATTGATCTGAATCACGTTGGAACATTTCGAGATTACGCTTAGAAATTTCCAAACGTCGATTTTTGTTTTCTTCGGTTAACATTCGTGGCATCCTGCTGACACTTTTTGAACCCCAGTGAATCGGTTAAAATTGACTGAATGCTACCAAACGACATCTTAAGGATCTTAGCTAAATGTTTTATTGTAATCCTCCTGTCGTCTTAAACCAATTTTTCCAGATTTTTGGCATTTTCTTCGGTGACGGAGATTGAAGGTCGTCCAGAACGCGAGTCATCTTTACAGCTCGATCTACCTCTTTTAAATTCAGCAACCCAATAAGTCACAGTGGAATAGGGTGCATCATTCCCTAATGTCTGTTCAATGTCCGAAAAATCTCTTTCGTTGACATTTCTTTCAGGAACAGATACTTTATTACCGCGCGTAACTCGTTTTTCTCCATAATTTCGTTTTTTTTATCAGAATTCCTTACTAAACCCGTGTGCTTTCATCTTCGACCTCATCGTCACTTACCATCAGGTGAGATTGAGGTCAAACGCGGGTTTAGTCACTTATAAAAAAAAAAATATATATTTTGCGAACGATCTGTCGAAAAAAATTGAAAGTCTGGATAATTAATATGTAATTGTCTATCTTTAAAAAAAATACAGAACTGCCTCCAGAAAGGTTAAATACATATAAGTTTCTAAGAACTTTTTGATTCACCTAGTATTTTACGTTATTAAGTGTACTTTCCCTCAAGCAGTATTATTATGTGTTTTTATTGATTATAAATATCTAATAAAAAAATTCATCATTAATTTTGTGTTTTTTTCTTGTTAAAATAATAAACCAGCTAATAATTCATGTATTCTCATTAAAAGTTTAATAAACAAATTTGAATCTCACCCAAGCTAAATCGAAGTAAGTCGCGAGATACTTGGTTTGACGTTTAGTCAATATATAAAAAACCTTAAATTATTGTCAAGTAAGTGACTTACTTGGACTTACTTGTTTTATTGGTGGTCAAAATTTAAAAAAATATTAGTTTAATTAAGCTAAAACAATTTTTGTCTTACGTTTTTTTTTCCTGCCAAAGAATGACATCCTACTGTGGCGCCCCAAAGGGCGTCCACAGATAGGGAGAGGGTGCATACTCCTAGTACGCACTGGGCCCTGCACGGGAATAAATCCCCGCCTACAGTGGCAACCGCTCGCCGACGGAATGCCACCGTGTGCGACTTCTACTCACTAAACACCCCCTTCTCCGATCCCTAACTCAAGAGCTATTCCTAGATCGTGTAATGAGCTACCACCCCGTGGGATCCAGGGCGGCGCATATCTTACGTTACCAAAATACACCAATATATAGGGTTTAAAACGTATAAAAATGGTGAATTACGCTGTCAAATATAACATTTCAAAAAATCACTTCAATATGTTCATTATTTGCTGAGACAATTCAGTTTTAAGAAAAAAAACGTTATTTTGATCTCCTGTAAAATTTGTCAAAATTTAGATACTTGAATTCAGTTTAGAGCAGCCGAACTCTGTCCAGTGGTAAAGCCTTGAAAGTGTAACCGTTAAACAGAGAGCCAGACAGATAGACTTTCGCATTTTAAATATTAGTGGATAAGTACTGTTTTTTAAAATGTGCGTTATATTTTATTTAATATTAAATCATAAAACTAAAAATGAAATGACATAAACATGTCGAGCTCTCGATGAAGATTACTTGTGCTTGCGCCGACAACACAGCATTGTTCTCACCTGTGCCTACTATACCCACTTGGTTATGCGTGCTCTATCCTTTCTTGTTATTACTCTAAGATTAGGAATTTACATTTTTACTTTAACTTTTTGGCAAGTTACTGAGACTGGCAGTAGGCGCATCTAAATAAATTTTATACATAATGATATATTTGACAGGTGTCTAGCTGGGTTCGCATCACGGGTCCCAACTCCCCTCGCGCCGCTCTCGCTTCCAACGCCATCCCGCACAACGCTGGCTTCGGGTTCTAGTCCCGCCGGCGACAGTTATCTACCGTACATGTACCGATATACCGGGTGAGACATAGCTCGTCAACAGATTGTTTCGTATTGTTTAGCTTTAGTGGAACAACAGGCAAAAATAAGCAAACGTTCTTCGATAATTCGTTATTTTTTAACCGGACTTATCGCGTATATATTAACATTATTTTTAACTCGACGTTTCGGTGTCTTTGCAGACCCCGTGGTAATGAACGACTGATCATTACATGCGATAAATCCGCTTAAAATTGTTTTATTTTATGAATCGTAAAAATTTAAGACAATATTATGATAAATAGTTTTTTTTTACTTTAGACACTCTAATCGATTCATTTAACTGTAGACCCATAGCATTAGGGTAAGCATAAATTGGTGTTTTTGCTGTTTAAAATTTATATTCAATAAAGTTTGTTTGCTTCTAAGAGTTATTAAATGTATTGCCTTAAAATACTGTTATAGGAGCTAAAGTGTCGGTTGACGACTTATGTTACACCCTGTATATTGAGATCAACTCCGCATTACGGTCTCCAATTTTAAGTTTCTCTTATGTCAAACTAGCTTTATCCCGCAACTTCGTATGCGCTTAACTACCCTTCCCTTGGAAATTTCAGAAGCTGTACAACCAGACACCCACTGAAAGAACCTTTATACCAAGTATCACACTCATGCACTCAAGGAATAAGTTTTTTTCATAAAAACTAAAAATAATATATTTCCCGTGCCCGTGGGAATTTTGGGAATTTTTTTCGTAGCACAACCAGTCACTCTTTGAAGAACCTTCATGCCAAGTATCACACCCGTACACTCAAGGAATAAGATTTTTCATACCAACTAAAAAGTCCTATATTTCCCGTTCCCGTGGGAATTTCGGTAATTCCTTCCATAATACAAACAGACACTTATTGAGGAACCTTTATATCAAGGGATGGGATTTTTTCATACAAACTAAAACATCATATATTTCCTGTTCCCGTGGGAATTTCAGGAATTCCTTTCATAACACAACCAGACACACATTGAAAAACCTTTACGCCAAGTTTCACATCGGTGCACTCAAGGAATAAGATTTTTCATACAAACTAAAAAGTCCTATATTTCCCGTTTCCGTGGGAATTTCGGGAATTCCTTCCTTAGTGCACCCCTACATCCCTTAAAGAATGTATGTTCCAAATTTCAGCTCTCTACGCCCAGTAGTTACGGCTGTACGTTGTCTGTCAGTCACTCAGTACCTCAGTACCTCAGTCACTCAGTCAGTAACGGAACAGTTTTATATATATTGATTAAGATACTTAAAACTTAAGAGTTCTTAGCAAAAACTTATTTTGAAACCCTCTAGATTAATATAAAACAGAGTTAAAATTTGAGAGTATAATGTGTAATTGAGCTGATTCTCTTTATTTAAGACACTCAAAGGTCTCTAAATTCTAGTGTAATTATAGAATAAATATCATTAGCCGCGGCGAATTATAAAACGTAACAGAAAGTTTATATTTTTAAATTGAAATATTAAGAATTATGTGACATTTTGAAATTTTGATTATCTCATTTTTTATAGAACGTAAAATTGTGGTGTTAATTTTTTTTTTGTAATTTTTGAATGTAATTGACAATGATTAGATATAACGAAACAAAGACTACGAATGTTATAGGTTTGTGTAATTCTTATGAGATAGGTGAAATTTGTTATGAGAGAGGAATTTGATTCGTATATGAAAATTGTGATTGTAATTGAACCACCAATTGGAAGAAGGGAATAAATCCAAAAAATAAGAATGGAGATAAATCAAAAAAACTTTATAACTTTTTCCTTTCAACTTATAGGCTCATGTGATATGAATGATAATGAAGAAAATATAAATTCTGATTTATTTACTTATAGACCTGGCTGAAATATGTTATATTCCTTTATATATTTATAAGTAAATATGTTGGATTCCTTCTTCCAATTGGTGGTTCAATTATTATTATTGAATTTAAAGTGACATTACTTATTTGAATACTCTTATTGGACGTATATTTTAATAAGTTGAATGTTGACATTATTTTAGTATTAGCTTTTGTCCCTGGAGGGACGGCTTACTGTATGACATAAAAATAAGATTATATTGTTATTCTATTAGAGGTTCAGATAATTGACAAGTTGATACAGTACTGCAATAGACCTCACGTTCTTTATTTCTAATACGAAGAGATAACGTTATTATAGACGCGTTTTATTTTGATTGAAAATAATAATATTATGTACTTAACTTACTTTGCTCGCAGTTATAAAATGTTTTAACTGAAATTTTAAATCGTAATTTTACCTGATAATAAGCGATGGTACTACCGAATAAAGACCAGATTAGTTTAGAATAGACATGGCATCACACGTTGCCTAAACAAATTAAAGATTAGGCTTATATATTTTCAACAGTTTTAAGCTTATCATAAGGCGGACCAATATTAGTCGATCGATTAGCATGTCGGTTGATACAAAACATGTTTTTCTAAATCGTCCTTTCTTAATTTTCCCAATATAAGCTTGAAAATTGAAATTATACGCAACCAATGCTAATTCGAAAGCACTAAAACTTTGAAAACTTATATTATATTAATATTTGTTACAAATAAATGAATTTAATGTCACTAAGTTATGAGAGATACGAAAATGGGGCCCGCATTGTCGATTTAAGTTACATATGGGTTTAAATTCAAAAATATGCGGTTTAAGATACTAAATATTAGTGTCTATGTTATCAGCAAGTCTCTTAAATACTTACTGCAGGTTATTGAGTTGTTTCATAGGCCGGTCGTAATAATTCAAAACTTTTGTGTCTTGTACTGTACTGTATGCTTGTGTAGTTATCAGAATTACTGAGAATTATAAACTGGCCTTATAGACAGATATTGGAAATTTTCAGTTTAGTGTATGATTTATATTCCATTTTTTACGTGGTTAAGCAATAGATAGACGCCTCAAATAGAATAATAGTTTTATTTTGAAATTGTAACGTCCTATGTATTGTATTTGCGTGTGATCCTATTTTTATAATATAGAAATGTATTTAAATATAATAGTGATGTAATTTTTATATTCCCAAATTGCATTTTCATTACCTAAGTTTGTTAATGTTTTAGGAACCGAGTTAGCCTCTGTCGATCGTGCTATGTTGTCACGTTGGATAGCATTTATAGTACAGACTCAACTTCACCCCTTAAAATAGGATATTTCGCCAAAAGTGTATCTGAAATGTTAATGTTTGTACTTTTATATTTTAGGAAAAGTGATAATATTAAAAATTACTTTTTATATAAAAAAATATGTATATTCACAAAAACGATAAATTTAAAAATAAATATTTGATTCCACCCCGTAGTTTCACTTCACACTTGAGACACATGAATAATTTAGTTCTCCCAGAAGTTGTCGTCTTCTAAAGACTTGGCGAACGATACCGGGGAGCCGTCGAGTTCCCGCCGACTGGTGTAGTTGTCGACATCCTGAGAAAAGTCGTCCGTGTAGTCGTCGTTGGAGTACTCTTTGGATTTATCCCGAGGGGAGGCCGTGTTCGAGCACAAGTTGCCTTCGCCCGAAGCCTTCCTATCATTGCGTTTCAACTGCCGTCGCTTCGTCTCTTTCTCCGACAAGTTCGGGCAAGTCTTCGATCGCTCCACCTTTTCCAAGACGTTGACTTTTTTAGGACTGATCAGTATGGACATCGGCGCCGCATCTTTCAAGTCGGCCTTGGAGACGGCGACGTGGCTGTCCACGGAACTCTCCAGTGTCAGAATGAATTTACCGGATTTATTAGTTTTCAGCACTTTGCTGGTCGCATTGTCGCTTTTAAGTAGTTCGATGCGAAGCATGTTCTTTTTTAAATCGTCGTTGGATCGACCGACGACCTCCTCTTTTATTCTGACATTGGAGGTCGGCTTCTCTATGCTCACGTCTCTAGTCGGCGTGAGGTTGTATAGCTGATCTATGTTTTTATTCAACAGTTCTAATTCCTTTATTTTGTCGAAAGTTGGTGAGATATCTGGGTCCTGATTGGTTCCGTTAGTAACGTCCTCTATTTCATCATCTTCGCGGAGTATTTTCAGTTGACTCGGTTTTCTGTCGACTGAGACGACGTTTCGTACGTCTTTTTTCGATTTCGCTTTCGCAGCGACTATTTTCTCGGCCTCGTCGATGCTTTGAGGGTCAGGTTTAGACGTGTTTTCTGCCGTTTCGTAATCTTTGACTTCGGTGTCTTCGAAATTGATTCGTTTCTTAGTTTCTTCTCTTTTGGCTTCATTATCATTGTTAACGATATCGTAGATGACAGTAGCTGCGGGAGTTTTGTTGAGATGTTGCTTTTCGATATTATTGTATAGCTTTCTGAAGTCTCTCATGGGGGTATCGATGTAATTGCTTGGTTTTTCTTGGTAGACTTCGGTCTTCTCTTGCAAGATGGCTTCTGGTAGAGGTTTGGCGAGGTTGAGGGAGGTGTTTTTCTGCTGGAAGTAGGTCTCGACGAAGTTGAGGCACTTCTCGTAGTCTGCTTTGAGGAACTGGTAGGTGTCGGTGACGGGTGATTGCGCGTCTGTCTTAGAGGAGCTGCCTCGCTGGATGTTCGGCTTGCTGGAGTCCAGGCCTGCCGGGAAATGTGGTTAGAGGCATGAGAGAGGGATTTAAAAATGAAAGCGTTATTTTCAATAGTAGTTGGTGTATTCAAGACTTAGGTAATATATAATTAAATATTTTTTTATTATAAGAAAGTCGGGAAACGACCACTGGAGCCAAATGATCGTAAGTGGCATCCGGTTTTGACGCCAATAATAATTGTTCTTGTATTTCAATAACACACGAAACACGTCGTTATTATTTCGTTGAAATAAAAAAAAACGTTTATTTAGGATCTATCTGATGTTAAGTGACCTTGAAGATAAATTTGGTCCATCAGAAACCTATTCACTAGAAAAATGAAAAAACTTAATACCACATAAACAATCTTAAAAAACCTATGCTGGTCCTGGTTTCGAATCCGATTGGGGTGAATATTTGTGTGATGAACACCGATATGTGATGGATGTTTATATGTCTTATTTCTATTATTTATGTACTGGTGGAATGGGGTTACTTTGATTCCTGGGACTACATTGATCAAAACTTTGTTTTGTTATAAAACTTAAATTACGCATTTTCCAAGCGCATCTTTTCGATTTTTTAACGGTTGGCAGCATGAACGTTAATGTCGGTATGTGAAAAGGCGAAAATTTGCAGCTCGTCTTTAAAACATTTATTAAAATATGTAAGTAGTAATTTTATGTCATTCGAATAGGTAAAATAACTTCTAAACTACAACGTTGCGATAGTCACGTCAAAAATTGCAAGTAATTGGTGATATTGGAAATATTCATAATATCAATGATTAATAAAAATCTTAATCAAAAAGGCATTTTGATATTAGTTTCTTATCGGAGTTACTTTCGAATTCTGTAACAAAGAGAGGGTGTCAAAGTCAGGGAAAATGTCGAATTAAAAGAGTTTGTTGCCATTGACGAATAAGGAAATTGACGAGTTAGGGAAAATTACCAGTGATAACCAAATTCGTATTCGAACCCCAGGTAGCTGAGATGGATAGAGCAAATCCAGGTTCAAATCTCGGTCAGTATTTTTCTTGTACTAGAAATATGTTAAATAAAACACTTTTTAACCAGTTTATCGCATATTTACATTTTAACTCGACGTTTCAGTGTCTTTGCAGATCCCGTGGTCACGTTCGACCGGTTTGAAAGTGTTTTATTTAATAGTATGGATCGTGAAAACTTAAGACAATATTCGAAATATTTGCTTGGTGGTAGGAACCCATCAGGGTTCGACGACTGGCTAGCTACCACCCTCCATATAAAATTTACCGCCAAATATCGCCGCTGTGTTCCGGCAATATTTTATGAAGAATCAGTTCCTTTCCCAACCTTCACTCACTATCAGATGAGATTGAGGTCGGATTAGTCACAAATTAAAAAAAAAAAAAACTTTTTGTTGCGCACTCCACCCAACTCGAATTCCAGAAAATACGGGTTTGGACATCTACGGCTACTTTGGACCGAGAACTTTTTACTAGGCAGAAAAAAACAGTTTTTTCTGATTGGATTGGTTTAGTAAAAACTATCGATCTACGTCCTATCGATCGATTGGTGAAGTAACACCGGGTTATTCCGATCTATTACCCTTAAGACCTAAAGAATCACCCTAGGGTGAATTCTGGGAAACGTATGTCTGAGAATTTACCTTAACCTGGGTGAATAATAGGATTTTTTTATCTATTCTCACATCCCATTTACCACCTCGATAATGTAGCGATTCTCGAAATTAGAAAGCGCTGCATAAATGGAAATAATTACTTAAAAGGAGCACATTTTTCTTAGTGTTGTATAGTTAGGCAAATGAAATTTTCAGATATTATTTATGATTGACAATAGTAGTTTTTAAGATAGGTTCTAGAAATAAAAGCTATGTAACTTTTTTTTTCTAAGACTACTCAAAGTTAACGTTTCTGAAAAAATCGGTTTGTTGTAACATTATTTCCATTTGTAAAAGGCCATGATTTATAATAGTTAAATGACATTAAAGGCCTACTATTAAGCTAAGCTAAGACCAAAAATCACGACCGTGGACCAAGTAGTTAGGCTGTTTTTTGAAATTTTCTATGGGTATCTGATTTGTCCAAAAAAATCACAAATATCTCCAGAACCACTATTGCTGAGCATACATGTGGGTTATTTTGGTAGGTATTGAGTTCCCTCATCTACGGGAAGCTTTTGATCTACCCCTCAAGTTACACCCTCTATACAAACTTTTGGTAAATTTTGGGTTGACGTTTTAATGTAATAGAAAAATATATGTAGTGAAAAAAGTTCTTTTGTTTGTTTTGTTGACTCTCCCGGCTGGTGTTACTCCGCATCGTTAAACCGGGTTAAAAATATCATGACAACAATCAATTTATGTTATAAAAAGATTATAATACTCATATTATAAATTGACACGCTGACCTAGGGTGAAAAATCGGAATAAGAATTAAAAGTCAATTCCATTTTTCGGGTAAATTTTAGGACAAACGTTTCCAGAAATAATAACAGATCGGAATAACCGGTAACACCCTAATACATCAGAACTCACCAAGATTGCTAACATCAACAGCGTCCTGCCTGATCCGATCAGTCTGTCTCTTCCTGAAGTCTCTGTAGGATCGCTCGACGGCCTCCGCTTCGATCTCCAATTTACGAAGGCGTTGTTTGGCTTCCTGTAGCACGGAGTTGGGGCTTTTCTCGCGTTTTTCCGGCGGTAGGGGGCGCGGGATGTCTTTGCTGATAGGGACATAGAAATGTTTAAGAATTATGAAGCATTACATAGCTGCTCTGCGTCATTTATGTATGTATTCAAATCATACAGCCATCATTACAGGTACCCAAACTAAAGCAATGGCAAAATAAATCGAATTAAAAAAATACACAATTTAACCTACACATTTACAAACAAATATTAACAAGTATATGTTTATTGGAATAACGAGTACGAGACGCAAGGGTTAAAAAACTATCTTAATAAAATCAAGATTGCGATATTTCAATAGTTGGCATACCCAACTATTGTTTGCATTGCTCTGGGTACAAACATATAATTATGTTATACATAAAATACACAAAATTAATAGTATAAGTCTGAATAGGTAGGTATCTATTTATTTATCTATCTATCTATACTTATAATAAATCTGTAGAGAGGTCAATTCTGTACATGAAATATTTTTTCAAAATAACTATCAGGTGGTGATTAGTGATCGATACTGATGCCAAAAATGCAATCAGTAAAATTTTTGTCTGTCTGTCTGTCTGTATGTTCCTTATAGAATTAAAAACTACTCGACGGATTTTAACGAAACTTGGTTAAATTATTCTTCATTCTCCTGGGCAGGTTATAGTATACTTATTATCACGCTACAATCAATAAGAGCAGAGCAGTGAAGGGAAATGTTGGAAAAGTTACTTCATTTTTTAAGCTTCCGTCGCGTGTGCAGCATGGTTAAAGCTACATAGAAATCATGTATGACAGAAATATTCTTCATAAAATTATATAAAAAATATCCCAGAACAGTATATATCTATATTTTATGGTTGACTCACAATAACACGTGTAAATCCCGATAGCTTAGCAGTTCGGAGATTTCTGATTATATTTGTTTACTCTTACGTTTATAATACTCTCACACATCCTTAAATTAAAAAAAAATTAACATTATTACCTATTCAGTAAAAAAAGAATCATAGAAATCGGTATAGAAACACCAAACTTATACATGAAATACGATAATAACCCATCGCGCGTGAATACTGAATGATATAGGGATTATTTCTGCGTAACGGTTGCCGCGCTCGACGCGGCTCGTGGCGCGGCGATAGGGTATATAAAGGCGGGAGGCGAGCGCAAGCTTTTACGCGATTTAATATAGGTAGGTACAGAAGGAACAAGCGTAACATTACCTGCAAAATTTCCTTAACCAATTTTAACTTATTATCGAGGGCATAGAGTTCAAATTCAAGTAAAAAATTTTGACAGATTTGTAACGCTTGATGTACTGCCTTCTGTACATACAGAGATAAAATGGAAATCAAGGTTTTGTTTATTTCATGATCGTTTCGCCTCTTGGAAGTCAGAAACCGTAGATTTCTTCAGAATAAAAAGTAACGTATGTGTTAACTACTATACCAAATTACATTAATATTGGCTTAGCCGTTTGGCAGTGAAAAGCAGCCATACATAACTATAGGTAGTATTGATGGATGAATTTTGCAATTCTTTCACGCAAAAACTACTTAGCTTTACCTAGAATAACAATAAGCTAAGTATAATCAATGGAGATATTGCATGAATGAAGTAAAATTGAAGGCATTAAATAAAACACTTTTTAACCGGATTAAAGGCGTATAATTTATATTTTACATTTTAACTCGACGTTTCGGTGTCTTTGCAGAGCCCGTGGTCACGAGCGACTGTTAAAATTTAAAATGTAAATATACGCGATAAAATCGGTTAAAAAGTGTTTTATTTAATAGTCATACATAATAGTTATCGCGAAAACTTAAGACAATATTAAAATGTAAGGCACTTTGGCACCCGATTTGTTTATAACGCTATGTGCCTTTGTAATGTACCTAATAGATAGTTACCTACCTATGTTTGTACCCGAAGATTCTTCATTTTTATTTTTGTTATTAAAGATAGTTAGGACCTTGGAGAAGAAAATAACCTACTCGAAATACTAATTCAATACAGACGAAGTCGCGGGCATCATCTATGTAATATACCTACCTACCTATACTTTTTCACAAAACCTAGGTGAAACTGCGGATCACTGCTTTGTTGTAACAGTTTTTGAAGTAATTCTGTCTGTTTATCTATCAGTAACGCTTTCACAGCTAAACTACTGAGTCGATTTTGACGAAATTTAGAATAAGGTAAGTTTTAAGTTCAAGGAGGATATAATAATAGTATTTATCCAACTCTAATAAACGGTATCCACGCGGACGAAGTCGCGGGTCACAGCTAGTTTGTTAATAAAACATAAAAAGTACAATTTCTGTTATTGGTATCTATTGTCTCGTCCTATAAGACAAGCTTATCATATTATTTTAAGGATAGATGGCGCTGTGTGAATAAATATCCTACAAAAAAGGCCTACTAAATCAAACAAAGAGACTTACTTCCTGAGCCGCTGCTTGGCTTCCCTCAGCAAGGACTTGGGACTGCGGTCCCGGGGACTTGAGTCCAGCTTACTGATGGGACTGCGGTCCCGAATCGGAGTCTGAATGGTCAAACTAGAAAAAAATAATTATTTCTTAGTATTCAATTTTACAGAGTTGTTTTTAAGTCAACGCCCAAATTTTTTTTTACACTATAAGTATAATTTATAGAAACGATTCTTGCGAAAAAAAAGGATATTTTTACAAGGAAAATAATATATTCGCAAACATATTAAGCAAAGCATGGTTACTCTTAATTATGAATGTTCTTCCCTAAAGTATGGTTGAGGAGGGTAATGGCTGGTGCTTGCGTTATACTCGTGAACGGGTGCTGCTAGCGGTGCCAGGTCGTTTTGCTGATGATACTATACTATATAACTATTTTATTCCATTCTTGTCTAAATACTCTGGTACCAGTTTGTCATGTTCGTGTTGTGCATCCATAGCTCAATGCACTTACTATGTAAGTAATTTGGTTGTGGCATGACATTGGCTCTCACAATTAGCTGTCTTGTGTTTATTTTTTTTCATGTCATGATCAATTTGTACTGTACCTATTAATTGTATTAATTTGTATAATCCTGACTGAAAAAGGGTGCCAAGAGTTTTTTTCCGCCGACTTTTTTCTCTCTTGGTCTACTGTAATATCTTATTCAATAACTAGCAACACCTTGTTAAAGCCGAAGTACAAAATTGTGACGTCATTAAGCGGCCATTCGATGGCCTTATGATGATAAATGTTTTTCATTCAATTTCATTTCGAATGAATAACGTTAAAATAAAGACGACTACGTACTACTACAAAACCTCTTGTATTACTACGTCGCCGTATTAACAATGGAATACTGTGTCGTAGTAACTGTGTTCATCAACAGCGACTATTTGTAAAACAATTTGTGGTGCTATATCTTTATTTCTTATTACTGAGCAATATTAAAATAAATTAAATTTGGCTGGTGACTAAAATAACCCTGTATTGTACTAAGTTCTCATGGTTCATATTTAACATAATCAACGAATGCAGAGCATTAAAAACCGACTTCACTAACATTTTTAAATCTTTGTCAAAACTTTGGCTGAAATATAATGTCATCAACGTAAATTCTTCGTTTTCTAAGTTTCAAAATTTTCAAACAGTACTCTATCGATTCCTATGAAATTTATATGGGACCAACTCTAAATTATCCTCTATTATATGAAAGAAGAATATTCCAATCGATTCACAAATTGTCCAAACAATCATGCAACAAAGATACAGACGAATTGATAACCTCTTCCTTTTGGAAGTCGTTAGAATAGACTTTTTGACTGGATATTATGGCGTATAATAATATTATACATTTTGAATCGACGTTTCGTCATCATTACATCTTTGGTCACTAGAGACTGAGGTATAATAAATCGCCACCTCATTATTTGATTAGTAACGTTTTACATGGCCTTATGTCGGGTTTCAATATCATGAAAACTGTTCGTTTTGTCTAGTAGAATTCACTACCAAAATGCCTTTCTATATTCAAAATCTTGACACCTAAACCACTGCTTACGAACTGTTTGACTGTAATGGGTTGCTAGGCAACGTCGTTACATTTGACCATTTAGAACATAAGTCATTTTATCTAGCCAACGACGACGTAGGTAACAATTTATTAATTTAACTAAATATCCTATCAAATATCTGTCAACATATCAATAATCCAGTTTTCTCTTTCTAACTTATGTAAAACAGTTTCTGAAAAAAAGGATGAGTATCATTGAATGACATAATTTATCTTTTAAATATTTACTTGACGTCGTAAAAAAATGTGCGTTTCGTTTTACGTAAGCAATTAATAGTATATTATGTAATTAGCAACGCTCACGAGTTACATACGACGTTTTTCAACACACTTGTGAGTAAAAGACAGACATACGTGGTCATAAAATAACAAATACATTTGATAACAAAGCTGTGTATTGTGATTGAAAAATGGCGCCGAACCTCGCGCATGCGCGTAGGTTTTTTTTTTCCGCCAAATGTGTCAATGTCTGTTTTACATATACAGCCTATTTTAAGTGAAAATGTTTAATTTGGAGCGGTAAATGCAAATATTTTAATATTTTATAACAAATTATTGTAAATTGTGAATAATTTGTTTGATATACAATTTTGTTTTACTAATATAAGGCGCAAACATTTAAAAATGTATATGGATTTGAAGTGGTATAAAACCTCTTTGTTGTTTCTGAAAATATTTAATGTATAACCCGGACCAATAAAATATGCTCTGTTTACTCGCATGTAATTTGCACAAAGGTACAATTCAACTATGTAGGATTCGTTATATTATGCACTAGGGTATAATATATTATGCACGCGTGACTTATAGCCCAGTTTATAGTTCTAAATTCAATAGAATAACGCTCACTTTACGAGCAAGTGTGTTGAAAACGCAATTATTAACAAAAAGCTCTAAAAATATACTATATTATATTTTTCGAACACCAAAACATAGCAAGAATAAATTGAATAAGTTTATACATTTATTTAGTTCAAATAGCATACAAATAATTTGCGAATGCGTGATATTTTATAAATCACATATCACCCATTTTCTTGGCATAACGTCATGTAAAGAGGGCCCATGCCAAATTTGAGAACTTACAGCCCGTAGCCAGTAGATATTGTGAAACGCTATTTTTTTCTACCAGTTTTGTACCTGTATCGGTTACTCATACCAGTCAGTTGAATATTGAAACCCGCCATTAATATTTCTCATGAGAGATGATATAGTCCAAGTATTCCGCAGACTTGCAGTATAGTAGCTAACTCCATATTAATGCCAGGTATACTGTTAATATTTAGACTTCTAGCCACGCTCAAAGGAACCCTCGATGGGAATAGGGAATCTCCATTTCACCAACGGGAAGTGAAACAGTATACCTGGCATTAATTTGGAGTTAGCTACTAAACTGTAAGTCTGCGTAATTCTGGCTCTCAGTCTAATAAGAGAGTAGTTTTATTATACAGGGTCCATTTATAATAGTCAATTATATTTGAATGATGAGAAGGTATGAAATGAAATAATTTTTTTTTTTTAATATTTTACGTAAATTAAAATTTCAAAATTCTCTTTATTGAGTAAAATTTAAGTTTAACCTACATTTTATGACTACATACAATTAGATGGAAATGTTGTTATTACTTACTGTGTAGTCATAAACAAGAGATTCAACTTAACTTTAGTAACATAAATTTTGATAACTTTCAATTACTTAATGAAAAATATTTGAAAAAAATTTTTTTCTTTCGTAATTTAGACCCACTCATTACTCTTAATCTGCTATTAAAATATAATTGACTATTATAGATGGACCCTTTATACGGTGATTTTTCCGTGTTTGGTCTAAATCTCACCTGGTGGTGAGCGTGCAATGGTAAGTCAATACTTTCTTCGCCGAAAGCTCGTTTCGCCAAAATTCGAATTTTGTTTGCGTTTATATCTCTGAAATGGACAAAGCCTTCAGTTAGATTTTTTGCTAAACGTTATTAATACAGGGGTTTTTAGTCACCGGCCAAAATTTTTTACACAATAAGTATCATTTATAGAAACGGTTTTTTCAAAAAGGTATGTTTTATTTAAAAGGAAATTAATATATTCGCCAACATATTACGTAAAGTACGGTCACCCTAAATTATGAATGAATACCATTGAAATAAAGACGACTACGCGCTACTACAAAACATCTTGTAGTACTACGTCGTAGAACATAGATGAAATGCCGCATCGTAGTAGCTATGTTCATCAACAGCGACTATTTGTAAAAAAGTTTGTTGTACTGAGCGATACTAAAATAAATATGCAGGTACGTTTATATCGTATCAAAGAAACTAACATTTAAAGGGTTCATTTCAGTGTCCATACATTGCCTGGCTTTAATGCCCACCATATACAGTTAATTCTTTTATTATTTTTAGATAGTATAATAAGGTGAAAAAGTTATGGCACTATTGATTTCGTGTTAAGAAACACAAGTTGGAATTATCTACCATGTAATAACAGAGCACCATGTAATCACAAAGCAGTAACAAAGGAATGAAAATCTTTCAGCCGGCCGCTGCATTTAATCAGTTGATTTGTCAGTTTGACAGTTGGCATTGACTTGTGTCGTTGATTATGGGAAGAACGTAGTCTGTTATGTCAAAAAATTGTAGAAAAATATATATCCACTTAAAAATATTTGGATTTACTACTTTTTTATAATGGTTTAATATTTTCACTTTTTATACTTGTTCACAACGTTTTTGTTTATTTTTAATTTCATATCAACATGATGATGATGGTTCCGAGCGCAACTTATTTGTTTTGCTCTTTTTGGCGCAGTAGATAACTACATAATCAATACAATATTTTATTTATTTGGATTTGCCGATTACACAACAAAAATTACGCAATATTCATGAAATGAATTAACATATACGAATTTAATCTTATGATTATTTTTATAGTTTGGGCTTAAAAGCCAGGACTGAAATTATGCTTTTGGCTGGTGACTAAAAACACAACCCTGTATAACCTAACCTAAAATTAAATTTTCGCTACATCTGCGAAGCGAGATATATTTCTTTTTATTTTCGGCGAAGAAAGTTTCAACTTACCATAGTGTGTCGCCTGATGAATAGGGTCGAAATGCATTTTAATCGCGTTGGCTCGTCTTAGAATCAACGTCCGTATATAAACTTGTCGTAAAAGGCGACGTATGTAGTCGACCCTTTGGTGGAGGTGGAGGTATTCTATTTTTTTAAATACATTATAAGTCTGCATTGTTGATTAAGGCCATAAAGCTCAATATATCACTAAGTCTGTGCATCATATGTCTGTAACAAATATTTGTTTATTAATTAAGTATTTTTTGTAGCAAGAACGTTTATGCCAAAATAAAGAGAAATAAATTAAAGTTTACAACATTAATACAAGCGAGAGGCATTAAAGGAAAGCACATATATTAAAAGTTGACTGTTAATCCGAAACTATTAAAAAAAGTTTTCCATTTACGAAAAATCTTTTTTGAAGAACTTAAATAGCTTAATGGTTAAGTTAAAATGTAAACAATATTTATATTGAACTCTCATTTTAACGTTTCGCAGTGAATGACCCTTAGATAACTATGCCTATAGTACTTACAATCAGATGATCAGGAAGATACAAGGTGTTTAAATTAAAGCAACAAAAAACTAAAAAAACTTTCCTGTGAATAAACCATTACTTGTATTGATCCGATTTTTGTTATGTAGCCTGATATACACATACGTGGTTTAATTTAGTGCCGCTCTCTTGTACCAACGTTGTATATCATAATAAAGGCTTACCGGTCCTTGATCTTGAGATGGTCATTGACA
The DNA here is from genome assembly GCA_944452665.1 of Stenoptilia bipunctidactyla. Lineage (NCBI taxonomy): Eukaryota > Metazoa > Arthropoda > Insecta > Lepidoptera > Pterophoridae > Stenoptilia > Stenoptilia bipunctidactyla. The sequence continues at coordinate 1,534,539 of OX101739.1, forward strand.
GCAACGCGACTGCCGGCGCCTAGCTTAGACGTGGTCGCATGAAAACTGGCCGCGGGACCGCCTACAAGCGAATATTTATAATAAAACGGAGGTTTTAAAGGCGTTTTTGTGGGCGATAGGCTGACCCCCTGTCACTACAATAGTCTTTCTCCATCTTTATAATACCTTCAAATTTGTCAAAGGTGACATCAAATTGTCTTGTACCTCTGGTGTTCTGCCTACCCCATTAGGGATACGAGGGTGGATTGAAAAGTTCGCGGCCTAGTCAAGAAAACAGAATAAAGTACATACAAAAATATTTTTATTTTTCGACGTTATCTCCATTTAGCTCTATGCCCTTCTTCCATCTGCTTTCCAGAGCTTCCATACCTGTTTTAAAAAAAGATTCCTCAAGGTCTTCAAAATACAGGTTAACAGCGGCTTCGACCTCTTCATTCGTTAAAAATTTCTGCCCACCGAGGTGTTTTTTCAGGTTTGGAAACAGATGAAAGTCCGAAGGTGCCAAATCAGGAGAATAAGCTGGATGTGGCAACAATTCGAAACCACAATCACGAATTTGAGCCATAGACTCGACAGACGTGTGGACTCGGGCGTTGTCCTGGTGAAACAACACTTTCTTTCTCAGTAATCCTGGGCGTTTCTGTTTAATTTCTTCACGTGAACGGCGCAGAAGGGTGCTATAGTACGCAGAGTTTATTGTTTCGCCTTTTGGAAGGTAGTCCACCATAATGACACCCTTAGCATCCCAAAAAACCGATGCCATCACCTTGCCAGCCGACAGAATTGCCTTTGCTTTTTTCGGAGTTGGTTCACCTGATTTTTTCCATTGTTTGGATTGTTGTTTTGATTCTGGGGTATAGTGGTGAACCCAGGTTTCATCCATTGTCACAAATCTGTCAAGAAAACCTTGTGGATCAGCCTCGAACATCTCCAAACAGTCGCGAGAAATCGTGAGTCGAATTCGCTTTTGCTCTACTGAAAGCAATCTGGGGACCCACCTAGCCGAAACCTAAGAAAAGCCGAGTTCATGGACAATGATGTTTTGCGTTCGTTCATATGAGATGCCTATAGTGTCTGCAATTTCTCTGATAGTCAATCTACGGTCTTTCAATATGAGATCACACACTTTATTGATGTTTTCTTCGGTCGTAGACGTCATTGGCCTGCCGGAGCGAGGGTCATCTTCGATGTTCTCTCGTCCACGTTTAAATTCTGCAACCCATTTTTTCACAGTGGTATAAGACGGGGCAGATTCCCCTAATGTTGTTTGCATGTCATCATGGATCTCCTTTGGTGTTAATCTTTTTTTAAACAAATATTTAATCACAGCACGTTGTTCAAATTTCTCCATTAGTGAAAATTTGTTCTACACACGTATTTATATTGTTCGTAAAATTTTATTTAAACAAGATATCAAATTGAAAATTCGCGGGCTGACAATTGAATAATGACAGTTCAAAATGACGGCAGAAAAAATAACAAAAGTTTTTTTTTAATGGCCAGGCCGCGAACTTTTCAACCAATGTAGTACATTATTTAAAAATAAATAATAATAATAAAGTAAATCTATCTGAAATTCACACCACATTATCTAGCCCAAATTAAGTCTATTAAAGAACTTGTGTTATGGATTCCTTATCTGGAATAATAAGTTCTTTAAGCAACTGAATTTATCCTAGATAATGTTGTGGCACCGTAGTTACTGTGCATATCAAACGATATCGCAGGTTAAGCGCGCTCGGTGCGCCGGTACTAGGATGGGTGACCGCCGACCATTCATTTCTCACGGCGACTTCCGTGCTTCGGAGGGCACGTTAAGCAGTCGGTCCCGGGTGCTGTATACTTTTATACAGTAGACGTTAGAGTTTGTCAGTAATTCGGCGCTCTGAAAATTCTGACATCCACCACCCAGCACTGGGCCAGCTTGGTGGATTATGGCCTATACCTCTTCGTCACCCAGGGGAGAGACTCATGCCCTGCAGTGGGCCCATTACAAAGATTTGTGATGATGATGATGAATGTTGTGTGAATGTTAGAAATATTATTAAAATTGTTTATTTTTTGTAAATAATATTTATCTGCGATCTTACTTCCCGGTCGTCCCAGCGTCCGTAGTCGACACACACACGATGGTTTACGTACAGAGAATGCCGGTGACAGACGCTTGCCTAATCTCCGCCATTGGGTTATGAGGTGCCTGCAATTTATCATCGAATAGTTAAATTTCAATACAGTAATAAATAGTAAAACACTTTATTTCATAGCTCACACAAATAACAAAAAAAAAAGTCTATAGTCTTCATTACATAAAAAGTATTAAGACCTGATTTTTCAATGATCAGATAAAAGATATTGAAAAGGTATCCAATAAAGCAAAGAAATAGAGTTTAATTATTGTTGATAATGTTATTTTGTTCCTATAAATACATATTTCGATTTAGCATAGAACTTGGCACTCATTTAGATCTCCATTCTTTTTGCGGCGAAGCCCACAGCCAAGCACAATTTTTGTATTGAACTTGGCTCTCGTTTTTCACATTATGTTTTTGGTGGCATTTAATAGGTACATGTACGAGTATGGTATTTATGAATGAACGGAAAGTTCATTCACTACATTTAGCATAAAATATACATGAATGAAAACTTACAAACTAGTTTAATTCAATACAAGAAAATAGGGACGCTAAAATAAAAAGAAAAAGATACAAAACAAATTTGTGTGCAAAATAGTGCAAAAAAGTCATTATTTGAGCATTATTGAATGCAAAAATTAGATATCCTATCTACTACGGTATGTAATTTAATACGTCACCATCTGTGGTCTTCGTGTCGGGACCGAAAAACCCCTTTATTTGATTAAACCTAATGATAGGGTAACCCTCTTCAAATCTTACCCAAATGAAAGGATAATCCTATTGATGTAGTAACACTTTTGAATAAAAGTTAACTACTTATGATGCACTTATCCAATCATAAGGGGTTCAATAAATAAATAAATCAAATTCTCAGACAATCACACCAACTACATGGCCCAAAGTAAGCAGAGCTTGTATTGTAGCGAACTAGAGGGGAACCTAGAATATAAATACATATATAGATAAACACGCAAAAACGGAATTTTTTTTCTTTGTTCCGTGCAGGAATCGAACCCGCGACCACTGGCGTTTGAGGCAGACAGGTTTACCCCATCGCCAAAGTGGTCGTCAAAATCTTTTGAATCAGTTCGTAAGTTCACGTTAGTTTGGTCCCTTGTCACCGTCAACTATTAAAAATAAGAGCAATGATCACAAGTGGGTTAATATTTACATTTGTTATAAAAAGGTAAGTGATAAAGTGTTGATTTGGAACATAATATGCTTGTATACACGTATATTATGTAAAGTAATATAGAGCAACAGATTTTTGTGCTGGAAAAAGTTAGGAAAATGTGGACTTTGAATCGTTTTCACCTGCAATATTGCCCCATCGCCAAAGTGGTCGTTTAATTTAATAACTTTAGTATTTAAGCGCTTACCATGTTATAGGATACCCTTTTGTTATCTTTTTGCTTTTTTTAAGGATTTTCCAATAGGGTTAGTGTTTAGCCGAATTAACTCTATCGATATGGTAAGCCTTAAGTTAGACTAAGTCAACGATATGGTTACCAAATTGACAGGGTTTTCGAACACAAGTTTATGAAATACCTTTTAGGGTAAGCCGTTCCGGTCCCTGTGCCCGCGTCGGCCCAGCGAGGGGCCGATGTAGGGGCGGTGTAGTGTGATGGATCGATGATGGATTGTCTACTACAGTATGTAATTAATGTATACGTCACCGGCGGTGGTCCCCGCGTCGGTCCAGCGAGGGGCCGATATAGGGGGGCCGGTCCGACAACACTCGCGGCGCGCGCCCCTCCGCCCCCGCCTCGCCCGCCCCCGAGCCTACGTTGTTACTGCTGCGGTTCAGTCTGAGGGGCGAAACAACGATCGTTACCTTGCAATCATCTATCAACCTAAACTATGTGACAATAATGGAAACACTATAAATAAATATAAACTAGCGTTTTAATCAACAATTGCGACATTTACCGAGTTTATTATAAGCGGGTACAGAGTAATTTGCCCGTGAATAAAAACGCTTTACTTAAAATGTTGAGATTTTTTTTGTGGAAGAACTATAAGTCCAAATATAAAACGTTTTTTGTAGTCGAATGGGAAAGACTAGCACTATCTAGGATATTTTTCTCCAAAGTACTTTTTTGGACACCCTGTATAGTAGACTCCACAAGCTCACTAACTCGTGTATACGCTTTAATAATACGGTTCCAAAAAATATTCAAGATCTACCCGTAAATAAATTTAAAGATACTGTTAAAACATAACTTATGTAAAAGTTGTTATTACAAAATATCACAAAATACATGAAAGATAACCTGTTGTTTTATATTTTAAAAGATGATCGCTGTTGAGTTTTTTGCCGCTTCAGATCGACTTTCCGAAATGGTCAAAATCAGTATCATTTATAAATATTTTGACACATTTCAAGTGTATGTATAAACTTATGAAATAATGATTTTATGAATTTGAATTTGATCGTACATTATCTATCATATTAGATCAGAATTTAACCTTTACTTACGTTTTGTTAGATTAATACTGTCACCGATAGTATAATTATATTAGAGTCTGTAAAGACACCAAACGCTATAAAATGGTTCAAAATTTTCATTTGAAAGACTTTTTCATTATGATTTCTTAAGTTTTCGCGATTCATAATCAAAAATAAAATACATTTTTAACCGGATTTATCGCGTATAATTTATATCTTACATTTTAACTCAACGTTTCGGTGTCTATTAATTACCATTAAAATAAAGATTACTACGCGCTACTACACACATATTGTAGTACTACGTCGTAGTGTTATCAAGGAAATGCCGCGTCGTAGTAGCTATGTTCATTAACAGCGACTATTTTTTAAAAAGTTTGTGGTTCCATATTTCTACTTTTTTGTACTAGGCGACGCTAAAATAAATATGCAGGTACGTTTATATCGTATCAAAGAAACTAACATTTAAATTTGGCTGGTGACTAAAAATCAATTACAGGGTTAATTCTTTAATAAATAAGGCTCTTTTCGAGCGTGGCAGAAATTAACACCTTCTTGTGAAATGTCAGTTTATGAGTTTTGTCGTCTTAATTTTTATTTTGTACTTTTAATTTCAATATTTTCATTATTAAGTTATAAAACTCGCCAAAATCATAAAATATGGGCTTACCACGATGCTAAAAGAGAAAAAGAAGTTTTAAGAAAGAAAAACAATCTAATTATGGCGTGTGGGCTTAGAATATCCCTACCGCCCCTGGATAAGCGTGTCGTAAAGGCGACTAATCCGAGCGACCCCCGCTTGGTGGTAGGATCCCGTCATGGTCCGACTGGCTAGCGACCATCCTAAATATAACATCTGCCGCCAAATATTGCCGCTCCGGCGGTGATGAGTTCCGGCAATATTTTATAAAAAGCCAGTTCTTTCCTAGCCCCGTGCGCTGTCATCTCCGACCTCATCTTCACTTACCATCAGGTGAGATTGAAGACAAACGCGGGCTTAATCTTTTAAAAAAAAAGAAAAAAACGTGCCTCTATAAATTGATTTGTAAGAGTAAATAAGCAAGTTTCCTATGCAACTCAAACTCAAATATTCTTTATTTCGTAAGTATTTAAATACATTTGAAATAAATCAAACAATTTACAAATTGAACTGAATCTACCACCACTTCGGAAAGTCGATCTGTTGAGAAGAAGTGGCAAGAAACTTAACAGCAATTTTTAAGACTCTAGCGTTGGCATAACCAGATGGCGCTGTGGTGCTCCGAAGTATCCCTTGCAGAATTTAACATCGCGTCACAGCCAGCCACTGACCTTTATATTTACCACTGGACTGGCGGCTGTCAAAGTGCTTTTGTGCTCGCTTGATAATCGCCATTTTGGCGCTGTCGGACGTAGCGAGTGTCTGTGGTACTAAAACTAGTCGCTTACAATATACACATGTCCTCATACGTCAAAATTTGTTCTGCGGACACTCGCTACTCGCTAGTGATGCTTCAAACAGGCACAAAAAAATAGCTGTCAAACTTACGGAACAGCCAGTCCAGTGGTAAATGTAGAGGTCAGTGCAGCCAGCCAATCGCAGAGATGTATCTCGCATCATCGACAGCCAATGATGGAGCGTTATTATAGCGTCATACGGCCACATACTCAACTCGCCAGTACGTGAACGATCCCCCAACCTTCTTCTTGCTTTGCCATATTCTTTTATATAACGTAGCTTCGCACGCAAATCTCAATTGTAAAATAGTGAAAAGTCTATACCTACTTAATTAAAGGTTTTCAAGTTGTACCTAGTTGTTTTCCTGAAGAATATAATAAAATACGTTGAAGATACAGTAATAGTTAGCTATCGCAACAGCAATCTCATCTTTTAAAAATAAGAAAAAAATTACACAATTACAATTTACAGCCAGGGAATCCTATATTCTTGCATCCGGATATACAGGGTTCATTTGACAACATCTACCAAATTTTTTTTACGTAATAAGTATCATTAATAGAAACCATTTCTGCCAAAAATAAGTAGTAATTTTTTTTCACCGAAATTCATATTATTCACTATAATGTTAAGCACAACGTGGTCATACTATTTTAAGAATCAATACTATGAACTATAAAGAATACGCGCAGAGGTGCAACGTGTTTGGCCGAATGAATTACATCACAGACGTCCAAATTCTCAAAAAACAATCGTATCTTCTTGAAAATAAGTGCCATTACATCGAGTAGGTAAGGTACCGACATGACCGGACGTGAACGAAACCGGCCGGCGCGGCGCCGTCGCAAATCCGGAAACACTTGTCTGTTGCCAAGACCTTCAGTCGCTCGCGCATCCTCGACGGAAGTGCACGCGCAGTCTGCGTATCGCAGTTGCGTTCGCGAGAGCCCGCAAAACCCTTGACTTGTTTATCAGAACGAAGCTCAAAGCCTCTCCGAGTTAAAAACCCAAATAGTGAGTGCATTTGAATTTGAAAATGTGACACTGCAGTGCTTAACAAAATTAAAGAAACTGTATTAAAACGTGCTAGACTCTGCCTGGAGAAACATGGTAATCATTTTGAACACTTACTTAAGTATTGAATTTGAAACTCAATCGTAATAATCAATCTGTAAATAATGTTGATTAGAGCTTTAATTAATGTACATAAGTTGATTCAATCTTTTTAAATACGCCGAATTGCAAAATGCTTGTTCTTTGTATCTTTTTTGCATTCACTTAAAAGTATTATGTTAAATTTTTCTCATTAAATCGCTAAAACCTTTTGCAATTTGCCGGTCCTAAGCCCGTAAAAGTATGAAGGAAAAGATTGTACGTAACTTATGTAGGTAACTTTTTTTATTGCCTGTAGGTATGCATAACTACTAAACTCAAAGTGTGACCTTGCAATCTAATATCGTTAACATATTTTGTCGCGCGACAAAATGTCTTGTAGTACAATAAATAATAATAATACCTACCTCAGTAAGTCGAAGTTCATAAAATATGATGATTTCTTACTCGGGATTCCCGGAGCTCAAAACTCGTGGCAATAAAGGAATGTTCGGGGCTCGGGGCCTCTTATCTATTGTTTTTGTTTTGCACATGTGCAAGGAATGAATACATTCAATAAACTTTCGAATTTCTAAGAAACACAGCTGATGTTATGTTTCTCTCTCTCATTTTATGTTACCTAATGTAATTTGTCGTAATAAATGTTCTATGAAATTGTGCCTTTTTATGTCGAAATTCTTGTTAAGTCGAAAACTTGCAATCTCGATTTTTTTTTGGTTTCCCTTGACATTCGAGTTATCAAGATTCTACTGTTCTACGTCCTCGTAATATTATTAAACGTAATCATAGTGCCTTCATCAACGACGACTATTCGTGAAACAAATTGAGGTGCCATATTTTTACTTTTTTCTACTGAGCGATACTAAAGTAAAAATGCAGATTATTCGTATTATATCAAAGTACGTAATAATTAAATTTGGCAGGTGCCTACAAAACAACCCTGTATAGAGGTTGGGTTCGATAACCTAATAGAGTAGGCTTATCTAGCGTCAATAAGGCTCAATTTAGTCTTAAAATTTAACAAAGTCTAAGGTGTATGGTCAATTAGGCACCGCTATCAACATAGTGTAGTGGGCTAGAATGATGAAAATACGTTGTTGGTATGTCTGAACGGAGGAGTTCTGGCCACAGGGAAGTCGTCTTTCGGAAATTTCGAAGACGTATATATCATGATTCCCGTCAAACGTCGCTGACTTTACGTGTTTGACGTTGTCAAATTTAGTATAGTTTTAAGTATAAGTATTAGTTTAAGGTATACATCTTTGGGTCTTTTGTTAATACAACAGGGTTGTGTTTTAGTTTCCAGTCAAATTCAAATGTTATTTTTGTTGATACGATATAAATGTTCCTGTATTTTTATTTTAGTATTGCTCAGTACAAAAAAAATATTGCACGACAGAGTTTCTACACAGCTACTACGACGCGACATTTCATTGATAACATACTTCGACGTAGTGCTACAAGATGTTTTGTAGTAGCTCGTAGTCGTTTTTATTTAAATGCTATTGATTAATAATTTAGAATTACTATGCTTTCCTAATATGTTAGCGAATATATTAATTTCCTTGTAACAAAAATACACACATTTTCGTAAAATTCGTATCTATGAATGATACTTATTGTGTAAAAAGAAATTGGCTGGTGACTAAAAAACAATCCTGTATGTATCAGTTTAAGTAAATCCATGGGCCCTTTGTTTATACAGGGTTGATTTGTAGTCACCAGCCAAATTTAAATGTTAGTTTCTTTGATACGATATAAACGTACCTGCATATTTATTTTAGCGTCGCCTAGTACAAAAAAGTAGAAATATGGAACCACAAACTTTTTAAAAAATAGTCGCTGTTAATGAACATAGCTACTACGACGCGGCATTTCCTTGATAACACTACGACGTAGTACTACAATATGTGTGTAGTAGCGCGTAGTAATCTTTATTTTAATGGTAATTAATAGTGATCATGCCTTGGTTAATGGGTTAGCGGTTAAATATATTTCCTTGTAAAAATAAAAATAAATTTGTTTTTGCAAAAATGGTTTCTATTAATGATACTTATTGTGTAAAAAAAAAGTTGGCCGGTGACTGCAAATCAAACCTGTATTTACCATCGTCGTAAAGTTTGCGTAGCCTGAAATGAATGATTATTATTACTATAGAATACATACCTCAACGCGCAGCCCGCGGTTAACACATTGCGCTGCGGCGGCGCGGTCAGCGGCCGCGAGACCGGCCGCGGCAGCCACGCCGGCTGCTGGAACATCACCTTGCATGCAAACTACGTGTCAGACAAGGTCACAGAAACACAACAGCAGTGCTAGCACGGATCTTTTGTCGATCGTAAGTTGACGAATGCTCGTATAGTATGGAGTCGGTTGCAAGATTTTAGTAACAATGTAATTTTTTATTTTACAGTTATTTAAGAGTAGAACCTGTTAACAAATATTCAAAATTAACAAGGAACACATTTATTTAAGCTGACCGTGCGGCCATGGATAGATTTCAATTATTGCTTGCAAAACCGTCTCCATACTATACGAGCATTCGTAAACTTACGATCGACAAAAGATCCGTGCTAGCACTGCAGCACTGCCGGGAAGCTGGTTCACCAAATATTTACTGTGCTATTCAAATGAGAATAGGGACGTCAATGAGCTCTGTCAAAAGTCCCTTGAAAAATAAAAATAAAAATTCACTAAAAATAACTATTTATTTTATTATTTTTGTCTTATTATTTCACTAGCCACCGTGCGCGGTTTTACCCGCGTAACTTTTGATCCCGTGGGAATTTCGGGATAAAATATAGCCTTTAACCTTCCTCAAGAGTTGGGCTATCAAATGCAAAAAAAAAATTCAAATCCCACTTGTAGTTTCTGAGATTAGCGCGTTCAAACGAACAAAAAACAAACTCTTCAGCTTTATATATTAATATAGATTAGCCTTTAAACTTTATTTACACGCGACAGTAAAGAGGATGCATGGGAAGAATGGGATGCATTTCATGCATGGTGAAGAAGCGCGGAAACCACGCCAACATTATACGACGACGATTATGACTCTTCAAAAATGAATTTTCATCGTTAAGTGGAATTAAAGTAATTTCAAAACACGGAATATTTTTTATATCTAAATGTAAATAAATTCTAAATGAATTAATATTATTTTGCCAACTCTACCTAACCGGTTCGAATTGACAGCTATGACGTCACATAATGGCGCTAAGCCAGTGCTATTCTCATTTGAAACGCATAGTACGGGCCAACGCTGCGTCACGAGTGTTTACGACGTGGTCACGCAATACGCAGCGGTAGCCCTAATCTGATTTAACGATGTATAACTCGATATTTTAGTTTCTCTGTTTAAATTTGAATTATCTTACTAGACATTCCAAAAACAAAACGATTTAGATTTCTTTTTTAAATTAAAACCAATAATCCAACAAATATATTCCACATTAAATCCGCTAATTTTAAATCTCTTTAATGTAAAATTACAGTGTTTTTCAAATATGATGAGTCCTGTGACACATTGAAAATTTCCGAACAATATATATATTTGTACCCTCCTCTATTCCAGTTCCATTTCAAAAGGTACAAGGTACAAATATATAAAGGCTGTAAAACTGTCAAACTTGAATCATCGCAGGACTCATCATAGTTGAAAAACACCATAGGAGACTTCAAATTTAAAACTTGCTAACAAAAAGTGTATGAAAGTGTAAAGAAGCTTTTAAATTTTCCGACGACCGGAGGGTGTAGTGGTAACATACATTGCCTTCTATGCCAGAGGTCCTGGGTTCGCCGGCGGCGGCGGTTATTTGTGTGATGAACACAGATATTAGTCGTCAAGTTATGGATGTTTATATGTTTATTTAAGTTTATTCTAATAAAAAATATGTATTTATTCATTATGTATTTTTATATATTTCTTAAGTATATCAGTTATCTAGTATCCATAACACAAGTTCTTTAAGAAACTTAATTTGGGCTAGATAATGTTGAGTGATTGTCAGAAATATTTATTTTATTTTATTTATAAATTTTACACTTCCATACAGATTACGAGAGACTTAAAATTACAGATTGTATGTCGAATACGATCATTGAACAGAAAAAGTAGAACTTAAACAACCGTTTTTACATAAATTACAATGTTTTTTTTTTCTAAAGTAAAAAATATAAGTGACTGCAGAATGGCAGAGCTTTGGAATTGACCGACCCAACATGTGAGGTATTTTGTGAATGAAATTGTTTATAATCTACTGTTCTTAAATTTACTCAAATTATATAACAACATGTCGAGACACACTAAACAGCTAGAACTACAATGAAGCCAGCTTTTGAGTAATCGGATTAATTATTCTAATAAGCCAAATTTTAGTTTACGAATTAAGGAACAACTTAAAAATGAAACAATTTATGGTTGATTTAACCCGCGTTAACCTCAACCTCACCTGATGGTAAGTGAGATGAGGTCGAAGATGACAGAATATGAGTTTAGGATAGAACTGGCTCTCCATAAAATGTTGCCGGTGGCAGATTTTATCAAAAGTCATAATCAAAAGAATCTTTATTTCGTAAGTATTTAAATACATTTGAAACAAGTCAAACAATTTACAAAATGAGCTGAATCTAGTACTTCGGAAAGTCGATCTGTTGAGAAGAAATGGCAAGAAACTCAACAGCGACCGCCTTTTAAAAATACACAATAACAATTTACAACCAGGGAATCCCGTCTTCTTGCATCCGGATATTTTATAGTAAAACTTTTTATATGAACGGTGGTCGCTAGGCGGGTGTTACCACCAAGCAGAAGCCACTCGACTTAGCAGCCCTTTAGGACGCGCTTATCCAGGGTCGGTAGGGCTATTCTAAATAGGTCCCAAGTAGCCTACTATACAAGGTCTTCCTTTTGATTTCCCATAACTTTGAAATTTTGGTCCTTACTAAAAAACAATACTTTTTGCCAAAGAATATTTGGTTCAAAAGTGCATACATTCCAAGACATCATCAATCTTAATATAATGAATTTATAAATTATCACCCTTGTAAAATCTCTCTAACATTCATTCAATAGACCTGAACTGAAGCCATACAATAAACAACAACAACATTTTAAACGTTGAGGAACGTTGCATACTATGTACAACGCAAAGCGTTGCGAACTGTACCTGTGCATAGCGATAAAAAAGGGATTGAAAATGCCACGTTGTCATACTTTGCATAAAAGTGTTTTACATTAGATGTTTTGACTTAATTGAATTATTTCGTATGAAAAATATATATCTTTTTTTTATTATTCACATGTTATTTGATTCTATTACATGGTCCCAATAATAAATACCCTAGAGTTATGGGAAATCAAGCGGAACACCTTGTAGAATAAAATAACACTATTTATTTACTTAATTTTTAATTTTAATATTAATTTTGTTGCATAAATTTTAACTTTTAAATATGTTATTCGGAGTTGGGCGATTTTGTCTGCTACACAATTTAATTACTTCCTGCGAACAACATCGTTAAATTGTTTCCATTTTTGTTCCAAATAAACATTTTTTTAATTTTAATATTGAACAGTAGATTATATACAATATATTGCTAGATTACATACAATATATAGCTAGTTACCTGCGTGGCGAAATTTCGTAACTGTTCGTTTTCTTCGCGTAGTCGCTGCAAGGTTTCTGCGCAGTGAGACTCGTCCCGATTGAACTCGGTTGACTCGATGCACGCTACTTGCATGGTCGTCTGTCCAGTGGCAATATAGGTTTACTTATTAATTAAACGAAAAATAATTATAATAAGCTTTTTGCATTTAATGATGCTCAATTACTCCTTAATAACTGAAAAAATATTATAATTCGTCCGGCAAGCGGGAGTCCCAGGTTCGATTCCTGGGCCCGATGTGAATGTTGTTTACTGATGGTTCTGCTAGTGGCATTGTATTAGTTAGCAGAATACTGACAGAATTTCTGATAATGTTTTTATGTGTTTGCATTTATAATGCTCAATTATTCTCAAATAACCGAAAAAATGTGATAAATAAAAATTACCCGGCCAGGACTCGACTGGGACCCCTCGTTTGCCGGACGAGAGCTCTTCCACTGAGCTACCGGGACCTGGCGGTACGCCCCGAAATTACTTACCACGTTTTTGTTTTTACGTTATATTGCTAACGTAGCTCCATCTTATGGTATATATTTGCAGCTAAGACCACCTGAGACCAATTTCTTTACAGAAATTGTGAATCCCAGTTAAAGTGAAGCATTGCAATGTTTTAATAATGTTTTTAAGTTTTTGCATTTATAATGCTCAATTATTCTCAAATAACAGTAGCTCAGTGGAAGAGCACTCGTCCGGCAAACGAGGGGTCCCAGGTTCAAGTCCTGGCCGGGTAATTTTTTATTTATCACATTTTTTCGGTTATTTAAGAATGTCTGATGTTAACATAATGCACCTTTTTGGCACATTATGGTTAACATGATACAATCAGAGTACCAGTGAGGTTTAGTTTTTAAATCGATCGCACCTGCATAATATAAATGCAAGATTAAAGCAATAATGTAATAATCATAATAAATTATAACTAGTAACAGATATGTTTAATTGTATTTATTTATCTACAACGCGCCCATCGTTAGTACACTTAAACTAGAGTCGTATTTTGAATCAAAATAATTGCATATGTGTGAGTACTGTGAAGGCGACAGATTTAATTAACCGGCCAGTACACGATTATTTGTCGTCAGGACTTAGTGGGAACGCGCCCTTACTTTAATACCTCTACGTTTACTAACCTGGCTAAAATTAACATTCTTCGGCCTCTTCAGATCATTAATAACCTGCTGCACACTGGGCCGGGCTGACACATCTCTACCAACAGCTTTCTCTGCGCTCTGTTCATTATTAAGCAGATTACTTTTCGAAACCGGTTCAGCCTCCGTCACAGTCCCCGTCTCAATAATACACTTCTCACTAGGGGAATCAACCAGCTTCTTCAAATCTGTCTCTTTTTGCGTTATCTCCTGAGGCGTCTCAACCTCATTTTGAGGTTCATTCTTCGCAGTTATCGACGTTTTCAGCAGTTCCAGGCACCGTTTCTCTTCGTTGATGGTCTCTCGCTCGCGTTTCATGCTCTCTAAGTGCGCGTCTAGGAGGGTCAGCTCTTTGGAGATCTGTTCGCGCATCTCTTCGCCTCGTTTTCGAAGGACTTTCTCGGCTTCTACTAAGTCTTCTTTGAGTTTGTCTTCCTGGAATTTGGAGATTGTGATTTCATTGATTTGTTTTTTTATCTGTAAAAACATAAGTGACCGTCGGATTGAAGAAAGCATAGGGAAAGGAATGGGTTTAGGAAAGAACTGGCTATTCATCAGGGTTCACCGATAATATCAGCGGATAAATGATTGTGATAAATGAATGATTGATTTTTTGTTGTCTTCCGAACAAAAAATTTTGGAGATTAATGTTTAACCCGGTAACACATAGCGAAAAACTAAAACTTAGAATAGAATTTAGATTGTTTTTTTAAATACTAAATTTAGTAATCATTTGATACTTATTTTATTTTAAAAATTCCTTTCACATTTTTAGCGTGTAATCCCCTTACAGAATGATATTCGCTTCTTTTTCTTAGTCGAGATGTATGTATATGTAAATATGTAAAAATCGGATTTTTTCGAACCCTGCTATTCATAAAATATTGCTGGAAAAGGTACATCACCTCTGACAATTATAACATGATCAAATATTTTGTGTGCCAGAGCGGGACATCTGCGGAATTAATACTTTTTTTCGACACAGACTGAACTACATGAAACAATCAAAGTATTTAACACAATAGTTGTGTAGGCACGACTTACTAAGCTTTAGTGGTGGCGTGACTTTTTTTCGTCGGCTAAACGAATTTGTCAATATATCGTCATGCCAAAAATACATTTTGAATTACGTTATCGTGCAAAAGTGCAAAATTGGGCTATTTCGGCCTTGCTGGGACACCAGGACAGATTCAAATATAAATTCAAAACATTCAAAAAGTTTTCATTCGTAATAAAGCTGCGTATCAACTGATGTGGAGCGGAGCTTAGTGGCGCCTGAATAGACCAATCGCTATGCTATGCTGCGCTTCAATAGATATAGAACGAGCATAGTGATTAGTCTATCCAGGCGCTGGAAAGCTCCGCTCCGCGTCAGTGGAAACGCAGCCTAGGACCATCGAATGGACGCTGAAAGACGTAAAAATGTTGTACTTCGGCTTTAACAAGGTGTTGATAGTTGTTGAATAAGATATATAACTCGAGTTACGCATGTAAGGAAAGGATTATGTTATTTTTAACAAAAAATAATCATGTTATTGTATGTTATTTTTTATTTTTTAAATGGGGAGGTGAAGTTAACTTTCACGTTATATAATGGCATATTATTTATGAATTAAGTCAGTATTTATCCAGCATTCATCGGTTTCATTTCGCTCCCAATACGCAACCTGTATATATTACAGTAGACCAAGAGACAAAAAAGCCGACCGAAATAGACTCTCTGAAAGCGTGGCGTATGGTCTGGTGAACCACGTACCTTGTTCTTGAGGCGCCGCTGCTGCGTGGAGACCCCCCGCATGGCCGCAGCAAGAGACCCGCGCTGCCCGCGCAGCGACGCCGCGAGCGCGCTCAGGAACTGCTTCTTTTGCCGCACCTGCACGCGGAACTCCGCTGATTGCTCGTTTAGGGATAGTTCCATCTGTTTAGAAATTACAGAGTTAACCCGTCTTGTGTACAGTGCGAGTCTGGGTAAAGTGCATTAACATATTATTGAAAAACATAAACATGCTCTAAAGAGTTACCAGTATAGTCCTAGTACTTTTAAGCGTCGAGTGAATAGGTTTCTCTCGGATGGACGTGTACCACCTTAGTCTTCATGTTCACTTAACATCAGGTGTCATGGAAGACAAACGTCCCATCCATATTTTTAAAAATAATAAATAAATAAATAATCCAGGTTTATTTTTTCACCACCAGTTTTATAGAGCTCCATATTTGTAGAGTTACGATTTTTCCAAAATTAAGCGGCATGGATCAACGTTGAATGGAGGAAGTTTTTATTATCTGGTGATTTCTGAATTTCTTAACTTGGCGAGGACTGACATGGCAACTTGCTAAGAAGATCAAGAAAGATAGATAGATAAATAATTCATTTATTGACAACTACAAGCACACATATTACAATAAAATGGAAAGCATATACATAAGTTAGTTCTGAAGAAAATAAGCCATACGGTGGAAGCTCTGTCATGTTTTAGACTGACACAACTTCTGAAGATCTTTCAGAGTTCGTTTGCGTAGAATCTCCCCAAATGCACATAAATGCATCACGAAACTTATTCCTTATGCATAACCAGCGTTAGCTATTACAGGAAGTACTATCGTGTGAATTATGAACGACTCAATCAATGCTGTCAATTCTCCATAGATACCTTCATAAAATCAAGAAATCCATACTTAATTAGGCATTAAATCTTTAATACATAACTGCCCCTTACCTCTTCCCTCTGTCGATTCAAAATCAACGCGTGGTTGTTTAGTGACCGCTGCACGCGTTTCTCTTCGCTCGCTCTCACCATATCAATCTCCGATTCGTATACATTCTTCATTTCTTCAAACATCTAGAGCGTTACAATTAGCTATAGTAACAGTTTTTGAATCGAATGATTTGAATACATATTGATAATGTCGAGACCTAATCGCGTTGATAACATTTGTTCCATTCATTTATTTCGTTTAGACCGAGTTACAACGGTTTTTTCCGCGCAATTTCGAATCCCGCGGGAACATCGAGATAAAAAGTAGCCTATGTGCTATTCCAGACTGTACACTATCACTATGTCAAATTTCATCCAAACCCGTTGAGCCGTTCTGCAGTGATTGAGGAACAAACATCCAGACATCCATACATCCAAACTTTCACATTTATAATATATAATATAAATATATAAAGCTGAAGAGTTTGTTTTTTTTGTTTGTTTGTTTGAACGCGCTAATCTCAGAAACTACAAGTGGGATTTGAAAAATTATTTTTGCATTTGATAGCCCAACTCTTGAGTAAGGTTATAGGCTATATTTTATCCCGAAATTCCCACGGGATCAAAAGTTAAACGCGGGTAAAACCGCGCACGGTGGCTAGTTTATAATATTAGTAAGATTCTATGCCAATTATAAGGACTGTGGTGTGGTTTGATGATAGAGGTTCAACAGTTTCTAGTAAATAAGATGCTCGTGGATGGACGTGTAATATCTTAAACTTCATGATAACTCTCTAAAAGGCAATATGAAAGACTAGCGTCTCATCCTTTTTACGTAGAAAAAACTTGACAGCTAATTACAGCCGATTAAAAAACATCTGTATATAGCTAACTGTTGATTTCGAAGGATTTAGGACATAGCGTTACCCCCCTTGGGTTAGGCTGTAAAATGCGAATGCCATTGGCGATACTGTTAGTTAATCAATGGGTGATTGTGGGAGAGGTAGGTTTTTAGTGGGTCGCTCCGGCCTTGTCCTGGATCATTCCCATATACCCCACTGTTCCCCTTTGGGCGGTTGGGGACGTGATTGCACGTTTTCCTTCAGACGAAAAAAGGCTATAAAATGTGACAGGAGATTTTCAGATTCAACTGTTAATTTTGGAGATTAGTCGGAATATCAACTCTTTAGTTTAGATTTCTACTTATAGATTTCTGCGACTAAAAGGAGGTAAAAAAGTATCGTGACAGAATAAAGTTATGTATTCATATTTCGGCTTAAATTTTGACAGAACCATAGCGAAAATTTTCAATTTTAATATTATCTGGATTACGACAATGACTG
The DNA here is from genome assembly GCA_944452665.1 of Stenoptilia bipunctidactyla. NCBI lineage: Eukaryota > Metazoa > Arthropoda > Insecta > Lepidoptera > Pterophoridae > Stenoptilia > Stenoptilia bipunctidactyla. The sequence goes on from OX101739.1 coordinate 1,552,528, forward strand.
TCATATATCAAATATATGACTTACTGACTATTTTCAAACTTTCAAACTTTCGGATAGTACCTATTAAAGTAGGTATTAACATTGACCGACGACGTTGCTGCCCTGTCCAATACAAAAACAGATTTTTACTACCGATGAGCTAAGGATGTTATATACAAGGGGATGAGATTTTAAGTAATATGTTTTGTCATTTTACTTAAATTACATTTAAAAAGCTTCATTAAGTAATAAAACATAAAAATACAGGACAATTAATGATAAATTAATGAAATAAAGTACCTTTTTACTAGACATTTAAATGGTAATGAAATTATCTAAAAAAAGCTGTCAAAGCACATGAACATACCTAAAAAAATACAACAAAATAACAAATACACCAAATATTCAGTCGAAGCGCTTACACTTATTATCAAAAGCTAAAAAAATAGCGTCATATTTCCACTATACACAAAATAAAACAGTGAAAAATAAATGTTTTAAAAGACAAAGACCTCCCCGAGTATTGTGTTTTCAACATCGCCCACGTGCTGCATGAGATTCTCAACCTCCGGTCTCTGTTGTTCGTGTTTTTGCTGAAATTATTACAAAAGGTTGCTATGTGATAACTTGAGTCTTTCTCCTGTGTTCCCTGATCCCTAAATCACCTTCATTTTCTTGCAGGGGTTAAATCCTTTCAGGGATTTGGCATTATCTTCACGCTTGGCAGGCGGGTTAGAGATCACAGCATTTGCATTAATCAGGCCTCTAGTGCTCCTTAGTCGCCTTATAAGACATACATAAAGTAGTGTGGGTTGGTGCTATTCTACTCTGCTGGACACCTTAGGGCCGATCTCTATTGTAAGCAAGTGAAATATTTGTGAAAGTAGATAAGCCACTCACAAGCAGGTGGATTCTGGAGGAACAGTTTATTAAAATAAACATAAACGTAAGATCGTCTTATATGTGGTGTTTATTTGGGACAATAATCAATATGATAGTTTATTAGAACTCATCCATTATTAAAAATATATAAGTTTTTAAGAACATTGATGCTTGTTAGGGATTATGAAATAATAAATGGCTAAATTCAGCGTTTTCTATTATATGCCCTGCTTATGTCTACAATCGACTTGAGAAGCAGGAAATTAACCATATTATTTATTTATTACATGACCTACACATTTCAATACCATTGCAACTTATCTTATCTTCGACGACCACTTTGGCGATGAGGTAAACCTGTCTGCCTCAGACGCCAGTAGTTGCGGGTTCAATTCCCGCACGGAACAAGAAAAAAAAAGGTTCCGTGTCTGGGTGTTTATCCATTTATGTATTTATATTCTAGGTTCCCCCTAGTTCGCTACATGGTATCCTATAGCACAAGTTATGCTTACTTTGGAGTCATGTACTTAGTGTGATTGTTTGGGGATTTTTTTTTTATCTTACCTTAGTATAATATTCTTTTATCTTCTTAGACTTATCCTTGAGGTTCGAAACCCTCTTCCTGCAGATTTTGCAGCTGACCATGTGTTTGCAGGTTCCGTGGTGAGTCGACGGCTTCCGAGACGATTCAGGGTATTCCAGCATGGAATCCTGCGTCCTGACGCTCATCTGTGAGTCGGATGTATCGGACTCTGGAAAAATAAGAATTTAGATATATCAGTTGAAAGATATCACTGGATAATCAACGAATGCAGAGCATTAAAAAACCGACTTCAAGTCAAAACTTTGGCTGAAGTATAAGGTCGTCAAGGTAAACGATCTCCGAATCCATACATATTTAAAAAAATATCTGACTCCCTGTCACTGCAATAGCCTCTCGCCATCATTATAATACCTCATTAGTCAAACGTGACATAAGATGGTCTTATAACCTCTGATGTACTGCCTACCTCATAAGGGATACAGGCGTGAAGTTATGTATGTATGTTAAAAAAATATATTTGAAATCGTTCACGAAGTACCTACTAAATCGATTTCGATGAAATTTATATGGGACCAACTCTGAAGTAAGAATTATCAAAATTGGTTCATCCAGGCAGAAGTTATGAGGTAACAAACATAAAAAGAACATACAGTCGAATTGAGAACCTCCTCGGTTGAAAATAAGCTTTCTTTATCGATGACTAACCTTGCATTTGACCTCAATCTCACCTGATGGTAAGTGAAGATGAGGTCGAAGATGACAGCACACTGTAAAGACGTTTCCTCACTGCTGACTGCGTTTTGACTAATTTAATTCCTTCGAAAATCACGCACTGCACTACGAAACTCGATGTGCCGTATTTTGTTTCTCGACGCGCACCCACGCGCGTTGGTGCGGGTTTCTCAGCACTTAGGTGCTTCATAAGAATGGACGTGCGTGGATGTGTTTTCTCTATACAAACGGAGATATACTCAAGCAGATCAGCACACCCACAATTACGCGCGTATGCGTCTACAGATCGTATGTATGTACGTCAGCTGTGTGAGAGCCATAGGAACTGGCTCTTCATAAAACAAACAAACAAACAAACGGAACTCATGTATCACGGAGCGTGATACTTGGCGCCAGATTTTATAAAGGGTGCCTGGTAGGTCACTTTTGAAATTCGAAGACGTGATAGTTTCAGATCATAGCTACATGAAGATAAAAGATATATATTAATTATTTACTGCGAAAACTTAACCGAAAGTTAAAGAATTGATAATGCAACGCATGGTTACACTAGCATTGGCAGCTATCCGCGTGCTAGGTCACGTGCCGCGATAGACTCAGCCCTGAGTAAAGTAGAAGTAACAAAACTTCATTTCATCATCATCATCCACAGCCTGTAGACGTCCACTTCATTTATTTATATGGAATTCTAGTGAAAAATTAAGCACCTACTTTTATTACATAATCATGACCAGAATCGAGTACAGAGTGCTCTCCTTCAGTATCTAAATTTTGTCACCAGTCACCCTGTATAAAGCGTAGAAACCCTTTTAGGTTGGCCTGGTGATCCACCAAGCGGAGGTCACTCAAATTAATCGCCCTTTAAGACACGCTTATATGCGGTAGGGCTATTTTAAATAACCCTACTCAGCGGTGCGAGCACAGAACTTTATCGACTCGTATGTTTACGAATGTTTGTATAGTATGGAGTCGGTTTAAAGTTTTTAGTAACGTTGTAATTTTTTATTTTACCGTTATTTAAGAGTACAACATGTTTACAAACATTCAAAATTAACAAGGATCACATTTATTTAAGCTGGCCGTGCGGCAATGGATAGATTTCAATTATTGCTTACAAACCGACTCCATACTATACGAACTTTCGTAAACATACGAGTCGAAATATTTCTGTGCTCGCACTGCAGTTTAGAATGGCTCTAATTTGAGTGGGAAATACATTGTAGCAGGTTCACAGCTGAACCAACCTCTTCACAGTTGGAGACCTCTGACACCTTTTATGAATCAGTAAATACCTGACGGCTATACCTAATATTCTGGGGCAAGTACAAATAGTTTCTAGTAATTTATTACTTAACTAGCCACCGCGCGCAGTTTTACCCGCGTAACTTTTGATCCCGTGGGAATTTCGGGATAAAATATAGCCTATAACCTTTCTCAAGAGTTGGGCTATCAAATGCAAAAATAATTTTGCAAATCCCACTTGTAGTTTCTGAGATTAGTGGGTTCAAACAAACAAACAAAAAACAAACTCTCTAGTATAGATTTATATTGTAATTAGTAATTTATTGTAAATTTTATGTCGTAAATTATTTGAGAAACAAAACTGCTAACTAGTGAAGTTTACACAGTTAGTTAAAACATACTGAGATTGTATGCTTTCTTTTTTTTTCATTAAAATGAAAAAAAAAAAACATAATTCATTTACACAAGGGTTACATTATCTTATTGAATTTCTAATTTTAAGCTGCCAATCTTTATAATTGTAAAACATACATACATAACTTCACGCCTGTATCCCGTATGGGGTAGGCAGAACACCAGAGGTAATAAAACCATCTGATATCACGTTTGACAAATTTGGAGGCATTATAATAGTACAGAGAGACTATTGCAGTGACAGGGGGTCAGCCTATCGCCCACAAAAAAGCCTCCCATAACACCTTGGTCCCTTAACTGACTTTTACACTATGCCCGGGAAGAGAAGCAGCTGGCACATTCTATGTTTTTCTTTTGCTCCCAGTCCAGCATAGAAGCTTAATTAGCTTAATAGAAGCATAATTGTAAAACATTGTGACGATAATGATCTAATTCTGTCAGATTATTTTATCTCTGAAAGAAGTAAATTGCAAATCTACCAAACTTAAACCAAAGACTCAAAAAGTCATGGCAGGCATGAAAAACACAGATTTGGTTTATATACATTTTAAGTTATATTAGCCTCCACCTAATCAACGATCCCTGAGTTACGCAGAGTCAACCCTACAGTAGATACTTTAACAAAGTTCTGTATTGGTCAGAAGATACAAATGGTTTATTGGTTCTCTTGATGACTAGAAGCAAAATTAATTTTCAAGCATAGGCAATAACCAAAATGGGTCTCCTTTATATGTTCTCTTTTTAAATATTAGATATAGTTATTTTTAAAAGCCATTAAGTAATCTTCTTTATCTGACCTATATTTTCCAATATGCTATATATTAAATATTATTTTTGACGATTTATGACCTTTAGTAAAAACATAGAATCTAACTAAAATTATAAATGTGAAAGTTTGGAATGACTTCAAATGTCCTCTCCTGCATTGCCTTTAATACCTAAACTAGGTTCATAATTTTACTTATTATTATTGAAAATTAACTATTATTATAAATTGTCACACGTAAAATTATGTTGCAACAAAGTTTTGAGTTTTGGATGGATGGACAAAAGAAAAACATACAATGTGCCAGCTGCTTCTGTTCCTTGGCAAACTATAAAAGTCAGTTAAGGGACTGAGGTTTAATTGGCTTTTTTGCGGGTGATAGGCTGACTTCTGTCACTGCAATAGTCTCACTCCATCATAATAATAACTCCAAATTTGTCAAACATGACATCAGATGGTTTTATAGCCTCTGGTGTCCTGTCTACCCTATTAGGGATACAGGCGCGAAGTTATGTGTATGTTTAATAGAATAGAAAACAAAATTACCTTCTCTAATTGGACATTTTTGATACATTGGCATTGACTTCAGAAGACAAACTAAAAGCGGGGTTTTTTCATCAGCATTATACATTTTCAATACATTAGACGCATAAACTGAATCACACTGCACACCTGAAAACACATTGTTATTATAGTAGGAGAAATTTCAAAGTAACATCCTCATATTGTAATTTAGTCATGAATATTTACCTAAAAAGTTCAAGACAGACCAGATATCATTTTCACTGAACCTTAACTGAGAACATTCATTACCGTCCACACCACATAACAATTTTTTTGCATAATCAAACACCATATTGGCCAATGGTATTTCAGATATAAATACTGAAATTGTGTAGTTAAATTGCTGAAAAATAAAATTTACAAATTACTTGTAAACCTTGGATGTACAGAAAGCTTAAACATAATGTATGGGCACTGCAATAATTTTAAATTAATGAAAAGATAAGTCATAATATTATTCAATAAGATTTCCTTTACATTCTTTTCAAAAACAATGGAAAATGTATGATTTTTACCTATTATAATTAAAATTATGTTTTCTTTATTAACTCACCATACTTAAAAGATATTCCACAAGCAGAATATTTAATGCTTGCTGGTCTACTTCTAACCGCTGTGTAAAGTATTTTTGACCTATCAGCGGTTTACCTGAGGGATGTATTAATTTCTTAATTATACTCGCTGTTCAAATAAACATAATATTACATATATTATATGAGCAGTTAAGAGCTTGGCAGGAAAAAAAATTGTTAGTAGGTAACCAATTTTCAAACGTAAATTAATTAATATTTTTGTAGACATACCATTTTGCGCATTTCTTAACACTTCAACAATATGACTGCGCAAATAAGCTCTTAGATCATTTAAAATCCCATTTTTTTCGAAGATATTTAACATGTACTTTTGAAAGTTTTCAGCTGACCCCGACGTCGATGCAACTTCTTCTCCGGCATTATAACAATCATCTGGTTCTATAGGCTCCATAATAATACCCAACAAAACATCAAAAACTATACATAAGTTTCAAAATAATCATTTTTTTACTACACTAGAATTTCAAACTTCCCAAACAAAATAAATGTTTGACGTTAATGAAGTGTTTGCCAAAAGAGATATGTCATTTTGACACAAAAAAAAATTAAAAACAAGGGAAACTAAATATTAAATAAATAAAAATGTGTATTCTTTTGACTATTAAAGTGATGCAGGAAATAAAATATAACAATAAGTTTTCAATATAAAATTCAAACAATTTTTTTTTTTTTCAAGAACCTATAAGTACCTATATAATAGAATAATGGTTGAGTCTATGTTCGAGAATGTTTACTCAGGGGTTAACATAGGTGTTTTTAATTAAATGCAAACGATTCAATATGTAAAACTGTTTAAAGTTTCAGTAAAAGAATCAATAAATTAGGCAGCACAGCATGATATCTTCGCCAGTCTTCATCATCAACAAATAAAAAAGTCGCAAGAACAATGCGTCTTTGTGTGCGCATGGATATGTGTGCGTGTGTGCTTATACATTTAATACTATGTATACAGCAATTTGGCGATTCGCCTGTATGTCCCTGTGGCGCAGAGGATAGCGCGTTGGACTTCTAATCCAAAGGTCGTGGGTTCGATCCCCACCAGGGATGCAATTCATTACTTTTTTTAAACAATTTACCTCTTTTTTAGTGGCGTAAAGCAGCAGTATTTGCTGCTAAAGTTGGTGAAGTTTTCTCCTAAAGAGTTCAATTTACTTACGCCTGTTCAATGAAAGTTTGATAAAAAACTTAAAAAAGTGATTTTTCTGAATTATGCTATTGTAGGCTATTGTATTGTATTATTAAAAAGATAAGAAGTCGCTGCAATTATTATATTAAGAATTTCAGCTGAAATTGTTTATGAGTAGGTATTTTTATTTCGTTTATTATTTTTATTTCTTGGTAAGAAATATTTAGATACTCAATTCGAAATATCTTTGTATTGATTACGATTAAAGTGGAACACGATGTATAGCATACCTACTAAATAAAAAAACATTTTTATTACATTTTACGTTGTCAGCATAATGATAAACTGTTGGATATTTATTACCGGGCTGGTACACAGTTTATTTTTCAAGGCAAATAGCCTGTGTTATTTTATTGGTAGGTACTTACGTACTCGATAAATAAGAATTTTTTTCATTATATTACAGCGCAGGCTAATAAATGCGTCCCTCCATTTTTTTCCATTCCTCTCTATTTTTAGCTGTTTCCTTCCACGAAGGCTTAAATCGGGTAATCTCATCTTGCCATCTACGTTTGAGTCTGCCGAGGCGCCTCTTGGAGTTTGGAGACCAGTACGTAGCAATTTTGGCCCATGACTCCTCCAGCAATCGAGTTACGTGCCCAGTCTAGTCCCATTTCAATAAAGCAGCTATGAAGCATACGTCGGCAATCTTGGTGCGCGAGCGTAATAGGTGTTGCGGATTTTGTCCATCAATTTGACACCACGAATGCTGCGCTCCATCGCTCTTTGGCAAACCATTAGGCTCGTCTTCTGTGAACGTGTCAAAGCACACGTCGGTGTACCGTAGGTGAGTGCTGGGAGTATGCTCATGTGCATTAGTTTGCGTTCGAAGCATACGGGGAGGTTGCCTTTCATCAAATCACCCATGGACCAATAGCTCTTCCAGGTATTTTCCGTTCGCCTTTCGATATCCTTTTCTTGTCGACACAGTGCGAGCACAGAACTTTGTCGACTCGTATCTATACGAATGTTCGTATATTATGATGGAGACGGTTTATTAGCAATACTTAATTGAAATCTATCCATTGCTGCACGGCCAGCTTTAATAAATGTGTGCCTTGTTAATTTTGAATTTTTGTAAACATGTTGTACCTACTTACTCCTAAATAACTGTAAAATAAAAATTACAATGATACTAAAAACTTGTAACCGACTCCATACTATACAAACATTCGTAACAATACGAGTCGATAAAGTTCTGTGCTCGCACTCCTGGAAAGAGACTAGTCGGCCCAGGTATAAATATTCTTGAACATATCAAGAATCCTCGGAATTTACTCTCCTGGTTGTTGTACGCTGTTGGTCATCAGTTTGGTCTTTGACATTTCATTTTCAGGCCAACCTCACGGCTTGCGTTGCTTAGGTCTTGGAGTAATGATTGTAGCTCTGAGGACGAAGAAGCGAACAAGATGATGTCGGTGAAACGAAGGTTCGTTAATCTTTTTCCGTCGACCAGGATTCCAAATTGACCCAACTTGCCGCCATCTTTCTAAACACTTCTTCTAGAACTTAAGTATAGGATACCTAGGTAATTAACCCAGCCAAATACAAACATGATCATGCACACAAAGTTTTCAGTAGGTATGTGCGTATCGAAATCGCGACCGGCGCGGCGGCGGCGGCGCGACGTCTGAGCTAGCGACCATCCTTCTTATACTTACCTAAAATCTGCCGCCAAATATTAGCACTCCGGCGCGGCGGCAGTGATGTGTTCCGACTGTAATAAAGAGCGCTGTAAAATGCTGTAAAATACTAAGATAAAAGGTCTTTTATCAAAAAAAAAAAGAAAAACAAATCAAAAATATGAAAATGTTAAATTTAGGTAAGTCAAATAAATTATAAAAGTAATAAATAAATAGGTATTGTTGATTTCCGCAAAACAAAATTTATATAGGTAAGTAGGTAGTATGAACAATTTGGACTGCGATCTGTGATTACTATAAAAATATGTTCAGTGCACTGAACTTGTAAGTATTCATGCCACTAAAAACCGAGTAAATCCGAAAGATAATTATTAGTTTATTTACCATGGTGGTCCCTAATACGTCACTAGCAGGATTCAGCCGCATTTCGTAAGAATTTCTTGCCTTTGTTCCCCGAGAATTGAGCGATCAAATCAAACATATTTTTCAAATTGGTTTGCAAGTTTCAAGGTTTGAAATTAAACGATATAACGGTATAACAACGATATTATATCTAATTCATTATTAGTAGCTGTTAGTATGTACTTGATAAAAAAAATCAAAATATGTTTATTGCTGCAATTGCCATCTGGTGTTTAATAGAAAAAGCTCTGGCTTTTGTGTGGCTTTGTCAAAAGGATGTTGTTCATTGGCAGTAGAATAGAGGGCAGCAGTATAGATGAAAAATATTTGACAGTCAACTGTTACAATGACAGTTCATTGTTCATTCAATAATTCTAATTTTATGAATCAAAACAAACATATTTTCCTTCCTTCACTCTCGTGTAAATTTTATTTAAAAGTTACTTTTCAATAACATTTAAATTAATTTTGTTTTATTCTTTGATATTGACGTCTCGCGCTAAATAAATATTATTGTTCTACCATGAGACGACGGGCAGGTATTGGTGCTATCCAAAGGCAAAAACTAGAGCAAGAAAAATACAGAGAAAAGGGTTCAGAAATACAAGAAAATCAATTTCAGCAACTGTCCAAACAGATGGAAGTTTTTCGGGAAAACTTAGAGGAATTTGCTACTAAACATAAGACTGAAATTAAAAAGAATGCACAGTTTAGACGACAATTTCAAGAAATGTGTGCTGCTATAGGAGTTGACCCCTTAGCTTCTGGAAAAGGTTTTTGGTCAGTTTTAGGTAAGTTAATAGTATCTTTTTTGTAAAACATTAATTTATCTAATATTTTACTTTTACTGGATCATAATGAAAACCTTACTTATTAAATAAAAGATGATGGAAATTATTATGCATTAAATTAGTTCAAACTTTCTGTTAAATTCAGTCAGTACAATTATTAACTTTGAGGACATGAATTTATGCTTTGAAGTGTGTAGTCCATAGTCATAATTTCACATGATTCCCATATTGATTAGAAGAGTTTGAATAAAAAACTGATTAGTAGGTATTATGTTGCTGTTGTAAAAATTCTAAATCATTGACTATTTCAGGCATTGGTGACTTTTACTATGAACTGGGAGTGCAAATTGTTGAAGTGTGCTTAGCAACAAATTATAAAAATGGTGGCCTTATAACTCTTGATGAACTAAGAACAAGATTAATAGCTGCAAGAGGTAAAGCAAAGAAACATCAAGATATAACAAATGAAGATTTATTAGCTGCTGTAAAGAAATTGAAAATCTTTGGGAATGGGTAAGTTTGACAATTTTAGTCATAGGTTCCAAAGGCTTGTAGTTAACCAATTCATTTTCCAGTGTATAAATAAATGTATAATGCTTTGTAAGGGTTAAAACAATAGAATTTTACTGTTATAACTTTTTTAGGAACCTGACCTTGAAGCCAAATAATACAACTGAATATGTGGATATTTTTCCAGGTTTACAGTTGTACAAGTTGGTAAAGGCAAATATCTGGTGCAGTCAGTACCCGGAGAACTCAATTTAGATCAAACATTGGTCTTACAGAAAGCTACTTCTTTGGGCACCGCTTGGGTTTCTACTGCAATCTTAATGTCTGACTTGGGGTAATGTTATGATTAAATTATTATGTTGTTTTCTATTATGAATAAATAGTTGTTTGGTAAACTAAGAAACTATAGACTCATAAGCATGCTTTTTTTGAGAGAGAAACTTTGTCTTCTTTGTAAGTTATAGAATAAAAAAAAAAAATAACCAATTTAAGAAAGTCATTATCTGTGAGCAGATCTATTAAGGTCACAACTTGTCAATAAAACAGCTCTTGTTGGCGCATTTGGTTGGTATTAATTAAAAAGAGTATTATAAAAATTAGACATGTATTAAGGAAACTAGTAAGTGGACAAATAAACTTAGGAAATATATGGATATACTTATTTATTATAGGAAAGTAAAATTATTTTCAGGAAATTAAAATAAAACTTTAGTATAAAAGATACATTAAAATGGTATATCGGAAAATTTTAGGTAAACAATAATAATAATAAATATTTCTGATACTCACCAAACATCAATTAAGCCCTTGTGTTGTGGATACTAGATAACTGATATACTTAAGAAATATATAAACATACATATTGAATAAATACATATTTTTATTAGAATAAACTTAAATAAACATTAAACATCCATGACTTGACGACTAATATCTGTGTTCATCACACAAATATCCGCCGCCGCCCGGATTCGAACCCAGGACCTCTGGTATAGAAGGCAATGTATGTTACCACTACACCAGCCGGTCGTCGTAAATAATGTTAATTAATTTAATTTTAGTAAATGCAATAAATCTACATATTCGCTTTAAATATTTTAGAATTTAATTTCAATGCAAACAATTATAATGAAAATTGATGAATAATATTATCGTAATTACTTACTTATATAATTAATATAAAATTAAAAATAATTAAGGAAAAAATAATGTGGTGGGGATTGTTACTTATTATTCCATAAATCCCCACTGAGCTGCATTGTTTCACTAGTGGGGATTTCTGGAAAAAAATGCGGGGACTTGCCGGTGGGGATTATAGGAATAAATCTTATCAAATCCAAAAAAAAAACAGCCTAAGTATATCACTTATTCCAATGGTTTACTCATCATGACCGTTCGAATGAAATGTTTGTGAATTGGACCAACTACGAATTGGACCAACTGCGAATTGGACTAACTGTAAATTGGATGAACTACAAATTGGACAAATCGCGAAATGAACCAGTCGCCTATTGGACAATTTTTTGAACATCGAACCAACCGAGAGTTGGATCAAATGCGCTTATTGCTTAAATGCTCTTAATCTTCGACCAAATTGTGTATTAGTATAAATTGAAAGATCATCTTAAATATCGATCACCATCTCTTGCAAAGTGCGGATTGGCGACTATTTTTGAAAGAGTTAAAATTCGTGGTGAAGTTTTTTCTTAGAAAGCTGATTAAGCTATTTATAGCTAAATAAGATAAATAAATAAATATTTCTGACACTCACACAACATTATCTAGCACAAATTAAGTTTCTTAAAGAACTTGTGTTATGGATACTAGATAACTGATATACTTAAGAAATATGTACACATACATATTGAATAAATACATATTTTTTATTAGAATAAACTAAAATAAACATATAAACATCCATGACTTGACGACTAATATCTGTGTCCATCACACAAATATCCGCCGCCGCCGGGATTCGAACCCAGGACCTCTGGCAATGTATGTTACCGCTACACCAGCCGGTCGTCTGAGCATGCTGACAAAAACCGCAGCTGTTCTTGGATTTTTAAGAATTGTGGTGGTTGCCTATGCAAAAATATTACAAAAATGTTAAAAAAATTGTAGATATGGTATTTGAAAATACGATATTTATTTGTATAGATACAATTTTCGAGGATTTTCACAATTTACTTTGTTATTTAAGAAAAATGAGATACCAACGTTTTTTCTTATTTTTCCGTGCACAGCTATGACCAGGACCACCCTCTGGTGGCGCCAGCTTAACGTTGAATTTATGGATACTCTATTTATGTATACTTATTGTGTCCTTTTTCCAGGTGGAATGAGACCAGGGCGCTGAACGCTTTAAATCACATGGTAAAAGAGGGTCTCGCATGGATAGACACACAGAATAGCAAGGAAACGCTCTACTGGTTCCCCAGTATGTTTTCAGGATGTATAGGAGAAGAAGAATCTTAGTTGTTGTGATAAATACTATTTATAATTTTATGAAATTTATTTATTATTTTATGAAAATTATTAATAAAAATCTATTTTACAACAATAGCTTTATTATTTATGTACACTGTTTTTATTGACATATCATTTCGTTTGAACTGGAGCAAATGGGGAAATAGGGGATAAAGAGTTTTTTTTTAAATTGATTATTCATCAGCTAGATATTTATAACATTTACTTTTACTGGCCTAGATGAAAAGTCGCATCATTTATGTCTTATAGTGCTCCTTTTGCTCTAGCTCAACTTGCATAGTAATAACAGACGGCTTATTGCATATACCAGAGACTAGTATAGTAAATAGACTTACAATCCTAAACAAAATGTCGTGCCTCGCTATTTGGTATATACCTGCTAAGATACAAGCTGGCGCTAGGTGTTACGAATCATGAAATAACATTGCAAATAAAAATACTGCTTAGACATTAACCTTAGGACTATGAACTGACCTACTAACATGTCAGCAATTTTATGCTATTAGTTTAAGAAGTATATTAAATAAATCAGTCATTATTTTGTACTCAAATTGGTTGGTTTTATTTCTTTATACCACCAACCTACAGCTTCTAAATACCACTTCTTTTATTGTGAGCCTATAACTCTCACAGCTACTAAGTTGTATTTTGAATTTCAGTGAGCGAAAACAAACATAGTTCGACGCGTCGCACAGTGGTCTAAAAATGAGCTTTGGGACATTGCTTCTATAGATTATGTACTACTTGATTTTGCAAAACGTGGATTATAAATGACATTGTTTGAAACTTGTATGAAAAATAAAATGATGTCCTAAAATATAAATTTTGCTCTCATGCTGGCCTAGGAGCAAAAGAAAAACATAAAATGTACCAGCTGCTTCTCTTCCTTGGTAAAATACTCTTAAAGTCAGTTAAGGGACATAGGTTTCATTGACGTTTTTGTGGGCGATAGGCTGATTCTGTCACTGCAATAGTCTCTCTCCATCATTATAATACTTCAAACTTGTCTAACGTGACTTCAGGTGCTTTTATAGTCTCTGCGGTTCTGTCTACTCCACTAGGGATACAGATGTGAAGTAATGTGTGTAGAACATAATATCCTTACAAGAAGTACGAATAAATATTTTGAGTCATACATCAAATAACCTTTAACGTTCTTAAATAAATGAAAAATGTGATAAATAATAATTACCCGACCAGGATTCGAACCTGGGACCTCTCGTTTGCCGGACGAGTGCTCTTCCAACTGAGCTATCGGGGCCTGGCGGTACGCCTCGAAATTACTTACCACATTTTTTGTTTTTACGTTATTATTGCTAATGTAGCTCCTCGTTTTAAAATGCAAAAAAAAAACTTAAAAACATTATTAACCTTTAACGTTTCTGCATTTTTTTATTATCTTCTATCTATCTATACTTATAATAAATCTGTAGAGAGGTCAATTCTGTACATGAAATATATTTTCAAAATAACTATCAGGGGGTGATTAGTGATCGATACTGATGCCAAAAATGCAATTAGTAAAAATTTTGTCTGTCTGTCTGTCTGTATGTTCCTTATAGAAACAAAAACTACTCGACGGATTTTAACGAAACTTGGTAAAATTATTCTTCATACTCCTGGGCAGGTTATAGTATACTTATTATCAGGCTACAATCAATAGGAGCAGAGCAGTGAAGGGAAATATTGAAAAAACGGGAGAAGTTACTTCATTTTTTAAGCTTCCGTCGCGTGTGCAGCCTTAATGGTTAAAGCTACATAGAAATTAGGTATAGGTAGATAGCATTGCACAGGCGTTTCAGCTTTATTTTCATTTCTTTTACTGTTGTAAGTTGTACATATTTCTGGGTATAATTCTATTTGGATATTTTAGTTTAAACAGGCACTTAGATTTCCAATTTAAAAGAACGCAATTCCCAGTATCGGTGTGTTTTGCAATGACAATTAATAAGGCTCAAGGGCAGATTTTTCGTGTTGCTGGAGTAGATCTCGGTGTCAGTTGTTTCTCGCATGGTCAGTTATACGTCGCTCTTTCCCGGGTTAGCAGTTCTAGAAATCTTCATGTTCACGTCCCGGAGGGGTCAACTTTCAATATAGTTTACTCGGAAGCTTTGCACTGAAGTATTTTCGTTCCATAGATACTTAAGCCTAATTTGAAAGTGATCTTAACAATTAGGTAATTGGCAAATATTATAAAATGTCAATCGTTATCCTTACTAACATTATAAATATGAAAGCGTGGATATTTGTTCAGCTTTCACGCAAAAACTACTCGATGAATCATGAGAGGTACTAGAAGTAACATACGATACTTTTTATCCCGAAATTATCGAGAGCGGAGCCGCGGGCACAGCTAGTTCAAAATAATTTTATTTATTTTTACAAAAAAATATGAAATGCTAAAAGTATATTAAATTGATGATCTTTTTGATTTTAACTCAAAGAAAACTACAAGTACAAATTAATTGTACAACATAATTTAATTTCATCAAACATTTGTCAATAAGACAACTGCTTTACTCCCTTTTACTAAACTGGACGACAATGCAAAGTTGAGCATAGTTTTGTGTTTGTCCATAAAGTATCTGTCAGTTTCAGTGGCACCAAGGTGGCCTTGCAAATGTATGAATTTGCATCTAGATCTCCAAATGGTTTGTGAGACCTTTATGACGTTATTCCAATGGTTCTTGAGGGACTGAGAGTTTTTGATTTTTAGTGAATTTTTGTTTGAATTTTAAAGTTTGCAGAGAGAGAAAAGAATTAAACCAGCCCACTGTGTTTTGATGTTTATTTTTCACTAAAAGAATTGTCCACTTTGACAATAGTTGTCATCATGGCGTCAAACATCGCAAATGTTGATTTCAAGAGCCAATGATGGTTTTGTTACAAAGCGTTACTTAACCAATGAGTGACGAGCGTGGGCAATAGAGCCAAGCATAATATTTCCTGATATTCCAACTAGCTGTGAAGAAAAAAATAATGCCTCTTTAGAGAGATTATTTTTGAATCTACGATGTCATGTTTACCCTCAGAATACAGTATCCAGAAGCCGTGTTCAGTAATAATCACATGCGTATGAATGTAAAAGTCAATTATTGAAAAATATATTGTCTTTCTTTCTTGTTTTGTACACAATTGGCTATAGAATTTAAAAAAAACTGAGAAACACTATACGCTCACTTCTTAAATTGCATTGTCATTCACCAAAATTGAGAAGTTGATAACTTTCGCTTTGAGGGTTTGAGTTTCAGAGGATTTAAGTCAGCTTCTGCTAGACTACTGCGAAAAAAAACGTTTCTATAATGTTAATATTTTTAATTTTTGCATTTTATCTCAGTTTTTTCAAATCTTTTCTATACTGGCTTAGAACTGGGTGTATAACAAGCTTAGTGTAACTTAATTTTGGGCGGGATAGTTGGTATTTCAGTAAAGGTAACTCAACTATTTAACTAATGCAGGTTGGGATTGTGATGTATAGTAAATAAATACAGAGAGTTCATGTCAATATTTCGTATAGGTATTTGAACATGCTTACTTAGGTATATATTTTTTTCCTAGAGAATGGGGATATTGTACGGAATGGTGACCTTACGCCCTCCTGACAATGTCATCGAAGTGTCAAAAGAGCTTTGGCGGACTATGTTGCTTCAGTTTCAAGCGTACCTATTGATGGTTCGTGGATGTTCCGTATTCTGAGATTTTCCTTTCAAAAACAAGGCAATAGAATTGAATGCATTTCCAAAATATTTTACCTTATGAACAAATTGAAGAGTCACTTTTAAATAAATACAAAAGTGGATTCTTTAAGGTGTGAAGCTCCGGAACTACCTATCAAATATGCGTTGTGGAAACCATAATGATACACCATTATTGATCACATATTTGTTCGATTATTAATTACGAGCGAAGGAAATCCGAATTATTATGCTTAGAGCCCTAAAAAGGTCTCGTGGCATTTTTCCCTGGTACAAAAAGGTTCAAAATAATGCGTCTAGTTAGTATTTCGATTTATAAATAGGTAGGAAGGTCTCTGCGTCGATAGACTCGGCATCTAACCTTGCAACCATAGGATCTTTGTGGAAGTAGGTAAATTTATTAGCTATCTACGCAAATTGTGTGTAGGTACCTATACTAGTTATAAATAAAGTGTTAATAAATAGTAATAATGTTAAATGTTCAGCCAGCGCCATCTGTTAAAAAAATGATGTTTTTTTTGTATACTATTTTCATAGGCAGATGGCGTAACATATGAAACTGATCAATTTATGAGGAAATTCATGTAAAATAAAATCGTTGAATCTTACTTTATGAGTAAAATTGTATATTCTAAAAAATTCCTCAACATATTTGTTGAATTTTAAATGATTTCATGGTTTTAATGTACAGGCCATTAATATATAGATATTAATATATAGATATAATAGACTTTCCAGGCTATCTGCCAGCGCCATCTACAAATAACACGGGATTTTGAGCTTTTTCCGTGACACGATTTTTTATATGGGGATTGTCAGTCTATTTACTTTACTAGCCTCTGCATATACTTATTCAACAAAGTACGTTTTTAACAGAGCACACTCGAGATAACATGACGATAACTTCGACAAAATGTTGTCATCGTAAATTATTTTATCTACTCTCATATCATAATATTCAAAATATAAAACTCAGAACGAATTTATATTGACATACTTTTTAAAATAGTATAACGAAATAAAATTAAAAAATTAAATTATAACACACTACCTCGAACAATACAATGTTATATTAATTTTTTTTTTTAATTTCGATAAAGATAACAGACCATAGATTTCATTTTTTTATCTGTGTCCTGCGAGCGCCGCGCTACGTTACATTCTGTGGCCGCGCGGCGCGTTTTGGCGCATGCGCGATAATGGCGGGAATAAATTTAGGCGCATTTCATAATTGTAATATTCAGAATGTCAATACTTATAATAACCAATAAATAACAGTCTCAATCTCAATCTTTTATTTATTATCTTCAGTGTATGAGGTTAGATAAAGTAGTGTATGAAACTGCACATAACTAGGTATTATGTGACAGTTTCATAAACTACTATTATACAAGTCGTATTAACTCAAGAAACAACAGGTTAAATTACCTTTTGATTTCTAATGTAGGTATGAGCTTTTTGTCTTATTTATTACACTACTGCAAGGTATGTCAAGTGTTAATTTATCTCTAAATCAAATGTTTGGTCAAAGCTTTGTTTCGCAAATACCAAATTAACCTACATTTATATTTTTTTCTAATAATATATGCTAAGAAGCTACGCTAACATCAGGGCTGGATGACACAGTTGGCAGTTTTAACTTAGTTCTTAAATCTTTGTTTTCCTTTTCTAATAATTCCAACTTCTCTTTCAACTTTTCAGACATTTCTATGTAGGATTGTTTCCATCTGTAAAATAAAGGAAAGGTCGATTATTTATACTGTCGTTTTCATGATTTATAATCTTAAATAAAACACCTAGGTATAAACGCATGTATCGTGTATAGTTATAGTTACATTTACGGCCACATCTCAAGTATGATCACAGAATAAGTAATAGTTGGTACAGAAGAATTACTCCACAAGAAGATCTAAATAAATTCGAGTCTTGCTACGACGCGATACGGTGGAATTCAGCTCGCACAGCATTACGTACCTGCAAATTTATATACCTAGAAGTTTTGTCTCTTTCTATCGCATGCCTCTTATCTTTTCTTACGCTGTTAGGGTAGCTGCCTAGTGAAGAATAAATTAATCTCCTTATTTGTAATTAAGTATCTACCGATGTAGGTATTACTGTTATTCTGCCTTTGTAAAAAATATTGTTTCAACTTACCTAAAGTACAAAATGAAAAAAAGCTACGACGAATAATTAGTAATACTACCTATGTTTTGTTTGCTAAATTGAACATTATCAAATGTAAACATAATCTAATTGAATATTTGTTTCTTTTTATGTCCATTTTTAAATACTATTTGCGACCTCGTTCATAGAATTACTGTGAGTGCTATTGGGTAGGCAGGTATCTACAACGTCCCGACGGGCGCGCGCGTGACACACGACCCATTCGAAATCCGCCGGCGGAGCGCTTCGCTGTAGGTAAATAACGGATGTACCGTGCGGAGTGAGCCAGGCCTGGTATGATGTTAAACCGCATCACGTGGAGGGGATATCTGCGCATCGATACCTGTAGCGCCTTGTCCCTGTTGCCCCTGAGAGACATTTTTGTGACTTCTACGCGATCCCCCCTACTTTTCATCAGTGCTAGAGTTACTTGCCGCCACTTGTTAAAAGTAAAATATAAATATAACCAGTAGATTAATTTCAAAAACTGTGTTTATTCAGTTTTCGGTCGATTAAGGCTAGTTTTTTTCAGCCACGTGCTTAGAATTAATCGCCGCTTGGAATAGTCGCTCCTGGATAAGTGTGTCGTATAAGGTGACTAATTCGAGTGACCAACGCATGTTGGCAGGACCCCTTCAGGTTCAGCTGGATGACAAGCACTATGCATAATACAGGGTTGATTTGTAGTCACCGGCCAAATTTTTATTAATATTATTTTAATATACATACATATTAAAATTAATATAACCGCTAACATATTAACCAAGGCATGGTCACTCTAAATTTCCATTAAAATAAAGACGACTACGCGCTACTACACAACATCTTGTAGTACTACGTCGTATTATTATCAATGAAATGATGCGTCGTAGTAGCTATGCGTCGTAGTCGTAGTACATCTTTTTGTACACACATTCTGGCAAATAAATGATTATTTATTTATTTTATTTATGTTCATCAACAGCGACTATTTTCAAAAAAGTTTGTGGTTCCATATTTCTGCTTTTTTGTACTAAGCGAAAATAAATATACAAGTACGTTTATATCGTATCAAAAAAACTAACATTTAAATTTGGCTGGTGACTAAAAATCAACCCTGTATAAAATTGCCGCTGAGCATCACCACTTCGATGGCGATTTGACCAACCGTTTTAACAAACAGCTATCACTCAGGTAGGTACAGTTACGAAAAAGTCGAAGAGCGTTATGCAATTAGGAACACCATAACACAACATCACCTAAGCGCTCTTAGCCGATAACTTACACCTAGAGGAGATTTTCACTCAGTGCCATGGGGAGTTTTCTGACAGCTCATAAAGATTAGTTCAAAAAACCTCTATAGATGGCACTTTTAAAAAGCCGAAGGCGTTAAGTCTGTATACTATAATGTAGGTAAGTGGTATCTACCATCTATGGTTATTTATACGTTCAATTTCTGATACAGACGTCAATTAATTTATTTTACTTTAAAAAACGCAATGTGGAATAAATTCTTCGCCTTCGCCTTTTGTAAAGCGCCATCTATCGAAGCCTTTTGTACCAATTTTGTACAATTTTGTTTTTTTAATGAGCTGTCAGAAAACCTCTCATTAGGAACACCGTAACACAACATCACTCAGTGCCATGAGGAGTTTTCTGACAGCTCATAAAGAATAGTTCAAAAAACCTCTATAGATGGCACTAAAAAGCCGAAGGAGTTAAGTCTGTATACTATAATGTAGGTAAGTGGTGTGGTGGTATCTATCATCAGTGGTTATTTATAAGTTCAATTTCTGATACAGACGTCAATTAATTTATTTTACTTTTAAAAACGCAATGTGGAATAAACGGCTATATGAAAGAGAAGACTTTGCCTTTTGTAAAATGCCATCTATCGAAGCCTTTTGTACCATTTTTGTTTTTTTTTTTAATGAGCTGTCAGAAAAGCTCTCCTTACGAAAAGGCGAAAGAGCGTTACGGGAAAAGAAACACAGGAACATATTGTCACCTAAGCGCTCATAGTGGAGATTTTCTGGACATTCGATTAGATAGGTTGGGCTATTCTATATTATATTCCTTTAACGGTCTTAGTACACACTGCAACAGAATTTTGTATACCACCTTGAACGAGCTTGAGTATGCACGGTATATGTACGTGAGATTTAATGGTATAACTACCTACAAAATACATAAGTAATTACAAAAAACTTACTTTTTACTTAACTCCATTTGATTGTGTAAATGTTTATTTAATTCTTCTATTTCCACTGCTTTGTTTGATAGAATCCTAAAAATAGATGTGTAATATTTTATATATAAATTAATAAATGATCTAAATAAGCGTATGTCTCCTAAGCAAAATATTTGATAAAAAATGGAGTTACTTTTGATTAAGTTCATCTCTTGAAGTAATCATACTCTGTAGTTTGTTCGCCATCGCATGTGTTTCATCCAGTGACTTTTGCAAATGTTCTACTTGAACTCTGAAATCATTAAAATCTCTTTAATAGAAGCCTTTTTTCGCGTGTAGGTACTATGTGAATTTTACAATATACCTAAATCCAAGTTTCGCGGGCCTTCACAGAACTCGTGGTCACAAGTGAATCGTGAAAACTTAACATGAATTAGGTACTATCGAAGACACTTCCGCCTGAACACTACCTACTAAGTTCATTTTTGCTTGCATTCAAAAATAGAATAGATAGTAAAACAGTTCGGCAACATTTTTCAAGTGGTCAGGTGGCAATGGCTGCGATGGTACCTACTTAAAACCGCAGTTGAGAAAGAAATTTATTTCAACCCAAACTCAAACTCAAATATTCTTTATTTCGTAAGTATTTAAATGCATTTGAAATAAGTGAAACAATTTACAAATTGAACTGAATCTATCACCACTTCGGGAAGTCGATCTGTTGAGAAGAAGGGGCAAGAAACTCAACAGCAATCATCTTTTAAAATTAAGAAAAAAGATATACCCGATAACAATTTACAGTCAGGGAATCCTATCTTCTTGCACCCGGATATCTTATAGTAAACCTTTTCACATAACACTTATCCTTAAATCTATCGAAGGTTAATCTTAAATATTTTGGAATTTTATTATAAATTAAAGCATACACCCATGAACGAGTTGGTGATCTTCTGGAGTCTACTAAAATATTTATACATTAGGCAATCAAGTACTAGACAGAAACGTAGACATAGACTATAGAGGTAAAGATAGAAGCAGAGATAGACGTAGCGATAGAGGTGAGAGAGAATACAGATAATGTGGATGGAGATGATGATAGTCGTGGACAAAGAAAGGACGTGGACGTGGACATGGAGATGGGGAAGTCAGAGTCAAATTCAAAAAAGTAACATAGTCATAAAGTCTTCAGCAAAACGACCTGGCACCGCTAGCAGCACCCGTTCACGAGTATAACGCAAGCACCAGCCATCACCCTCCTCAACCATACTTAAGGGAAGAGGGTGACCCGACACCCGACGCTACCGCTAGCCATGCCGCCTGACGAGCATGACGTAAACATGACGTTTATTTATTAAGTAGTAGATTGGTTCATCACAGTTCGAATATACAAGGGATAGTCCAGTGATCTGATACCAATGAGTGTGATCTAGTTAGACAGTGATGCATAAATTAATTTAATATCTATGGTTTTACTTTTTTCGATAAGGTTGTATGTGTCCGAAGCTCGCTTCACATTTAGTGCCGCAAATTCATGGCACAGAAGGCAGCAGATCAAGCTTTGCAAACCTATTAAATTTCCGCAAACAATTTTTAACTTAATGTTCAGATTCAATTACATTTTTTTGAGAAGTTTGTAACGCTTGACTTGCTGCCTTCTGTACAACAAATCGCATCCACAGGCAGGAAATCCAGTGTAATTACCGACACCATTATCACCATCAAACCTCTCGGTAACTATAACATTTTTAAATATAAATATAATCAAATATTTTAATTACTTACTTAAGCTGTTCACACTGATTTTTCAATAATGCTTCTTCCCAATCACGACGTTTGATCTCTCTCGAGTGCATGTCTTGTATTCTTTGAATATCGATAGCTAAACATTGTTTTTCGCATTCCATTTGTATGTTCCTTCTTTCCGACAAAACCTGAATTGAACATAAAGGTCATCGATATACTCAGAGATAATAATCTATCTATACTAATATATAAAGCTGAAGAGTTTGTTTGTTTGTTTGTTTGAACGCGCTAATCTCAGAAACTACAAGTGGGATTTGAAAAATTATTTTTGCATTTGATAGCCCAAAAGGTTATAAGCTATATTTTATTCCCACGGGATCAAAAGTAACGCGGGTAAAACCGCGGTGGCTAGTGGATTATATTTTTTGTATTCTCTGTCATGTTTAAATTTTATTAAGCAGATTAAACATAATATCTACGCATTTCATCATCAAAACACAACGTAAATTACCTATTTGTTATTTATTTTATATTCCATTATATCATTTTGATGTTAAATGGTATAACTCAGTTTCTAAATACAAAAGTTATTTACCAATTCTTGAAACATAACCTCCAGCTTTTGTTCAGCGATGGCTATTTTGGGATTCACGTTGCGGAGGCCCTCTTTTTGTTCTTTTACATAATCTTCATTTGCGGCTTGTAGAATTTTTACGTCTCTGAAAAGTTTTATTCAACAAAAAACAATATCCGGTGTAAATAACGTATTCTAAATAAAATCTAGTACAATTACTAATTTAGGACACTAACCTTAATGCCTTATTTAACATAAGTCCCTTTTCAGATAATTCAGAATCAAGATTTTTGATGTGTTGGAGCATGTCAACAATCTTTTCGTTGTATTTTTCTTTAATTTCGTCTAATTCTTTCCTGTATGTCGTCTCAGCGTTGCGTTTGACTCCATCAAGTAACTGTTTTAGTTCGCTTATTTCACCTGAAATAAATGATCATCGCTTTTCTGTATCCATTTAATATTTAAAATAGATATATGGGTAGCATGGCATAATTAAAATAAATAATTATTACCCGTGATCGCTCGAATCTTATTGTATGCTTCATTTTTTTGAGCAAACACAAGATCAAACAGCTGTAATGCTTCACCTACCTGTAAATTAGTATTACTTAATGAGTTTAAATAAAAAAATATGTGTGTTTTAAAAGTAACATAAAAATCATTTTAGGCATTCTGATTTCTGACGCGACGATATGTAACATTTATATTTAAAAAGTGTAAAAAAAGTTGAGATAAATTAAAAAAACAAGAACAGTGTAGGAGCAAAAAGTAAGGAGAATTAATGCAATCATATACATAAATGAGCTACTACTGCACAATTCCGGGATAGTTTGCCATTTTCGCAACACTGATTTAATTTTGATATTATTGTATATTTATATACCTAGTTCTTTTTATTAAGTATTTACTTCTTTCATTTCGTTGTAATGATAGGTACCTTTAATTTTGCTTCTGCTTCTTTCTTAACCATTTCGGCACATTCTTTCTGCAATAACAACACTTGGTCTCTGAGCACTTCATTATTTTTTCTTTCAACCGCCAAATTTAATTTATGCTCATTCAGTTCTTTCGTGATCTCTTCAATTTTGATATCTAACTCTTTGCCCCGTTCGCTGTAGGAAACTATTTCATTTTCTGCATGTTTTAGCTTATTATCTATTGCGGTATAGTTCATTTGTAATTCTTTGTACTTTGCTTCTAAGGCTACGTAGTCTGATAGTGCTGTTTCGAATTTCATTTCTAAATCTCTTGTGCCTTCGCGAGGGCTCTGAAAAATTAATTTAGAAAGTTTTGGTAATAGCTTTGTTTGGTTATTCTTTAAAGATAATAATATTGAACACGGCATGTCAATACAATTCTGTATAAAGGAATAGATCGATGCGTGCAATTTATGCAGTAATAAATAATAAAATTGTTGATCGTATAGTAATGAGTAATGAGAGAAATATAGTAATGAGCCCACTGCAGGGCTATATGTCTCCCCTCTGGGTGACGAGGAGGTTTAGGCCGTAATCCACCAAGCTGGCCCAGTGCTGGGTGGAGGATGTCAGATATTTCAGGGTGCCGAAATGGCTTCTGACAAACCCTAACGACTACTGTATACAAGTATACAGCACCCGGGACCGACTGCTTAACATGCTCTCCGAAGCACGGAAGTCGCATTCATAGTAGGTATGTATATACATCATAAATATGACATATTTAGTAGCTATACCTATATTTTGTATATTTAAAAATCGTAAAAACTAACATGATTTATTTATTCATCACTACACATAAACTAACAGGAAAATATACTTTCTAACAGATTTTTTTTCCTATAGTAACTACTTAGTGAAGTATTATCTTCATATGGAAATACATGAAATACTTATATTTTATATTAGTTTCTATACTGAGTAAAATTACATAACAATATTGCAGGTGAAAACGGTTCAAGATCACATTTTCCGTGATTACACGGCTCGTACGTAGGAAATGAATTGAGATTTCGAATAGGCTATAGTGAACCTTGAGAACCAATCTCACACTTGTACATACAGACAAATAAACACAAAGAGATAAATTCATCGTAGCGTGGTGGCTTCAGTATAGTATAGTTAGGTATCGTTCGAAAGCTCGAAAACGTTCGATTCTGACAGATCGTGATTTTGTTACCAGCCATTTAGGCCCCCTAAAAAGTCGGAAATTCACAAATAAAGAAATAAAATCCCCAGACAATCACACCAACTACATGGCCCCAAAGTAAGCATAGCTTGTGTTATAGGATACCATGTAGCGAACTAGAGGGGAACCTAGAATATAAATACATAAATAGATAAACACCCAGTCACGGATTTTTTTTTGTTATTCCGTGCGGGAATCGAACCCGCAACCACTGGCGTCTGAAGCAGACAGGTTTACCCCATCGCGAAAGTGATCGTCAAAATCTTTTGAATCAGTTTGTAAGTTCACGTTAGTTTGGTCCTTTGTCACCGTCAACTATTAAAAACAAAAGCGATGATGACAAGTGGGTTAATGCCCAATTATTTACATTTGTTACCAAAGGTAAGTGATAAAGTGTTGATTTGGAACATAATATGCTTGTATACATGTAGATTATGTAAAAGTAATATAGAGCAACAGATTTTTATGCTTTTCTCAAGCAGTTAGGAAAATGTGATTTTCCTAACTGAAAATGTGATTTTTTCAAAAGGGTTGTGGTAAATATGGTTTCTCTGCTAGGACAGAAACAGTTAAAAGCTGTAGGTACTGTAATGTACTCGGGTTCGTCGGCTGAGTCGAGCGCAGCCGGTACTAGGTATACCTAGTAATTTATAAATAAATAAGTGCCTATTTATACCTGATTTGGACCGTTTTGGTAGGTTTTTAATTCCGTTTCCAAAGCTTCAATAGTTTTCTGCGATGTACGCCACAGCACGTGTAGTGAATCTCTCTCCTGAAATGAAAAATTAACGTTAGTTCAGTTCGCTTTCCTTTTCAATAATTTAACTCCTGTTATGAATTTTCGCAGTCATATTTTAAAAAGTAAAAAAGTTTTTATTCACTTTAGGTAGGTACATAAGATGCACTTAGTGATTTCAAACACTGGGTGAGGGCGGCGCGGGAACGGGCCAGGACGTGAAGAATCTTGGGGTAGGCCTCCGTCCAGCAGCAGTGTGCGTCTCTCGGGTCGCAATCATAATGACCGTATATCTATATATTCGGTTTTAAAGAACGAAATAAAGTTAGAACCCTAGGTAGACCGAGAAGAAAAAAGCTAGAGGAAAAAAAATACTCTCGGCACTCTTTTGCCAAAAGTGCTTATTATAGGTAGATACAGTTTAGCAGAAATACAACTCTGCCAACAATACAATTATTAATTAATACAATGATTAAACAAACAGAAGACAGCTATTCGTGCTTGCTAAAATCATGTGACAGCCAAGCTGCTTGCATATGGTGATTAACATTTAATATTTGGAAATAACCTGTGAAGACGTCAATCCCACGCTCTTTTATCATCTACCTAAATAATTTTTGAGTTTATAAAAGCCTTTTTTGCATAATGTTTCTTTAATAGTTCTATTTATTAAACGTTAGGGATTAAATTGACTTTGGTATTTTTGATATTTTAGGTTCTTTCATGGTACGTACTTATTGCCGATCAGGATGAAGAACAATGAAGAATAACTAAAGGCTGTTAATTAAAAACCCGCATGAAAATTAAAAAAAAACGGTTTTCGTCACTGCGATGGTATTGGGCGGTAGGTTATAGGTTCACCTTTTACTACAATTTTAATCCCATCACTAACCTTAAATGAGGCCTTTAAGTTAAAATATCAATCAAGGTCTAATCAACCGACGTCCAAAAGGAGGAGCATCTTAATTCGTGTGTATGTTTTTTTATATTTTATTTTTTAAGAAACGATATTAGGGACAATTGTGAATGTGTTTTGAATATTCTTGCTTCATATGACAGAAGATACTTCAGAGGACCACCCATATTTTTATAAAAATCAATTGATCAAATTTTTGAAAAGGGGTTTGAAAATTTTTGGTGCACCTTCTGTCCGCCATTTTGATTTTTTTTCGATTTTGCGTCGCACTATAAAACTTGTATATTTCGATTGCTAGCATACAGACGAGCAAAAAATGTTATATAACATATGGGTCTAAAACGTCACGTTTTAGAGACAAATGGAAAACAATTTTGCTAAATAATTCCAATTTTTATTATGTTTAATCGTTGAAATACCTGTCAGAATGTATCAAATTTGCATGAATGTTTGTAGTGTTATCTTGCACATTAGTTAAGAGTAAAAATAACTGGTTTTTACCACGTTTTTACACATACTTATCTGAAACTTGACAATACCATATTAACTCGGCAACGCCGGCGCTGTAGGTACGTAACTATATTATTCTAGTAACTTACAAGAAGTATTGACACATATTACTAAAGAGTTACTACGTGTAATGCTATGATTAAGAGTTTTCTTTTTTAGAATTCTTTTACATTTGTTTGTACCTATCCGGAAATGCGGAATACAGAAAGACATTTAATTCTGTCTTTAAAACGCAAACACCTCAAAAAAAGTGTAGCCCTTGCGTACACCTCAAAAAAAATCTACTGATCGTGTTTGTATAAATCGGATCACATCACATCAGCATTGGCCGAGTGATATGACATTGTCAGATTTCAGATAGGTAGGTGTAGAAACAAGTTATTTTTACTCTTAACTAATGTGCAAGATAATACTACAAACATTCATGCTAATTTGATACATTCTGAGAGGTATTTCAACGTTTAAATATAATAAAATATTTATTATTTAGCTAAATTGTTTTCCATATATATCTCTGAAACGTGACGTTTTAGAACCATATGTTATATAACATTTTTTGCTCGTCTGTATGTTAGCAATCGAAATATACAAGTTTTATAGTGCGACGCAAAATCGAAAAAAAATCAAAATGACGGACAGTAGGTGTGCCAGGCTCCATACAAAAATTTTCAAACCCCTTTGGAACTTTAAAAAAATTATGTAGGTATCAATCAATACATAGAATTTACGTTGATGACCTTATACTTCAGCCAAAGTTTTGACAAAGATTAAAAATGTTAGTTAAGTCGGTTTTAATGCTCTGCATTCGTTGATTATTATCATCATAGCTAGCATGTTGCTGAATTGTAACCATTTTACTCAATTAGGTACCAAATATTTAATAGATATTCTTTAAAAGAATATTTTTGAAATTGCTAGTAAACTTAGGTATGTATGTATCAATTTAAATGTTTAATAAATAATCTAGGTGTAGGTATTTATGTCGTGATTATATATTGCTTAATTTAGCTACACTGACATAGTTGACGCCCCATCTAGTCCTCAGAGTTATTGCGAGATGTTTCGCGCAGTTTTGCAGTAGGAAAGTTTATGTTTGTCACTAATTCGCTATATCCACCTACTGTCCTTGTCTCACAAATCTTACGCAGTTCTTAAAAAGCCGCGTCCACAAAATGTAGGTATTTAATTACAAATCATTACATTTCAATTTCATAACATTTTCTTATTTACCTACCTTAGTCAATAGGGTCACTTGACCCTTGAGTTCTTCGTAATCTTTCCTGAAATTGAAATCAGACATATTGCCACTACTGTTGGTCTGTCGAACATTCTCTAGCCTTTCTTTCAGCAGCATTCCAACCTGTTGTGATAGTTTCTGATTATCTCCGATTAAAGTTGTCACTTCTTGTTCCATTTCACTCTGATTCCGCTGTTTTAAAAATAAATTAAAAATCAGTGTGAAAATATTTTATTAAATATGTTTTTTTTTTGTATTTTTCTACTTTAAATATGACTTGCTATTCATTTACCAAGTCTAAATCTAACTTGGATCAAATCTTGCTACATAACATTAGTATGTAATAACTTACTCTATAAAAGTCTAATTCTTCTTGAAGTTCACCCATTTCTGAATCCATTTTAATTAACTATTAATTAACAAATATTAAAGCACAAAGGGGTGTGTTTTTTTTGTTGGAAGTACATTTGTAAACTGTGCACTTTGTTTACACTTCCCGCTTCGTTATGACAGGAACTGTTGCTAGGCAACCAAAAGTGTTTAAGCAAATCAAGAGCGTTCATATTTAAAGTTGTTTTTTTTGATTGATGGATTGATGGTAGTTTTACGCAACGCATACTTACTAATGCTTGGGAACACTAAACATTAAAAAAAAATAAGACTCGAAGACATCTGATCGAATGGTTTGTTGTCAAACAGAAATTATGTACTAAACTAAAATTATTGTGTAAAATTGGTTCCTAAATGATGATTTGATACGTAGTTCAATTAAATCCAAGAGAGAAACATGAGTGCAGTTTCCGTAACTACCAGGTATGGCGTAAATATTTTGGTGCTGTTGCTTTATATTTATATTTTTACATAGTTAAAGAAAATATTTTTTCTTACAGTTTATATTTCGATATAGAGCATTATCAGTGGCCCCTTGTATACCATAATAAGTACAATGTAAAAGTTTGTGGCGGCTTGGAGAAATTACATCTGTTTGATACAAAAAAATGGGGCCATATAATAAAGGTTTGTTAAATCATTTTTGTTTATTTATCAATTGTATATGCTTTTAAAATGAAAAAAGTTGTGGCCGTTAATCTATACTTGGGTTTGCATGGGTTTTTACTCTATTGATAGTGCTTTTTATTTTGATAACAACACTGGAGTTGCTTACCTACTTGTAACTTCTCCATAGAAATTACTTCTTAGTATATTTATTTAATGGTATAAAATACTTTTGCAGTGTGAATAAATCAATTTAATGTCATTGTTATATTTTTTATAGATGTTGCTTGAGGACAGAATAATTAAAGAAAATCAGATTGTTCAACCAAAAGAAGCACTGCGGGAAGATTTACTAGTAGTGCACACTAGAAAATACCTGAATTCCCTTAATGTAAGTTAAATGCTAAGCACAAACATATATGAGTTTGAAAAAAATATTAATGACCTATTGATATCAAAGTAGCAATTTAAAAACTTAGTTTAATTTTGTTTGGTTCACCATTTAAAAATGAATAAAATCTGGAGCTTTTAAATATTGTTTTGCCTATCCACAAGAAAAGTCGTCAAAGTCAAAACTATCAGTCATCTTATTTTTTGCTTGAAGGTTGTATGTAGACCAGAGGATGGTGAATATTTTTTTTATTTACACTGTTAAACAGGATATATTTCTGAACTGCACTGTGTTTCTTTTTTTATTGCAGTGGAGTATGACTGTAGCTGCGGTCACAGAGCTACCATGTGTTGCGTTTGTTCCAAACTTTATACTCCAGAAATGCTACTTAAAGCCAATGAGGTAAATAATTGGTCAGCATATTCAAATTTCTACCTTATGTTAAATATCCCTTAGAGGGACCTATAATTACTCAATAATATTTTAAATATGATGATATCTTAATTTTAATTACTTTATGATGTAAGTAGAGTGTTGAGGGTATACAACGAAAATTATTGTTTAAGCGAAACCTAGCACAGTGGTCAAATAATGTAGTTCAAAAAATTGGTATGCAAAAACATATTAAAAATTCAGCAAGTTTTCAGCTTCTTGTAATATCTTGCTTTTGTCGCGCGAGTGAGGACGTAGGTACCTAAGTATCGAGTATAAAAACTATTGAAATCGAACACACAGTGTGTTAAAACATGGTAACAGGATGTTTCTAACACACTGTTTCCAGGTTTCGTGTAAACAAAAAATTATGTTGTATACACATTTCTGTGAAGGGTTGGCTTAGCCTTAGATGAGCACTAGCGACCCTGGATAAGCGCCTCATTGGATGTGCCTAAACTGTGTGCTCCCCGCTTGATCCCATCAGGGTGCACTGGATAGCGACCACCCTACATATCAAATTTTCTTCCTATTCAATTTACTAAGTATTTTATTTATTTATGTAAAAAAATATATTAGTATTACAAACACAAAACTAAACGGAAGTAAACACAAACTAGGCAAATGTCATTAAAATGCTGGAGGCGGTCAGCTTTATCGCGTTTTTACGTACCGCGCAGCTGTAGGCATTTGTTTCAAAGATTCGGCCGAGTTGAAAGACTAAATAGACAATATAGCAGTGTCATAAGCTGTTAGATGAAATCCAAATCATTGCAACTTCAGGTTACAAACTGGAGGCTCCGTGCTAGCTGGGAAGTTGGCTCTCGAGCGCGGCTGGGCCATCAACGTCGGCGGCGGCTTCCACCATTGCTGCGCCACTAAAGGAGGAGGCTTCTGTCCGTATGCGGATATCACACTGTTGATACGGTGTCTCATGAACACGGGGCTCATCAATCAAGCTATGATCGTTGATTTGGATGCTCATCAGGTTTCTTATATTTTTTAAACTATATTAAGTTTAGGATTTTTCTTTATTTGGTGACTTCATAGAAAAATGCTGAAATGCTTTTCACCTTATAGGTACAAGTTACAACAGTTAACTACATTTTAATACATTTCATACATAATTATGTACATAACTTCACACCTGTATTCCTTACGGGGTAGGCAGAACACCAGAGGCTATGAAACCATCTGAGGTCTCGTTTGACAAATTTAGAGGTATTATAATGATGGAGACAGATTATTGCAGTGATAAGTTTAATGAGGGGTCAGACTATCGCCCGAAAAACTGTCAATAAAACCTCTGTCCCTTAGCTGACTTTTACTGCATTCCCGGGAAGAGAAGCAGCTGGCACATTCTATGTTTTTCTTTCACTTCCAATCCAGCATGGAAGAAAAATAATAATTAATACATTTTATAAAAATTCAAAATTAAATAAATTTATTTGCGAAGAAATGTGTACAAATAGTTCTTAATAATGTTTAGGTTCTACATTTTTTACTGTTACTCAGCGTGCAAATATTTTTATTAGAAACTAGCTTACAAGAATTTACTGTCTGAAAAAATCTGTTCTTATGAATATAAATAATTTATCACAATATGAATATTTAAAGGTTGAAAAATTATTTTATGTTACATTTTGATTCGATAATTACTTAAACATGGGTATAGAAAATATAATAATAGTTTATTATAATTCAGTATCTTTAAAATATTCATCAATTGAGTAGTAGCATATATGTATCAATAAGTCATATATTTAACGTTTATAGTCATTAAAATTTAAGTTTTTTAATTTAAAGGCAACTTATTATAAATCGTGGCCATACAATAAACATTTCTACTAAATAGTGCTAATTTCTAGGCGGCATACATAATTTTTTTACTCAAAGTATCTTTGTTTCTAGTGCTTAAATTCATGACAGTACCTAGTTCCTTAAAATATTCCCTATGTTTTTTTACGAACAATAACATTTCAAATATGTACTCTCTGCAATGTGAGTAACTTTGAAACAGCAAAAAGAGGCCTACACGGATCTCAGAAATCTGCTCTACAAAGTGCTCTAATACATTTCTTTCAAAAGCGTAGTGAAAAGACAAAGTACCTACTTATTATTTAATGCCGTTGTTAGGGTCGCCATATAGGCAGATGGCAACCAATTCAAACAACCGTTCACAACTTAAAATAATTACAATAACTATGACATACATTAGAATGACACATAGACTACATTACACATATTACCGCTAGAGTGGTGATTTTTGACGACCGATTTCATCATCATCGTAACTCCGTGTAATGACCCCACTGCAGGGCTATGAGTCTCTCCTCTAGGTGACGAGGAGGTATGGGCCGTAATCCACCAAGCTGGCCCGGTGCCGGTAACGACTACTGTATACAAGTATACAGCACCCGGGACCGACTGCTTAACGTGCCCTCCGAAGTACGGAAGTCGTCGTGAGAAATGAATGGTCGGCGGTCACCCATCCTAATACCGGCTGCACCGAGCGCGCTTAACCTGCGATATCGTTTGATATGAATAATATTTCATATGAAGAGTTAATTCCATCCTTACGACTGAGGACCGAACTGGCTATTATCCTCTTCTTTCTACTTGATTGCTGTTGAGTTTCTTGCCAATTCTTCTCAACAGATCCTCTTTCCAAAGTGGTGGTAGATTCAGTTCTATTTATAAATAATTTCACTTATTTCAAGTGTATTTATTATTTTTAACCTACGAAATAAAGATTTTTTTGAGTTTTTTTTGACCTAATCTTCACTTTCCATAAGAGGCGAGAACGCGGTCATCAAAAAAACTAATGTTTACGAATGGTTTTCAGGGTAACGGCTATGCGCGAGATTTCATAGACGTTCCGGAGGTGTACGTTATGGACATGTACAATAAGTACATCTACCCGAAGGACCGGAAAGCCAAGGCCGGTATCAACAGGAAGGTGGAGCTCGGGATTTACGTGGAAGATCTTGAGTATATGCTCAAGTTGAGGGAGTGAGTTGACATATTTAAAATGCATTAATTTTTATTTCTATGAAAGTAAGTATACGGGAAATCGTCGTGTCATAGTTGCTGTTGTGTACAGGGCAATTTTTTTGTCAAGATCCAAATTTAAATCTTATTTTCCTACCTACATACATAACTTCACGTCTGTATCCCTTATGAGGTAGGCAGAACACCAGAGGTTATAAAACTATCTGATGTCACGTTTGACAAATTTAGAGGCATTATAATGATGGAGACTCTTGCAGTGACCGAGTCAGCCTATCGCTCACAAAACAAATCTCCAATAAAACATCTGTCTCTTAACTGACTTTTTATGCCCGGGAAGTGAAGCAGCTGGCACATTCTATGTTTTTCTTTCGCTCCCAGTCCAGCATGGAAGTAATTTTCCTTGATAATATAAACGTACCTGCATATTTATTTTAGTATCGCTCATTAGAAAAAAATAAATATATAAACACAGCTACTACGACGCGGCATTTCATCGATTACGTTTGGTAATACTACGACGTAGTACTACAAGATGTTTTATTTTATTGGTATTCATTCATAATTTAGAGAGACCATGCTTTGCTTAATATGTTAGCGAATATATTAATTTCCTCATAAAAAACATAGAAATATAATTTCTATAAATGATACTATTGTGAAAAACATTTTTGCCATTGACTTAAGATAGCCCTGTATACGTTGAAGTTATAGGCTATATTTTGTCTAGAAATTCCCACGGGCTCAAAATAACACGTTTCATTGTAGTATTGAATCCATTTTTTTTTATTTATTTTTTTATACACAATAAATACTACATATTACACCACTAGATAAATAGACTCAGGTAAGCGCTTACAGTTGCAATTAAGGTGGGAACTAAGTGATGATCACAGGTGACTGACGATGCCATATTGAAGTCATATTTTTACTGACATTCCTATATTTTTTTATTTCTGCCTGGACGTAAAATATGATATCAATTAAAAAAAACTAGAAAAGCAAACTGAATTCTTAAAATATAGTGTATTTTTGATAGATATTAGTAGTGGTGAAATGTCACTTCCGTGCATTTAGTATGTTGACCTTTCAAGATCATCTCTCATTAACCGTTTTCTAACTTTTTGTTTTAAAACTCGTATGCTTCGAAGTAATAATATGTTTTATAAGACATTCTAAGAACAAAAGACAAATCTCTATAAGTTTGGAACACATTTTATTGATAGATTGAGTACATAAATACAGTAAGTACTTGCGGCCATTTTGGATAACTGTGGAGATTTATGGCAATACCGTCGTTTTGTATTTTCGTTTGTACTCCTGAATTACTGATTCAACTTTAAATGTTGTATTTTTGTTGAATTTGTGAATAATTTCTACGATCCTAAAATTTGGCACAGGTTGCGGCCAGGAATGCAACGGAACCTTTACGCGGGCCAAACCGCGCGAAGCTATTTCATTGTGACTATTAAAATACTATTTTCAATAGTCACAATGAAATACGACGTGAGCTGACGTGAGCTGTTTATGGCATCATGCAATCAGTTAGGGATATTTTTAAGCTATTACATAGCTTCTATCGCGGGCCTTGAGCGTGGGGACCGAATCCAGAAATTCCGTAACGAAAAAAACCTAACACCCCCCACACCGACCGGTACAGCGGTGATACTTTGATTTCATAACTTTACATGCGGGCTTTAATAAACAATCAGCGCCATCTTGGAACTAGGAACTTGTGGAACTTCATATTAGATCAAACATTACTGCATTAATAAAATAAATAAATAATTATAATTGCATAAGTTGATAAAAAATGCTATGCAATATCTTTACCGCGGTAGTCTCCGAGTGCCACACGTCTTTTTATTTTTTAGTTTTTTATTAACGTCGTGCATTATTACAGGAATCTGCGCCTGGCTTTCGAAGAGTTTAAACCCGATATTGTGGTTTACAACGCAGGGACAGACGTGCTGGCAGGGGATCCACTTGGACTAATGAGGATCAGCGAAAAGGTATAAATTGAAATTGAATTTCTCATATTATTTATTTAACAAATTAATACTAAAAAAAATAGCTTCGTCCTTTAGCTTCTGCTTGGAGTCACATTTATACTTTTTTGTTGTTTATTAATTATAAAATAAACACCTATTCAAAACGGAAAAAGAAAATTGAAATCGGACCATTCGTTTTTTTACAATCGATGTTTGAAAGAGTAAAACTGGATTTTCAGAAAAAAGAAGGAAATCCCAAATATTTACAAAATGGTACACTTTCGGATTACATGAATTGGGGTGTCATACTTCCTGCCCACGCCAAGCAATTCGTACGAGATTTATCACAACAAATGTCTATTAAATGTCGGTAATTGTCGTAAAAGGGAAAAAATGTCGGTCAAAGGATTAAGAGAAAACGAAGAAAATTTTTGGCGTGGCCAGACAGTGTCCTTTGAAGCCACACCACCTCACAAATACCATTAAAAATGATAGATTAATACTAATATTTCTCCTTAAAGAAATGTCTGTCAATTGTCGGTTCTATTAATATAAGAAATAATGCCAAAATTACAACGTAGTACTAAAATTTTGAAAAAACACTTTTTCGTAGAGCTTCGTAGAGTACGGGTATGCTTCAAAACAGGTAACTGAATGATAGTACAAAATTTATCAGAACGAATGTTCTATTTAATTGTTGACATTTTTTTGCCTTTACGATAAAATGTTGTTATCGTAAAGGCAAAAAAATTTCGTTCAAAGGATTAAGAGGAATTGAAGAAAATTTGCGGCGTGTCCATGCAGTGTCCTTTGCGGCCACGCCACCTCATAAATACCATTGAAAATCATAGATTAATACCTATATTTATTCTAAAAGAAATGACTGTCTATTGTGGTTTCTAATTATATGAAATAATAGTGCCTAAATTACATTATGCATTTGGCCGTCATTTTTTTTCCTTTACGACAATTACCGACATTTAATAGACATTTTTTTCTGATAAATCTCCTACGAATTGCTTGACGAGGCGTGGCCACGAATGAAACGATTTGGGGTCCAATTTTTACCTTAAAAGAATTAACAAACAACAACATGGCGCTACGTGCAAATAATAATTCAGCATTTTTATTCACAGGGTATAATAAAACGAGATGAATTTGTCTTCACATGCTGTCGAGAAAGAGCTGTACCAGTCGTGATGTTAACAAGTGGGGGCTACCTCAAACGTACCGCCAGAATCATTGCGGATTCCATTGCGAATCTAGTCAACAAAGGTCTAATAGAGCGCTGCATCAATGACGTACAAACCAGCACTGATGAGAAATGATCACTCAAATGGAAAGTTTCATTTTGAACGCGTCAATTTGAATTTCAAATGTTGAATGCAGGTACAATCTGGAGTGAATTACTAGCTTTTTGCCTTCTTTGCCAAAAATCAGAATTTTTGAGATTTGTTTTAAATTTAATTCCTATATTGATCTCTAATGTGTTAGATAACTGGCTAAGCTTAACCATAAAAACGGATAATTCCAAGCATCTAATCTAGACAGAGCATTTGGCGTTTAATATAAATGTGAATGGCGCTTGATACATTTATGGCTCTCTCTACAATTAGTCGAGTCATTGATAATAGCGCCAAATTTACGAAAATTCGAATCTTATAAAAAATAAGTAAATTTAGATGATAATTAAATAAAAACTAAAAAATAGTTTTAATAACAACAGATGCAAGTATGTATGTAACTTTTTAGAGGTATTTTAACATCTATTTGCAAGTCCAGTTTGAACTTAGTATAAATAAATTATAGTTTGAAACGGTCTGGTTTTGGAACGGCTGCTTATTTTCCTTATGGCCTAAAGTAAGATTTCTTCTCGTTTAATCAGTAGCGATATTTATTGAAGTATTTTGAAGAATATTAAATAATATAAAATAACTTGGTGTTGTGTTAGCATAGCGGTTATTTTTCCATTTTAATCTTTTGTGATATTTTTTTAGTACCCAAATTTTTTGGGTAGTTTTGGATGGTTTATTTGTGTTAAAACGTTAAAATCGGAATCTAGTCATAAAAAGGAATACGTTAGTCAGCCCGGTTTAGTTATAATTTAAACCCGTACATTTAATATATAGTTTGATGATAATTGGCATGAAATTCAAAATAATAAATTAGCGTTTTTCGTAGGTTAGACTAATTATTATCATGCATGTGTGATTTTGAAACAGTTTGACATGAACGATGAACAAATTTATCGTTAGAAAAAGTATTGGCCTGTGATGGATGTGATTCGTTCTCGTCAATTTTATAACAATAAAATCTTTATCAGTTAAAAACTTTCTGTGGAAATAGCACAAGTTCTAATAAGAAGGATAATTGACAATTCTATGAATTATTAAGTCTATGTTACTTATTTTTAAATTGCAAAATTCAAATAGCTGGTAGTTTTAGAGATGCAGGACAATGACCTTCGCAACCATAGGGCAGTAACATAAAAACGTTTATTACAAGATTGGACCTAGCATCCTCGAGGAAGTGTGCAAAAAAAACTAGTTATTCGGAATTTATATCTATCTATACTAATATATAAAGCTGAAGAGTTTGTTTTTTTTGTTTGTTTGTTTGAACGCGCTAATCTCAGAAACTACAAGTGGCATTTAAAAAATTCTTTTTGCATTTGATAGCCCAACTCTTGAGGAAGGTTATAGGCTATATTTTATCCCGAAATTCCCACGGGACCAAAAGTTACGCGGGTAAAACCGCGCGCGGTGGCTAGTACTTAATAAACTTAAATCTTTGCAAATACTCCAGGTATGCTGTGTTAATTTTGATAAATGGAAGAATAAAGATAATACCGGACTCGGCGGTATACAGACCGTTACATTTCAGAGAGGTACAATCTTTTAGTAAAAGTTGATATGTTAAGGAATTTTCTGATACGCAGTCCTCTTATAATAATTATAAATTACAAGTGGTTAGAGAACAGTGGATGTAAAAAAATCAGATCGATAAGTTTAGCTCTTTTTGATTACTTTTAGCTCTGGATAAGATTATTTACAAAAGAAGTATAAGAGCGGTTACGCACTACATCCGATTCTTATTCGAGAATATAAGAATATAGAAATCTATGAAATGACAGAAGCCGAATGCCGGATGTAATGTTATCATTTATCGGAGTAGAATCGGATAAAAATTGTAGTAAAGAGAATTGTGTGTAGAATTGTAGAAATGTAGTGCTTAATCGCTCTTAATGTTATGCCTACTTAGTGGATTTTATATTCGTTACACAGCAATATACTTGAAATTTGTCTTCAATCCAAGTTACATAGTAAAATGCCATCGTATTTAAGTTCGTGTTTTGATCCTAAATCAAAGATTGAGATAGAATATTAAAATCCCTTTTATTGAAAAAAAAAAAATAATTACTAAATGTTATCAGATATAACGATTCATATAGATAATAGAGAATTAAAACTGCTTTTTAGTAACTATTTATTTAGTAAATGTCGGAAAGTATCGACTACTTTCGGAGTCTTATTAAAAATGTGTGTGTACATTTTCGTAAAATTCGATCTCTGTTGTAAATAAGTGCCAAAGATTAAAGATCGCAAATATAATTTGCTTTCTATTTTTGTAATTTAATTTAAATCATGTGATAATTGTTATATTCCAGATATTTCATTATTTATTGTATTTAAATATATTGAATAAATCATTTATTTCTCGATTTTGGCGTTTTATTCTATTTTTTTATATTAACCTCGTTGGTTCATTTTAAACTCAGCCGGCAAGTCACTGAGGTGACAGGCGACACTTAATCAAATCAATCAATCTTAAAATTCTCCAGGTATTATAAAATTTACTGGACTTCTGAAGCCCGTATACGCAGCAGGGTCCTGCTGGAAAATAGCTCATGATATCTTTGCAGCAATTAAGATACAATTTTTTTTATTATACTCTTTGGAAGGTACTAAATACTACGGACGTTAAATAATGTTAAAAAAATGTAGCTGTAGATCGAATTAAGGACAGGATCCTGCTGCGTATACGTGCATGCTCTTGCTTGTTTTTATTAAACAACATCCATCAACCATTTGTAGGTATTCAACCTAAAGATATAAGTACCAAGTTGGTATAGAAGAGGCCGTTTTCCAAATTGACTCGGTTGTGAGTCAGCAGTAGCCGAGCACTCGAGCCGTTGCGGCTTCGAGACCAGCAGTTGGAGCGGACATTTCGTGGGCGTTTTAGCCTGTGCCTACCATTTCACAGATATAACCCGGAATCTTTTAATCCGATAAAGATCGAATTTTAAAATCAAAACACAATCAGGTACACAATAACCATAAGAAAGCCTTTATTTAATGTCCTATACATAACATTCAATTTAGACGATAATTATAAATAATATTTCATGCAAAAGCAAAAATATTCCATTAATCAATAAATAGTGCTAAAATAATAATAAGTCAGCCGAATATAGTTAAGCTACCTAACTTACTTAACACTATCCATTGCATTATAAGCTTTATGACTTTTACACACAACGCAGATTTGCTGGGACACGCAGAGACATTAAAATATTAATTCCGACAATATTCCAGTAATGAAATTGTAGCAGTGCTTTATCTAGTAGTAGTATTGAACTGTGCATAGTACTCGTCCGTCGGTACATTGTTGTTCAAGACTTCTCGGAAGTATTTCGTCATCTCCTTCTGTTGAAGAGCTAAGAGCTGATTTTCTTCCATGTTCTGACGAGCGATCTCTCTGTAATGGATAGCAGAATGAGGAATAAGCACTCTTGTTGCGGTGTTTTAAAGCTTAAATTAAAAACAATGGTAGGTACCTATAGTTGGTCAAGTTGAATCCACACCCTTTTAACATCGGACTACACAAGACAGTCTCAAACAACATTTCTATCAGTGAGGATCAGGAATTAAACGAAATTCTTCCATAGTTCCTTTAAGGTACATGGGTCGACCAGGTGCGGAAGCTATTCCCTGAATCTGTTTTTATTTACTACTATAGCATTGGCTCTTTCAAGTATAGAGTTAGTGGGTTTCTCGTGGACGGAGGGGTAACGCCTCAGTCTATATGATCACTTCCTATGAGGTGATGTAGGGGACATTTAATTAATCTACTTAAGAAATCGGAAAACCAACGCACGTTATTCCACATCTTGGGAATTCGTAATTAGGCGAGGCAGAATAGCCAGATGTTTGGTTGGTCACCTGATACCTGATCCAATCTCCTAGATCTAGCCTAGATCTGCCTAGGCCGGTTCACCCAGTT
Source organism: Stenoptilia bipunctidactyla (assembly GCA_944452665.1). NCBI lineage: Eukaryota > Metazoa > Arthropoda > Insecta > Lepidoptera > Pterophoridae > Stenoptilia > Stenoptilia bipunctidactyla. Next base: position 1,593,278 of record OX101739.1, read on the forward strand.
CATTAAAAGCATTAAAGAGAAGAATGGAAATGACTCCACTGACAAAAGAATAACTCTTAAATTTGAAGAAGAACAATAATATTACAACTGATGTACGTAGCTCCAGAAGTTGCTTAAGACTCCAAGTGACCAATTGCGTAGTGGTCATGAATGTGGATAACAGTGTGGATAAGGTATTCAATAGTTACTTACCGTCGCTTCCTCTGGTCCAGTATGTCCTGGCGCGCCACCTGGCGCTGGATGGATTTGGACAGAGCCTGCCATTCCGCCTCCATCTTAGCCTCCGCGTCGCGTTGTTCCTGGTATATTAAGGAGATAACATTAAAATAATCATCACAAATCTTTGCAATGTCTGCCATGAGTCTCTCCACTGGGTGTCGAGGAGGTTTAGGCACAATAGTTTGTATGTAGGGAATGATATAACTAGGTTTCGCGGAGGAAACCATCTTTATCAATGTCTCGTGGGCATATCAGGATAAATATATCCTATGCTGGATCAGCACCTGCTACCTCTAAGTATTTAAATCTAAATGCGATCCATATTCACAAACTTTTAAGTTTGTTCAGATTATGGAAAAAATATGTTTTTGTGTCATAAAATTAAATCAAATTAAAATTGTTTGTCAAGCACCGTAGACACGCTGATTTGCAAATAATATAATTGTTATTTACATTAACAAACCTATTGTACCACTAAAATTCTCTTCTAGTAAAGAAAACCCGAAAATACATAAAAAGTTCAAAGTTTGGCGTTAGCTACTGAAAAGATTTATGACTGTTCATGTCATGATAAAAATTTACAATTATGCCTGCGATGTCCCACTGCTGGGTAAAGGCCTGCCATTCCAAGTTTCCAGTTCCATTCCAATTGACAATTGAGAACATAAAAGCTTATAAATAAACCCACCTGAGCTGCTGCCATCTGCTCCTTCTGCGCTGCGTAGAACTTCTTCAGCTCCTCCTGGTTCATGCCCTTGTACATGAATCCAATGGCCCTGCGTGGAGAGTATAAATAAACGATTAATTAAATGATTACTGCGAACAAAATAACTTCAATGTCTCAATTCAATTCAAATATTCTTTATTTCGTAAGTATTTAAATATTTGAAATAAGTCAAACAATTTACAAATTGAACTGAATCTACCACCACTTCGGAAAGTCGATCTGTTGAGAAGAAGTGGCAAGAAACTCAACAGAAAAAAAACTCTTTTAAAAAAAAGGAAAAAAATACACAATAACAATTTACAAGCAGGGAATCCCATCTTCTTGCAACCGGATATCTTAAAGTAAACTTTTTCACATAACACTTATCCTTAAATCTATCGAAGGGTTAATCTTAAATATTGGAATTTTATTATAAAAGCGTACACATTGACCCATGAACGAGTTGGTGACCTTCTGGAGTCTACTATTATATTTATACATTAGGCAAACAAGTATCAGACAGAAACGTAGACATAGAGATAGAGGTAAGAGAGAATACAGATAATGTGGATGGAGATGAGGATAGTCGTGGAAACAGACAGGACACAGACAAGGACGTGGACATGGAGATGGGGAAATCAGAGTCAAATTAAAAAAAGTAACATATTCATAAAGTCATCAGCACAACGACCTGGCACCGCTAGCAGCAACCGTTCACGAGTATGGTACGCAAGCACCAGCCATCACCCTCCTCAACCATATTTTAGGGAAGAGGTTGACCCGACACCCGACTCTACCGCTAGCCATGCCGCCTGGGGGAGCATGACGTTCTTGCTGTTGTATGGACAACAAAGAGATGGAGATGGCGTTGGATAAGAAGGAGATGGAGTTGGGGATTGAGAACTTTTGAAAAACAATTTACTACTAAGGACTTTTATCGTCCATATATTCAGATATAGAGGATATAGAGGTAAAAGCCTTTACTACACAATTTTTGTTTAATAGTATCTTTAAATTTATCAAGTGGTAAGTCTTGAATATTTAATTTTGTGGGAACCTTATTATAAAAACGTATGCATTGACCTGTAAATGAGTAGGTAAGTGACTTTATGAAGTCTACTATCATAGCCGGCTAGCTTATACTTATTTCTAGTATTAACAATATGCAAGTCACATTTTCTATGGAACATGTTTAAGTTCTTTTTTACAAACATAAGAAGCCAGACCAGACCAGTGCTCCTTTACACACAAAATATCTACATTTTCTTGATTCATAAAAAGTTCAATTTGTAAATCATTACCCAGCATGCCTTCAATATTTTGGTGAACTACATTTATAACATTTTTACTACATTTTAATTTTGCAGCTCGGACATAAAACAGTCTCCCCAACCGAGGGAATTCATGGCAACGCTAGCCTGGATATAATACAAGGTTATCCAAAATATCTAGAATAGTACTACCTCCCCTGGACAAGCGTGTGTTAAATGGCAACTAATCCAAGCGACCCCCGCTTTGTGGTAGGATCCTGTCAGGGTCGGGCTGGCTAGCGACCACCCTCATATAAAATCTGCCGCCAAATATGACCGCTCCAGCGGTGATGTTTTCCGGCAATATTTTATGAAGAGCCAGTCATTTAGAGCTCGTGTGCTTTCATCTTCGAAATCACTTATCACGTGACTCAATCTCACGTCGAACGTGGGCTCATGCAATATGAAAAAAAAACAAACATCCCTTCCTTTGTAGGCCTCCTTGGCTAGCAACCTTAAGGACTAGCCGAGCGACCAGTAGAGGTCAATTAAGCCTAGGTGTAAGGTGAGAAAGAAGCTGCATATACGAATTTTCTATGTCCATGGTTGTCTGGTAGCAATTGCTGCCCAGCTAAAGATCGTAATTTTTTCTCTATAAGTCGTTTTTTTTGTATCTATTTTTTTTTATACTATAAGGTAAACAATAAAGTGTCAAGACCAAGCGCGGGATAAGTCTCCATAAAAAAGAGCATGGTGGGGTGATTTCTACTTGACCTTACCAGGAAAGCAGTACGAGGGAGGAATAGGTATAAGCAAAGGTGGAGCGTTCTCGTACCTGTTCTTGCCGAGGGAGCTCTTGGCCACGTCGGGGTTCTCAGTAAGCATGTCTGAGGTGAGGTTGTTGTAGATCTCCGCCGTGTTGTCAGACTCCTCTTGTTCTTTCAGCACTTGCTCGATCTGCTTCTTTTCACGAGCCTAAGTGTAAAAAAGGTGAAAAAATGTTAGATTTTTGTTGAGTTGAGTGACTTTAGCCCCCCTACATTATCAGATATATAGTTTAAGAGATATATCGTAAAAACCATTTCAGCCCCTATTTTCAAGATGGCGGCAGTAGGACAAGGGTGGCGACCCCACAAACTTGGTTTTAGCTTTACACTGACCCCCCCTACACATCGAAAAATTAAAATTGCGTCCTCTGAAAAACGCAACCCCAACTGTAACTTTTCAATGGACTGTCTAGACTTTCATCGCATTGATCCATGAAAAGTCAGAATTTTGAAAATCCAAACTAAGAGTATGTAAGATGATTCGTTTGTTCTCCATGTCCTAGTGAAAAGTGATCAAAATCTTGAGAGTGAACTTACCAGTGCTTCGTTATATCTGAGGTTGGCCTGTCCAAGTCGGTAGCGACACTCGCGCTCCATTTGGTCGAGGTCACCGGCGCGGGCGTCGCGGGCTTTGATCGATCTCTGTAAATTAAAACGAACAATCAATAAAATTTAAAGCATAATAAAACCGTGTTAGTGAAACAAACTACCACATGAAACTGAAAATACCCAGAATATGTTTTCATTTTAAATAAGCAAATTTTTCAGTCTACACTTTATCAATTGAAATAAAACTTGTACGGGACTTATGACCCCGACAATACATATTTTTTCTAAAGTTTGAAATCTTCAATGAAGTACTCAACCGATTTCGATGAAATTTAAATGGGACCAACTATTAAGTATCCTCTATCATATGAAACAACAACAACAAAGACACAAAATAAAAATCATACTGACGAATTGAGAACCTCCTCTTTTTTTGAATGTCGGTTGAAAAGGAGAGCCAACTTCAATAAAAAAATTATGCTAGACTGTCGGTTTCGCCGCAAGAAGAATGGAGATGATGTTACCATGTAGTACTCCTCTGCTCTCCTCCTCTCTGCCTCGGCAGCCTTTCTCTCCTGCACCTGCTGCTCCAGCCAGGCGTTCTTCTGGATCGCCATTATCTTTTTGCGCTCTTCGTAATTCAAATCTTCGCCTTCGAACCTGAGAGTCAGAAAAATATAAGTAAATCTAATATATAAAATTCTCGTGTCACAGTTTTCGTTGCCATACTCCTCCGAAACGGCTTGACCGATTTTGATGAAATTTTTTGTTCTTATCCGGTATTATTTTTTTTTATTTATATGGCAAAACAACGTTTGCCGGGTCAGCTAGTAAGTAATAAAAGTCAAATTACCTACAAATGGATAGGCTGTATTTTGTTTGAAAATTACCAAGGGATCAGAGGCTACGCGGGTAAAATTGCGTGAAACCGCTAGTATTATATAAAATACACGATCTGAACTATGTAACCATAAAATATACTTTGAGCCTTATTTAGAATAGCTCTAATGCATCTATATTAGGGGACGTTTAAGTGCCAACGCTGCGTTACGCGTTCGAACGCGCGTACCGTACGTCCGTATCTTCAAATAGGCACACCTACCCATAGATTTATATAACTCCTACTAAGAGAGATTCAAACTTTTATAACATAAATTATGTAATTGATTCACAATATTGTTTTAGTTACTTACTTATATTATTAATTAGGTATGACATATTAGGTAGGTAGTGTAGGGGTATTAAGTATACTTAATTGAAATTGAAATCACTACGACTAATCTCACCTCATTGTTTTTTTTTTCACTTTAAATATTAATTTTAACTAAAAACCTTATTTCACTCACCGCGTACCCTTAAGGTAATAGCTGAAAATCAATGATTTGCTCACCTGAGCAAATATGAACATTGAGCTATGACCTTTTGCAATATTACACACACTAGTTAATATGAAACGTTACTTATGTTGATTGCAATCTATATTTTTTTTAAGATTCCTTAAATTATAAGCTTAATTAGTTTTAAATGTCTTGTTTTGTTTAGAGGTATGTTTGTTTATAATGCATGCTGTTTTTTTTTTTAACTTTATTGTAATTTTTGTGTGTATTAATGCAATAAACTGATTCTATTCTATTTGCCGTACCGTACGCGGCGATTGGCGCATTCCGAACGTCCGTATTGAACGCGCGCATGGTACGGACATTGCAGTTTTGTATTAAACGCGCGTGCGAACGCGTGCCGCAGCGTTAGCACTAAGAATAGGCGGCGCGTCGCGCTAGGCGTCGTCGTGCATTTTCTACATCGCCGGCTTTACTATTGAACCATTCGCTGTTTAAGAGTAACGATGTAACAAAAACACGCGAATCTCCGCGCGACGCGCCGCATGTGCTTAAAAGTTCAGGTTTCACATGTCCAGCGACCACCTTTCATAGAAACTGTTTTGCCAAACATTACAGTTTTGATGGTGATGTTTTCTGTCAATGTTGTATAAATAGTCAGGGTCACCCTTAACTCCGTGTGCTTAAATCTTCGACCTCATCCGAACTTCATCAGGTGAGATGGAAGTCCAATACGGAGTTAGAACATTGCGGGAACACATCACCGCCGGAGCGGAGATATTTTGCCTTAGATTTTTGGGTTCTCCACAAAGTCCCAAGAGTCCCTCGGGTTAGTTAATTGGTACACTTATCCAGAGGCTGTACGGCTATTCTAAGTCGTCCATATGTAGAACTATTATATTATACATATTTTTATACAATATATCATACAACATATTTTTTATACCATTCAGGAAGCAATAAATACATTTGAATTACTATGAGGGGCCCAAATTTGCCCAAAGAAACCCGATTCTGTAACTTTTAACATTATGTATGGTGCCGTGCACATTATTCACTGATGGTTCTCCAATTGACATTGTTTTTTTTTTTTTTTATAAAATATGGATGGGACGTTTGTCTTCCATGACACCTGATGTTAAGTGAACATGAAGACTAAGGTGGTACACGTCCATCCACGAGAAACCTATTCACTCGATGCTTAAAAGTACTAGGACTATACTGGTCAGGGAAAATAGACGCAGGCAGTTCATTCCAAACCTTGGCGACCCGTATCAAAAAGGAACTGTCAAAGCGCTTAGTTCGACTTTTCGGAATATCAACTACATACGGATGGAAGTTCTGTCTGCGTCTAGTAGTCCGATGGTAAAAGGGTGAGGGTTCAATTTGCTCAAACAGAGCACTCGCGCACTCGCCAAAATGTATCCTGTAGTACATCGTTAAACAAGCAACCTTACGACGATGCTCTAGGGTCTGTAGTTTTTTGGTCGTAAGGTCGACGTTGTTAATTAGATTACGGGCTCTTCGGTCAACGGAGTCCAGCGCTTCTAGTTGATATTTGGCTGAACCATCCCAAAGATGACTGCAGTACTCCATGCATGTACATGCAGTACTCCATGCATTGTACATGTTTTGGCACAATACTGACAAAATGTCACAAGCTAACATAATGCAACTTTAAAGCACATTTTGTTGACATGTGGTAATTACAGAATCAGTGACTGATTTTGTTAATTTGAATATCCTTACTTCTGCGCGCTGGACATGCCGACGGGCTCTCCATCAGACGCTCTCGGAGGCAGCTGCTTCTTCAGCACGTCCGGGTCGTTGAGGTCGTACTCGCGCCGGTCTTCAGGTCGCTGGTACTTGGCTCGGTACTCGTCGATCTCGTGGGCCATTTGACGACGCTCCTAGATAAGACATCATATCCATATTCAATTCCTAATCACAACTCTTATGGATAAGGAAAAATACTAAATAAATTCATCCTGATCGTTGGTCGAACACGGGTCTCCCGCTTGTGCCGTGTTCTGGTTGACGTCATTGAAAGTGACTTTTTCCATTATATTACTAACGTAGCAATATCTTGAGGTCATGCTTTGCAAGCTTTACCACCGAGAAATCTTTACAGAAATTATAAATCTGAGTTCAAATGAAACATTGCAATTAAATAACACTATAAAGATTTTTGGAACACAAAATACTGATATTTAATACAAGTTCCCCACCGTGAATACAAAGATATAAATACACAGACCCGGAACATTTTATTTTCAAATAACACACGTGGTGATTGGTTCCTTGTAAGCCTCGACCGAGATCTCGGTCTCGGCATTCTCGGCTACAAATCCAACCGAGAAATTTGTCTCGGTTCTCCGCTAATTACAGCCGAGATTCTCGGTCATGACCGAGATTGTAATTTTTTTCGGATCGGCCTTCAAATTTTACCCTGCGTGGCCGATAGGTCAAATTGGGATCAGATTCTCGTGTGACGACATGGGCATCTTCAACTAACTCGTAAAAACATGGCTGCCAACTTATGGATATTAAGAAGAGCCTAGACTGCAATGAAATGCTAATATTTTTGAGTATTGGTTTTCGTCACCTTATAAGATGCTTAACTCTGCAGCAATTAAGTTTTTATCTCCGCCGCCTACTAGCGTAGCAAGTGAACAACTGTTATCATGACGAGAGGCGACACTCTTTGAAGGGCGAAAGTGCCAAAACATTGCTTTTGTATGTTATAAATAATGTTATTTAACTTTGATTACTAAAACAGTTAATTTTGTTAAACAATTCGTTGTGTATTAAAAAGTTAACAGTATAAAAATATTTTTTCAAGCTTTGTCCATTCTTGGTCTCAGCTCTCGGTCTCGGCCGAGAACGAAAAACCCAGCTCGGTCGAGCCTTAGTTCCTTGTGTTTATTTATCCCTTATATCAAGTTCTTAAAGATACTGTTGTGTGTGTTTCAGCAATAAATAACTAATATTAAAAATAAAATCCCCAGATAATCACACCAACTACATAGCCCCGACGTATGCAAACTTCGAATTAGTAGCAAACTTCATTGCGAACAAAATTAAACTGTCACCTGTAAAATTATGTTTGCAATAAAGTATCGAGTATTGAGAAGTAAGCATAGCTTGTGTTATGGGATGCCATGTAGCGAACTAGGGGGAAACCTAGAATATAAATACATAAACAGATAAACACCCAGACACGGAACATATTTTTTTTCTTGTTCCGTGCGGTAATCGAACCCGCAACCACTGGCGTCAAAGGCAGACAGGTTTACCCCATCGCCAAAGTGGTCGCAAGGATAAAACCCATGTTCTTATATCTGCAACATGCTCAGGTTAGATTGTGTTTAATGCTTGATACCTAATCATCTTCAAATAGAATGAGATAGACATTTTCTTTACATACATAATTAGATATGATCTTGTCCTCTATTCCACCTAGTGGAAAGTGATAATGTAGACTATGATGATACGTCCATCTATGAGAAACCTATTTACTGAAAACTTTGTGCCAGGACTGTAGTGATCAGGAGGAACAGGTTCAAGCCGTTAACGCCACATTCACACCACATAACGTTCGTTATGTGCTGTGAATGTCTGAAATATTTTTATATTACAAACAAACCTCTGCCTCTCTGGCCTCCAGCACAACAGCCAGGTTGCTATCCTTGATCATCTGCTTGGCGAAGGCATTGTTCCTGCGCTCCTGCTCATCCAGCTCAGCTCGCTTTTCTGTGATCTGTCGTTCCAGGAACGGCACATCCACCTGAAGCAAGGTATGAAGATGATCAAGAACCAATTAACCTAAGCCCTATACAGGGCGGCTTAGAATAAAAAAATATACTAAATAAAATTAAATTCGGTTTAGAATTCGTCTTAGAATATAGCCCTGCCGGCCCTTGATAATCGTGTCGCTAAAAGTGACTTATCAGTAGTTTTCCCCCGTGACACCCGCTTGGTGATAGGACGCCTTCAGAGTGTCTAGTGACCAAATATGAAATGTGCTGCCAAATACCACCATTTCATAAAGATTCAGTTCATTAATCAGTCCGTGTGCTTTATAAAATAATAATAAATAAATATTTCTGACACTCACACAACATTATCTAGCCCAAATTAAGTTTCTTAAAGAACTTGTGTTATGGATACTATATAACTGATATACTTAAGAAACATATAAACATACATATTAAATAAATACATATTTTTTATTAGAAAATAAACTTAAATAAACATATAAACGTCCATGACTTGACGACGGAATTCATCACACAAATATCCGCCGCCGCCGGGATTCGAACCCAGGACCTCTGGCATAGAAGGCAATGTACGTTACCCCTACACCAGCCGGTCGTGCTTTGACGTCTTCTTCTCTTATATCATAAGGTGAAATGTAGGTCAAGCGAGGGTCTAGTCCTCTATAAAAATACCAAGCACAGTCCAGTAGGAAGTACAAATTGAATTGTAAATAAGAGCTGCGTTGTGTGAGCTAAGTAACTATTTATATAGAAAAATCTAAGGAAGTTAGAATTTCATGAGTACGAGCAACAACGTCAGATCGGCCTTACAATGCTATCCGACCACTGGATAAAAGTGTCGTAAGACAACTCATAGGTACTGGGACTCCTGTGACTTTTCAGTTTCTTCCTGGCAAGATCACCTTTCAGTCAGAGTCAGTCGACAATTTAACGTCTATTACTTTCATATAGCCGTGTAATTTTATTTACGATCACAGCCCTTCTTTCCTCCGATTGAGGGTTTAACGTTGGTTCGACCTCAGCCCCCACTAGGAAAAAATGTGTTGGGTCTAGTAGTCAGATGATAAGAGGGTGTGGATTCAACCTGTTTAAAACCATCATTATGGGCACTCTTCAACAAAAGTGTAATATTGTATAGGTACAGGATATCTAGTATAGGTACTGTCGAGACATTATTTTTTTACAGTTAATGAGTGTTTCATTAAATTGAGTCAACGCTTCAAGTTGGTACTTATCAGAACCATCCAAACAGTAAAACCCCTTTAAAGATAGGAACCTACTTAATGTTCAACTACCTAACACAAGACAGTATAAAATTATAGCACTAACACCAATTTTTCTGTTCCTGGCATTGAATATTCTAGATCTTCTCTCTAGCTCGCACTGTCTCCTCCGCTCTCTGTTCTGAGCTTCCTTCCGGTCTTGATCACTAGCTATTTGTAATTTTAACATTTTTGATCGAATATAGGTGAAATAACTTTAATTGCCTAAAATGGTTCTGAAAACGCCTCGTTGCGCGAAAAGTCGATAAAAAATGCCGTCTGACTTTACTGAACAAATTATTTTGTTGCTACGGCAACAGTTGTAAGAAGGAGTTTTAATTTCAAAAAGTTGTTAATACACTCTGTTGGAGCTTCTACGGGATGCATAACATAACCAGACTTTAAAATTATAATAATATTAAATACCTAGTCTCATTATAATTTTTTTTACCTAGTAGCAACTAAAGTTCTGAAAAATAGAAACTTCTAAATAAATATCTCCAAATTGCTATAAATTAAACTTGGTCTTGATTATTTTAGAATTGGGTCGCAGTATTTAAATATTTGATGTATCTACAGTGGTTTAATTTACACTTTAAATTTGACAAAATCTTCTACAATAAACAAGTTGGTTCCTGCAAAATTACCATTTAGTAGAAATATTTGAGATCGGCAACATTGGCGAACTGCGCAGCAATGTGCGTCTTCGTAGCGACACCGCACAATAAAACGTTTTACGCGCCAACCAGTCAGCGGTAGAGCGTCGACAAACACACTCATTCGAGTTCAGATCTCGTAGCTAGCGAACGTACGCGCGCGTATTCGGCTATTTATGAATGAAAAACTTTTTTGAAACTGCGTATTTTGTTAACCGTGTGAATATTGTGTCAAAACAGTGCCATACCAAAATCCATTATTTCACCTTACTTGTGTAATGTGACTGTATTATGACCAGTGTCTTGAAGAAATCTAGAGGAAGCAAAGGAAAATCCGAATCAATGCAAGAAGATTTACCTTCAAGATGGGTAAACACCCGGAGCCCAAAGTCTGAAGATGTAGCCGGGCTTATCAAATATGTTGATGACAATGTTATTGGAAAAGGGAACTCTTTCTGTGGACCTTTTGGCAGAAGGAAAGGTTAGTTTTAGTTATAAATAATAATTAGTAAACATTTTTCAGATTTTAACAAAATGAGATCTATATTATTACATTTACCAGAAATAAATCTCAGGAAAATTATTAAATACTAATATCGATAAATAAATCAGACACGGTTCAACTATGAAATGTGTTAATCAGTTGCTGAATGGTCAAGGCTAAACACGGTTAAATATACAATTTTACCTATTTAAGCTACCTAATGCTTACTATTTGGTAGCCACGGTGTGTTTGGACATTAGAATTGATATATTTATTGTTTTGTTTTGTTATAGTCAGCTAATTGTGGCATTTTCCGTTTCTTTAAATCTCATTAATATGTGTGTCACGTTTATTAGTATACATTGGTTTTTTACGTAACTTATTTTCAATTGTTTGTCTTACAAAACCGGGTTAGATATTGGCTGCTTGATTCTACAGTTTTTATCTTTTATATTATTGATTTTGCTGATAATTTTCTAAATTCATTATGGAATTATATGTGCATTTGAGACGACCACTTTGGCGACGGGGTAAACCTATCTGCCTCAGACGCCAGTGGTTGTGGGTTCGATTCCCGCACGGAACAAGAAAAAATGTTCCGGGTCTGGGCGTTTATCTATATATGTATTTTATATTCTAGGTTCCCCCCTAGTTCGCTGCATGGTATCTCATAACACAAGCTTTGCTTACTTTGAGGCCATGTAGTTGGTGTGATTGTCTGGGGATTTTATTATTTTTATTTTAGGTATTTGATATGGAAATTAATGACTTCAAATTAATTATGAAACAACTTATAAACGAAACGAACTCAAAACCACGAATTATGTCCTATATTTATCAGGTTCTGCTTCAATATTTCTTCGTCAATAAATTAATTCAATCGCCAGAAATAAAAATCGTAAACACAACTACAGAATCAAAACGATTTGGATCTTTACTTCTGAGAATTGTCGATCGGAGTTTGTAAAATAAGTAGAGATGTAGTGGGCGCCAAAATTAATTATTTGCGCTTTGGCATCGTCCTTCAATCTGTTTGGCACGACCAATTACGTTCAATAGGTATGCGTGTAACATGTACAAATAGTAAATGAATATGTTTGAGCCAATATTTTAAAGTATAATAGGTTCTCACTTATAATAGGTAAGGTAAAGTACGCTCGATTTTTAAAAGATTAGGAAAATGACAGTTTATGTATTCAAATACAATTATTGATATAATTAATACCTACTGATAAATTTATTATCTTTATTTTCAACGTAAAGTCCTATAAAATTCAACATCAACATAAAATTGAATATCTTCTGAAGTTTGGCCATGGAGTAACAATTTTCTCAAAAATGCACGCCCGTAGTTACGAACCTCCATTATGCCATGTACTGCAATCATGTGCCATGTTTCTGGAAACGCAGTTCATTTTTTTGATAACCGTTGCAAGAGAGCCTTGACCACAGAAACAGGTTCCAACGAAGCCACAGGGAGAGATGGGAGCGAATACTCGAGGAGTTTTCCTCAACACACTTAATCAACTTCACTTCAACTACACGTCCAAAGTTTAAGGGCGTTTATTTGTAACGGTTGATGAGTAATGTTAAATACAAAGGATGTCAGTTTCGAGTTACGCTATAAATGTCTTGATGCATATTAATTTGTTACATATCATTGCGGAAATAAAGACTGAAGGTATTATGTTCATGATGTGCTGCACGATATTATTAATACTTTTGTTTGTAATTAGTTCATGAAATTGATTGATAAAATATACGTTTATCTTTCACTTAGAGAAATAAACATAGATAGCTATAATGGCATTATTTAAAAAGCGTCATAATATTTTTTTTTGTCTTCGACTTAGCCCGTATTTGTTTTTGACCTCACCTGACTTATGAAGGATCTTTATGAGACATCATCGAAAACACTTTTTATATAATCCATACGTTCTTAAGGTTTGCAAGACAATATTGTAGTGGCAATAATAATTTGAGTAAATTTAGAAGAAAGCAGTCTTTTCTTCTCTTTTGATTATGCCAAACATCAGACTTTTGCGCATTTTATCCGGTAAAAAAATATTCTTTGTAATTAACAAGAGTACTCCATTCTAATAATATATTGTTTTCAGCTATGGAAGTAATCAAGTGATAGCTGAAAATAGTTCCGTAGATACCGAATCAATTGTACCATCAACAGCATCTAATCAGAAGAATTGATTTAATGAGGCAAATCTGCCTTTAACTTCAATCTTACATAATAGTGACGAGGTCGCCAAAGATGGGGTACGATGGAGTCCAAAGAGCCTAACTCTTTATAAAATAAAATTTCAGATTAGTGGCAATGCTTATCTATGACCCCAATTTGTCCTACTAGCTTTTACTTGTGTTAATTTTAACTCAGATAAATTATTTTAGGTACATGCTTTGCTTCTGCGGCTTACAAAGAATCGATTCATTTGGTGTCAAAACTGCATAAGTTATTATCAACATTGACACGATCATTTCCTACAAGCTTATTTAATGTAGCACAGCTGCTGGTTATTTTTGGCAATAATTATTATAGCTGTTAGTAGAACAGAACTAATACGAACAAGTATTGAATATTATTTAATCATATGTGTAAAATTAGATTATAAAAACCTTTTGTATATTATTACTACTTTTTAGAAATATTTTTTCAATTCGTCTTGAAAAAGAGAATGAAAAATGTAAATGTAAAGAGAATGAAAAACGTAAATGTTTATATTGAACATAAACTTTTCATTTTGATGCTTTTTTACCCGATTGCGGCACGTAAAGAAGGTTAAGTATTACTAACTATGTATTTAAGCAGCGTGAAAAGTTTCATAAATCGTAGGAATTAAATATTTTATCTAATTACGGTAATATAATGTTCAAAAAAAGCCACTTTTCGTTTCATGACTATTTAATGGGAAGTTATCTTTATGAGAGCTTAAAATGGTCTTAGAAGGTCGATGAATAATTAAGAAAAACATCGAATACAAGAATTAAATCAATTTTCCGAAGCTTTGAGTTATCAAGTAGGTTAGTAAGGTTAAGCCTAGGTGGTCTTGCCGCATTAACGCACACAATTTGTTCACTAAAAATCGAGTGTCATGATACTACGTAAGATAAAAATGCACTAGAATATATTGAGTAATTAACAAACATGACCATTACGAAGATTATAATTTATATCAGTTAGCCTTATCAGCCAGTGGCCGACCTTGCTACTCGAGCCGGTTGATTGAAAGGAAATATACATATAAAAATATTTATGTTATTCACTATTGTACTATCGCGGAATTATTGCTTGCATAGAAAGTTACAAGTGCTGACACGTGGAAGAAACAAGGGCAGGAATTACTGCGCTCAAGGAAAATATGCTTTTACATTGTTCAAGTAATTATAAAGATGTTTTTGCTTTGGAATTAAGTTTAAAAGAAATTACAACGATACCTAATATTTTTTTTGTAACCGACAAGACAAAACGTACTAAGTATTGTTTGTTACTGCACTTAGTCCATCGATCTTTAGACTTGTCGTGAAATAAATTTTGACGACCACTTTGGCGATGGGAGGGACTTGTCTGCCTCAGACGCCAGTGATTGCGGGTGAAATCCGCGTCTGGGTGTTTATCTATCTATTTATGTATTTATATTCTAGGTTCCCCCCTAGTTCGCTATATGGTGTCCCCATAACACAAGCTATGCTTACTTTGGGCCATGTAGTTACTGTCATTGCCTGGGGATTTTATTTGTAATTTATTTTAAATAAATGGATAAATAAAATGTAGCATACACTTAGGGCCTAAAATAAAATGAATTGTGTGTGTGTGACATATGAACAATAATGCAACGTCTTACCCATCGACGCAACATATACCTAATATTAAAGTTCAAAATATACGGATAATATTTAATTTCCTTATTCATATACATAAAAACATAGATTTCTAAGTTGGAACTTTATACTTAAAAGATAATAATTACTCAAAATAACAGCATGGAAGTGTTCTGTAAAAGGCATACCTTAATTACGCATTAAAAAATAAATTGCGTAAAAACCGAAGCGTGTACGCACGATTCTGTGCATAAATTAAAAACAATTTTATTTAGGGACTGTAATTATCTGTGGAAATGAAATCTGTAATGATGGGCATCCTCGGTTTTGACGATGGATCGTTGAATTGAAGTTAATTTACTAGCTGACCGTGATATATGTGTATCGATGTGTACGAGTAATGCAAATGCAGTGAAACTTTATGTTAACAAAAACAGTTGAATTACTTATGTTGAAAATGTACCTTAATAAAAAAAGAAGAAATAAAATAAGTTGATCCTGTCAACCATGTAGAGTTTATTGGTTTGGTTTTATTACCTCTAGTTTATATTTGACCTCGAAGTTTCGTTGCTTTTTTAGTCACTCTGGTAACAATTATTGACAGTCACTCGTGAAAACGTTTTTGTTTGATGTGAAAACTTAACATTTCAAAGAAATAATATACAAAACAAAGAATAAAATGATTCACGTGTCTTATGCATCAATGTAGAGTATTGTCCTTTTCGGCATTGTTTCACCCGCCTTATTTATGATCCTGTAGGAATAACTTGATAGGATATAGCCTTCCTTAGAGTAAGTTTTTTTCAAATTCGACGCAGTTTCAGAGACTCGCTGGTTTAAACAAACAAACCGAAAAGTTTGACTTATATTAGCCAAGATAAAAAAAACAATACTGAATTTTGTAACCAACGCTTAAATAGTCTTCCGTAAGTTGTAGACACTTAAAAAACTCAAAATCTTATCCCAATAATAGTAGAAATATGTAGTTTGGTGAGGATGTATAATTTGTTACAACTGTATCGTAGTAACACTTACAAAATAAGACATTACCTAATGTTTTTTATCTTGCTACTTACATGGTTTACTTAGTTAAAACCTCGAGATCAGTAAGTAAGTAATAAAACAATTTCTTATAACATAATACTGTAATAAAAAGTTATCACCAATCCTTATACCTACAAGTAAATAACCGCAAAGAGTTAATAGCATACATTTTCCAACCACAACATTGCCAGTATTAAAAATATCGTGTATAACTAAAAGCGGAGTTATATAAAAACGATATGGTTAGCTAAATAGTAATCATTAGCAAGCAGCAGGTGTGGTCGAAGGTCACGCATCGCTGTATGTTCATATCGTTTTCCTATTTAATAAGGTTGACGAGAATATTATTTTCATGTTGCATTTTTTTGAAGGTTAAGAGCACAGAAAAAGAAAGCTTCGTTATGTTGTCTGTGGTTAAGAGACATTTGAAACTGTCGATTTAGTGCACTTGAACAAAAAGGATTTAATAATGTTTTTAAGTTTTTGCATTTAAAATGCTCAATTATTCTTAAATAAAGTGAAAAATGTGATAAATAAAAATTATCCGAAAAGGATTCGAACCTGGGACCTCTCGTCTGCCGGACGAGTGCTCTTCCACTGAGCTACCGGGGCCTGGCGGTACGCCTCGAAATTACTTACCACATTTTTGTTTTTACGTTATATTGCCAACGTAGCTCCATCTTATGGTATAGCTTTGCAGCTAAGACCACCCGATACCAATTTCTTTACAGAAATTGTGAATCCCAGTTAAAGTGAAGCATTGCAATGTTTTAATAATGTTTTTAAGTTTTTGCATTTAAAATTCTCAATTATCAATACTAATACTATAAAGAGGAAACCTTTGTATTTTAGTATGTTTGTATTGAATAGGCTCAAAAACTACTCGATCGATTTCAAAATTTCTTTTACAATTACTTAGAGGGATTCTTCCGAATCCGTATAGTCTACTTTTTATCCCGAAAATCCCGCGGGAATCGAAATTGCGCGGGTAAAACCGCGCGCAACAGCTAGTGAAAAGTTTATCACATTTTTCACTTTATTCAAAAAGGGTTTATTAGATAAGTTAATTATTTTACCTCTATGGAAAGGAAGAAATACTGGCCTATTGCTCTGAAATTGAGTCTAAAACAAAAAAAATAGAGAATTTCCAAATGTATGAAGATAAAGTCTTATCCTTTGAGAATGACTTGTCATCAAGTAGTAGTTGTTGGAAAAAACTGTTAAGTAGAAGTTTTTTGTTGCCTTGAAAAATTAGTACCTAAAGAGAATTTGCATTTTCGTATTCAAAAGTAGGCTAAAAGGTGAACAATTCCTCAGGAGTTTTTAATACTTATTGTAATGCCAAAATAAATATATTGGCAAACGATTAATTCTTATTTCATTACCTACTGATAAATATATGATTTCGCACGCTATTTTTTAGCAAGTGATTTAACCACTAAACTATCGGATTTAGTTATTTGGTACCGACATAGAAAGATTTCTTTATTTTCTTTATTTGAGATATTTCATATATTAAATCTCAAAGTCTGGGTCTATTATCATTTTAATTAATGCTTGGTGGAGTTAGAGAACAATTTGCTCATTTTTTTTCAAATACAGATACCGAATCTCTCTCTTTTAATTTCACACTGACCGACTGACTGTGTTCGGTCTTTAATATTTTATTAATAAATATTTATAGTCTCTTACGCAATTTTCCACCAGTTACCTACATTCAATGCTGGGTAGCCGGCTTTTTAAACACTTTTATTATCAATCAATAATAGAGTACCGTCTATAAATTGTAAACTTTTAGGAGCTTATGTATTCATTTTCAAAGCTTGAATTCAAGTAATTACCTAATTACCTTCAGGTTTTATAAGCAGTGCCGCAACAGGCACTAAAAAGTATCCGTTTTTGTGAAATGTCTCGTCAAATAGGTATTATCGAAACCTGTTATTTTCTGTGTTAAATAAAGCAGCGGTCGGATTGGTTGAGTAAATAACATGCTTATATACTCAAGCTTACATAGAAGCAAGCTTATGGGTTAGCTAACAGATTTAGAAGGAAAATGTTTTCTGAATCTATTTGCTCATACCATTGAAGAAATCTTTTGATGTGAAAGCTCTTGTGAAAATTTTGTCAAAACGGATGTCAAAACGGATGAATGAATTTGGTTTTGGACTTTAGCCGTGCAAATGCAGAAAATGAACTTTTCTAGTTTCCTTTAGTCTTAGTGTATATCTACTTAGTAGGTACCCCCTAGTTCCTCTGTGAGGTCTGATAACAGAAGTTGATTAAAACTTATTTCAGAGGTATATATAGTTGGTGTTATTCATGTAGCAGCGTCCCATTAATTAACAGTTATTTTTATTTCCACTTATTCTAGTTTTTGTCAAAAAAATTAATGAATAACTAACGTTATCTCTACCATTATCTATATATTATATATATATATATATATATATCTTATCTATACATTTACATCGAAACGCAAAATTATAAATAAATACGAATAGTATGGTACCTACTGAATTCTAATAGAGTTAATAGTGGTTCATCCAACGCTAAGACATAAATTTAAACGAGTAATGTTCACGGTCCATACAGTTTTTAACCTTTCAAACTACTTTTTGTTAGGTATGTGAATGTATAAAGATGATATTGTCATTGTTTATATCGCAACTATTGGTGCAGATTTGATTTAATTTCTTAGAGACGATATCGGGATTTTCATTTCAAGCGGATGATACTAGTAGTCAATTAAGTAACTTGAGAGGGTAAAATATTAAAATCCCTGCCGCGGTTTCTAATATAAGTAAATGATTTGGAATTAACCGAACATGAGCTATTATTTGCACTATATGTTGTTTTAATACATTCTATGAGTTGTCAAAAATCTGACAGGTAAGCTATAAACATTAAGTAAATGGGGAGTTTTCTGACAGCTCATAAAAATTAGTTCAAAAAACCTCTATAGATGGCACTTTTAAAAAGCCGAAGGCGTTAATTCTGTAAACTATAATGTAGGTAAGTGGTATCTACCATCTATGGTTATTTATACGTTCAATTTCTGATACAGACGTCAATTAATTTATTGTACTTTTAAAAACGCAGTGTGGAATAAATTCTTCGCCTTCGCCTTTTGTAAAGCGCCATCTATCGAAGCCTTTTGTACCAATTTTGTACAGTTTTGTTTTTTTAATGAGCTGTCAGAAAACTCCCCATTAAGTAAATTAAATAAGTGCCATCTGTCGTAAGAAAGTTTGATGTTACAGGAACTAAGTTAAGGCTTGACTGGGCCTGAAATACCTTCTACTTCCTATCTATAAAGTGAAGCACGGTTAAATTATCGACTTTATATTAGAATTGGAGCAAAATTATGAATATTTGTGTGATGAACACGTCGTGGCATTAATTAGCCGAATTTGATTTCTAATATTTGAAGTTGTCGTGGCGCCGTGGTTACTGTGCATATCAAAGGATATCGCAGGTTAAGCGCGCTCGGTGCGGTCGGTATTAGGATGGGTGACCGCCGACCATACATTTCTCACGACGACTTTCGTGCTTCGGAGGGCACGTTAAGCAGTCGGTCCCGGGTGCTGTAAACTTGTATACAGTAGTCGTCAGGGTTTGCCAGAAGCCATTTCGGCACCCTTAAATATCTGACATCCACCAACCAGTACCGGGCCAGCTTGGTGGATTACGGCCTAAACCTCCTCGTCACCCAGAGAAGAGACTCATAGCCCTGCAGTGGGCTCATTACACGGAGTTGTGATGATGATGATTTGTATGTTTATCATGTTTCTTAAATGTATTCATCCCTTATCTACTTTTAGTATCCATAGCACAAGTTCTTCAAGAAACATAATTAAGGCTTAGATAAAGTGGGGAGATTGTCAGAAATATTTATTTATAAGCATTCATTTTTAACCCACGTTTAGAAACTTTCTAGACAATATGTTCCTATTCCTATATCCGTTAAACACAGCGGGTCAATGATCCTTTAATTAGCGGGTATTTACAAGAGCTGTCATTTGTCAAAATAACAGTTGCCGAACGCTTAATTGTATAGATGATTGCTTTTTGGCAAGTCACGAAATTTTGGCGGTTTTTTTTACGGATAAGGTTACATTCACATGTGTTCAGCATGCGTGGAAGAGTCATCTTCAAGTCTTTTAATAACGTGTTCAACCGAATGCTGTATAAATTATTACTTTGGTAGACAGTTATGATAATGCTAAAAAAGTTGAATAACGTTATCTGTTCTAAATAACGTGTAGCAACTAAACGTTGAATTTGTTTTATTATGTCAATCGTCAGATAAATGTTAGAGCTGAAGTTGATAACTTTTGTATATAATTGACATAGTTGTAATATTGATAGCAGGTTGACTTTATTTTTGGAGATCCGAACAATGTAAAATAAACCTTCAATACTTAGTCTGAAAATTAAGCCAATATAAAACTTTCGTAAAAATAATTTGAGTCTTTCACTGTCTACAATATTTTTTATTCTCTATTTATGTGGAATAATATATCAAAAAAAATACTCGATGATTGCAATAGAAAACAGTTGGAAAAAAAACAGGCGCCATGAAATGAAGATATAATCCCGTAACCGAACAACAGACTACCTATAAAAAATTAGAGTTCACAAATAGAGTTTATTCAACACGCAATAAAGGTCACATACATAAGAAATGAGGCATCGAAGTGTTTCTTAACTACGAAACGCTCCATATGCATAAAAAAGTAGCTTTAAGCAAGATTTTGATACCACAGACATAGATAGGCGTTAATTGAAATCGGATAAAAAATATAGTAACAAAAAGAAAATGCCGAGTACAATCCTGAGGCTTTTCGCCTAGTGATTCATTCATGTTCATTTATGTACCTAATTCTATATTGAGACTGTAGAATTACTATACAAACTAAAAGACGATAATCTTTGTTTTTCATATTTATTTTTATATCCACCGGTTGTAAGTTATAAAAATACAAAAGAAAGCTATAAATATCTGATTCTCTTAAACAGACGCATCCTGTGTCTAAATATAAATAAATAGGTAGATGACCCTACCGGGCCGCATTTGGGACAACCGCACAATTGACGGTAACACCTTCTATTACTGGAAAGTCCCTTCCTAGTCCTTAATAGGGTTATTCCCTTCTCAACTGTAGGGCATTGAAGCTGTAAACAAAGTAGGTATTTTGTTTATTTGGAAACTAACAGTCGTATTAATCTCTGTTATGGTAACAGAAACAATTGTTCCAGGGACTCTTTGAAGTTTTTCTCACTAAATTGTAAACAATCTAAGATAATCTTAGCTCGGAAATTTAGGAAGATATGGTAAATACATAATAATAAATAATAAAATAGTAATATTGCAATCAACAAAAGTAACTTGAAGGTTAACGAAAATCTAAGTTGTTCCCGCGGTTCTTTCCGAGTACATCCAGTTCTTGTGGAAAATTCAGCATCATAAGGTATAATATACATATACTCTAATTCTGTGCAAAATTTCAGTATATAAAAGTGAAACAATTAAATTAAATCATGTCAAAACTATTTTGGGTTCGGATATGAAATAATGCTTCTATTATTTTTTCTATTTATCTTTATTTGACTTAAGCACATTGCACAATTATTACATGGTTGTCTGTCCGGACGTCTCGGGCGAAAAAGGGGCGGGCGCCACCGTGCTACCATAGACTATATAATGAACACAGACTACAACAAAAACTATCTTACAATTGCAACCTCATGAAAGGCTTGAAACTTAACTGTAATCCTGTCCTGTCCGAAGAGTTACCATAACGGATCACATGAAACTACAGCTCAAAAATTAATTCCCATATTAACATTCAAACTAGGAACGAACCGTGTCAAAGGTTCATCGAACTTTCCTTTGATGAGCACCGCTGACACCGAACACTTCTGTCAGTTTAAATTAAAAATACTACACCGCCTTTTGTTTCGGGGTTTGCAAAAAATGACAGTTCATGATGGCCTCTACCTACTTATCAAGCAGACTGTATGACGCCTAGGTCGAGTTTACTAACCTTTGTAGGCAAAGTACGTAACTATTAATGTTTTTTTTGGGAGTGCCGAATTAGTTAAGTGAGTGTTTATCCATTGTTTGGTGGTATGGGTAGGAGTTCGCGTGACAGGATATTAATGATTATATCAGCTTAGGTGTCTTTGAACTTTTCGGGGTCGCTATTTTTTGATAGGAGGCCTGTTTACAAGTTGTTTAGTTATAAACTTACTAATTGGATTTGTTATTTTATGTTTAATTTCTGATTAAATTATCTTTGAAACATAGAGAATCTCTAAGAGAAAATTTTAAAGAAATTGGTATCATGACCCTTGCATCACAATATATTTACGAAAACATTTTGTATATTTATAAGAATAGTAAAACTAAGATAATCATGATAAAAATTACTCTGTGAAGATTAGCAACGACCATAAGTTAGGGTTTCCTAAATTAAGGCTGGCTAAAAGCCTTAATTTAGGAACCCTTAATTAGGAAAGAACGTATATATAACAAAATTCCGAAGTCAATTCAATCCCTGCCATTCAATGAATTTAAATCACTCATTAAAGACACTCTTACTCGAAAAGCTTATTATAAAACTAAAGATTATTTAGACGATAAAAAGGTATGGGATTAGCACACTACAGGATATTTCAAAAAGTTTCTGATATTTATTAATTTTGTTTACGGCATGGCTGTGCAGTATGACATGTGGCATTTACTGGTGACTGTTCCACTCACTTATTTTCTTGTCAAGACAATGACAAGAACGTTATGCTTTCCAGGCAAGATGGCTAGTGGTAGAGTCGGGTATCGGGTCACCCTCTTCGCTAAAATACGGCTGAGGAGGGTGATGGCTGGTTCTTGCGTTATACTCGTGAACGGGTGCTACTAGCGGTGGCAGGTCGTTTTGATATACGACTTGATACTACGACTATTTTGTTTCATTCTTGTTTAAATACTCTGGTCCCAGTTTGTCATGTTCGTGATGTGCATCCATAGCTCAATGCACCTACTATTTAAGTAATTTGGTTGTGGCATGACATTGGCTCTCACAATTAGCTGTCTTGTGTTTGTTTTTTTTTTCATGTCATGATCAATTTGTACTGTACCTATTTGTATTAATTCGTGTAATCCTGACGTGAAAAAAAATGCCAAGAGTTTTTCCGCCTGCTCTTTTTTTTGTCTCTTGGTCTACTGTAATCTCTTATTCAATAACTATCAACACTTTGTTAAAGCCGAAGTACAAAATTGTGACGTCATTAAGCGGCCATTTGATGGTCTTATGATGGATAAAAAAAATTCAGTTTTCATTTTCATCTTGAATTATTCTTAATCAAGTTATGAATAATGTTTTATAAACTAGCTGAAATTATTACAGTGACTTATGCTTGTCTTGTTTCAATTACTTTCTTGTCACTGTTGGCGCTATATAAGTTATGTTAACGATACGAATTACAGTTAATGTTCATGGAAAAAATAAGGAAAACATCGTGAAAATTATCACAACAATTACGAGGTTCCCAACATGCTTTTTAATAATACTAAACACAATAAATTGATCGATGACGAAGTGCCATCGGTTTTAATTAATCAATAAATTTTCTAGACTCTGGTTGATAGAATCATGACATCAATCACACACGGGTTTCCAAGAAACGGAGATTTTTCCGTGATCGTATGATCACGTGGAGATGCGTTCACACTGGTGGATTTTATTGTTAGGCACTTATATCACTTAACAATATGTAAATTTATTAGTAGCCTGAAGTTTGGAATTGTTCGTCACTCCAGTGTGCGCCGTGGTTACTGTGTGCATCATATTATCACAGATCTTCGGCGTGGTCGGTTCTTGGATGGATGTCCACCGACCATTCATTTCACCCGGCGACTTCCGTGCTTCGGAGGGAACTTTAAACAGTCGGTCCCGGGTGTCTTATGCCCTGCAGAGTTGTGATGCCTGTGTGATGCGAACTTTCGGTTCTAACTCTCTATGTCTGGCTAGCACGACGCTGCCATGAGCATTCGTTCGTGTTGCTAGGCGTCTCCGGTTCGATTTGTTTCAGGTCTTGAAGTAGGTACTACGGTGATGCTCTGTTCTGTTTTCTGTTTTTTTTTCTTCCTTTATTTATTTAACAGTTTTTCTCAAAGAACGAAGATTTGGCCAAATATGGTCATCATCTTCATTTTCGGGATCCCTGCTCATCACATGCTTTTTTAAATACTTAATTAAAATCTGTAAAATATTTAATAAGTACTTTACGAAGGTCTTCCTAAAGGTCAAAATTTAAGTCTTAAAATAAATTCTTGTTGAAGAATACAATACCTGGTTCGGCATAGTTAAATTTCATGAACATTTTACGGTCAGTATTTGTGTGTGTTGTTCGTATGTATTGTTATAAGTAGAGGCAGACAACCTATTAATTATAGTAATTAGTGTAAAATACTCGCTTCGTATCTTGATGACAATGAGTGGTTCAAGTTTATTTTTAACTCAAAACTTTCGGGGTTATCAAGAAATGAGCCCGGTTTATTTTTATGATTGACAGCTATAATTTACTAAATAATATTTTGTAACTTAACTTTTAACTTCAAGGCAGCATTATTTTGATAAGAAAAGCTGTCGGTTAATATTGATTTATCTGTAGGCATTGTACAATTTTATATCGTTTTCTGATGTAGAACTCTTCAAACCATTGTTTTCTTATCTGAAGTAAAAGCAACTAACGGAAAAAAAACGAATGGAAATACGAATAGAACGATTTTTTTGTCCATATTTCTAAATCTTTCTAGAAATCTAAGCATGCGTGGTAAGTGAAGATGAGGTCCAAGAAGAAAGCCCACGGGCTGAGAAAAGAACTGGCTCTTCATAAAATATTGTCACAACGGTAATATTAGGCAGCTTTTATATGAAAGGTGGTTGCTAGCCAGTCGGACCCTGACGGGATCCTACCACCAAGCGGGAAATTGTCTTTTAATATGTTCTACGAAATTTCCATAATAATGTAACAAAAAGTAACAGTGTTGCATAAATATGTTTTCAATTAAATTTCTAATTAATCACAATAACAATGGCAGTCCATGTGCACACGGCCTTACCTCGCTAGCATGGCCGCCGCAAGCAGCAGACGGCGTGTCGCCGCCGCGCCGCTCGCCCCAGATACCAAACACAGGTTTTTTCACACACCCACTTATTTTTTATAGCCCTATGTAGGTCATTATTTTACTGCCTTAATAAAATCGTTAGGAAAACTTGCTTGATTGACAGAAACGGGCTTGGTAACGGAGGTTTTGGCCTGTCCATAGCTTGAGACACTTCGAATAAATTAGTTTGGGAAATTTTGTTGCCACTTGATATGAGATAGTTGCGAAACGGTGTTCAAGGTCTATGGTTTTTGCTGATTAATTGAGTATAAAATGTTGCTAGTTACTTAGTGAAGCAACATGCGGTGACATAGAGTGAAAAACGCGTCAATCATTTAACCACTAGGTATACATGAGATGGGTCAATTTGTTGGGGACCAGTACTAATTAATAAGTTGGATTCATCTTCTGGGAAATGGCACCTAAGCACCTGATAGATATTATTAATTATAGGTCGTACTATTAAAGATACAATGCCAAAGCAAGGTTTAAAGCTGGAAAAGTGTATTGTGCCTGTAATGTAATTTGCTAAAAATGTTATATTTTATAATATATAAAAAACTAGCTGCAGGATTCAGCTTCGGTTCATATTGTCTTTAAGTTGGCGCTTTATTTGCAGATGAAGTCTTTTCAAATCGTTATGTTGACAGTCTTCGTGTGAAATAACCCGTACTAACTCGGCTCGTTAATGTTTTGTGATGTTAAATAGCTAAAATTCCAAAATAGTACAAACAAGATCAAAATCTTTATAGTTATTCCGAAGATTATGCAGCCGCGTAGTCTCGGTTAAGAATAGTCCTACCGTGAAAAGTGAGTCGTTAAAGACGACTATTCCGAATGGTCAACGCTTGGTGGTAAGACATCTCCAAGATCCGCCTGGCTAGCCACTACATACATAACGTCACGCCTGTATACCTTACGGGGTAGGCAGAATACCAGAGCTTACAAGACTATCTGATGTCACGTTTGACAAATTTGGAGGTATTATAAAGATGGAGAGAGACTATTGTAGTGACATTGGGCCAGCCTATCGCACACAAAAACGCCTTTAAAAACGGGTTTAGTCAACGTTAACAATAATAGAAGGTATCCCTTTTCAACAGACTTCCAAAAAGGAGGAGGTTCTCAATTCGTCTGTATGTTTTTTTTTTGTGTGTCTTTGTGTTACACGATATTTCGGACAATTATGAATCAATTTTTAAAATTCTTGTTTCATATGATAGAAGGTACTTTGTAGTGGGTCCTATACAAATTTCATCGGAATCGGTTGAGTACTTCATTGAAATTTTCAATTTTTTTAAAGAATATGAATGCTTTTGGAGAATATTTACGTTGATGACATTCTAACTCAGCCAAAGTTTTACAAGGACAACAAGGAAAATTTAACAAGGACAGGTTCTAAACACGTAGAGCATTAGACAAGTCTAAAAGTATTACTTACTTCTTTGATATTTAAAAAAAAAATTGACCATTAATGTTCTTTTCAACCGACTTCCAAAAAAGGAGGAGGTTCTCAATTCGTCCGTATGCATTTTTTTTGTCTTTATTACACGATATTTCGGACAATTATGAATCGATTTAAAAAAATAATCAATATGATAGAAGATACTTCATAGTTGGTCCCATATAAATTTATTCGAAATCGGTTAAGTACTTCATTGAGAATTACAAATTATTGAAACAATATGTATGATTTCGGACAATGTGAATGACATTGTAAGTCGCCCATAGCTTTGACGTGAAGTCGGTTTTTTAATGCTCTGCATTCGTTAAGATATGTTATCTTTAAAGTGAAGTAGAATCAAACCACACATTATATTACGTACCACAGCTGACACGAAAAATCGAACATCCAAATACCTCAGTTATTCTGATCCCTGTATATTTACTTCAAAGTATAAGTCACCTGCAATGACCACCCTTTGCTTATAATACATTATTCACAGTCAGCTTAAAAGTGACAGTGACAGTGACGCATAATGTCCCTGTTTTAATAATGCAAGTTTGCCTGTCCCAGTTTACTCCACAAATAAATTTGAATACAAAGACGTGACCTCTTTCTTCTTCAGATAAATTTGTGTTATGATAGACATTTACTTAGGGTTTCTTAAAAGTAATAATGACATACGTATACTTGTATTGTTGGCATGGATATATTTGTAATCCTCGATGCAAAAGAGTTTACCTACCTGTCGAGTTGTAGCAGCCAATAATTAGGTTCAACGATTTGAGTGTGTTTATTAATTTTCTCCGGTTGAGTTTTTTTAGCATTTCCTACAAGTTTTAGTATTTTCTTACCTATGCATACCTATATGTCGAAAATATTAATAAGTTGGTTGATAGTTGTAATAATCACCGCGATTTCCATTTCAACTCTCAATTCGAACTATATCTATAAATTTAAAACCATACCTTCAACTCGTTGGAGTTAAAAATGTAAACGATTCGCGCGTTTTACAACGTTTTTCTCAATTCATATTCGAAGTTTTCTCGCAGACAACTGGGTAACCCGATTATAGTCTGTCTCGTGTGCGTGTCATCAAATTCGTAGAAGACATAATGATTGTAATAGTTTGTTGGCTTTGAAATGTTTTCAATGTTTTTTTATTGCTCTTCAAACTTCAAAGCTCTTCGTTCCCGTAGATTTGGAATGAAATTATGTTTTAAAAAGAAACACGAAAGAGGATCTGGCTCAATGTGTCCATATTGCTCAGATTATACAGTTTGTAGTAACAAAAAATAAATTACTTTAAATATGACAATCTATATCTATCTATCTTCTATCTATACTTATAATAAATCTGTAGAGAGGTAAATTCTGTACATGAAATATTTTTTCAAAATAACTATCAGGGGGTGATTAGTGATCGATACTGATGCCAAAAATGCAATCAGTAAAATTTTTGTCTGTCTGTCTGTCTGTATGTTCCTTATAGAAACAAAAACTACTCGACGGATTTTAACAAAACTTGGTAAAATTATTCTTAATACTCCTGGGCAGGTTATAGTATACTTATTATCACGCTACAATCAATAAGAGCAGAGCAGTGAAGGGAAATGTTGGAAAAACGGGAGAAGTTACTTCATTTTTTAAGCTTCCGTCGCGTGTGCAGCCTTAATGGTTAAAGCTACATAGAAATCATGTATGACAGAAATATTCTTCATAAAATTATATAAAAAATATCCCACAACAGTATATGTCTATATTTTATGGTTGACTCACAATAACACGTGTAAATCCCGATAGCTTAGCAGTTTGGAGCTTTCTGATTGTATTTGTTTACTCTTACGTTTATAACACTCTCACTCATCCCTAACTAAAAAAAATTAACATTATTAATTTTAAATAAAAAACCTATTCAATAAAAAAAGAATCATAGAAATCGGTATAGAAACACCAAACTTATACGTGAAATACGCTAATACCTAATAATTTGCCGCGCTCGACGCGGCTCGCGGCGGTAGGGTATAAAAAGGCGGGAGGCGAGCGCAAGCTTTTGCGTGATTTAATATAGGTAGGTACAGAAGGAACAAGCGTTACATAACCTGTCAAATTTCCCCAACCAATTTTTACTTATTATCGAGGGCATAGAGTTCAAATTCAAGTAAAAAAATTTGACAGATTTGTAACGTTTGATGTACTGCCTTCTGTACATACAGAGATAAAATGGAAATCAAGGTTTGTTTATTTTATGATCGTTTCTGCCTCTTGGATGTCAGAAACCGTAGATTTCTTCGGAATAAAAAGTAACGTATGTGTTAACTACTATACCCAATTACATTAATATTGGCTTAGCCGTTTGGCAGTGAAAAGCAGCCATACATAAGTATAGGTAGTATTGTATGTACACTGATAATGGCTGGATGGATGGATTTTTGCTATTCTTTCACGCAAAAACTACTTAGCTTTACCTAGAATAACAATAAGCTAAGTATAATTAATGAAGATATTGCATGAATTAAGTAAAATTGAAGGCATTAAATAAAACACTTTTTAACCGGATTAATGGCGTATAATTTATATTTTACATTTTAACTCGACGTTTCGATGTCTTTGCAGACCCCTGTGGTCACGAGCGACTGTTAAAATTTAAAATGTAAATATACGCGATAAATCCGGTTAAAAAGTTTTTTATTTAATAGTCATACATAAATAGTTAATAGCGAAAACTTAAGACAATATTAAAATTTAAGGCACTTTGGCACCCGATTTGTTTATAACGCTATGTGCCTTTGTAATGTACCTAATAGATAGTTACCTACCTATGTTTGTGGTTAGGTAGGAGTTATACATCGTATATGGGCGAAGATTCTTCATTTTTATTTTTGTTATTAAAGATAGTTAGGCCCTTGGAGAAGAAAATAACCTAATCGAAATACTAATTACAGACGAAGTCGCGGGCATCATCTATGTAATATACCTACCTACCTATACTTTTTCACAAAACCTAGGTGAAACTGCGGAACACTGCTTTGTTGTAACAGTTTTTGAAGTAATTCTGTCTGTTTATCTATCAGTAACGCTTTCACAGCTAAACTACTGAGTCGATTTTGACGAAATTTAGAATAAGGTAAGTTTTAACTTCAAGGAGGATATAATAATAGTATTTATCTAACTCTAATAAACGTTATCCACGCGGACGAAGTCGCGGGTCACAGCTAGTTTGGAATAATATTCAGCCTTATCACGTGACTGCAAATCAAACAACTAATGTCTTTTATAAATCATGAAAACCTGGAATAACTCTATATTTTGCTGTGCGTATGCGCAAAATTTCTCCTCAACTTGCCTAACCATTCCAGTCTTATAAAACGCCGAACATCCAACCTCATAAACATTAACAAATAGGTATAACAAGTTCATAAAAATATTGAAATATACTTGTCCATTATAACGACCTAGATTCTAGTTCAATGACTTTGATCTCAGCTATCAGGCTATTTATACACCTTGTCATACTAACGTGCTCACGGCTGTCTCGTATTTGATGGATCATATCGCTTGTGTAGATACACGATGCGATAACTATCTAGAATTAATAGATTACCTTATTCTTATATCTGCTTTAAAGGATTCTTTATATTTTATATTTAAAGAGAATTGAAAAAGTAGGGATTTCTTACTTCAAAACAGTAGTAACATAATTTCAAAATGTGGAAAATGCTTATAGCAAATTCTACTTAAATGGAACATACGAGCAACATTTAGAATCTTGTCTCTTCTTCTAATGATAGCTTAACAAAAATAAAACTACTTTTTAACCGGATTAATCGCATATAATTTATATTTTTCATTTCAACTCGACGTTTCAGTGACGTGGTCAGTCGCTCGTGACCACATTTAACTTATGAATCGTGAAAACTTAAGACGATAGCTTAACATCTCTGAGACGACCATGTTAATAGAAAAGATATTAATTTAAAAAAATACATGCATACACATGTCAAACTAATAACTATACCCACTCTTGCGTCCAAGTTTGAAACGGAACTAAGGTATTTAAAATCAGAATTCTTCTGAGACGGTTCGACAACCATGGTCATTATGTAGATGACCACTTACCTCCGACCACAAAACCAGACGTCGCGATTACGTGACCACCAAGCTGCCAGTTAAAATTGTACTTAAATTAATTTAGCTCTTTAGCAAAAATAATACCTCGAACGACCCCGTAATTTTAATCCCGGTAGACCCATTATGAACTTATACATAAGAAATGTAACAAGGAGGAAAATCGTTTTAAAAACTGCGCGCACGCACAGCGGCAAATACCACAATTAATGTTGTAATAACTGTTGGCCATTTAATTCTAGGGTTCAATACCTGATCTATGTAATTATAAATATAAAATGGAGGGCTTACAAAATATTGAGGAACCAATAAAATGTGCTAGAATTGGTCATCTTTTTTCAAAATCAGTCTATACCGCAGCATAAAATATATGAAACAACATACATACATAACCTCACGCCTGTCTGTCTTTTGGGTAGGCAGAGACAATGGAACACCAATTGCTTCGATCCAGTCCTCCTTCGTTTCCTCCACGTTCATTAATCTTTTTTCATTTTATTAAATTCCAATTTATTATTTATTCTAATTCCATTTTATTAAAGTTTTCTACAATAACATCTGTTTACACCTCCTCGTCATCCAGGGGTGAGACTTGCACCAGCAGTGGGCTTATTACAAAAAGTTGTGATGATGATAATTTCATCTGTTTCGATAGTAAACTAGCAATAAAGCCAAGTTTTTTTTTTTAATCTTTAAATAAAATTCTTTTTGCCCGAAATGAATCGCGTATAATTGTTACTTTTTAACTCGACCTTTCCGTCCTTACACTTGACTGACACCACGGTCACGAACAACACATTAACTATATGCGATAAATCTGGTTACAAAGTAATTTATTTACTAATATAAATATTACAAACATTTTATTATAAGACTATAAGAGGAAAGCAAAATTACCAGCTTATTCATAAATAAGGCAATACCAACCTTCACGTCAAAGCATGGGGATCCTCTATTTCACGTTTTTGGCCGTTTTTAATCAATCAATAACTCGTAACTAAAATCATAAAGAGCTACTCACAAATCGAGAATATCTACGGAACCTTATAAGAAGTATTTATAGTCACACTTGCGAATCCTCTATCCACATTCCGAAGGTCGCGAGGATGTAATAGATAATGCAGCTGTTGGCTGTGAATGTAAATGCTCGTTTGGTCTAGTCTTGTATATCTGATTACCTTGGGGAAGAACTTCCTTGTTCATCATTTTTTTAAAGAAAATTTCAGTTGAGAAGGTTGTAAGAGGAGGTTGAATCGTATTTGGGCTTTTACCTTCAGAGTGCAACTGGCTAGCGACAAGTCGCTGCAAATAGCACATACATATTATATAACTTCACGCCTGTAACCCTTATGGGGTACGCAGAACACCAGAGGCTATAAAACCATCTGATGTCGGGTTTGACAAATTTGAAGGTATTATAATGATTGAGAGACACTATTGCAGTGACAGGAGGTCAGCATATCGCCCGCAAAAACGCCAATAAAACCTCTGTCCCTTTTTGAGTTTTGCCGGGAAGAGAAGCAGCTGGCACATTATATGTATTTCTTTCGCTCCAAAAATTAACTTCCCAACGGTAATGTGTTGCTGTAAAGTTTTCTGAAGATCCAGTTCCTTCCTGAACTAGTTTGTTTTAATCTTCGACCTCATTAGTATATACCATAGGTGAGTTTGAGGTCATTCTTGACAAAATACCTATGGCTTAATCCTGAATAGGTGCTTGAGATATAAGTGAAACTGTAAAACAGATCCTTATTATGTTCTTTTATAACTGGAAATCAAAATTTGTAAAGATATACAGGAAAGCAGTTTTGAGTTCTGATAAAAAACATTATTATTTTAAATTACATTCATAAAATTAATTGTCAGGTCCAGGGTTTAGACACAACCCTTGCCCGCCTGCGATCCAACTGTGACCGCATATTTGAAATTCTATATCTTAACTGATAGAAATAAGGTTTTATTTTGAATAGGTTATTCTGATATTCGGGATGAAGCCTTTAAACTTTGTAAACGTATAGCGGATGATTCTGCTATAAGGTTGGCACCCGGAAGTCGTGGTAGAATCGCAATGTGTATCGAAAGGCCTATAAAGACGTTTGACAGTAAAAAAAACAGTTTTGTCTAGTCTATTAGATATTTGAAATTGTCAAAATGAGACGATGACAATTTGTCAATTGATGTCTAAATGAATTTAATTATAAATAAATTATTTTAAAAATTAATTGTTTTAAAAATAACTAAATTTTAGCTGGTTGCCATTAAACCAAAAGAAGAAGAACTAAAATTTTTCAATTCATCAATAAAGATGTAAGAACCCATGCAAGAAGATTGTTTTTAGTTACAGGTAATTTTTATGTACTAAGTACCATCGCGAACCTTTCCGCAGGTCGTAGACGATATATTTCTGCGTGGAACACATCGATCATCATCGAAGCGATCATTTTTCGTGACAAATTGTATGTGAAGGGGAGGCTAGCCAGGTGAACTCAGAACTGGTCCTTCAGAGGTGGAAATTATACTGATCCAAACCTACACAGCTAGTTCATCAAATCTACGTTAAACGTCCTTAGAATAGGAAAAACTAACTAATTTAATGTATGGTGAGTATTTTTTTTAAGTTAAACTGAAACATCAACCGTAGCATCAAAGTGAACCTTTATTATTATCAAAGTAAGCTTCTGTTATGGAGACTATACAGCGGAAGTAAGGTGGGTATCCACTAAGATTTAAGAAAAGTTCGTTTCCTAAACTGTCCCGGCTGGGACTCGAACCCAGGAACTCTCAGGCCACAGAAGAACACTGCGGAACAGAGTCTTTAAGTTTAAAATTTTGGTAGTAGGTATTCATTTTATTATAAATCTTAGTAATTTCTCTCACTAATTTTCAACCGACTTCTAAAAGGAGAATGTTCTTAATTCGTGTGTTTGTTTTTTTAGTGTCTTTGTAACATGATTTTTTGGACAATAATTGTGAATCGATATTAAATATTCTGTTACAGGATACTTCAGCGGTGGTCCCATATAAATTTCATCGAAATCGATTGAATACGTCATGAAAAAAATATTTTTTTGAAAGACATATGTTGGTATAGGTACGGAGAACATTTACCTTGCCAAAGCTTTGACGTGAAGTTGGTTTTTTGATGCTCTGCATTCGTTGATTATTATATGTTATACAACACAATAAAATTTACAGCTACATTGAAAATGACTGATATCATGAATCGTGTTCCTAGGACCGAGATATCTCATGGATTTTGGAGATGCGAAATCTATAAAGTTCAAAAAAAGCCTGGCTCTGGTGTATTATAATCCAAGTTTCCAGCGGATGCTAAGTGGTATGTAAATAAGGCCATTTCATTATCATAAAGATATTTTGGCCAAAGGCCACCACTGACAAAATTAAACATACAAAATGAACTTCTCTTCTAGACGCTATATTCATAATTTTGTTCCTATTTAGGTATGAGTAATATGAGCTCTTTATTGGTGATTGACACCGCGTTTGACCTCATCTCACCTGATGGAAAATAAAGATGATTTTAAAGATGAAAGCACACGGGTTTGATAGTACCTAGCACTTCATAAAATATTTCCGGAACACGTCACCGAAGGAGTGATGATATTTAGCGGCAGAAGAGTGGTCGCTAGCCAGAAACGCCTTTTACGACACCCTTTCAAGACAAATTCTATTAACATCTCAAATTATATTATCAAATGTGTGGGAAGAGTTGTGTGGAGTTATTAAAACACAGTTTATGTAGGTATTTATCTAATTCTTAGATGATAGCTGTTAAGTAATCTATTATATCTGTTCATGTTTTATTTTATGTTACGGAAGAGCGGTGTCTCCCAACAAAAACATTCAGTATTTAAAGGGGTTCACTTGCCACTTATTTTATATGGATTTTAGTAAAAAGTAAATAAAAACATTTTTCATTTTTTTCATTTCAATCTTCTCAAGGGTATATGTTTTCTTTTGAAGTAAAACACTCAAATGAACTTTTTTAATGATTTAACAATAAGAATATTTATTTCTGATTGCAGTTGCCTTAGTGAATAAAAGCAATTCGTGAGGAAGATCTATGTTTGTAAGAAGCATATTACAGTGGAGCAACTACATAAAATGATTGCATTTGGAAACTATTTTTCGAAAAAAACAACAACGCCCCACAGCCTTTCAACATAAGCCACATTTTCGTCGGGAAAGCAATCAGCCACAAATCCTACCCACAAATTATTTATTTTGTAGGTTTAAAAATAAAAAAGCTAGTAGTCATTTTCAAATCGTGTATAAAGCTAGTAGTCATTTTCAAATCTCCAGAAACCGAGGATTTAGGTTAGCTGGCAAGCCAAAGCATTTTGAATAATGATTTTTTTATACCTACACCAAATTAAAATCGTCAAATGCATTGTCATGTCATTCGTTGGTCAATTTGTAAGCTTTTATAATAAAGCGCCTAAAAATATTAATTATTTAAGCTTAGTTAAAAGATAGTCTAAAACAAAAGTTATCTAAAAATGGTTTCTATGAAATGTCTGGGCCATTTTGTGGCTATAAGCTGTTATTTTTATTTTAAAGAAGATTGTTGTTTCGAGCCACTTCTTCTGAACAGATCGTATTTTCAATAATTGCTGGTAGATTCATTTCACTTTGAAAAAAATATTACTTATTGCACGTGTCTGTTGAAATACATACGAAAAAAATCTTTAATTTTCGCATTGCCAAAGTATTGGTTGAATACAGATCGACTCAATAAAAAAAATAATGAAAGATTTCATTATTGAGCGATTGCAAATATTTCACCATTTTCAAAATAGTAATAACTTACATAAGATAAGCTTCACTAGCAAGTCATTAAGAAGAGACTAGGTATAGAGGCATTCTCTTAGTAATAAGATTTTACCCTCTTTACTCAGAAGTATTTTATATATAGGTATAATTATTTTTATTCCTGAGAACTTAAAATACGTAAAATTGTACTGTTTTGGAAAGCTTTTTTTTATTGTTTGATATTGTATAATTGATAATATAGCTTATATTCTTTATTAATTATTTTTCTACAGTTTATTTAAACATAAAGATATAAAGATTGTATGTTGACTTAATAAAGGTAAAATATTTATAATTAATTACTCGACTGGTGTTAGCCTTTCTAAAACACAATGCTGTTCAAGTAGCAAAATTGTAACAAAAGATTTTATGATATACTTTGTTTAACCCTATATAAATAACAGCAATACGTAACAGTTTGACTAGTCTTTATGAATCTTCAATATATTTTTTCTTTAAATATTGTATATTGTTGTTATAAATATTATGCATTTACTCTTTGTTAAAGTATAGTACACAATAACTCTAACTAGGTTACTGTAATATTTTTTTATTATATTTTTTTATTAACTTTACCGCAAGAATAATGAATATGAATTAAACAAGGTGGATAATATAACAACATATTTAATTACAATAATGCTTTTAAAATAACTTATTGCTGTAATTAATAATTTAGGAATGTCACTTTCATCGCATCACTTTTCTTATAACTTTTATTGTTTCTTAAATAGGTTTAAGTAAAAATACCATGTGCTTCAATAAAATGTTTATAATTATTGTTTTTTTTTGTGTAGTTCTTTTATCTATTTTTCCCTGTACCTGCTATTTATCGAATCTTTTATTGACCGTGAACATCACTAACTATCGATAATGAACACCACATCCCTAGTATTTTCCTAAAGTTGGCCATACTTTTTTATTAAAATATTGGCAGTAGAATTGGTAGCCTCCTGTTCTTAGCTCATTCATTCGTTCAGTGGGGTCTCTTAGAACGTAGTGATTGTATGCTTTTTGGTCAGGTCCATCAATTGTAACTACATTAACAAAGGACTGCAATACCAATAATACACATTATTCATATTCTTTTATAAACTTTGTCAGTATCACCTAATATTAAAAGAAAATTATTGTTTAATATAAAAAAAATTGTGGTGGTGAACCTAAAATTGAAAATTTGAGATCTAGGACGGACTTAATCTAACAAAGAACAAAAGTAAATCAAAGTGTCTCTTTGAGGGTTTTCTCACAAGTTAATGCAGCGGACGACGCCCTAAATGTTGTAACATCGTTTTCTAGGATTGACAGGAATATCTTTAGGGTAGCTACATAGTTAACTAAGCACATTTGTTTTCTACCGTCAAACGCTTAAGAGAATGAATGTCAATACAAGCAAACTTCGAAGTAAATACGACAAAGCAAAGAAAGGCTGTTCTCAATAATCGACCTTAATT
Organism: Stenoptilia bipunctidactyla; assembly: GCA_944452665.1. Classification (NCBI taxonomy): domain Eukaryota; kingdom Metazoa; phylum Arthropoda; class Insecta; order Lepidoptera; family Pterophoridae; genus Stenoptilia; species Stenoptilia bipunctidactyla. The sequence continues at coordinate 1,630,250 of OX101739.1, forward strand.
CGACAACATTGTCAACATTTCCTCTGCTGTGATTTTCCAATAGATCTTCAAGAATCCCCTACAATGCTTATAATTCTATTTCTTATACCAAGTTCTTTGAAGCATGCATTGCAGGGCATGGGGCTGATGACTTACATTCAAGACATTTGTAGCTTATTAGTTCAGATTCTTAGTAATAATTACAAACAAGGAAATAATTTTTCTTTATAACTACTTTATTAATTACAGTCGATATAATCTTTGCGATTTGCAGAGCGTTTGTCGAGCAGATAAGTTTTGGCGTCATTATGAGTGATTGCTTTGTGATAAATTGAAGATAAAAACTCTTTATCATTAGTACCTATGAACTTAAAAACTCAAAATATAATAGACTAGCCACCGCGCGCGGTTTTACCAGCGTAACTTTTGATCCCGTGGGAATTTCGGGATAAAATATAGCCTTCCTCAAGAGTTGGGCTATCAAATGCAAACAAAATTTTTCAAATCCCACTTGTAGTTTCTGAGATTAGCGCGTTCAAACAAACAAACTCTTCAGCTTTATATATTAGTATAGATAATAACACGTTGAGGCGAAGTTATAATCGTTTAATGAGCTTCAAAAGAAAGTTGTCTTCTTTTTACCCGAATACGGCGAATCAAAAAGGAGGGTTATGATTTGGAAGTGTATGTATGTATGTATGTGGGTATGGATGTTCATCTGTTCCCTCAGAACTTCTAAACTACTAATTATAATTGGACAAATGTGTCGTTGGAAGGCTCTTCACTGTCCGCTGGTTATAGGCTACATAAAGTTATCTTAAATTGACTACAGCGCCCTCTAGGGGACTTAAAGTGAAGAACTAAAAAAAGAAAATTCTTTTCGGTTTTGATCACGGCTGGGTAGTTCATCATTTCTCTATCAATATGACGTAATACATAAATATTTCAGCGGAGACTATTACTTGTTTCCTACTTTTGAGAGCGTGTTTTGAGTAGTCGGGTTTTAGTTTTTGAACTTATTTTTTTTTGGTTTTTAATTATTACCTTGGTGTCTTTTTGGTGTTCAACATTTTATTCAGGTGCTGAAGTTGTCAATATAACTTAATTTTCTTACCTATTAAATTCGAGCTTCAACTATTCAACGCAAACATAATATAATCGGACCAGTAGTTTCTGAGATTAGCGCGTTCAATCAATCAAATTCTTGTGCTTTATATACTAAGTATATATTGAACCCTATAAAGTCAGTCTAACTTTTTATCAAATTTTGTCCGAATCAGTTCAGTATTTATTGATTGAATGAGAACCGAATACCCAATCATTCTCAGGATGCATCAGGGTCGTGAACTGGTTTAACTTGATCAGTAGACGTTGAAGTTTTCCAAAAACCTTGTTACTAATTAAATTACTTCAATAAATAAGAATGGTATTAGCTGAAATACTTAGTTATATGTTATGTCTACTCAGTAAGAAGTGGTGTTAATTATTTTCTCACGCGACAAAGACAAAAACTGACGTAAGCAATTGTTTTAAGAACACAATCTAGTTATCTTAGTTTTAAAAATCATTTCTACGTTTTAAAAGTAGAAATTCTAAATAAATATAAAATAAACGCTACCTAAATGGCCCCAAAAGTAAGCATAGCTTGTGTTATGGGATACCATACCATGTAGCGAACTAGGTGGAACCCTATAATATAAATACGTAAAGAGATAAACACCCAGACACGGAACATTTTTTTTGTTGTGCCGTGCGGGAATCGAACCCGTAACCACTGGCGTCTGTGGCAGAGAGGTTTAACCCATCGCCAAAGTGGTCCTCTTATTACTTTTAATCTATTAAGAAAGGAAACATCTTTGTCTAAAACTCTACATCTATACTAATATTATAAAGAGAAAACCTTTGTATTTTTGTATGTTTGTATTGAATAGGCTCAAAAACTACTGGACCGATTTCAAAATTTCTTTTACCATTAATTAGAGGGATTCTTCCGAATCCGTATAGGCATCTTTTTATCCCGAAAATCCCGTGGGAATCGAAATTGCGCGGGTAAAACAGCAAAGTAACAGCTAGTTACTTTATAAAATTAACATTGGTATTCTTCTTCCGAAAATACTCAACCAATTCTATAAATTCTTGTACAAATAGAAAGTTACATTGTCCAGGAGTAACTTAGAATACGTTTCCTTTTAGGCACAGCCCATCAAGCAGAAAATAATAAAAACAAATATTATTACATAACTGTATTTGCTTTACCCAAAACACAAAATAAATATGAGTTCGCTCGAACATAATGCATTATCTTTACTTCAAGGTCAGCGTATCATGTTTATCATATGTTGACTTTACTAACGGTTATTTGTATTGGAAATCTTTAGTTTACTGACATGAAACCTAAAGCTAAAAAGATTTGGCTCAAGTTGAGTTAGTCTAGAATGTTCAAAGATGTGATTTGTCTTCTACAATGGTTACCCGCTTGTCACATTCACCTTAACTGGGAGTTTTTGACCTTTTAGTATGCGGGCTTAGGAAGTTATCTACTTATATCAATTAACTCTGCTATGGAAGAGTATTTAAAGGGTCTCTTTTAGCTAGGGACTTTTTTTATATTGTAAGGATAGGACGTTTGTCTTCCATGCTACCTGATGAAAAGTGCGCATGAAGACTATGGTGTTACACGTCCATCCACGAGAAACCTATTCACTCGACACTTAAACGCAGGCAGATTGTTCCACACCTTGGCATTCCGTACCAAAAAGGAACTATCGAAGCGTTTTGTTCGACTTCTTGGTAAATCCACTATATAGGGATGGAAGTTCTGTCTGCGTCTGGTAGTCCGGTGGTAAAAAGGGGTGGGTATTATATTACAATATTATAATAATAATAGATATGGCTAATGCTGCTATGATTCTAATATGATCTAATTAATTCTAATTGCTTCTATGCTGGACTGGGAGCGAAAGAAAAATATAGAATGTGCCAGCTGCTTATCTTCCCGGGCGTACTGTAAAAGTCAGTTAGGTAAGGGACCGAGGTGTTATGGGAGGTTTTTTTGTGGGCGATAGGCTGACCCCCTGTCACTGCAACAGTCTCTCTCCACTACTAAAATGCCTCCAAATTTGTCAAACGTGACATCAGATGGTTTTATAAGATGTTCTGCCTAGCCCATAAGGAATACAGGCGTGGAGTTATGTATGTACATGGCTAAATTGTATTTCATTATGATAGAAAAAGTGTCACAATATACCTCATGAGTGTCGATTCCGGTTTCTAGGAGTTGCTTCGAACCATCTATGGTTGGTTTTTCAGACATGTTTTACAGCGACATAATTAGGTAGTACAGAAGGTAGCACATCAAGCGTTACAAATCTGTCAAAAACTTTTACTTGAATTTGAAATCTATGTCCTTGATATTAAGTTAAAATTGGTTGACAGGTAATGAAACATTTGATCTGCTGACTTCTGTACAATCAGTTATAGGTTTTATAAAGAACGGTAATCGATTTTAAGTAAATGCCTCAAAATTATGAATCGAATGATAAATTGACTCAATGATCTGACATTGTTACATTTGATGCAGTAACCTTCCATGACTCGTTTGTTCTTTGCATGTGTCTTATCTTTCGGTGGGTCTTTCGACGTCAAAATTTAGATTATCTGTTGATAACATCATCTCTAAAATGTAAAGTTTCATTGAATTTTTAGTGTATTTAAAATAAACCATACAATGTTATTTTTCGTATTGTTTAAAGATATATTACTTATTTATGCCGGTGTGAAGAATAATAAATATTTTATAGATACACTGGAAGATAAGAGCGTTTTTAACACACTCTTCATAGCCTTATATTTGATAGTATAAAATTACCCACAAAATAAAATTTAGAAACTCACTAACTTTGCAACAAAGTAGAATTTCGTCAAAGTTACTCTGTATAACTTTAACTTATTCCGCAAAGACAGAACCGTTAATATTGTCAACTCTTGCCTGTACTTGTAACTACCGGAAGATATTATTTCGTCTTATCATAACACAATTTTATTGTTTATAAAATACTATAATAATAATAAAAAATAAAATCCCCAGACAATCACACCAACTACATGGCCTCAAAGTAAGCGAAGCTTGTGTTATGAGATACCATGTAGCGAACTAGGGGGGAACCTAGAATTTAAATACATACATAGATAAACACCCAGACCCGGAACATTTTTTTTTTCTTGTTCCGGGCGGGAATCGAACCCGCAACCACTGGCGTCTGAGGCAGATAGGTTTACCCCTTCGCCAAAGTGGTCGTCAATACTGCACCAAGTCTTCTAAATAGCCAAAGAAATGTTATTAAAATTTTTAATTGGGTCTATGAATTAACATAATGTTGACTGATCACTTAGAGCTGTAATTACCATAGACGTTTTGACCTTAGAATTTAAGCTATAAATATGTGCCTATTCAGCACCAGATGATCACTGTTTAATGTTCATAGCACATTACTTACTAAATTTATATTGTTTACAGCAAAAAACCAAACATGCATAAATTATAAACAGCTTAAAAAAATGTAAACAATACTTTACTTCATACAAATCTTATATTTGTAACGAACGAATCGAATTTGTTAAAAGTAAGATTAAAACATCCATTGTTCTTTTTATATGCCAAAAAGAAATGTATACAAGAAGGCAAAATTTCACCTCAAAGATTGACACGTAAGAAAAACCGCTCTTTACGGAACTTTAACAGTCGGCGTGTTTTGCCTGAATAAAATTAGTTCAACTTCAATTTCATCGTATTTTGTTAATAACTCTCTCGTCGCCCTCTAGTAATCAAAGTGGACAAACATTGAATATTTGGCAACGGTTCAACTAGATAACAGTTTATTGTGAGATTATTTTCTGGATTAACTTAATCCAGTGACATTGTAGCAGTTTTGTGCGTGGGCAAATGTTGTTTTTATGCGGAAGTCAGGGACATGTGAATCAATACTCAGAAGTTTTGCCGTCGTAACATTGCCATTTGTTTTGTCATCAATTTTTTAAAATTTTTGTCACCAGTGTAATTTTACAGTGGTTGTATATGTTTAGAGGTTGACGACTCATTGCTGATTATTATGGGTAGGTACATATTTTGGTTTTAAGGCCTTACGCGGTAATTCTGTGTTTTACGTTTATTAAAAGTGGGAGGTTCAATTAGCAAGGCATTTTCGTATGGTGCACTTGATCATTGCTGCTTTGGTTTGAGTTAAGTTATTTGAAATTTAAGTTCTACCTGAGTTGTGCTAAATGCGTTGTGCTCTAGTACCAAATTAGAGTTTTCTACTTGAAACTGTTTTTTTGAGAATGAAGAATAATAAACTTATTAAACGTAGCAAATAGCATTTGTCACTGAACAAGATATATCTTGTTGTGATCCTTAAATAGGGTATTTGTTAGACGAACTTTTCTGACCCAGTTTATGTTTCAGAGTAAACAGCCTCCTAAATTACCTGAGTAGTCCCCATAACTCGGTGATTTAGAGGCTACCTAAATAAATACTGAATCAGTTTAGGATGAAAGTAATAACAAAACCCTTTTTTTCACACGCGTGTTACGTACGTTGCAGTATACCTACAGGCAACGCAACTCACTTGTATACATTGTAGAAAATAGAACGTAAATGATCTTTTAGAAAAACGAATCACTTATCTTTACTGTTTAGTTTACTACCGACACAAAGATATTCTCAGATCAAATATCAAGATTGTTTCTGCCAAAGAATGCTACACGTGGAGCGGAAGTACAGTGGTTCATTCATGAGAAGTTAAATGTAAACAAGTTGGTACTTCAGGGTGCTTCGGTAACTTGTTGGTGCATCGATTTATCATCGGTTTAGGGCTTAACAAACAATATTTGCGACTGAAGTTTAGAAGAGTTATAATTGTTGTCAATGTTAAGTAAAGTTGCCGTTCCGACAGCGCATAATTAAATTTAATGTATTTAATCCGTTTTCCTTCTGAAAGTCACTATCAAGTTTAGTGATTAGTAATTACCTATAGTTGTCAGCTATCATAAATAAAAACATCTATGAATTAAGATTATTGGACATGTTTAATTTGATTGATAAGTATGGCTAAGAAAGTTAATTAAAAATGCTTCATTAATCACTTTTACTGCTTGTACCTAAATCAAATTATAAGCAGCACCCGGGGATAATCCCGAAAATTGTAATTGCTGCAGATTAATCAATCATTGCTCCACGAAAGCAGTTAACTAGTATTATTACATAATGATATTATATTTGCTTCATCTCAACTTGAAAGAGATCAGATTAATATATTCACCACCGCATAGTGGCGTTGATACCTTATTATGACTAATACAAAGAAATCAATTGTTTAGCGTATTTATTAATGAATGACGTAGGAACGTTAATCTATAGAAAATAATCTAAATGTTTTCATGAATAATAGTAAGTAAAATTTAATTAGGAGCCGTCTAGACAGGGTGTAAACCTAGTTTAAGTTGTCAAACATACTTCATCAATTTATTGAATTATAGTAAGGGCTTACCATCGTGCACATACGTGACTCATTTCAAAACATGACGAGCATCTTTTAATTAAAACATATTATGATAGTTATTATAAATAGTGTTCCTAGAAACATAATAATGATCACGCAATAAACAGGTATTCAAACAGGTATAACGGTTATCTTACCGGAGTACCTCAAGGCGTCAACCTGGGTCCCTTTTTGTTTTCTTTCGCTCTGTAAAATAATCAGCTCTATATCAAGAGCAGGTATAGTAGTGCGTAGTAGAGTGCGGAATTCAGTAGGTGTTAGGTTTACTACAAGTAAATTGAGGCCGAGGTGATGCAAACACTTCGATATCGTAGCGCAGCAAAATTCGACACACGTGGACATCAACGTGAATACCTTACCTTGGTATCATGTAACATTTATTGTGTTGGTACTTTTTAATTGTTTCATACTATTACATGGGTTTACTTTCAATAATTCAACAAAAAACAACACATTTTACGACGCATTTCGGAAAACACTTGCCTGTTTGACGTTTAATATTTACAAAACTAAGTATAAACTGGAAAGTTTACACTTTAGCCGCTGCCAAATCAGTTATTTTGAGAGTTATTTCAGTTTGACGTGAAGACCTACCACAACCTTTCCATATATTATTCTTATACATTTTATTGTTACTAAATCACTGCACTGTAGACTTATCCTATATTTTACGATGTTTTCAGTTGCGACTATTTTCATAATGCATAAATGATTCGTTTCATTAGTTGGCAAAGACTCGAACGGTGCTAAGTCTAGCGTTTTAATTGCTAAACTATAAACAACGATTGCTAGCATTATTAATTACCCTTCAATACTTCTCCTGTCAAATATAGTTATTACTAATATTCTTTGACGTACGAATAGGAGAACTAATTAAAATCATGATGTTATAACGTGATTTCTCGGAGGTCATTAAATCATCACTCCTAGTACCTATTAACTATTTTATATTCATAATCCACGGTATACGGTGCTCATTTGTACAGATTGCCATATTTAGTTTTCTTTATTTTGGCTCACCTGACCCATCCGTGTTGTAAGAGTAAAGTTTGTTAAGAACACACCACAACAATATGTAACTGCAGGGCTATGAGTCCTTCCCTTGGGTGACGAGGAAATTTACAACGTAGACCTCCAGGCTGGCCCAGTGCTAGTTGGTGCATGTCAGAATTTTCAAGACGCCGAAATGGCTTCAAATAAGTCCTCGAGACTACTGTCTACAGCTCTTGGTATGATTGCTACACAAAATATTGCCGAAATACGTGACCACCTAAGTAATATTTCCGTAACGGGTAGTTATTAGTTGCTAAGCGGGCGGACCTAAGCAGATTCATTTGAATCATTTGAATCTTTTTTCTAAATTAACCGGTCAACTAGTTCTAGTTCTTTTACAACCAGTTCGTTCGCTCTTTTATAGATCGTTAGTGTTTCTTCTAAACAAGTTACTTTGGGGTGCACTAAGGAAGGAATTCCCGAAATTCCCACGGGAACGGGAAATATAGGACTTTTTAGTTTGTATGAAAAATCTTATTCCTTGAGTGCACAGATGTAAAACTTGGTGTAAAGGTTTTTCAATATGTATCTGGTTGTGTTATGAAAGGAATTCCCGAAATTCCCACGGGAACGGGAAATATATGATGTTTTAGTTTGTATGAAAAAATCCCATCCCTTGAGTGCACGGATGTGATACTTGATATAAAAGTTCCTCAATAAGTGTCTGTTTGTATTATGGAAGGAATTCCCGAAATTCCCACGGGAAGGGGTTGGACTTTTTAGTTTGTATGAAAAATCTTATTCTTGGAGTGTTCGGATGTGATACTTGGCATGAAGGTTCTTCAAAGAGTGACTGGTTGTGCTACGAAAAAAATTCCCAAAATTCCCACGGGCACGGGAAATATATGATTTTTAGTTTGTATGAAAAAAACTTATGCCTTGAGTGCATGGGTGTGATACTTGGTATAAAGGTTCTTTCAGTGGGTGTCTGGTTGTATAGTTTCTGAAATTTCCACGAGAAGGGTAGTTAAGCGCATACGAAGTTGCGGGATGAAGCTAGTTTAATTATAAAATTCCATGTTTAACGCTAACATAATGCATAATGGCATAATGGTATAAGCATAAGTGCATAATGGGTAGATCATGATTTGATTTTGTACAAAGGCGGCCTTATCAATGCAACATTCTATTCGGAACTTGATAGAGGAAATTATAACACCTATTCTCTAAATAATCAATATCTTCTTATTAAGGTTCACTAATTAAAGAAAGGATTTACGTAGATATAGTATTAGTGTTTATTTAAGTCTCTTTAGTCACAGAATTCTAAAAAACTCAGGAAGTTCCGTATTTCATTCTTTCAATAACTACACGCCGCGTAACGCACAATCCAGATTGTTTTAAAATTAGCTCCTGCGTGAGGCAGACCACCACATGTTCGATAAAACGTTATTTTCGTGTAAAATAGTGGACTCTGAGACCGGCGCGCGCGCCGCATGTTTTGACTGTTCTGTCAATGTTGGTCATTGTTCATGATTTTTGAAAGATGAAAGAGGTATTGACATATATTTTACAGTCACGAATCAGAAAATTAAAAAGTTATGATGTATACAAAGATATTCAGGAGACTTGAAATATGAATGTTTCTGGTGATAAGTAGGTATATAAGTTGTACTTAAATAAGTAATAGGCTTTCTGGACCGCGGTCCCGGTCCAGAAAGCCTCCCGACCCTTTAAATGAGTCTATAGCAATGTAGAGTCACTTGGGTTAGGTACTTAAATCATAAGTGTTGCTAAACACTGGTTTAACAGTAAGTAGTAGTAATTTGCAATTTAAACATGTTGAAAGAGAAATCTGATTGAAACTGATGGCTCAACTCGTATATATTATAAGTATTCCAAAACTTTAATAAATCGAAGTCTTTCTTGAAAATGGCATTATTGAAATTTGGAAGTTAAAAATAAAATTTTATGGTCTTTCAAGTGTTGATTTTGGATACCCAACTTGATTCTGACATTGCAGTCGTCGTCCGTTGTTCTGAATTGTTAAACGGCTAGTCGGACCTAACTCACACTTTGGACACAAGTCGGCTAAAGTCTCGAGCATAGCATATAGGATAGGTTAATATAGGTAAAAGAAATAACCATGGGTTGACCCCAAAAACAACTCGTCCCTTTGCCTATTCTACCAAATAGTATAAAGCTAGCCTTATTACTTAGGAAAGCGTATGCTATTTATCCTCTAAATATAAACTATGAAGAAATTCTAACGGGACCAAAAGGTACGATCATAAACCCGCGCAAAGCTTCTTAAAAGCTAATAAATATCTGAAACGAAAAGCTGTGTAAATAGCTATTTTACTAATTTCTTGACAAATTATCAATTGAATGTTGAAATTATTTCCAAACCGGATAACTTCTTAACTATAATAAACTATTATATAAACTATATAGTTATTATTGAAAACCAATCGCCAAACTGTAATGACGCATTTTGACCTAGTTTATTCTCATCTGATAACAAGTCTTGATCGATCGCCAAGCGGAGAAACAGCTTTTATAGTTTTAATAAAATTTGAATGCGGAAAATCACAGAGCGAGATAGCGCCAGATGGAAGGTCGCCAGCTTTCTTCCTCTCAGTCTGGGATGAAGGGCAAGGGAAGACCGGGAGCCGCCGTTGTTGATTCATCTGACGTGGAACAATGGCCGGCGATGGAAGGGAAAACTACTCGAGATGAAGTTAAGGGCTAATTTGGGATTTTATAGCACGGCATGGAGATAAAAGATGTTGATAGGAGATTTATGCTGTGGTGTTAGTGTTAAGATAAATTGTATTGTTTTGGTAAAAAAATATTTTGATATTTTGATTGCTTTAACAATTAATTTGATACCTAAAAAATTTCATGTTAGCTTTTTCTATTTATTTGTATTTGATTTCCAATGAAATCAACGGTGTCCCAAACGGACTACCAAATTATGCTTGTTCTACAGACACGAGGGATTTTACAGATAAAAAAGAAAGGTAAAATTGTGTCAGGCGCTTATGACTTACCATATTAACACACGAGTAAAACTCTATAAGAAATAGTAAACAGCATTATATGAGAGATTTACTCGTATACCGGGTGGTTTGTAAACTTTGCCTATTTGGCAAATAGCCAATAGTGGCGCGCTCGCTGTTCGCGCGAAATAGCTTTCTGTTCGCTTTGTTGTGCTTTTCCATTCGCCCTGGTTTTCAAAGTTACCTACGAGTTTTATTGTGTTCTGTTCATTATACTAAACAGATCGCTTTTATAAGAAAATTGAATAATAATATACTTAACGTTTAAAGAGAAATTTCCTGAAAAATGGTTTTGATCATCGTTGCTTTGTCGCCTACTTTATTCTTTCTTAACTTTATTCATAGATAAATGATGTATTCGCTGCGTTCCAAATAGATAGGTACCTCTTTCTAATTGTCTTTACGGACGCAGCCATTAAAATTTTGTAATGTGAATTAGCTACGTTTGCTTGGGTACAAAATTAGAAATTCATTTAATGACAGACATAACCATAATATAATTCATCCGATTATGAAAGGATGCACCTCAGGGAACCTCAGGGATCTGTTCTCTCTGCAACATTATTCTTGCTGCACATTAATGACCTCTTAACACCAGGCATTATTAGTTATGCTGATGACAGCACTGTTGTAGAGAGATACGTATCCAATGCGCGAGCGAGCCCCCGTGAAATCCAGAGTTTAAGAAAGTCAATGATTGAGCGCGTTGATTTGACCTTACGGAAAGTATCCGATTGGGGCGAGTCGAATTTGGTCAAATTTAACGCGTCCAAAACTCAGGCGTGTCTATTCTCCGCAAAAAAGAGCACCTTCACATTTACGCCCACTTTCCAAAATGTATCTGTCCCCATCACTGACCATCCTTTTTTTTTTTTTTTTTTATAAGTGACTAAACCCGCGTTTGACCTCAATCTCACCTGATGGTAAGTGACGGTGAGGTCAAAGATGAAAGCACACGGGTTTAGGAAGGAACTGGCTCTTTATACAATATTGCCGGAACACATTACCTCCGAAGTGGTAACATTTGGCGGCAGACTCTATATAAAGGGTGGTCGCTAGCCAGGCGGACCCAGAAGGGATCCTACCACCAAGGGCTTTTAGGCGTAACTATAACATCCAGTTTAAACTTCGGTCAACAAATTGTGTCCATGGCTCAAGTAGCTTCAAAAAAGTTGGGAATCATCTCAAAGGTACGGCGGTACTTCAGCCCTGCACAGCTTCTTAACTTATATACAGCTCAAGTGCGATCATGCATGGAGTACTGCAGTCATCTTTGGGATGGTTCAGCCAAATATCAACTAGAAGCGCTGGATTCCGTTGACCGAAGAGCCCGTAATCTAATTAACAACGTCGACCTTACGACCAAAAAACTGCAGAACCTAGAGCATCGTCGTAAGGTTGCTTGTTTAACCGTGTACTACAGGATACATTTTGGTGAGTGCGCGAGTGCTCTGTTTGAGCAAATTGAACCCTCACCCTTTTACCATCGGACTACTAGACGCAGACAGAACTTCCATCCGTATGTGGTTGATATTCCGAAAAGTCGAACTAAGCGCTTTGACAGTTCCTTTTTGATACGGGTCGCCAAGGTTTGGAATGAACTGCCTGCGTCTATTTTCCCTGACCAGTATAGTCCTAGTACTTTTAAGTGTCGAGTGAATAGGTTTCTCGTGGATGGACGTGTACCACCTTAGTCTTCATGTTCACTTAACATCAGGTGTCATGGAAGACAAACGTCCTATCCATATTTTATAAAAAAAAAAAAAAAATGCAAACAAAAATCAAACAGGCTGCAGGCACGGGTTAAAAATTACTATCATTAAAAAAACACTCACAAAAGGAAAGTGCTAAATAAAGACATACATAATAATTGTTGCCAGTGTTAAGCCAGCTAAAAGGCCACGATTCTTCTCATCAGATGTTTCGAGATTTTGTCACTAAGATGCTGTTGCAGCCCGAGGATATCTAGACGACTGTAATTTTTATGATGAAATTAAAAATATTTAAGAAGATACCTGTAATTAGACATAAAATAGGTAACTTTATATGTATAGGTACACCTAGTATAACTTTCATTTTAATTATTTCACCATGACACTTTGTTTGTTTACCAAAAAAATATATAGAAGACTGAAATATCAGTAAAGGGTCATGTAAACATTCATAGCTAGAAAAGGGACTCGGGTATGCCAACTTCGTCTGAGTATTAATTCGCTTCATTTTACTAGTTTCCGACGGTAACTACTAGGAGCACATAAAGCAGGTATTAATCGATAGCCTTACCAATAAACCCATATGTTTAATTCTAAATACACTTTCATTTAAAGGTTTCCACTTGCTTTTAAATTGCATAGTGAAATACAAAATGAAATCAAAGCAGATTGACTGGTTTGGTTTGCCACCTCATGTGGTCGACATTTTGATTATAATGATATAGTGAAAAGTGTTCATTACTTTGATATAACTTATGAAAACATGGAATATATAGATATTTTCTTTAGGTCGTTTAAACAACAAAGATGTGCATTAAAATGGCTTTGTGTTTGGTCATACAATAATCTCTCATATTGAGATTTTCAGTACCTACAAGTTTATCATACCTAATTAAAAAAAAAATCTTTAAACATTTGGAATCAACAAATAATACTTAAAAGCGAAAGTTAAATAGGTAACGCAAACAGTTGTTAATTGTCTATTTAAAACGCCATAAGAACGATCTAAATACAGAAACAGAAATATGTATTCCAAATAATAATTGATCTCTACCAAAATTTCTCCGTAGATACCAATGTAACCTTATTAAATAAGGTCCGAAGGCCCTTTCATTTCCGTAAAGGTTCTTTGCCAAGGGCTTGTGAAAGAGACAGCTATATTCGTGGGACAAGGACATATAGAAAACAAAGTCGACCTTCGCAGAGTGGCCCACTGCGGAGGATCAATAATCTCGGGATCTTTGGGGACCAGGAACACAGGAGTGAGAGGGAATAACTTACTACGCAGTATTTGCACGGGTGCCTCTGTTTATTTACATAACTTAACTGTTTTATGTGGTTTGGGGCTCGTCGAGTTTAGTAAACTAGGTTATGAGATTAGTAATTTCAAAATATGAAACGAACTTCATAGTAATTAACACTATGAATATCGTGTAAGCTTTTAAAAGGAGATGTAAGTAAATAACAATAAACACGTGGATTGTCAAAGGTTTTATGTATTTAATAAATATTTATTTATTTATTTATTTATTGCTTTCCATAATAATACAGGTGGTAGGTACAGAGTTACAATGATTGGAGTTTATACAATATAATAGGTATATTTACTCAATATTATTATATAAAATTTTTATTATCTTTATATTACTTATATTATCTTTGTATTTATTAAAACTACGCAGGTGATTTTTTTACGACTTTGTTTATCACGATTTTATTTATTAAGTCTTTCTCATTACTTGCTTAGGAAATAGAAACTTCCTAGGGAATTTCTTGGTAAAATATAAATAAATAAAATCCCCAGACAATCACACCAACTACATGGCCCCAAAGTAAGCATAGTTTTTGTTATGGGACTTATGGGATACCATGTAGCGAACTAGGGGGGAACCTAGAATATAAATAAATACATAAATAGATAAACACCCAGACACGGAACTTTCTTTTTTACTTGTTCCGTGCGGGAATCGAACTACTTATGCTATTCGTAGATAATGCAGTTTAGTTAAAGCGAATTGTACACGATAATGGATCATATACTTACCTAAGTAAACTAGCGACCCTGCCGCCGCCGCACGGTAGTAGAGTAGGTAAAGTAAGATCTAAGTCAGCAGTATCTTTTCCTACATCTTAAATAAACCTTGCCTTTTAAGACTATCAAAACAAAACAACAAAGAATTTTATACCTTGACTTTTCCTGTAATCCATTTCGTCAATTGTTGAAAACCGTATTAAATTCTGTTCAGTAATTTCTGAGACAGCAAGGCGCGGTATAAATGTGTAGATTAGATTCCACCTTGCGTACCTATTTATCCTTAACGTCACAATTACTAAATTAAAGATAATAACATATAGAAAGGTTCGTGTAGTTTTGTAAATAGATTAAATAGCTTATCTTTTGTAAGTAATGATAATATTTTACGCATCCGCGAATTATTCCATTGCGTCATTGTTTGTTTATTTTTTTGTTATTTCCTCTCCTTGTCAATGTTTTGTATGCTAATATTGCTAATCGAATTCGAAATTTGATTTTTTTCAAAAAAAATAATCGGTCAACGTCTTAAAAAACACGTTTTTTTAAATGTATGTTAAGTAAGGTATGTTGACACAATTGGTTTTATTTTGGTTACTTTGATCATGTGACTTACCTATAATGTTGCATTCCATTTGTGTTTTATTGTATATATTATTCTCTCGTATTTATACCTATGTGTTTAAAAATTTGGGATAAGTACTATAATATACTCAAGGTTCCTTTTTTATCTTTCAAGGCTTATTGCACTGAATAAATATGTTTTTTTTTTATGTGTGGTATCGCTAGGATGTAATTAAGTATGTTACTTATTTTCAGATTAAGTTATTAGTCTCATAAATTTCTCATTGCAGTTATTAATCCTTATATCAGTTCATCATCATCATCATATCGGTTGCTAGGCGGAATTAATAAATCGGTTGCTACTTGAAATCTCAAGGGATAATTCAATTCTACTTTATTTAAGGGCTGGAGAGATCTTCTTGGCAATATCTTCCCTATAATAAACTAAGAAAACATGTTTTATAATTGAATATAAATAGAGCATTCATAAAAAAAATAAACATTTATAAAAATAAATCTCTAATCACTGCTCCAATGATTCAATTTCGGTGTAGGTAATTATAACATCGAATCGCCATTCAAAAGCAAATATCTGAGATCAATTTCAATCATTTGAAACCCCACTCAACTCTAGTTCAATGTTTAATCTCTCCATAAAGTTCTCTGGCGCCATTTTGACACAACAATCAGTAGAAAATTGAACCATTAGCAATCGCGTCAGAGTTGCACTTGAGCGCCGCGTGAGGCAAGTGGCGCTAGTGCTCGCCACGTGTTTGGCATAAACTCTCCCGTTCAAGGTCAACCCCTTTGTTACGCTTCCGATTTTTTCGTATTATGTCACTATTGCTGGAAAACCGGTTTTTTGCCGGTTAGGACGCTGTTTTGGGAAGCTTTATTTTAGGATGGATGAAATTGTTGGAAGATTGAAGTCTATGAACTGTGTGAGGAAGTTTTGAGTGTCTATTGGAATTAAAATCTGCTATAGGTAGGTACCTGAATTGATGGAAAGTAACTAATTTATAGTACTTATTTGTACGTCTGTTGAAGGGGTCACTCTTAGCTTTAGACTAGTGTTTAGACTTTCTGCAGAAGAAACATTTCCATGGTACTTACTAATATTTTTCTCACAATGGCAATCTGAATAGTTTTTAAATTTGGTAGGTAGGTATGTTTTTGCAAGAACTCCGTGTTCAAATTAAAAATCTAACATAGATAATACATAACATAAATCTAAGTATACATAATATTTATGACCTAAGTGGCCATAAAAATATAAGTTAGTTACTAACAAAAAATATAGACATATAAGTATTTGAGTTCTATATTTATAATTATGTTGAAATAAGCAAATTCATGGATGTGTATTCAATCTTTTACGTTGAATGGCGGATCGAGGTTAAATTTCGCTAACAGAAAGCCCGGAATGTGCGATTCCAGGCTTTGTGTAAAGGAAATGAGGAGCTGTTTTTCAAAAGTTGACTATTCCACTTTTTGTGTTTTTGCTTAATTTGAGATAATAGTTGTTTTAGGTACTTATGCCATTTTAAAGTGAAATAATCAACTTTTGACGAAATTATGTTTTTTTTTTCCGGTGTAATTATCAAGTTTTGGTCCCATTTTACTTACGCTGCAAAAAAATACAAAAAAAAACTGATTTGTCGAAATTGGAATAGGTAGTCAAGTTTTGAAAAGAACTTCCTCAAATATAAACCTGATATTCGCACACCAAAGAAATAAATAATAATAAATAAATAAATATTTCTGACACTCACACAGCATTATCTAGCCCAAATTAAGTTTCTTAAAGAACTTGTGTTATGGATACTAGATAACTGATATAGTTAAGAAATATATAAACATACATATTGAATAAATACATATTTTTTTATTAGAATAAACTTAAATAAACATATAAACATCCATGACTTGATGACCAATATCTGTGTTCATCACACAAATATCCGCCGCCGCCGCCGGGATTCGAACCCAGGACCTCTGGCATAGAAGGCAATGTATGTTACCGCAACACCAGCCGGTCGAAATATACACGAGTAATGCCACAAAAACAGCAAGCAGATAAAAATTCGGTATAAATTCTAAAAAAATAAAAACTGTATTTATAACAGTAAGTCTATTGTTTCTTATCACAGTGGCTAGCTTAGTAGTAGGCAAATGAGTCATTAATTTATCTAAGCATGTCAAGTGATGAATAACAAACTGTATGGATTAACTTGGCGGTCTTTTGTTCGGGCCTGAACTTTGTTTTCTTTTTGTTTGGCTGGCTTCGGCCATAGACAATAGAGTGCTATATTACATATTGTTGCGTTATAAAAGACTTGACTCATTTATATCGATTTTTTATCTATACTTAGTAATTTTTTTTATATGAAAATAGCCTGCGGAAATTTACAATTCTCCGAATTTACATAGTTAGGAAATGAACAAAGAATATAAATAGGTTTTAAGCTAATGTTAGAATTAATTTTAGAAACGGGATATCGATTATTTTTTTCGTGTTACTCAAAAATATGAATAATATATGGTAATTTTATTATTCCTTTTGTGCTGTTAATTCGAATTTTAAATTCAAATATATTAAAGACTAGTAAAGAAAAGACAGTGGTTTGTAAGTAATATAAAAATCGAAGTAATTTTAGGCTACCACCACATGCCATCTCCTATTAGATAGGTACTATTTAATAAAAAATATTTTTGTTTACAATCCCACAACAACATCAAAATTTACCGAAATTACTTCCGTAAACCAAACATTTCACAAAGGGGTCGAGACCCTTTTCACCTTTTCAGAAGTAAACAAACAAAAAGTTTTCGAGAAAATTCCCACAAATACACATAATTGTTTACAAATTCTTATACCTAAGTACACTTCCATTGTTGTTATTAAATTTTGCTAATTTAGCATAACTTTGAAATAAACAATGTTAGGAAATGGAGCAATAACAATGACATTAGAGCTTTATAATTGTTACAAATAAACGTAACGTATATATTCTTAGAAACTCGATTCCTTACAAATAATGTTATGGTAGGTCTGTCAATGTGACAAGTTGTTTATATGCTTATTTTTTACTAATAATATTTGGTATTTAGTAACACTAGGAGCTGCATAACTATCAACCCAGTAGGATTTTTCTGGATATATTATTGTTAGGATATCAAATAGAAATATAATATTAATTACATACCTACATACATAACGTCACGCCAGTATCCCTTATGGGGTAGGCAGAACACCAGAGGTTACAACTTACAAGACCATGTGATGTCACGTTTGACAAATTTGGAGGTATTATAAACATGGAAAGAGACTATTGTAGTGACAGGGGGTCAGCCTATCGCCCACAAAAACGCCTTTATAACCTCTGTCCCTTAACTGACTTTTACAGTATGCCCGGGAAGACAAGCAGCATATTCTATGTTTTTCTGTCGCTCCCAGTCCAGCGTGGAAGTCATAATTAATGGTTTTAATTTAGATGATACTCCTAAATATATCATGACGTCAGGCCTAATAACCAAATCTGTACGAATAACTTTGCTAAATATGTTTGACAACAATTTACCTCCAAACCTAGGAGTTCCGAGTTATAGAAATCACAAGTTATTTCGGCCAAGAATAAACCTGTACAGAAATAATGTTATTTACTTCAACATCAGGTAGAGTTAATAAATCTGGATTCAATAGTTTACAAGCTTATCACGAACAGAGCCTGTGGAACTAAATAAAGATATTTTCGTCTCGTTGACATTACGTCATTGAATGCCTAATGAACGATATTCGTGAACTGAATTCATAATAGAGATATTCAGAGTTACCATTGCCTAAAAGTGGATTTAGTAATTAAGCTTTGAGACCCAGGGTCATTACAATTAGAAGTACCATTTAGGTAGTAATTAAATTGCTTGAACTTGAGATTTTCCATTTCAGTAACATTATCACCGTATGTCGTCTCTTAGTTGCTGACAACCTTAGCTTTAACTTTCAATGCATGGTAAACTATAAAACAAAAAGTAGTCAAAGTGAGAGAAAATACTTATAGGTACCATAATTATAAAAGGCACACATTTAGTTTGTGATATTATACACGCGAGTTGAAAATTGCTCTACCGCGTCCAATGGACAGTAGGCTTAGTACACGAAGGCAAAAAAGCTTTATAAAAAAACGTTGTTAATCATTTAAGTACAGAACATGATAACAAAAAAACTTACCTATATGAATTCAAAACGTGTTCAAAATTCGAAGGCTACAAACAGGAAACCGGTTCCAAGTTTGAAATACGCGCCCATATGATCTGGAGAATGATAACATTCGAGCGCCGAAGTTCAGTAGCGATCAAGGTTGGCGCTTCTCACCTCTTTTCTATTTTTGAATTTTATTATAGAATACGTAATTGGCGTTGTTAAATGGATGATGTTCAAATGTTCATGATGATGTTACTGTGGTGGCGCCAAGTAACTGGTTTTGATACTAAATTCCATTTTTGAAAGTGATATTTAGAAACCGGTTGTAGAATTTATGCATAGAGGACTGTTAGATTATAAATTATATGATGGTGGAGTATATTTTTGATACCCGTGTAGGTTTTTCTGTTTAAAAGTATCTGGGAAGGAACTGGACGAGGCCAGTAATACTTAGGTACATTATAACTGGAGCAATTGACATTTATCATTTACGAGTTCGCTAATGCGAAAATCTGTCACCGATGCTCAAGCATATTCGGTTTTTAAATCTGGCGCCATATTTATGCGTTATATTTGTGGTATATACTTACTGCCAAAGGTATTGCATATTTAACGACAATGGCCGAGTTAGCCCGAAAAAACACGAAGGTTGTTTGTTTACCATCTAACGATAGGTGGAATACTAAAGGGTCGGTACTACAGAAAGGACGTAAACAAAAACAAGGAAATTTTGAGGTTAGAGTGTGTGATTGGTTCATAAACATCTTCAATTCTCTTTTTGTAAAGCGAAGGGAAGAAAGGTTTTATTCATGTTACCTGATGGAAAGTGACGATGCCAATTAGATTTCACGAGTACACCCATCTATGAGATACCTATATCTTAACACTTTGAAAATTCTCTTTTCGATATTCGCCTGAAATTTGCGAATGCGAATATCAATAAATAGGTACTTAAAATTTAGTCTACATTCCCAAATATTCGTGAATGTGAAATTACATATTCAGTACTTTCCAAGTTGATTCAGTATTTGCTGCTATTTAAATAAAACCTAAAATAAGCTTTGTAGACAAATCTATTTTTAGTTCGTCCGCGAGAGACGGCGCCTAACATTTCTGGATAGGAAGTTATTAGTTTTCCTACATTTTAGCGAAGACATACGGTTAATAAAATCCAGTATTACGCTGAAATGAGGTAAACACTACCCAGTTTTTATTCCGAGATGCTAAAGTTTGATTACGTGCCAAGTTCTCCGTGTCGAATTATTTTTATAGCAAAAATGTGTTAATTCCAGTTATAAACATTGTATTGTTATTTTTACTTAAATGTTTAAAATCCTACTCGTGTTATACAACAGAAAGGTTGTGACGATGTTTGGATTGATTGTGACAGTGTCACGCAATATCTACTGAACTTATTTGGGCGAAATTTGGTTTACAGGTAGATCATATCCTAGTCAATACATAAGAGCACCTTTGTCCTCGTAATATGATCCCGTATGCCGATTTTCATATTTTCTAAGGACTATGCTGTATCGTACTTTGTGTACGATATCGCAGGTTAAGCAACGTTCGGCGTGGTCGGTACTTTGATGGGTGACCACCGACTATTTATTTCACACGACGACTTTCGTGCTTTTGAGGGCACGTTAAGCAGTCGGTTCAGGTGCTTTTATACATTAGTCGTTAGGGTTTGTCAGAAGCCATTTCGGCGTCCTGATAATTCTGACATCCACCAGCCAGAACTGGGCCAGGTTGGTGGATAATGGTCTGAACCTCCTCGTCACCCAGGGGAGAGACTCATAGCCGTCATTATAAAGAGTTGTGATGAAGATACTGTATGTGGCAGTCAGGCGGTTCTCAGTCGAGAAAATAATAGAGTTGGCTCGTGGCACGTGAAGCCATTAGTTTGATTCCCGGCTGAGACATTCTGTCTGAAACCGACTCGGGTCGTAAAGTATACTTATACCACTGACTCATCTTTATTCTAGGACTAGCTATCTAGTAGATAATTTATTTCTAAGTATATTTTTTTGGTTCCGTGTCTCTACATTTTTGTCTTTTGCATCTTTTGTCAGCAAACTCAAAATTACATTTATTTGACAATTACAAATTACTTTCGTT
Source organism: Stenoptilia bipunctidactyla (assembly GCA_944452665.1). NCBI lineage: Eukaryota > Metazoa > Arthropoda > Insecta > Lepidoptera > Pterophoridae > Stenoptilia > Stenoptilia bipunctidactyla. The sequence continues at coordinate 1,651,471 of OX101739.1, forward strand.
CCAATAAATTACTATTTCTGACATATTTGTATAAATCATATTTGTATAAATCTTTAGTGTCAGTGTCTTTTAGTATCCTTGGTATCTTTTTGAGGATAACTCTTGCTGCGCCTGCTACTGTGACCTTCCGATAAGGAATCGATCCGTCGAGTTTTTGCAATACCTACCTACATGTATTTGCCAAGCTGATCAGTAAACGCTTATCTGTATTGAAATAAACTGAAACGAATCTTTATTATGAATATCGTTTGTGAATAGTCAAAATGGTGGGAAATAAGCTATGCAAATTTTAAAGTAATCATTTTAAACGTAACAAAATTCTATTAAGGAAGCTTATTTTATAAATAAATAAAGGTTAACTCTAATTTATCGAGGTTATCATGAGATAATTCTGCTGTAATAGCGCTAATTTAGAACCTTGCGAGCGCAACTCAAAATCGTGCTTAAAATGCTGTGAGTTCGTTAAATTATAGATAAACAAAAATAATCTCACTGTAGGTATAGATATAGCTACAATAATAAACTACTTTACCAACATTTATCTATACTAATATATAAAGCTGAAGAGTTTGTTTTTTTGTTTGTTTGTTTGTTTTGTTTGAACGCGCTAATCTCAAAAACTACAAGTGGGATTTGAAAAATTCTTTTTGCATTTGATAACCCAACTCTTGAGGAAGGTCATCGGCTATATTTTTTTTTTTTTTTTTTTTTTTTTTTTTTTTTTTTTTGTTTTTTTTTTTTTTTTTTTGGTTGGGGGTAGACAGAAAAGTAGCACAAGTTTTGTAAAGCTCCTTTAATTTAATTAAATAAACAAAGAATTATACCATTAAATTACAGTAAATCACTATCATATGATTTGCTAAAGTGCTACATACCAGCTTTCACATTTATTTTCCTACAAATTATACATTGTGTCACATAACCCCACATAAATATTAAACAATGGTGCTCATGCAAGAATTAACCAATTTAAAAGATATTTTTGGTACACGGATGGACGAATTTGAGAGACTCCTTAATGAAACCACTACTGCAGGCCCTCCTTCATCCTTGGCACAAGAATATGCTGCTTTCAAAAAGTTTGTACTTTCTACACTCGGCAGCTTGCAAAGCCAAATACAACTGCTAGCACGAGAATGTGACAGGCTTGACATGCAAGGTCGGATGAATATTTTGTTGCTACATGGTGTTCCGGAAGACAATAACGAAGATCCAATTTCATCAGTAGTTCATCAGTTACAGTCCAAACTCAAACTTGGCTCCATCACCAAATGCAACATAGCTCGCTGCCATCGTTTGGGTCGCCTAAGGGAAGGTAAGCCAAGGCCGTTACTCGTTAAATTTCGTGATCTTGACGTTAAAGAGACGGTCTGGTCGAAGAAAACTCTGTTGAAGGGCACCGGCGTCACCTTATCGGAATTTTTAACCAAGCTTCGACACCAGGCGTTTATAGCGGCTCGCCAGCGTTTCGGTGTTTCGAAAAGCTGGACCCATGCTGGCTATGTGTATGTTCTGGGTCCCAATGATGTACGACATAGGATTGTTGTTGAGTCCGACCTATTGCAAATTCCGGAAATTGGAGCAGAGCCCACTGTTAGCTCGCTAGCTCAAACCTCGAAGCCGACAACACCAAAGGCAGCAACGAACACGAGAAGGCGAATTGTAAAAAAATAAACGTAGCCTAGTTTTACTTTCATTATTATTACTACGATGATATGTTAGTTGTTACGTCATTTTATTGAATGTTTACTTATCATATTTTTCACTGACAGATCTCACTTATCTGACAACAAATGACGTTTACGGTCTGATTGACAAAGCGCCGTGTTTGTGTTGTGCGTTCAAAACTTATATTAGTTTGAGAAGTCCCGTTCCATGTTTGTCTCAACGCAACGTAATAATTTGTACTTATGTTTAAAGTTTAATTTTTGTTTGTTTTTGTTATATTTTAATTTGCTTATTTAATGCTGGTGGGTCGTACCCTTTTAATTTTAAGCTACTTAAGCTAGTTTTGTTTTCTGTTATTTTATATATATTATTATTTTATATAGATTATATATATTATCTTATTTATTTAATTCTTATTATTTATATTTATGTATAAATGAATACTTCAATTGATAATGAAAACAATGGGGTTGATAATTGTTTATCGCCGGACTTTGAATCATGTTCCTCGTCGGAGTTAGACAGCAGCGGAAGTTTTTACAGTACTTCAGTTCCTCTTGCATCCCAAATAGAGTCAGAATTCTCAGGATTACTGAAAAATTTCAATGTCTTACATCTCAATGCGCAGAGTATCCCGGCACACTATCCTGACATGCTGGCATCCTTCGACTATAAGGGTATACATGCCATTCTTATTTCCGAGTCTTGGTTGAAACCCTGTCTCCCATCATCATCTTACTCCTTGCCTGGCTTTCATTTAATACGCAATGATCGCCCTGAGCGCACAGGAGGTGGGGTTGCGATTTATCTGCGGTCACACATCCCATACAAGGTGGTTAATGCATCAACACATTCATCAATCAACTCTGATGAAGCAGAATACCTGTTTATAGAGGTATCTATTGGCGTTAATAAGGTTTTATTAGGTGTTATTTATTGTCCTCCCTCAACACGTCACTATTTCTCATCTTTTGAAAAAACGCTTGAACTTTTAATACCACCGTATGAACATATTATACTTATGGGTGATTTTAACACCTGCCTGTTAAAAAATGACAACCGATCCTGCACTCTACGTTCACTTATAAACTCATGTAACATGCATATTTTACCTTCAGCAGCAACTCATCACTTCCCTAATTCCACGCCATCACTTCTTGATTTGATGATTGTCTACTCCTTAATCCATGTCCAAAAATTTGGAAAACTGGATGCTGATGCATTTTCTTATCATGATCTCCTCTTTCTATCTTACAAGATTCGCCCTCCAAAATCAAAACCGAGAACCCTTCTGCAGAGAAATTTTGGTGGTATTGATTTAAATAACCTTTTGGAAGATGCTCAAAAACTGGATTGGCACGGGGTCCTAAATGCTGAGACAGTTGACTTACAAGTGGAAAAATTTAACTCTTTGCTTACCCAGCTTTATGACCACCATGCCCCAGTACGACCTGTTAAAATAAAACATCTTCCTGCTCCTTGGTTTTCTGACGACTTAAAGGCACTTATGGCAAGGCGCAATCGTGCACGTTTGCGATACAAAAAAGATCCTACAGAGATCAACAGAGACAGATATCGGCAACTGCGAAATCGATGTAATACAATGTGTAGGGACGCACAACGACGCTATATTCACAACTCCGTTACTAATGAAAATCCAGCTAAGGTCTGGAAGTTTCTTAAAACATTGGGTGTAGGCAAAAATAAACATAATAATATTCCTAGCAACGTCGACATAAATTCATTAAATAATCACTTCTCTTCTACTTGCCGCATGGACGCCTATGATAAGTCCAACACCTTAAACAATATTTCATCTTTGCCTGCCCCATCATTCGACTCTTTTACTTTTTCTCAATTTACTGAACGTGGTGTTAAGAGAGCCATCACATCTGTTACATCCAATGCAGTTGGCTTCGACGGCATTAGCCGTAACATGATTATTCCTCTCCTGGATTTCCTTACTCCCATAATCACTGCTATATTTAATAATTCCGTCCTGTCCAACACTTTTCCTACGCAATGGAAAAACGCTCAGGTGATCCCTCTCCCTAAAAAATCCTCTTCCACACTCTTAAACGATTTTCGCCCCATCTCTATCTTACCTTACCTATCCAAAGTCCTAGAGCGGCTTATACATGAGCAATTAACGCATTTTATTACAAAGAATAATATTCTTAGTAACCACCAGTCAGGCTTTCGGACCGGACATAGCACTACTACAGCTCTGGTTAAAATATCCGATGACATTCGCAAGGCAAAAGAAAATACACAGCTCACAATATTAGCATTACTTGATTTCAGTAATGCTTTTAGCTCAGTCGACTTCGACATTTTACTCCAAATTCTACGGTCTCTTAACATATCTCCATCAGTAATTGATTGGTTTCATACATACCTGCGTGGACGTCGGCAACGTATATACACTGACTATGCTTGTTCTTCTTGGGTCCAACTCGAAGCCGGTGTCCCGCAGGGTGGCGTGTTGTCTCCTCTTCTCTTCTCAATTTTCATAGACTCAATAACTTGTAACCTATCTTCTTCCTACCACATGTATGCAGACGATTTGCAGATATATCGCCATTGCTCTTTCGTAGACCTACCCATGGCCTTAGAAAATATTAACTGTGACCTTGCTAGCATATCTAATTGGAGCAAATCACACGGGCTAACAGTAAATCCCACTAAATCACAAGTCATAATTATTGGCAGTACCAACTTGATTAATCGCTTAAATTTCGACACAATTAATCCTGTAAAATTCAATGGTGTACAGATTTGCTACAGTGACACTGTCAAGAATCTGGGCATTATATTTGACAAGAGTTTTTCCTGGAAGTATCAAGTTGAAGAAGTGAGCAGGAAGATGTTTGCCGTCAATAGTTCCGTAAAACGTTTGCGCAATCTTTTGCCAATACCCACCAAAATCTCAATAGCACACACTCTCTTCTTTCCCGTTCTTGACTATGCCGATGCCAGCTATCTTGACCTTACAGAAGAACTTCTAAATAAACTTGAGCGGCTTCAAAACCTTTGCATACGTTTCATATTTGGTCTTCGTAAATATGACCATGTCTCCGAATACCGTTCTAAACTCAAGTGGCTCCCAATCCGACTTCGCCGGGATACACATATTCTTTCGTTACTGTACCGGGTGCTGTTTAATTCCGCGGGACCGAGTTATCTCAAAGACTTATTTCAATATCGCCATGAGAACCACGACAGAATATTACGATCTGCTGATAATCTCATGCTCAGCACTCCTCTTCATAAGTCCCACTGTTTTAATAATTCATTCTCTGTGAGAGCAGTGTCATTATGGAACAAACTTCCTTATGAAATAAAATCTGCCCCTTCGCTGAACTCGTTTAAATTAAAACTAAAAACACATTATTTATCTTCAGTATAAGATTAAGAGAGTATTCGTTAATTATGTATTATTTTGTGTATTTTATTATATATTATGTATTTGTTTATATATGTTATCATATATAGGTATATTATGTTTTATATCGTTATTTCATTATGTGTTACTTATTTTTATATTATGGGTCGATACGATATACTGACTAAAGTTCACATATTACTGACCTATTTTATAATGTTTCTCTTTTTGTTTTTTTTTTTTTTTTGTGTTTTATTTTTAATTGCTAAATACTTTTGTATAATTTTGTAAAGGTTGTCTGGTAGAGATCGCTCTAGAGCGATAAGACCGCCTTTTGTACCTTTTGTTCCATTTTTTGTATTTCCTATTTTTGTTACTGTACAATAAAGTGTAAATAAATAAATAAATAAATATATTTTATCCCGAAATTCCCATGGGATCAAAAGTTACGCGGGTAAAACCACGCGCGGTGTCTAGTAAGTCATATGTAGTCAATACAGTAAAACGGCATCTAGGTCCTTATGTACCTCCTTTTTTTAGCGAGGAGGAAATCTTGAGAGATATCCATCGTCCCGGGAACGAAAATGGTTTATGTGCGATTTTTACTCACTAAAACCCGACGAGTATAAATAAATAAATATCCGTTTTCATACATATTTTTTCAAAATTGCAATTTTTCAATAATTACTTTATTTTCTATTAAGAGAAACACTAATCATCAAAATATTTTCGTAACTGAGCAAATAATCGAGTAACATATAAAAAAAGAAAAATTTCAAAAATTCCAAATTCATAAAGTTTTATTCATCTTAGGAATTTCACAAAACACTTGATGAAGTCAGTCATCGCATACTTCGGCTTTAACTAGTTGTTGATAGTTGTTGAATAAGATATTACAGTAGACCAAGAGACAAAAAAGCCGGCGGAAAAAAACTCTTGGCATTCTTTTTCAGTCAGAATTATCAAATTAATACAAATAGGTACAGTACAAATTGACCATAACATGAAAAAAAAAACAAACACAAGACAGCTAATTGTGAGAGCCAATGTCATGCCACAATCGAATTGCTTACAAAGTAGGTGCAATGAGCTATGGATGCACAATACGAACATGATAAACTGGGACCAGAGTATTTGAACAAGAATGGAATAAAATAGTCATAGTATCATTAGCAAAACGACCTGGCACCGCTAGTAGCACTCGTTCACGAGTATAACGCAAGCACCAGCCATCACCCTCCTCAACCATATTTTAGGGAATAGGGCGACCCGATAAAAGAAACACTAATCATCAAAATTTATTCGTATCTGACTAAATAATCGAGTAACATATAAAAAAAGATAACATACACAGGAATTGCGAACCTCATTTTGAAAGTCAGTTGAAAATCAAATCCTTCCTCGTGGCACTGTAGGTTAAATGCACACAATATTTTAAAAATAAAACGGGACACAGAAATAAATGTTTGTATAATTGTTAATTTACCTATCACGTTTGATACTCCGTGCGCGCTACACGTGACCTAATTGTTTTATTACAAAACATTGTTATGAATATGTAGATAGATAAATTGAGGACCATAACAAACAGCGGTATAAATTATCTTTGTTAATTTACATAAAGGATAATTAAAGTTTATATGTGATGGTTATTAAAACCACAATGAAGGTATAAGGAAAATGTAAATAAATGATCCAGATTTGTCACTAACTACTATGTTCCAAAAGATAATACCTACAGTTTCTCTTGAGTAGCTCTTGAGTCTTGAACAAACTTTTAAAAATTAATATTTAAGTATAGAGTCAGGTTTTAGTTACTAAGTAAATACCATTAATGAGGAGGTTCTCAATTCGTCTGTTTGTTTTTTTTTGTGTCTTTGTTTCACGATATTTCGAACAAATCATGAATTGTTTCATATGACAGAGGATACTTCATAGTTGGTCCCAAATACATTTCATCGAAATCGGTTGAGTACTTCAGTACTTTATTCAAATTTCAAATTTTTGAAAAAATATGTATGATTTCGGAGAATGTTTGCGTTGATGACATTAGGTATAACTGCGCCAAAGTTTTTACGTGAAGTCGGTTTTTTTAATGCTCTTCATTCGTTGATTATCTGTAACTACTTAGACAGTAAATACTCAGCACGGCATTGTAGACTACTTGGCGTCGTGTTGTAAGTGGAAAGATAAATTATGGTAATTATTAGAAGTAAAAAGATAATATCCAACGATAACAGCTTTTATCTTTGTAATAAAAAACACTTTGTTTTCGTCAATTTCGTAATAACCAACTATAGGTTATTTATCCAACTCGATTCAATTATCATATTTTTATGTAAATATTTTTCTTATCTCTTTAATTTAAATGGAACAAGTCATTTGACTGGGTTCTTAATAAAAAACTGCCGAAGATTCAGACTAGTCGCCTAAAAGACTGAGATAAATATTATAAATGTGAAAGTTTGGATGTATGGATGTTTGTTCCTCAATCACGGCTGAACGGCAAAACGGATTTTGATGAAATTTGGCATAGTAATAGTGTACAGTCTGGAATAGCGCATAGGCTACATTTTATCCCGATATTCCCGCGGGATTCGAAATTACGCGGGTGAAACCGCGCGACATAGCTACTATGTCATAAGTACAAATATCAATAACTAGCCACCACGCGCGGTTTTACCCGCGTAACTTTTGATCGCGTGGGAATTTCGGAATAAAATATAGCCTATAACCTTCCTCAAGAGTTGGGCTATCAAATGCAAAAATATTTTTTCAAATCCCACTTGTAGTTTCTGAGATTAGCGCGTTCAAACAAACAAACAAACTAAAAAACAAACTCTTCAGCTTTATATATTAGTATAGATGTGTTTTTTTTTAAAGATACTTTTTTGAAGGTTTGTCTTATAAACGACTATTGAATGAATTTGCACACAGTTAAATGATAAAGAATGAATACGCACGAAAACTTATCATGTAATAATTACATAATATTTAATTATTTATCTTGGCGTTATCTTTGTGTTTTAGTTGGTAAATATAGGAGTTTTGACATCCCAGTCTGTCTGCTAATAAATTACGATTAGTTGAAATAAGTAGTCAAAGGTTGTCCTAAGTTTATACAAATATTGTATCGTTTTTAATGAGTACCTAATCGGATATGCTGCATGTGGTATTTTATCGATCATATTACAATTTATCAATGAATTGTGAATTTTAGCCACAAATGCATTTTATTTAATACAAACGGTATTTTTACAAAAAGTTCATGACTTTACGATTTTATTTATTTATTTATTGCTTTCCATAATAATACAGGTGGTTACAATGATTGGAGTTTATATAATAGTAACATGTAAAATTATGAGCCTAGTTTGGTTATGGAGAGAGTCAATGATATTTTAATTATTGACTCTTTAAATTCTTCCTACTCAGAGATTTTCGGATGATAAAGAATAAATTAATTGATTTGAGGTTTTAAAGATCCCAAAATATCAAATCGAATTCGAATGTGTAACCATGTGATTCCATAAAGATGACATATTATGTAAAGTCAGCCCGTGTGTTGGAGAAGAGGCGATGACATTTAACGACAAGCAAGGATGGATATAAGAGATTTATGAAGAAGTTAACTAGGTACACTCTGAAAGAAGCCTCACTAGGAGAGATTCATTAGTATATCCTAAGTAGAGGGTTTTTATATGCGAACTCAACACCCAAAAAAATCCTGACATATTCGTCGATTAACCTTTCATACAATAAGTTATCGACTATTTAATTTATAAAACCCTTTGACGTTCAGACAGGATTAAACTAATCCTCTCACTTATCGCTTGAAAGCGACTGACTGACAGAAAAAAAACAAATGTTAAATCTCACTGTCACCCCGGTGGTGACTTAAAAGTTTACCGAACTATGCGCTCTTCACTTGTCAAGAATGACACATAGTTGCTAAGTAGACTTCACAAAGGCTTTTGTTTCAGTTTATTGTTTCTACGAGTAGTACCTATTCTAGTCTTCGTGTACTTAATTTCATTCTTCGTACAGTAATAAGAACTTTTGTCATTTACTCATATCAATTTTAATGGAGGAATGTGAATTACAAAGGGCAGTTTTACGAGTTAAATTACAATGATTTTCAGTGTTAGTGCCAAAAGAAATAAAGTATTTAGTCCACGCTCTACTGTATTTGTTTGGGAAAAAATAATTCTGCTGACATAATTCTTGTTTGAAGCTGTTTTGCGAGACGCGGCCGCCTGTCAAAATATGCCACTTATATATCTGGTTCTCGACCTTAAATTTAAACTTGCATCCACAATCCAGTCACGATTTTGTCACTGTAACTTTTGTTAAATGATCCTTATCCATTTAAATATATTTAATGATTTTATTAAATAGCTTAAAATGTTACAATATTAAATACGATTAAAATAGTAGTTACAGAAGTTGCAGGCCAAAAGTTAAAGTGATGATGATAAATATATTACGTAGAATTGATAACAGCTTTTGTATTGATATTTAACAATGTTATTTTGTTAAATTGAGATTATTAAATACAAAAGGAAATACGAAACTTCGTCTTTTTATTTCTTTTATAATGAATGAAGAAAAGGTGATTTTTTCACAAATAAGGATAATACAACAATACTTTATTAAATAAAACGTGCCATTTTTAGACACGTTATGACATAATTTCATACAAACGCGATGTTATAATTGCAATGTTCGTTTGACCTCGGAAACTGCCTTGTGGGACTCCTTCCGGCTTGAGACCTTGTCGGAGCTATTGAGCTTATGTCAGAGTATTTATTATAACATGGCTTTATAGGGCAGCTAAATTGTTTCTTTAAATGGTGTAAAATTATGTATCGGTTACTTTTACGACCTCTATGTATCGTAGAGATACGTTGCTTATCACTTTGAGCTGACTAAAATGCCTCACGTTTCTTGTTCAAAATCGACATATCTTAAAAATTTTAAAAAATGAATACTAGAAAAAAATCCTTGACAGTAAAATTGTTAGGGTTTTTCAGAAGCCATTTCGGCGTCCGAAAATTATGTCATCCACCAACCAGCACTGGGCCAACTTGGTATTACCTATAATTTATGGCCTAAACCTCTTTGTCACCAAGGGAAAAGACTCATAGTACTGCAGTGGGCTCAGTACAAAGAGTTATGATAAAGCATAAAATAATCTAGAAGATAATAAGACAAGTTCAGCAGTGTTAGTTTTGTTGCTCATTGTCTGTAAACTGGAAGCTTGAAAGCTGTCCATACAAAATTATGGTGAAGCTGAAATTTTGTTCTTCAGTAGGCCTGGAGTAACATTTTTTATCCGGCTATACTTGGAATAAACTCGGGTCGACCCGCAAAAACAGTTAGCCCATATGATTTAAGTTCACTTATCCTATTGAGTAATGCATAGTGGGTGCTAATTACATACACCAAACTATCTATTTGAAAACGTTTTCAGAATTAAATAATTTACAATCATATCGTGGTGACAATTTTACAAAACGATACGGGCGGTTATATGATAGGGTATTGTTAAACTTGTGAACTGAGTATATTATCTATGTTTACTTTTTATTGCCGGCGTTGGTATAGCCACCCAAGTCTGGATAATGTTTACTCTGATTCAATATAGGTGCGTAGATTGTCCGTGAAAATTGATAAACATTGAATTTTGATCGTGCAAACTAGCAACATGGTGTTTCGCTGCTAGCAACTTATTCGCGTTTCAATTTACATTCTTCTTAATTTGAATATGGGCAGAGTTCTATTTTGACAAACATACATTCCTGGTTTTGTAATGCGTTGCGATTTATGATCTTTATTGTTGTTTGTGTAACAACCTTAATTGGTCAATGTATTGAGTATGAACTTACTTTCTCTCACCTCGACTTGCTGACACCGGTCTCTTGGTTATCAGCTTCAATGTCGTTTGTTGTAGTTGTCAACTCTTGTGCAGCGATAACATATGACCCGGCCACATAGTTCGCGTGATCGGGAAGTGGAATTATTAGAACAAATCAAGAGATTGTCATTATAAGCTAATGTTATTTATTAAATAAGGTTTCCGCGAGTTCTTGATTTGAAACTTAGGAATTGTATTCTTGATTCTTCGCAACTTAAAGGATGCCTCTATATTGTAACCACTTTAAATAAATAAATAAATATAAATAAATATTTCTGACACTCACACAACATTATCTAGCACAAATTAAGTTTCTGAAAGAACTTGTGTTATGGATACTATTTAACTGATATACTTAAGAAATATATAAACATAATATTGAATAAATACATATTTTTTATTAGAAAATAAACTTAAATAAACATATAAACGTCCATGACTTGACGACTAATATCTGTGTTCATCACACAAATATCCGCCGCCGCCGGATTCGAACCCAGGACCTCTGGCATAGAAGGCAATGTATGTTACCTTTACACCAGCCGGTCGCCAGCTTACTGGGGTATCTGGCCTGTTTGAGGGACAAAAAATTTGATTGGGTAATTGAATATGTATGTAACCTTTAGTCTCTCCTGATGATGAAAAAAAACATGGAATGAGCAACAACAAAATAATTTCATTTGAAGCCAAATTCAGGAAGAACCAAAACTTTTGCGGCAATAGCAAATGCATTAAAATAACAGATCTTTTACTTTTGTCCCCAGTGGTATACTGCGACTACAGCGGATCCGGACGAGGGCTGCACTGGATCGAAGACTACATAGTAAGAGAGGTACTGCCGACACATGCCACACAATGTACCGGCCTCTCCTACTGCTCAGGACAGAGCGAGATTTACAGGTCGGTATTGTTTTACTCTTTATTTATGGTATGGTCATGTAACTCTTAGTCCAGGGAAACTGCTTTTAGATGACAAACCTAGTACTTAGACCACATAATTTTGACGACAACTTTGGCGATGGGGTAAAGCTGTCTGCCTCAGACGCCAGTGGTTGCGGGTTCGATTCCCGTACGGAACAGGAAAAAAAAATGTTCCGTGTCTGGGTGTTTATCTATTTATGTATTTATATTCTAGGTTCCCCCCTAGTTCGCTACATGGTATCCCATAACACAAGCTATGCTTACTTTGGGGCTATGTAGTTGGTGTGATTGTCTGGGGATTTTATTATTATTTATTTATTATAATTTTCCTTATAGATAGCTTCCTTTCGAGTAGGTATTGCTTATTATCTATGATTGAAGAGACTTCAAAGTGAGTTCTCAATAACTACAAAGTGAACCAGATATAGGTTATTAAGAGAAACTAATTTATATCAAACTAATTTTAAGGGTCATTTGTAAGGATGAATGTGAGCTACTATTCCAGGATTGACAGATTGAGTTCATACAAAGGAAAACGCAGACTATCACAAAGGGCAATACTTATCCTCAAGTTTTTTTTATTTATTAATGCTTGATTGTGTAGTATAAGAATTTTGAAATACCTAAAAAAATGCAATGATCGGAATATACACGTAGGAAGCCAAGACGACCTACTAGTAAGAGATAAACAATCAAACTTTCACACGATGGTAAATAAGTAAACAGGCAGCACATTATTTAATTTTATTGCCACTTGACCACCTGTCGTATTGAAACATCGTTGGCGTAGATTTAGAACCGGCATGGCGCCTGTTTCATAGGTAGTTACTGAAGTTTACTAGTTCATAAAGGTTAAAACTGGATTTAGTATCGGATACGAAGATGAGACTAGTTTAATTTGGGTAGGCAATACTTTATAAGTAAATAATAAGCAGTTCATGGGGTAATGAAGTCGAGTTTTTGTAAAATATCAATCTGATTTTTCACGACCTTATTTGTTACAACTATAAGCGATTATATTTTGTTCCAAGCATTGACATAATAATATGAAGATGCATTTCGTTATTTTTTACCCGCATGCTTATCTCAAGGTAAAATTAAGGTCAAATCGCATTGAGATACTCATGTCGAGATAAAGGATTATACACCATTTAGAAGTAAATATATACTTTCATAGTTCTTGAGCTAAATGGTTTTAAAAAATATATATCTTAATATACCTACGTATTTGTATTTTTGAGTCCTTATACTACGAGTCTCCTATGTGTCTTTGCTATAAGTTAAGACTGCTAGCTGTATGTTTTTTAGGATTAAATCAAAACGTATTCGTATTGCTTAAGTCTACTTCATATTAAAACATTGCATAAGTTTCTTATTTATGGCCGTATATGGCATGGATAACAAACGTCCCATCTTTATTATTGAAAGAAAAAACAAAACAAAACACTATTCTTATTCCCCAGATCGGAGTCCAAGAACCTAATCCGCGCGGCGGTGGGGGCACTGGACGATGACGTGGTGATTCTCGGTGGCTCGCTGCAGCGGGTGGTGCGCGCGCTGCGGCCTCTGAAGGTGGCGTTGTTCGTGTCATCACGAGAGACCGAGAGACAGTTGGCGCCATGGAAGGAGCTGGATGTGGAGGTAGGTTGCTAAGGTTGACAGGTCAGCTTTAGATTGTAAATTGTAAGTAAACTGTCTCACAAATAAATGTCATACACACTATTACGCATACGCATGATTTCTGAAAGAAGGTTGCTAGCCCGGCAGACCCTTAAGGAACCATTATACTATAAATAGGCCAAGGGCTCCCTCCTACGCCACACTAATCCAGGGGCAGTAGAGTTATTCTTTGCCGACCCTTCACATATAAAGTTATATAATCAGGTCTGAAAATACACGAGAACAAATACTTACTATGATATCAAATGATGATATCAAAGTGATAATCATTTCAGATGTTTAAGATTCATTGCGAGAAAGCCCTGCCTAAACTAGACTTATTTCTACCTATAATCAAGTTAAGGTAGGTGCGCTATAGGGCTAAGCTTTGATTTTTAGAGAAATCTATGAGGCGGGACGCCAATACGGAATAATGCAACATTGAAGTGCAGTAAATCAATTACGAGGCCACCAATAACTATTGCGTCGTTAATACTGACGCCAATTTCTAATAAAATTACTGCTTCTGGCAATGTCACGTTTAACGACTTTATTTAATGGTTTCGTCCAAGTTATGGCGTATTGCGAAGGTCAGGCACGTTTTGTTGATAACGCCAAACACTTAAACTATTGTAGGGGAAATAGGTTGACTACATACTTCTGTTATGGGGATATATGGACCAGGCATAAAGACAGATGATAAAACAGAATCCCTTGTAATTCAGCTGCACTAGCCAATGTTTATTAACTTCTTATCTTATCTATAACGTAAATCAAGATTTTTTTTCTCATTCTCTAATTAGAAAATTCTTTCTTAAATTTCATTTTTAAATTCTTTTTCGTACTTTTACAAACATTGAGCGGTTATTAGATTAATCAGATTAATCAAACTCGGAAAACTTGGCGCTGAGTTGTTTGACAATCCATCATTCTTTTAACACTACTTCTTTTAACTCTGTTTTGTGGAGGGCACATTAAGAGGTCTTTACATTTTTTAAAGAATTTATTTTGGCATTTTGCAATCAGTAAGCCATTTTTACTAGATTACGAGCTTAAACGTCTTACCCGTTAGAGTAGAATTGTGGTCTTTTTATGCGTGCGTTAATTCCAAAAAAACGTAATAAGAAGACGGAAAAAAGAGCCGCAATGACTTTTTTGAGAGTTAATAAATATTATTTTTCTCAGCAATTCAGATAAATACAACTCTATATTTAATTTTTTGATGATCGAACCTGCGATTGAGCTCAGTGACCCATTTGATTAAGATGATCAATTTGATCCTCGGTCTTTGACAGATGAATCAGAATTGCAGTTATTCAATTTTTTTTTATTTTATATTCTAAATTTAAGAAAAAGTTCTGCTAGGTAGTGAGCCTCTTTCGTGGTTCGCTGTGTAACTACCCAGCTGATCATTTTCGACACTAAATTAGTAGAAGCTTCCCAAATCTTCGTGATTAATCTAAATAGTACATTAATCGCAGGTTAAAAAAAAATAAAAATAAAAAGTATAAATGCTGTTCAGAATAGGTCCTATAATCACAAGCCTTCTAGTCTAGAACTAATGAAATCATCAGTTATAGAGTTTAAACTAGGCACTGATTTTACGACCGGCAAATTCCTACTGATACGGACGGCGCAAGTAGGGCTGCATAAACAGTGCGCTGGCGCACGTGACAATTTACGCTGTTTACAACGTTTCAATACTTACTATTGTTTTTGAGTTTCAATGGTCATGGCTGAAGGTTGCTTTGATAAGCCTGAAAGTGATTGAGAATTGGTTTGCCGATTTTTTTTAGTTTGTAATCTTGAGTGGAAGTTTTTTTGGATATGCAATGTTACTTTTACACAACGCGCGTTCCGCTTTTATTGATAATGATTATGATCAACAAATGATATAAACTTTTTGCATTAATTATTGATTTTGTATGTATTTATGAATTTTTACTTGAATTTCTAGTAAATCGTCTTTCGTACCTAACTTATTGAATATGTATTGGTATATTGATAATGCTATTCTATTTATTGTGACAATGTCTCAAGGTTTTAATGGGAAAATTGTTGTTATCACATTATCATCTGTGTTATCTGTGTAATTAGGTATTTCAAATAATTGGATAGCGATGTCTCACAGAACCTGCTTTATTGAATATCTTAGAAAAGGTAGTGCTCTATTACATGGTTCTTTATAGGTCATCGATTGCGGTCATTCGTAGAATTTGTTTAGGTTCAATCTCCGAGCGGGTCTTTGACGACCGGCTGGTGTAGCGGTACCATAAATTGCCTTCTATACCCGAGATCCTGGGTTCGAATCCCGGCGGCGGCGGATATTTGTGTGATAAACACAGATATTAGTCGTCAAGTCATGGATGTTTATATGTTTATTTAAGTTTATTTTAATAAAAAATATGTATTTATTGTATTCAATATGTTTATATATGTCTTAAGTATATCAGTTATCTAGTATCCATAACACAAGTTCTTTAAGAAATCTAATTTGGGCTAGATAATGTTGTGTGAGTGTCACAAATATTTATTATTTATTAATATCAATAATATCATACCTTTTATTTAATTTGAGAGATTATTTTAGTTTACATTTTAATTTTAATTTTGTTCTCTTTTAATTATATGTAATATGGAGTAGGTTTTCCAAATTAAACGGTTTTTTTCTACACCTATCATGATGTAAATGTGAGGCAGAGTGTAGAATAGTAGAACAAAGGAAATTAAAAAGTGTTTAGTACAGAGGAATTTTAAGAGAAAAACCATTGCATTATCAAAACGCTACTAATTCTTACTGAAGTTTGCTATGTGAGAAATAGAAATTCCATCTTACATAATATTGTGAAACGTTGTGTTACAGCAATAAAATTATATTCACTGTTACGAATTTTATATTCAAAAACAACTTATATAAGGAATAAAACACTGAACTCAATGTTTTACAACTTTGAATTTAAAAGAAAAACGTATAACGTAGGAAACAATATCCTAGAGAATAACCAACATTGAAGCTGACTCTAATAAATATCATAAGATACAAGAGAGTCACCATGCCGAAAATTATGGGTAAAGCACACGATTCAATAAGTTATAGAGGACTGAAAATAACATTATTAATTACTACCCAGAAGAATTGTGAAAAACGGGTTAATAAGAATCAAACATAATTTTTATTAAGCGCAGTTTACGAGGTGTGTCAAAATTAATGTTAAATATTGCGTGCTTAAATAATGTTAAAAGATCTCGTAAATTCTAAAAACTTCAGTCGACCACAACAGCACAGTAATAAATACTACAAAAATACGACGTAAATACATACGTTACGTTACAATGACGTAATATTCCCGAATTTCTGACTAAACGGTTTCGTGCGAAGACCTCCTAAACTCCATGTCCTTGAGAAGAGTGGGAGGGAGTTGGATGGGAGGGGGGTTTGGGACCACTACGCAGTTAACATAAAACAACGTTAAGGTACTACGTTGTTTCTTACTTGTGTAGTTAACAATCCTTTCATGTGTTTTTTCGTGAAATAACTCAGGTTAAATTAAGATCAAAACAAATACTGAGCTGTAGTAATAAAACCTCATAATGTTGTTCTAAATATAGTTTGACAAACGAGAAAATTACCTTCGAAGATTTGGATCAAAATAAAAAAAAAACATTATCATTAATCGCAAGAGAAATTTGGATGGTTTTTGAACAACGGATGCACTGATACCAAAGTTATAAAATACGTCTCTTGAACCTACATTGAGCTTACTATAAACCATTTTATAGATAATTACTTTTTAATAGACCTAAAATATATAATACTCAAATTTAAATAAAACAAAGAACTTTATCGATTCGTGTTTTCACAAAAGTTTGTATAGTATGGGGTAGGTTTGTAAGCAACAATTGAAAACTAGCCACTGCCCCAGGACAAGTTTAAATAAATATGTGCCTTGCTAATTTTAAATAAATGTTAAATAGATAAATTAAAATTTGCAAACCGATTCTATACTATACGAACATTCGTAAACATACGAGTCGATAAAGTTCTGTGCTCGCGCTGATAAAAACTATGAGTCAAAAAATAGGTATTATGTACTAACTCTTCGTCGATTTCTATTTCGAAAGGCAATAGAAGCTCCTTAGGTAAACTGATTTGGTGGCTCATCCTCCGTAGATGAACGGCTGTTTTGGCTAATTATGATGTGTGAATTTTTAGCCATGTTAGGTATTCGTCGACCTGTGTGTAAATCACGTAATGGATCTGCGTATGCACATGGAAACAAACTCGCCCAGGGAGTCTTGTAAAGTTTGTAGAGCCTTGCAGTGGGCTCATTACAAAGAGTTGTTGTTACAAGAAGGTATCGGTTGTCGTTCATACGTCTAGGCAGAGAACACTTCTCAACCTTTATCTCTAGTGGATGTCAATCGCTTCATCTACTTACTTAAATATCTGAGGTTAAAAAATACTGTTGTTAGAATTTAATGTTTAGGTCTGGAATATAATTAGGTTAATGGATGTAGGAAATAACAAGGGTTGTGTAGTAGTAAACGATAGAATCTCGTTAAATATGTGTCTATTATAGACACGCGAGCTTTTGGAGGCACGAAAATTATGAGCAACTTTTTGATGTAAACAAGAATAGAAAAACCAAAAAATATGCGTAATTTGAAATAAGTATTCTATAAACTTTATTAACCATATCTGTATAAACGTGTCGTGAATTGCCACATATCCCAGTGACCACCGCTCGGTAAAACGTTTCAACTGCGTGTAGTTCAATTTTGCCGTCAAATACCACCGAAACGGCGGAGATATGTTGATGAGGCTGTCTTTGGCCGATCATACTTATGTGAACAAATTGAATGACACTTAAAAAAAAACAAATGCAAATCGATACAATTTTTCATTACAATATTTTGTAAATTCAAATGACCAGGGTAAGTTTGGATTTTATAAGATAGCATAGTTTGTAAGGTGTATGTAATTAATTCTTTTATATGAAATATGGTTCAGAAATAAAAACTTATTATTATACGACTACTTTGGCGATGGGGTAGCACTGCCTCAGACACCAGTGGCCGCGGATTCGATTCCCGCACGTAACAAAAAAAAAGTGTTCCGTCCGAGTGCCGGGTCTGGGCGTTTATCTCTATATTTATTTATATTCTAGGTTCCCCCCTAATTAGCTACTTGGTATCCCATATCACAAGCTCTGCTTATTTTGGGGCCATGTAGTTGGTGTGGTTATCTGGCGATTAAATTAAATTTAATTATTAATATTTAACTGTAATGTCAGTAAACCATAAAACTAGAAGAAATGATTTCCTTTTTCCTTTTTAAGAATAAAATAATAATTAAATCATAAAAGAAAGAATAAAGATTTTAAAAATTCAATATTGTTTCAGATCATCAAAATCTCAGAAACCAAGGAAGGTTTCATCGACCTCAACAACCTGGAGACCCTTCTTCAACAAAACACTGGAACCGGGAAACGAATGATCGGCTTTTTCCCCGCCGCTTCCAAACTGACAGGAGTCCTTGCTGATGATGTAGCCACAACTCTGCTCCTCCATCAATACGGAGCCTTAGCCTTTTGGGATTACACCCTCGTCGCACCAACCTCAGCGGTGGACATGAACCCTATATTCCCAGGAGTTGAAGAAGACATGGTGAAGAAGGATGCTGTGTTCTTCAATTGTGAGAAGTTTGTGGGCGGAGTTCAGGGGCCTTATGTGGCGGTGGTGAAACGAGATGTCTTCAAGAATAGTCCTGTTTATAGCCATGACGTTGAGGTGAGTTTTAGATGTTCATGTTGTTATCTTGCGTTATCATCATTAGTGTCCTCTTAGACCTTCTCAATTGGATCTCTATGGGTAATGACCTGTAGACCTGTTGTGATTGGCTGTAACCTGCCACGGTGCTGGTGGGTGAATTAAATAGGTGTGTATTTGTAAGGGCACCGAAAGGACTTCTGGTATAATTTACACGATTAAGTTACGAGTATACAACAGGGTTTACGAATCGGTTTGAATTTCGCGGTTATACATTTTGATAGGATGTATGGTGACGCTCGGCTTTAGCTACGAGAAATGTGAATCCTGAAAACATGGGAATATAAGAAAAAAAAACCCTTTTGACCAAGCTTAGTCCTACCTGTGTCGATCTACTAATCTCAGATCAATCCACTCGCAAAATTATCGGCGACATGAACTATCCTCAATCTTGTCTAACTCATTATGTAGAATTTAAGAAAAGCGAATATTTAGAAAAGTGACACCATTTGGCTACTGATATAATACTGACCTAGTTTCCACCGCTATTCCGATATTCGCAAAAATACTGCAACGCTCGTATTTCTCAATGCCAATGCTCCGTTAGTCGTCTTCGGATGGAGGGTGCTTCAGTAAACGATATCTCGAGAAATTTTATCAGAGACAGTCAATATTACATTTTAGCTTAGAGTAAAATAAGGGAAAATAAGAAATACATGCTCAGCGTAGGTGCTACCATATTATCGTCGTTATCGATAATATAATGTACATCATCATCATCATCCACAACTAAGCTATACTAAAGCTCATCTGCTTACGTTAGGTATTAGGCGAAAAATACTCAAATGTTATTAGGTACCTACTCGAAGTTTTTTATTTCTTCTTCAGATTTTCTCTTAAAGTTTTCTAACTTTTTTTCTAGCTACGTTTCGTTTAGTGCTGGTGATATTTTAGCGCGCGCTAGATCCATCAGGCGATAAAAAACATCCAGAACCAAGGATATAATTAATTATAGGAGGATTGATGACTTAATCCTGTAATTTCCCTGATTTATCCTATCTCACTCTTACTCCGTTCCTACACATGCAAAGTTCGATTAGAACCGATTTAATTAAATATAGTATAAGCTATGAAAAATCTCTAAAGTAGATAGGTATAGTATCGACACTGTTAAGTTAAATAAAGTGCATCCGATAGATATTGCATTTCTCCCTACATGGTCAACCTCGACGTGTCCCCGAGTGTATATAAACCGTCATGGCGTCGGTTCTAGGTCGCAACCCAGTCACCGCGACACAAGTAAACACTTTCAAGTAAGTTTTTCTTTTGCATTCTTTGCAATCTATTTCTGGAAGGACGGCAGTATTGTTGTGATCAAATTATGCCGCCGCGTGTTGATTGCGTGACTGACCTACCTTTATTTAGTGCTATAGGTGAAGTAAAAATTGTAAAATTTGTTAATGATGAAGGTATATTTAGAACTTTTTCTTTACGTGCTTCTATTTCGTGAATAAAGAGCGTGACTCTTATTTTACTTTTCAGGTTGTGTGATGGAGATTACTTACTGGTAATAAGTATTAAAGTGAACACTTAAACCCGAGAAACTTTAATGAGTTCGTTTTCTAAGCTAGCGCTTTTGGTATCCAAAACCTGAAAGCTCTCTTTCCGCTGGTTTAGAAAGTTCCAAGCATCCAAAACCGTTTGGAAATTTTAGTGCGATTCTAGTAAATTCGAACAAATAATCATTCCTACTTTTGTATGTTTCATAAATAATGGTTCTAATCACTTCCCATTTTCTAGGAGCTTTCGGAACGATTAGAAGAGTGGAGAAGCACAGAAGCCATCCGTGCGTCCCTGGTCTTCCAACTTCGAGATGCTGTTGGCCTCCAGTATATCACTGAAAGACAGGACAATATCACCAGGTAAGTCATTAGAGAAGAAGGAGATAATTATCGTACGTCTACACTGTTTTTTGAGTCGAAGTAAATTTAAAATGAATGTATTTGTCTTAAAATACAGGTTGCAGGTAGAAGCGATTTGTGAATAACATTAGGCATAACCAGCAGTGTTGTATTCCTTAGTGTATCAGGCAGTCTCATTGGCAGATTGAATACTGCCACTGGAATTTACTATCTTATGCCCAATTTTGGTAAAGCATGTTGCCTAAGAGGATTTCTTAACATCTTTGCTAGTTTTAAATTATGAAAATTGTAACTCACAATAATTAATTAATTTCCACCCCTTCGAAAGTCTCCATCGGAAATCAATAATGGGTCAGGGACTCAATGGTTACAAAAAAATTAAGTAACACATAAACTCATCTACCCTCTTCCACATAAAATAGTACATACTTATTCTATTTAACGAATTGTCGCTTCATTATATTAGCAGACCGTTCATCACAACGATTTCCATTCTTCATAGACCGCGGTGTCAGGTGCTGCACTTATACAGTGCCAATACCTTGTAATTCTGACATCTATCATCCGTGAATAGGCCGATCTTACTTGCATATAGCCCAAATCATGGCTCTATATAGATCTAATTGAATAAAAAATTACAAGATCATATTCAACAAGTAGGTGATTCTTAGGTGATACTTTTGAATAATAATTTATATAATTCTAATGAATATTCAGCTTGGAACAAGTATGGAATGTTGCGTGTTGTTTAGTCTGGGCTTGTCAAAGCTTAAGTACGTTAGACGGGTTACAGTCAGGATTAAAACTCTCAGGGCAAAACTTTAGATAAAAGTTACACATGAAAACGACTAGACAAGAAACAAACGAAACTAGATTACAACCACCATGGTTATTTCTTGAAGCCTGTAAGCAGTGATATAAATAGTTGATTTCGGTCCCGAAAAATATTTGAGTCGCAAAATATGGGATACGACGCTGCCTTGGTGATATTTCGGATACAGTGTAACCATTTTCAAATGCAGTTTTTTCCTATTATGAATGTTATCTATTTCGCAGTATTCCTGATTTTTTAATATTCGTTCATTCATAAATTGCATTAATTTGAGCGTTCTTTTAAACTAGGTAATACTTCGTTTAAATTAACTTTAGAAACGGGATATTTACCATGTTTTTCATTTATTTTGACTTCGTTTACTGGCGATCATATTCAAGTATAATCAAAGGTGAGAAGCTAGGGTAAGATGGGAGCATATAATTAAAGACAGGACCTGTTTAAAATCCCTTTCCATAAAGTAGAGCATAAGATATTTCCTATTTTAGCCACATAACTTGGGCGCACGAGTTGTAGCAATAGTCATTGGAGTCAATACCGAAATTGATCGAATACCCACCATCAGCCGTCAGCAGAAAACCATAGTAAAGTGATCGTCTGTGCTGACAGTACATTTTCAGTATGCTTTTATCACTATTATCTTAGTATTGTTTACAATGTCGACGGAGGTAGCGCGCAATGTGACGCCGGGTAGAACAATGGCTGGTATGTACCTACAAAGGTTTATGTTTGCTGTACTGTCTAGGGTAAAACTCCTAGACGCGGTAGGTTATAAGTCTCACTTATAGTTGTCAAAAAGGGGCTACACATATAGGAAAATGTACAATGGACCTTTGAATATCTGTGGATTAATGAAATAACGCGGTATTCGGAATGTATCACTTTTCATTATAATTTTGTACCTTCAAAGTCAAAGTCAAAAGAATCTTTATTTCGTAAGTATTTAAATACATTTGAAATAAGTCAAATAATTTGCAAATTTAACTGAATCTACCACCACTTCGGAAAGCCGATCTGTTGAGTAGAATTGGCAAAAAACTCAACAGCAATCATGTTTTAAAAATACACAATAACAATTAACAACCGGGAATCCCATTTTCTTGCATCCGGGTATCTTATAGTAAAACTTTTTATATAACACTTATCCTCACATCTATCGAAGGGTTGATTTTAAATATTTTGGAATTTTATTATAAAAGCGTACACATTGACCCATGAACGAGTTGGTGACCTTCTTATTGGTCGTAGTGGAAAATACAGTGGTCTTCATCATACCAGTCCCTTTATATGAGCCCACTGCATGGCCAAGAGTCTATATTTCCCCTAGTGATCAGGAATTAACTATCAAGCAGGCCAAGTGTTGGTTGGTGGATGTCAAAATGTTTGAAGTGAGCGCCGAGCTTTACTTAACCCGGCATATCCAATGATATACAGTCTCTTTTTCCCTTTTTAGGCTTTTTTTAAACCTTTGGGTTTAGGCCTCCTTCATGCCACGCCAGTTCTTTCCCGCACTTTATCCCGTGCGTCGTCATCCCAACGCATCTTGGGTCTTCCCTGAGGATGCTTTTCCACTGGAATAAACACAGGAGCCACTTAACCCTCAAAGCGAGACTTCTAAAAATTAACTTTTTTAATTCAATTAACGCTTCTAAACTGAGGAACGCCATCGCGATGTAGTCACAGGTATAATTATTTAATTGAACCGATAATTTCTATCTCAAACTGCTCTTTACTAGAAACTTGGTTTAAAAGCACTTAGGTACGGTGGGATCTTAATTGGGTCAAACGTCAAGAAAATTAAATTAATCAACTATCATAAGTTTTGACGATTCATTTTTTATACAAAAAATTATAAATTGACCAATTGATTGATGGTAGAATGGATTAGTCGACGTTGATCGATAGTTTAGGCGAACGTTTGCCGATCAAATTGACGACGTTCTTAAAAAGGGCCTAGTCAAAAGTACCCGTAACGTGGAGGAATCGAAAGAGGTATGTCTGGATCGAAGCAATTGGTGTTCTGTCTCTGCCTACCCCAAAGGGAGACAGGCGTGAGGTTATGTATGTATGTATATATTTGCGGTTACGGCTATTATGTATTCTGTGGTTACGTTAACAACTCTGAAACATACCGAACGTAAACTTGACTTTAACAACAGGAAAATAAATATGCACATGGTTATGTCAACGACACATCGTTAACGCCAAACTGTTTGCTATACATCCACCAACATTCCAAACAAATCATATTTGGCGTTCAGCGTTCTTAACTCTATCGTCATAGAGTTCATAATAAATAGTTAATAGGTACTGAATATTGTGTCTTGTCAACGGTTTAACGAAATTATGTGTGAAGAGTAATACAATTATTGTATGGTTATAAGCATCGTTATTTATACTTGTATATTTTATTGGACACGAGTAGTGAAATAAATGTTTCCTACTTTGTAAGTAATTATTTATTAATGCTGTCTGTTTTCCTGCCCACTCCTATAGTCCTGGTATACTACTTAGTAACAGCTATGTATGTGGAACGCAAAAATCATCTTTATCATACCATGCTTAAAGCAATAAATGGTTTGATTTGATCTGGACCTTCTCTTCTCTACATCTTTAAGATTAAGCTCTTTTTGTCTGTATATATCTTCAGTCTTTACTACTTACCACTTTCTTATCCACTGCTTGCGAAATTTTGGAGATTTATAGTGTCGATGTCCTTGATATCTACTCTTGTAATACTATGTTCTCTAATCTTTTAAAACAAATCTATTTCTATATTTTTTTAAGATTCTTTAAGGAAAATTAAACGACCTCACATAAAATTATTGGAGTCGCAAAATCAATGTAATTTTATTATTAATAATTTGTCAAGGTTCTCAAACGCTGTCTGTTCAAATGATTATTTTTGTTTATATGGTGAAACATATGTCCCACAGATGATTCGCAGAGGTTTGCGCAATCAAGCTTATTTCGCGGTACTGATATCATGTTTTTACATACATACATAACTTCACGCCTGTATCCCTTATGGGGTAGGCAGAACACCAGAGGTTATAAGACCATCTGATGTCACGTTTGAAAAAGGAGGTATTATAATGATGGAGAGAGGCTATTGCAGTGACAGGGGATCAGCCTATCTCCCACAAAAACGCCAATAAAACCTCTGTCCCTTAACTGACTTTTACAGTATGCCCGGGATGAGAAGCAGCTGGTACATTCTACGTTTTTCTTTCGCTCCCAGTCCAGCATGGAAGATATCATGTTTTTACTGTTCTATTTTACGGAAACTGCACAAAGTTTTAAATAAATATTCCAATATCACCACCGCATTTTCTAGCCCAATTTAAGATTCTCTTGGAACTTCTGTAACTTGAGAATGAAACACGTACTTGCAAAATTTATAATCACATATTATCATATAATTTATAATCACTCATCATTTTTTTGAAGACAAAGTTTACGTTTTTGTTTACCGTGAACCTATTTATGCTTAGTTTAGCGAATTACTTACCATCAAGTGATATTAGCATCACACGTGGGTAAAAAAACAATATCAAACTGAGCTTTCAAACGATTTCAAAAAAAGAAGGAGGTACTCAATTCGTCTGTATGTTTTTTATGTTTGTTACCTCATTTTGACTGGGTGAACCGATTTTGATGATTCTTGTTTCATATGATAGAGAATTTGAGGATACTACTATTTGGTCCCATATCTTATCGAAATCGATTGAGTACCTCATTAAATTTCAATATTTTTTCAAATATGTGTGAAATCGGAGATCGTTTACCTTGACGACCTTATATTTCAGCCAAAGTTTTGACGTGAAGTCGGTTTTTTAATGCTCTGCACTTGTTGATTATTCAATTCTTTATACACAGTTTATCTGACGATAATTGATGATGAAGCTAAGTGTGGATTTCACCTGCTTAGGAAGGTACTGGATCCTCATAAAATTCTTCCAATTCCATTAAGTAACTTATTGGTGTCACTTGACTACGACAATTTGCCACATAACCCTGAGATAGTAGCATATTCTTAGTGAACCTTACACGCGCTAATTAAAGAGCTTGCTATTGTTCATAGATAAATATGAATTTCAATCAGTAAAACCAATATGTACTTACAACATTTATTGTTAAGTGTGCAAATGAAATGGCGCGGTGACACGTGTTGGTATCGTGGTGACTGTTTCTATGCACAAATGCATCAATCACTATGTAACTGGTGGAAGGTTCTAATCAGTTCTAAGCAGTATACTGGGATACAGCTCTATTACAATTTAGAAGGTAGGCAGGGCCCAACAAAGTAGACCGATGATCAAGGTCGCCGGTTGGTGTAAGTCCGAGTGACTTGAAGAACCTGGGAGAGGCTTTTGTGAAGCAGTGTGAAGCATCTTTACCTCTATATCTATGTCTACGTTTCTATTTACCTCTTTGTCTAATGTATAAATATAATAGTAGATTCCAGAAAGTCACTAACTCGTTCATGGGTCAATGTATACGCTTTTATAATAAAAGTCCAAAAATATTTGATATTAAATAAATAAATAAATAAAATCCCCAGACAATCACAACAACTAAATGGCCCCAAAGTAAGCATAGCTTGTGTTATGGGATACCATGTAGCGAAGTAGGGGGGAACCTAGAATATAAATACATAAATAGATTAACACCCAGACATGGAACTTTTTTTTTTCTTTTTCTGGGCGGGTATCGAACCCGCAACTACTGGCGTCTGAGGCAGACAGGTTTACCCCATCGCTAAAGTGGTCGTTCCCTTCGATAGATATCGATAGATTTAAGGATAAGTGTTGTGCGAAAAAGTCTTATAGTAGACATATTTTTCGATATCCGGATGCAAGATGGGATTCCCTAGCTGAAAATTGTTATTGTGTATTTTTAAAAGATGATTGCTGTTGAGTTTCTTGTTTCTTCTCAACAGATCGACTTTCCGAAGTGGCGGTAGATTTAGTTCAATTTGTAAATTGTTTGATTTATTTCAAGTTTATTTAAATACCTACGAAATAAAGATACTTTTGACAGCGGTCGTCACTCGGCTGATGTTTCTAAGGCACCTTTAGATGGCACCTTTGACCTGCTTCGTTCATCGTCGAAAACCTTGTATTTCGGATAAAATTTCAGTAGTGGAATTAAGACTGGCACCTGGTCATGGTATCTACAGTCTATGGTGATTTTTTGTCATCAGGTAATGGTAAAGTTCGTTCGCTCCCTATTAGAATAATGAGAGGGTGAATAAAAACCTGGATCGACGAAGTTTTTATTCCTTCTCTTGTAGCTGTGACTATGAAATACAAAAGAGTTTTTTCTAATCCGAAGAGAGGTTTCCGAAATAATAAGCATAACAAAAAGCATAATTATATTACTTATATTAGAAGAGATAAGTTTTTAGTTCAACTCTATCGGATGAGGCTTGGACAAATGTTACATGAAATTATTCAGAATGATGATAGCTGTAAACCTTTCTTCAAAAATTACAAAATTCTCAGCCTACCATGCATTTACATACTTGAAGCATGCAAATTCGTCCGAAAACATCCCAAATTGTATAAAAAGCGCGACGAAGCGGAAAGTAAATACACCCTTAGACCCTCCCGGAAAAATTAATTATTACAACCAATGTCCCATTTAAAAATACATTCATCTGGTCCTCTATCTATGACTATAAAACTATTTAATCATTTACCGGAATATATCAAACATGAAACCAATGACAAAAGTTTCACGCTCTTACTAAAACAACTCCTAATAAAAAAATGTTATTACACGACCAATGAATACTTAATTTAATTAGACACAAATGTATAAGTTAGTTGACGAATAATTTTTGTATCTAAACAATATATCTAATTTAAAATGACTACAAATGTCCTCTCCCGCATTGCAATACCTAAATTAGGTGCATAATTTTACTTATTATTATTGTAAATCAACTATTATTATAAACTGCCACCTGTAAAATTATGTTTGCAATAAAGTATTGAGTATTAAGTTCATAGAAAAAGAACTTTATTAAAAAGATCTTTTAGCCGAATATACTGTCTAATTAAAAAAATTGCTCATTAGTCTCGTATCTCGTAGAATGATCTCGAAAGACGCAATTCGTCAGTTTCCCGTTTGGTCTACTTCCCTTGTTGATATTTATCGATGGAAGTGGAACTTCCTATTTGAGTTTGTTTACCCGTTCGATTCCTGGTCGGTGTTTAGGAGAATTAAAACTATGGTTCTAGTTTAGGAAATGGCAGATGCTTGTTATTGAGAAATATGCTTTTTGGATTCAGGGACGCTGGAATTTTTAAGTATGTGGAAATGACTGGCTTATATAAAACTCTTTTCATGCATTACTTTTGGAAATGGTCAGATGACCACGGTGTGTGTCAGGCGCGGTCCCAGGTGGGGGTCACAGAGGACATGACACCCCCCCAAAATCATGAAAAGATGAACCCCTTAATAGAGTAGGAGGAAGAAAAAGATACTTCTGATACAAAAAAATTGTAGTGACCCGCCCCAAAATTCAAATGTGAGCCCCCCCAAAATTTCAGTCTGGGACTGCGCCTGGTGTGTGAAGAACGACGTCGATTATAACGAGATACAATGTCGAATTAAAATGCATAGCAAACTTAAACACTTAAGTAACTCGAGTAAACCTAGTTAACTCTCTCTAACTCAAGGTTTGGTCGAAGAAAATACATACATCCGCCTTTGTACGAGTACACAAAATTACAGTGTTAAATGTGATAATACAGGGTGATTGGTGACAAATTTTAGATACTTCAGGAGAGCACTCTATACTCGATTCTGGTCAAAATTATGTAATAAAAGTAGGTTCTTAATTTTTCACTAGAATTTCCATGAATAAATAAAGTTTTGTTATTATTTAATTTACTTACGCCTGAGTCAATCACGTCACGTTCGCTCGCGGATCGCTGCCAACGCTAGTGTAACCAGGCGTTACGTAATCAATTCTGTAACTTTCGGTAAAGTTTACTCAGTAAATAATAAATATTTAATTTTTGTTACATTTTTCCTCTTCATGTATCGAACTATCACGTCCTTGAATTTTAAAAGTGATCCACCAGTCACCCTGTATAATACCGACATAAATAATAAATAAAGAATGAAAACTATAAGTCAATAAATGTAGACTTAATTTAGTAATTGGAACCGAACAAACAATAAAACTGTAACTTGTGCAAATGTCACGAAAGCAACAACTAGATAGAAAATAGGACAGCGCCAACAAAAGTTTATGTACTGGCACATAATGCAAAAGAAAGTTCTGATAGTCATAAAATTTTGGTACAGTTTTGTACCAGTGTTCTAAGAAACAATGATATAACCATTATGACAGCAGTGACGTTAGACCTACTTGGCAGTGGATCTAGTACATGGTCGATGGTTGCTTCTTATAATTTATGAAGATTGACAAATTAAGTAGAGACTGCATGTGAATGGTTTAAAATAACTACATGTAGTGAGAGTAATTTGACAGAAAATAAGACAGATACTTCAAAGTTTAGCCTGTGCGGGAAAGGTCACGGACTGCGGCACAAGTCTTGTTTTAGCTTATTAGGTTGACTTGGGTTTTCAAAATATTTTATTAAAATATTTTATGAAAGTCTATACCAGCACTAATCATGCTAATTCTTTTACTGTATATTCTACGTATGGTATAGAAGCTAACCCTTAAGTTTTATCTCTCCATTTTGTTACACGTTGTATAATTGCGTCTGTTTGCTTCGCTGTTAAACTGATTAAACGTCGTAGGGGGCTAATGATTATAGTGTTTTTATTGGCTCAGAAGGATAATACGGAATATAATACAGAAGGATAATACTTTTTATGAATAGAAAGGTTCACACCTACTTTCATGAAATGACAAAACCAGCCGAATGAACTAATATCTTAAACAGCACAAAACAACATTTATACCTACTTGGGTAGTCGTGAAATTGTGTGACTGTTTTTACTGTCAGAAAAATATCGATTTGGAACTACTACTAAGTAGTTTGATAATAAATCAAGTTATTCTTAGGTACTGTATAGGGTCGCTCAAACATTAAGCTGTTTTTAAACTTCGGCGTTTAAAAATATTGAAAAACTTTAATTACAGTACAAAAAGAATAATTATGAATTGAAGCTGTTTTCAATCTTTAAAGCGTTATTTCTTCTAAACCAAAAGAGGTATTTTAGTTTTTCTAACTGAAAAACAATGCTTATTTAGTTATCTTTAAACTGTGCATTTTTTATTTTAGAATAAATGGATAAATAAGTATAATACAATGTTTTGACGCTATCAAATCTCATCTTTTATAATTATAATTAATTTCTCTACTAAACATATCATAAAATCGAGTCACACATCGTAAAGTCAAAGTCGGTCAAATTCCGTCAAACATTCTCAAAGTCAACCGGTCTCTAATGTAAGTTAATGTGAAACAAACACAAAACGCGGAGAAAACAAACATGCTTGGAATCGTCACCGATATGACAGATCTGTCGACATCCGTGTTCGGGCGCGTTTCCACTGTCGTTACGGTTAATTTATCGTTAGTTTATCTATCTGTTCCCATTGCAACGACTTTTGTTTGCCAATCCTTTTTATGTTTAGCGACTATCGTGACTACATATTCCCATGGGGTCGAGACGTCATTTTTTCGTTTCACGATAGTCGCTTCATCGTTTGCTCATCAGTAGCAGACTACGCTGATGGTCGCAACAACGACACATCGTGTCATCTATTCCCACTGTAATGACAATCTGTCGTCACAGCAAGAAATAAGTCATAGACGATAGTCAATCGTGACGCTCTATATGCGAACACCTCCATTTAGATATACAGGGACTTTCGTATTGAATGGAATTTCGACAGACCCTTAAGCCACGATACTTAAAACCATACGATTATCTGACGCCACGAAAAAGTGGAAACGCGCCCTTACCGTCTCCGTGCCCTCCAAATACATCAAAAATGGGTCAGCGGGACGGTAGGAGACGGATGGATATAGACAGACTGTTACTATGATAGCTTGATAGACTGAGAACTGTTTTGAAGATGTTATACAGATTAGATTTCGTTTGAAGTTTATGGGCGATTTGTTATCTTTTATTTTAATGATTTGCGACGATTTTCGAGCATATATTTCTACTTTTTAGATTTGACACCTTTGTCAAATTTCGTGAACGGTTTTCACGGGCCTATTTGTAGAAAATCTGAATCAGATTAAAAGAAACAGCTCTTCTTTTAGCAAAATGTTGGGTAAAAAATATTTTATATTCTTTTTGGTGGTTTTCTTTTCGATAAGAATATCTAATTGACGATTTTTACTAAAACTTTGTACTTTTTTAAAACCTCTTTCCTAAACTTATTTTTTATGTTCCTAACACCCTGTACCGCCTTGTTAAATCGGGGCCAAGATGTAGGGAGCTAATCTTTAATCGTGAATTGTTTATGTCCTTTTTCGTTGATATTTAAGTTCAACGTTTTACCAATATAGATTTAACAATGCTAATGAAAGGTTCCTGTTTCAACATAATTTTACTGGTACAATTTCTCTTAAATAACTGAAGGTTGGAGGAAATTGTCTCATAATTATATTATTCTAAATAAGGGTTGAAGGTTGCGACGAAACTCTTGTTCTTGATTGATCACTTGCTGAGTTTGTAAGGTCTCACTTGATTGATATCACCCTTGCATTTCGTGTTAGAATAAATTATTCCTCTGGTTCTGGTCATAAATAATGTTCCAAAAGTTTTCAGTAACAAGTTGCGGTTTATTTGTGGCATTTGTACTTTTAATGCTTATTTGCTTAAAATTTTGTACAATGTATGTTCGCGGCCATGACAGTCAAAATACAGATATCTCTTTTGTAATCCGATCAGTATAAAATACTTGAATGTTTGATTTTCTCTCTGTGACTTTTTTACAGACTCTAACTAAAGTGCTATCTTAATTTATTGTTTTTTTTTTAAATAGTATTATATTGGTTTATAATAGGTAGACTAACTTTGAGGCTACGTATCACATTATGTAATTAAATTTAGGATTTAATTAATATGAAAAATAGTTTGAAGACCATCTGATGAAACATATCTACTCAACTTTTTCTATGAAATACTTAAAAAAATACTTAAACATTTACGTACTTATAGATATTAGTTACGGTTTTTATTAATATTACTTTAATTTTATTTATTGTATTGTAGGTATTAATACGAGAGCCTTGGCAAATTAATCTAGTGTAACTGAGTCGTCTATGTTAGTCATTCAATCCATTTTATATGTAAACAAAGTAATAATTTACAAGCTTATAATATTTATGTTACTATAACTGCCTTCCATGCTTCCTGATGCGTCAATAAATAAAACAACACAAAAATATTGGAAAAAATTCGCGCTAAAGTTATGCATCTGTAAGTTTGAGTGTGCATTTATTTTTTAAACTAGAAAATCGGAATGAAGAATATTGGTTATCTTTAATCGTAAAATTTTAATTTTGACGCAAGTAATTATGGGCATAGCGAGTAATAAATGTTTTTTGCTTTGATTATACATATAGATAATCAAAGGTTTTTTGATGTATTTAAAATATTATTGTACAAAACCCATTTACCCATAATCTACAGGATTGCTAAAAAATCATACACCATTAAAACTTAACATTGTCCAAAAGTAATTTAGAAATTAACGGAATCAGACGCTAAGTGGGTGAAATTACTTAAAACTGTTTTTTTATTTAAATATGTATTTATCTACATTTTAACTCAATATCTTCAAGTGATCTTACTGACTAAACTTACTTCAACTTCAACTTAAAATAATGAATCTTGAAAATTTTACAAAATCATTCCTGAAGCTTTTTATTATAAGCCTATCATTCAATATTTCAACTGGCAACACCAATCCAGTTTATTAATTGAACTAGCAACATAGACAATTCGCAAAGAACATTTGCCGATTCTAAACCCAAGGCTACAGAACGAGGAAGCCGCTCGGCGCTTTGACTTGTAGGCCAGATGGAATGCTTCATGTTTTATGTATTAATCTAATTATTCTGTAATGGCTTGTGAGAAGTTTCTGGACTTCCTAGTGTGTTAGAGACTTTAGCTGTGTTTGGACGCGGTAGAATTCCCTGTAGTATCAGGTCAAATGTAAGACGCTAAGAAATAAAATATTGTTGATCGTGCAAAAGAGAAAGATATCGATAGATCTTTGGGTCTAGGTTTTTGCTGAATTATCAAAAAGATAATAAGTCCTCAGAATGATAAGTTAAAAAGTCAACTAAAACTCGTCACTAAAATTAATGCTACATTAGGAAATAGTTTAACTTTAACAAAAGGAGAGAGCACATAGAATGCAAGAAATTAGAGAAAGAGAGACTGGTAGACAGAGTATTGGATGAATTAACATATGTGTGATGCATCTCATTTACAATCATTTTTTTTGAAAATTATTAAAGAGTGATAGTTTCAAAAGTAATAACAATTTAATCACTGAATACGTTTAAATAATTCTCATTGTTTTCCTTTTTTATTTCTTATATTGGCATTTTTGTGAGCGATAGGCTTTCTCTATCCAATAGTCTCTATCCATTATTATAATACCTCCAAAGTCGAACGTCAAATTGGATGGTCTTGTAAACTCTGGTGTTCTGCTTACCCCATAAGGGATACAGGCGTGAAGTTATGTATGTATATTTTTGTACCGATTACACGACATACATTTCGATTCACAAAGATCCTACAGTTCACATCCTTTTGTCATAAAGCTTGATAATTGCGTAAGGAAAACCAATAATAATTGCATCTTGTAGATATTGAATTAGTGCTAAAGACTTGAGAAATAGTATTCTGATGACATCTATATACTTTATGAAGTAGATGACGCGCTGTAGGTACATTATATGTTCCTTACTGACAATGCCCTTCAGTCCTCAACATATTCAATTCAATGCAATATTTGTATGTATGTATGTTTGTCTGATAACCTGTGACTCCATCCGCCTGCATCATGAATAGGTTCCTGTTTAGGAGAAGATAAGTGGGATGATTGTAGATAAACACTTACGTTGTGGGATAGATATGAGATGTCGACTTTTTGATTTCATTCAAGCGGTAGATGTTATGAAGGATATATTTTTAAGTCTATACAAGACATGTGTAATGAAAGAAAAGGTAAGCTATATAGTCACTCGTGGCAACAGTGTTTAGACCACCTAGACATCGAGTTCAGATGTTCGATATAATTAAATGAAATGAAAAAATAGAAACTGTTTTTGTGTTTTAGAAACGGTCTTTACAGGTTTCATACATACATACATACATAATTTCACGCGTGTATCCCTTATGGGGTGTACAGATCACTAGAGGTTATAAAACCATCTGATGTCACGTTTGACAAATTTGGCAGGCATTATAATGGTGGAGAGAGATTATTGTAGTCATTGCTCACAAAAAAAAAACCTCCAATAAAATCTCTGTCCCTTAACTGACTTTTATAGTATGCCCGTGAGGAGAAGCAGCTAGCCCATTCTATGTTTTTCCTTTACTCCCAGTTTAGCATAGAAGTATAATATTGTCTTAAGTTTTCGCGATTCATACTATTAAATAAAACACTTTTTTAACCGGATTTATCGCGTATATTTATATTTTAAATTTTGACTCGACGTTTCGGTGTCTTTGCAGATCACGCTCCTGTTAAAAAGTGTTTTATTCAATAGCATAGAAGTAGTTTATAGGTTTCATATACGAGTATTATTTAAATTTAATTCTTTTAATCTTAAAAAATAGGACTAATCTCTAATCTAAATCTGGGCAAAAAGACGGAAAAATTCATTGAGCTTATCTGCTGTGATTTGGAATGATACATTCATTTGAGTTCTGAGTTGAGTATTTACTTAATGTTTTATCGTTTTTAAAGTTAAAAAGAAGATTATGCAGGTTTGGCTAAAGGTTAGCATAAACCAAATGATTTACCTATTATGGAGTCACCTACTATGGTTAACCTTGTGCTTTTGACCACGTGTAGAATCGTAAAATAAAAAATATAGCTATAATTGTACTAGCTGAGACGTAAAATTAATATTTCTGCTTAACTAATAAGTTACCGGTTTGGTATCTGAAATGAAGCACCGATGTAATATTTTTTTGATTAAATATTAAAATGACTTTGTGTATGAGTACATTTGTATATGAATTTAATAAAACTTATTATATAATTAAGTCCTTCTTCTTCTTTAAACTTAAGAGCTAAGCTCTTGTCGGTGGAGTAATTCCATTCTTTTCTCCCTTATTAATTACAATAAAAGATAAAAGAGCTTTGAAGAGATTTATCTGTTAACACCTTTACAAGAGTAGAGAGAATACATTTTTAGCAGTATATTTCAAGTTAAATAGATTTATCAAGAATTTATGAACAATAATGGTGGGCTCTAACATCAATACATTCCGGCGGAAAACAAACATCTTATCCATAACTTATCAAGAAAAACAAAATGTAACACTCGATCGTAAAAAGTTTAACAATTAAATTCTATTTTCTTTTAGACAAGTCCTGTCGCACATCAAAACTGTTCCGGAGCTGATTCTCCTGGGCAATGTGCCTCCCACGGTGCGGCGCTTACCCATCTTCTCCCTCATGGTAAAGCATCCTCGTGGAACCTTCCTTCATCATAACTTCGTCTGCGCGGTCCTCAACGACGTCTTCGGTATTCAAGCGAGAGGAGGCTTGAACAACAATCTTAACTACGGATCAGATATTTTGGGCATTGATAATCAATTGTTGAAGGAATATGAAAAATTACTGAATATTGAAGCGTGAGTAGTCTATTGATATGATAAAAGCAAAATAACACATTATTACTACCTTAAAAAGTGAGTCTAAACTAACGCCGTATTGTGATATTTTCAGACAAAAAGAAATAGCTCGGGTGCGTAAACTCAGTGACGTCAAATCTCCAGAAGTACCAATCTATAATGAGCATCTCAGACCAGGATTCTGCAGAATTTCCCTTCCCTTCTTCATGTCTGATACTGAACTGGCTTTTGTCCTCGAAGCGCTCAAGATGGTTGCTACTGAAGGATGGAAAATATTGCCCCAATATGTTGTGAATCACAAGACTGGCCAATGGAGACATCATACAAGCTCTATTTTGAAAGATAGAAAGTCATTATTTTCATTTAGGTATAATGACGGCAAAGTAGTCTGGCATGAAAGAAGAGTTTCTGGTAAGTCCCTGAACCGAAAACAAAGATTACTCTATTACGATTATTTGTTTTAATTTATTTATTTATTTCACAACTTATTTACATACTTGTAATGATTAACATATATTCTCATTAACAAAGTTTTCTTTTTCCTATTTTAGGCCCCGGAATATTTCCCCAAACACATACAGAATGTCTGCAAACTGCAAGAAATTTGTT
This sequence comes from Stenoptilia bipunctidactyla, assembly GCA_944452665.1. Taxonomy (NCBI): domain Eukaryota; kingdom Metazoa; phylum Arthropoda; class Insecta; order Lepidoptera; family Pterophoridae; genus Stenoptilia; species Stenoptilia bipunctidactyla. Next base: position 1,687,986 of record OX101739.1, read on the forward strand.
CAATAGAGCAAGAAAATTAGCCATGAAATGCACAACAGCTGAACCGGAAGTTGGTTTCAATCCAAGAATAGATTACCTGCGATGGTACATGTTGCCAAAAGAAGCTCACGATCTTTTATTAGGAAAGTCTGCAAATGTAAAACATATAGTGCCATTCGATCCATCAGGGTACACTGGGGCCAGAAAGAGCCTAATTCTTGGAAGGTCTGGTGTAACTTCTTCTCCTATATTAGGATATTCACCAAGACATTTCAGTCTTTCAGCTATAGATGACTCTCAAATATTTAGGGCAAAACATAAGCAGAAGTTTTATTCAAGAGAATCTAGTTTAAGAGAAGTACAGAAAGAGGAATCGGCAAACAGCTCTCATCCGGTTCAATTCGCTCTGGGAGAGTCAGTTTCACCTCTGCGACTTGGACCCTCTTTGAAACCCCTATTGATGAGGTCTAGATGCTACAGCTTAGGTTCGGATAGTCCACCAATATATTTAAGCTCTCAAGCGAAAACAAATTTAGGTCTCAAAGAAAAAAGTCCAAGTAATATCGAGGAAAAGTCAAATAGCTTTTGCAACTGTGGTAGTCAAACAGATTTGCAATCCTTGGAAGACACAATGTTGTCCCCCGGAAAACCATATCAATATGGATCGCAGAGCAGCGCTTCAATATCAGATTGTAGTCAAGTAGGAAGGAACTCTCCCACAGCCTCCTTCACATCGCACACGTCGGAGGAACTTCAAGCATATGTCAAGGAAATGACGCGGGAGATCGCAACCGAGATAAAGTCCGAAATAAGAGAAGTTATCTCCAAAGTAGATGACATTCTTGAGAATTCCGATTCACTAGAACAAGCAAATCTCAGCATGAATTCACTTTCTAGTCAAACTGATAGGAATTCTGTCTCAGTAACTGATGTCGCAGAATACCTAATGGGAATGTCGAAAGAAATGGCATCGGAAGTCAAACACGAAATTCGTGAGATGGTTAATCAAGTAGATGTAATGATTTCTCCAGATTGTTCACGGAGAAGCTCCCCACCGCAACGCCGACAGAGAATAGGATCGGGCCCTGAACTAGGCTTAGAATTAAATAGGGCTACACAGATATTAAGGAAATGTCCTACTAGTCCCATATTACCCACTGATTATAATGATGAAGAAGATCGCTTTTGTAAAAGGTCACCGAAAAGTTCACCTCCAAAATCGGCACAATGTACTCCAACGCACGAATCTTCTGGTCCAAATAGCATTTCCTTCTCCAGCGAAACTTCCACCCCGGACACGATAATTCAGGTTGTGACAACGTCACAAAACTCACCTAATTTACCGAAGTCATTAAGCTCAAACAAATTATCAGATGACGAGGCTAGTTGCGGTGACGTCACGTGCAGACATTGTTATATTAAAAAGAGTTGGAGCCAAGTCAATACACTCAGTTCTCAGGATAGCGGGATCAATTTATCTTTTACTGAGTCCGACACTTATATTGATTTCGGTGAGTATCAAGCCTAAACGTGATAAGTGATAACTAGTAGTTCTGAAAGTAAATTGTTTATCGTTCTTTGATCACATATATTCTCAGTCAATGCCATTGAAAATTGAACTTAGATAAGACTGACTCTGTCCAGATTTTCCTTGCTTTTTCTACAACATGAGCAATCACGGATGTAAATTATTAATTTCACAGCAGGAAAATGGCGGACATCTTCAGATCCCACGACGAATAAGGTCAAGAAGCTTCAAGGAAGGCTCCGAATGTGCCAAAAATATGAGAAGAATGAAGTGCCAGATATTATTGAAGGTGTGCCAGTCTGTTCGGAGGATCTCATCCGGCAGACGAAGAGATATAGTGAACAGACCGGGGAGTCCGGGAAAGTGGCCTTCCACATACCTGATGATGGAGAAAGAACAGGGTAAGTTTGAAGGCATGTTGCTATTAAATTATGAAATGAATCATGGAAAGTTAATAAATTAATATTTTAGTATCAAAATTTTAACTATCACGAATATTGGAGTCTTTTATGTAGTTGATATCGTAAAATATTTCGTAGTTTGTAACACAATCTATTTTAGACAGTGACGAATGAGACTTCGGGTTGAACGAACCTAAAAATGATGCAGTTGACTTCCATTGACTTGGCAGTGGACTTGGAGGTTTAATGTAATTAGGTGTATAAAGTTTTTGGCAATAACTCAAAGTATGAAAATGCGTATAGTAAGCGCTCCATCTCTATTTGAGTATTCAAGAATGTTATTTTATAGTTTTAAATTGTATTGTAATTATTCGCAGTTATGTTACACAACGTCCAGCATGAAATAAACGATGACCAATTATATCGTGCAAGCAATTTCATGTGGTTTCTTCCGTGTAGCTTCTGATCCCATACAAATATTTTAGTAAAATTAAGCCCATGTTACTTCTGGAGAATGAAACATTCTAATTGTCATTTTTTGTTTGAAATCAGTCCAGTATTTTTTTAATGTTTTATAATATTAGTTTAGACTCCTTATAATAATAATAGCTATCACATTTATCGCGCTCACTAAATATCTCGAGTTAATTAAAATGGATCATTTTTAGTTCTCATATATTTTCACTGTTTTATCTCTTTAGATCAGTCATCACTCATTACAAATCAATGATCATAAAAGATAGGTGACTAATACCTCGTATAATGCAGAAACATAAGGTCCGTGCAAAGTCCAAAGTACAATACCTGCCATTGTTTTACATATTTATGAATTACAACGTTGACAAACATACAAGACTAAACGTATTATTTTAGTACTGTAAGATGTTTAAAACTTGTCAAAGTGTGCAAGACTTTTATATCTTTTTTTCTGATAAATGAGAAATATAAATATTTTAGGTTTTTACTAGCTGTTACTCATTTCTTCGAAATATCTGGATAAAAAGTGTCATTTGTGTCTCCTAAATGTTAAAAGATAGGTATGTATCTGCCGATTTAGTGATAAAAGGTATCCATAAGCAAAACTTTTTCAAAAGCAAAGGTCAAAACGTGTATATTTTCTATTAATTTGGAGCATGTGCTTCTTCGTTCAGGTGCGTTGTGGTTGTTTACACAACGCTTATTTACGTGACGTAATGTGATGCAAATAACTAGTTGTAACTGGAAATAACTCATGCAGGATTAGCTTAAAATAGCCTTATGTACCAGATCTGAATAAGGGCGATGAATAAGGTGATTAATCCGAACACAACGCGTATCTTGATATGCATCGATCTTGTTAAACTCGTTGCCAGCTTTCGTGCAATTCGTACCAATTTCGTGGTAGACATCATCATAAATCATTGCTTTGAGATTGATTTTTTCAGTAGTGTTTTGAAGAGTCAGAATAGTATATTTCATTACGAGTGCGGAAAGCCTGTCCCTCGGCTGCGCCTCGGCTCGTGCAGACATTTGTCGGAACTCTTTGCAATGACGGTTCCGCACGTGTACTGAACGACTATTTTTAATACAGTTGCGAAAAAATTAAGCAATTTTATAAAATATACAAAATGGCGCCAGCCGTGAAAGATTATAAACAGAGATTTTTTTGTTTACCCATTCTGGGTAGGCAAAGGGAACTATGCCCATACAGCCAAGTCTTTAGTAGATTTTTTGTATTGACATGAAATGAAAATGTATTTAATGAGATAAAATGAAATGAAACCTAACCTAACTCATTGCATCAAATCATTATATCTGATATTGAAACAAATTAGTAGCTTCTTTTCAGAAATATTTGCATGAATTTTTTTTTAGTAAAAACTTTGTGGTTGATTTTTTCTTTTTAATAGACATTATTTGACATTTGGGAAAGAGAACGCACGAGTGCGGAAAAGGTAAAGAATAAGCACAAGTGTGTAATAGCCCACATCCCGAACGTTAAACGTCCCTGCAATACGTCACTTTTTGAGCAACTGTATTAAAAATAACCTTACGTGTTTATTAGCACTTAGCTGCTATTTCGTAAAATCGGAGTCAAATGCGAGCTTAGTCATATGAAAATGCAACTAGAAAATTCAAGAATATTTTCTTAAATATTCCAGATCGACTTCAGTATCAGATTCTAAGCGGTCGAGCAGATCGTCCAATGCGTCTTCCAGCTGTTCAGACAGGTCATCCAGATCAAGTGGCTATGGAACTGACAACCATAGGACTTCGCAGGAAGAAAACTTTTTCGAAAGGAGGTACGTCTTCCGTTGATAGTAGCAGATTTTGAAATATATGTATGTTTGTTTTTATTTGAGACCATCAATGAGAATATACCTAAATGGCAATCTACATTATACATTGGTAACTGTTAGCATTTAAATATGGAAAGAAATAGCCACGGGATTAGGAGCTACGATACTATATCCACCCAAAAGTATTTTTTGGTGACATTGAGCTGACAATTTTATTTGCAAAGTTTTTTTAAATATTATTTCTATTCTACCTTGCGACTCTGTTATTACTAGTTGTAGACTTACATTTTAAAACCTCTGGCGTTGTTTAAACTATTTATGGGGTTCAAGTATCTGCTTGGTCGACTTGTATTCGGCTGGGTGCAGTTGCATAAGTTGAAATCTTTTCAAATTGATATTTTCACTGATTGTGCTGAATAAAACTGAAATAATTCGGTTGTTAGGTTGAATATCTCGATGTTTAATAGCCTAGAGTGAGCACGGGACATAATCAAAGCGAATCAAAATTCGTTCAGTAGTTCCTAGCTTTTTTAAATCTGTAACTAAAGCCACGTCTGATCTCCATATTACCTAATTGTAAGTAAAGATGACGCGTTTGGAAAGGAAAGGGCTCTTCATAAAATACTCCGAACATAAAAATAGGCATACGTTTCCTTTTATAGAGATCATTAGAAATTGTAAAAAATTATGTCAAAAATTAATTTAAACTTTCCAGCGAGTCGGAGTACCGCTCGTTCAAGGACTGCTGGGACGAGCAGGCAGAAGGAGATGACAGCAGTGCTTGCAGTGACAGCTCCCTCACAGACTATACTTTCGATGATGATAACAAGTGGCAGATTCCCACGAAAGCTGTCTGGAAGCCTACTGTTGAAGTAAGTGATACAGAATTATTGAATTATTATTATTATTCATATTGTTCAATCACTAAACTTACTTTTTACTTCAAAATTATCCTTATTTTTTTACAACTCCCTATTGGCTAAGTGGATTTGTCGCGGTTTTTTTTAATAAATTGTACATATATTAGATTTAGATATACTTATATTTTATACAGGTCTTAGGTATTTAGTAATCTTGTACTATTTAAAGTTGCTTGAAATCATTTTTTTTTATAATAATTTTGTACAACTTTACTCTTCGTATTCCTATTCAGAAACCGCAGTCTCGAGTGAAATTTCTAGAAAATCAAGTTGCATAACAATTTTTATTTAATTCAAACTTATCTTGTTTTAAGTAAGTGTAAGTTTTCATTTACTAACAACACCTCTCCTCAGGCGATCGCGGAGTTCGGCATGATATCTGCCGGCGACCGGCTGCTAGTGCTGGTGTCGGGCTCCAGCAGCTCGCTCGCGCTGCTACATACCATGCGCCACTACCAGCTACATGCGCGGGCGAGAGGACTGCACTTCAGTATCGGTTAGTAACGTACACATTTTTCGTAGGTCATCGCATTTGTACGGCTTTTGCTAAATAGTAGCGCTATTTTATTGCGATCGACACTATGATACCATAAATCTTTCAATTCAATATTTCATGTTAATCATAAATATTTTAATTCAATTCAATCAATTGCTAAATTATTTTGAAATCTAGAAATGTAGAACAGTTGTTTCTATAGCTGACGATGAAACAAACTATTATTCTCTAGTAAAACTTTACATTCATAAAAATATATGAGTCAACCATTACAATATAATTGTCTATATTCTGTTTATAAGTTTTTTTTAAATAAGGATAGACGTATGTCTTCCATGATACCTGATAAGTGAACATGAAGGCTAAGGTGGTAGGTACGAGTATATTAACGATTCAGAACCTATATCACTCGACGCTTAAAAGTATCAAGACTATAAATAACTGTTCAGAAAAATGACGTATACAATTCATTCCGAACCTGTACACACAATTTCAACAGCAGACAAGGTTCAGTTTACGACTGTCATATCATAATAAAATGGAAAACTATTTCCTAACTTAGCCAATCATCATCATCATCATCACAACTCTTTGTAATGAGCCCACTGCAGGGCATGAGTCTCTCCTCTGGGTGAAGAGGAGGTATATGCCATTATCCACCAAGCTGGCCCAGTGCTGGGTGGTGGATGCCAGAATTTTTAGGGCGCCTAGATGGCTTCTGACAAACCCTAACGACTACTGTATGCAAGTATACAGCACCCGGGACCGACTGCTTAACGTGCCCTCCGAAGCACGGAAGTCGTCGTGAGATATGAATGGTCGGCGGTCACCCATCCAAGTACCGACCGCGCCGACCGTTGCTTAACCTGTGATATCGTATGATACACACAGTAACCACGGCGCCACGACGACTTCAGTTAACCAATACTTCATGCAATTTGTCTTTTCAATTCCAGGAGCCCTATTTGTCCACGAGTCAAACTCCGACGTGGATCCACTTCACCTCATGGCGTACTGCCGCACGCTGGGAGTCAAGTTCATCTACCAGGACAAGATGGATGATGAGGATGACGATGAAGATGAAGGTAATTATAGCTGTAGCTATAGTGTTTTATAACTGATCGAATCATTCATCACTGTGCAAAAATCCATCTCAACTGCTTCATCCAAGTTGAAACTTGAAAACATTAGAGGTGCAGGATTTTTGTGTTTTTTGGTAAAGTTTCACAATGCAACCCGCACCACAAGCTAATACCTAAACGGGTATCGCTTTAACCAGAAAGGTTACAAAGACCACGGAATAGCTTATATTAAAAAAAGGTTCAATAATAATAACTGGTCCTTACCCAGCTCCGAGGACTGATTTTCTCACAAGCAAATCTAACGACAGTTATCCAGAAGATGGAAGAATGTAACCAGCCACTTCGCTTGGCGTTTGTGGACAAACAGATAGCCTTTGATGTGATCGAGACTTGCTCTAGTTCTTGCAGTGTTGCCGGGAGGACAATCAATGCATCAAAGCATCGATGTGTTTATACAAAAACCCCAACGTCACCAATTCAACGCCTATCTAACTGCAATGTGATCTATCAACGTCAACGGCGATTAAATCGCTTACATAACCGAACAAGTAATTATCGCTGAGACCCTGCATACTTAAAATGCTGGTGTTTTGCCTGCCCCATTAGGGATACTGGCGTGAAGTTATGTGTGTATGTATGAATACTTGAAGCGTTGTGTTCCCCGCAGGTCCCCCGCGGCGCCTGCACCGCTGGGCGCGGCACCGAGTGCGGCGGCGCGCGTACGGCGCGGCGGCGGCGCACGGCTACAGCGCGGTGGCGCCGGCGCAGACGCTGGACCACTGCGCGCGCGCCTTCCTCGCCTCCAGCCTCTACGCCGGCGAGCTCACGGCGCTCAAGGCGCACTACACGCTGCCGTGAGTACTGCTTGCTTTGTTACTAATGTTTTGTGTTGATAATATGTTCTTGAATCCGAAAGTCACCGGACTATATTCCTTTAATTTCTTTTTTATAAATTATGGATGGGACATTTGTCTATAGCAGACCATTGGTTGTGATTGGGTCGGCTGTATTGGAGTGTGTCAGTGAAGGTAAAAACCTCGGCATTATGTTCGACAGACATTTACGATTTGAGGGTCACATTTCGAATCTAGTGCGAGGTTGCTTCTATAGATTAAAAGTGCTATATAAAATTCGTAAGTACTTATCCGAAAAAACTCGTATATATCTCTACGAGTCATTGGTATTATCAAGGCTCAATTACGGCGACTTAGTTTATGGACCTCGGCTATACTATAAAACAAAAAAATATAGTTACATGCGCCTCTGCGCAGACCTCACTGGCGGTAACTGAAAATCGGTGGTTTGCTTAAATGCAAACGTCTCACTGAGTTATCGCCATTTTGCATCAGCATACATTTTTACTGAACAAATTTAATTAACTGAAAAATGTTTACTTTATTTTTTTTTAGATTGTAAGGTTAGGACGTTTGTCTTCCATGCCACCTGATGGAAAGTGCGCATGAAGACTATGGTGTTACACGTCCATCCACGAGAAACCTATTCACTCGACACTTAAAAGTTCCAGGACAGTAGTGGTCAGGAAAAACAGACGCAGGCAGATTGTTCCACACCTTGGCAATCCGTACCAAAAAGGAACTATCGAAGCGTTTTGTTCGACTTCTTGGTATATCCACTATATACGGATGGAAGTTCTGTCTGCGTCTTGTAGTCCGGTGGTAAAAAGGGGTGGGTTCAATTTGGTCAAAAAGAGCACTCGCACACTCACCAAAATGTAGCCGATAAAATACTGTCAAACAAGCAACCTTACGACGATGCTCCAGCGTCTGCAATTTTTTATTTGTAAGGTTGTTGTTATTTATGAGTTTTCGGGCTCTTCGGTCAACAGAGTCTAGCGCTTCGAGCTGGTATTTGGCAGAACCATCCCAAAGGTGACTACAGTACTCCATGCAAGACCTCACTTGGGCTGTGTATAAGTTGAGGAGCCGTTCAGGGCTGAAGTACCGCCGGACCTTCGAGATGATACCCAATTTTTTGGAAGCCGTTTTTGCCATAGACTCAATTTGTTGTCCGAAGTTTAATTTGGACGTTATAGTGACGCCCAAAAGCCCTAGTTGATCGGTGATGGGAACAGATACATTCTGGAAAGTGGGCGTAAGAGTAAAGGTGCTCTTTTTTGCGGAGAATAGACACGCTTGTGTTTTGGAGGCGTTGAATTTGACCAGGTTAGATTCGCCCCAATCGGACACATTCCGCAAGGTCGAATCAACGCGCTCAATCATAGACTCTCTCAAAACCTGGATTTCATGGGCGCTCGTTCGCGCATTGGATATATATCTCTATATATTTTCTTTTATTTTGTGTTTTCTTGTTTTTTTTTGATTTTGTTTATACATGTGTATTTGTGCTTGATTATATGTATGTGTGTTTGATGTGAATAAAATAAATATCTATCTATCTTCCATGACACCTGATGTTAAGTGAACATGAAGACTAAGGTGGTACACGTCCATCCAGGAGAAACCTATTCACTCGACGCTTAAAAGTACTAGGACTATACTGGTCAGGGAAAATAGACGCAGGCAGTTCATTCCAAACCTTGGCGACCCGTATCAAAAAGGAACTGTCAAAACGCTTAGTTTTCGACTTTTCGGAATATCTACCACATACGGATGGAAGTTTTATGCGTCTAGTAGTCCGATGATAAAAGGGTGAGGGTTCAATTTGTTCAAACAGAGCACTCGCGCACTCACCAAATAGTTTCAATATCAATGCAGAAAACAGCGATAACAGTGACTCTGACGATTCATTCCATATATAATTGCTGGATTCAGATTTTGATTACAATGAATAAAAATAATGATTGTATTTTGTTTTTTTAGTTTTAAATCTGATTAAACTAGTTGCGTATCATTTTAATCTCATAAAAAAGTAGGACAGTACCAAATTTGTTATTTTTTAACGATGCTTTTATAAAAAAACTAATCAAGTATCAAGTTTTTTTAATCTATGTATTTCGTATTAGATTTTTTTTAATTCGCCACGTTTTTTCAGTCTCTACTTTCATTAGCCGGACTATATTCCTTTAATTGTTTCAAAATGGAATTATACCATAGTTAGTAACTTACTGAGCCCTCTCTTCCAGGCACGTGTGTGTGGGCAGCGGACGGCGGCTGCGCGTGATTCGCCCGTTCATTTACGTGCGCGGCGCCGCGCTGGCCGCCATGTGCCGCGCACGCGCGCTGCCCGCGTTCGTCACGGCGCCGGACACTAATGAAGAGAATACAGAAAGTGAGGATACACGGTGAGTCATACTACACTTTATACACGGTCACTTTATATAGGTTGAGCACTCTACTTATCCTAAGTTTACAGGACCCATGCCCTTTTTAGGAAGTAGTAACAAACAGTATTATTATTTTTTTGTATTCTTTACTTTTAAGTTACACTGTAATACTTGTTTTACTGTATTAATTTGTATTTAATTTACTGGCAATAAAGTTCTTTTTATATATTATTCGGTATGTCAAAATCAACTCGCCTTTCGGCGGAAAATACCCGACAATAAGACTAGTCGGTCGGGTATCAGGGCAAGAGAGAGAGAAACCGGCGAACGATTCGGGCAGTGCCGAGCAGCACCGCTTTCTGCATGCGTGCTGGAAGCGAACCACCGCCAAATCCCAGCCTTATTATTATTATTACTTTTAAAATTCAAGTACGTGATAGTTTGAGATCATATACAGAGTTGTTTTTTGGTCACCAGCCAAATTTAAATGTTAGTTTCTTTGATACAATATAAACGTACCTGCATATTTATTTTAGCGTCGCTCAGTACAAAAAAGTACAAATATGTAACCACAAACTTTAAAAAAAATATTCGCTGTTGATGAACACGGCATTTCCTTGATTATACTACGATGTTGTACTACAAAATGTGTGTAGTAGCTCGTAGTCATCTTTATTTTAATGGTAATTTAGAGTGACCATGCCTTGATTAATATGTGAGTGGATAATTAATTTCCTTGTAAAAAATAAATACTTTTTTTTTAATCGTTTCTATAAATGATACTTATTGTGTAAAAAAATTTGACTGGTGACTCCCAATCAACCCTGTATAAATAATAAATAAATATCTGACACTCACACAGCATTATCTAGCCCAAATTAAGTTTCTTAAAGAACTTGTGCTATGGATACTAGATAACTGGATATACTTAAGAAATATATAAACATACATATTTAATAAATACATATTTTTTACTAGAATAAATTAAATAAAAATATAAACATCCATGACTTGTTCCTCTGTATGGTCTTCATAACACAGGCCACATACTATCGACCTATGAGGTCTATGGACGGTCGATCGACGACGTTGAGCGGATCTATTGGCATAGTAAAAACTATCGATCGACTGTTCGGTTCGTCCATCGATTAGTGGTCTTATTTTATACTTGGATAAAGATACCAAATAAAATCGATCCGGACTCCATTTACATTTAGTACTTTTGTCCATCAAAATATATTTAAACTTATATTTACTATTTGATTCATCATTATCATCATCACAACTCTTTGTAATGAAACCACTGCAGGGCTATGAGTCTCTCCCCTGGGTGATGAGGAGGTTTTAGGCCATAATCCACCAAGCCGGCCCAGTGCTGGTTGGTGGATGTCAGAATTTTCAGGGCGCCAAAGTAGCTTCTGACAAACCCTAACGACTACTGTATACAAGTATACAGCATCCGGCACCGACTGCTTAACGTGCCCTCCGAAGCACGGACGTCGTCGTGAGAAATGAATGGTCGGCAGTCACCCATCCAAGCACCGACCGTATCAAACGTTGCTTAATCTGTGATATCGTATGATACACACAGTAACCACGGCGCCACGACTATTTTATTATTTATACAGGGTGTGGCGTAATGAGTGGATAATCCTTTACCGACGGTTGGGGGGCATTGCGGCTGTTCGGAAAACGACAATTTGTGTTTAGTAAAAGTGTCACGGTTTCCGAGTTTTTGGGCATTTTTTAAAATTTCAAAAAAGTTAGGCCTTTACCCACTCTTTTAAGTGCCAAATTTACAATACAAAGAATTTTTTCAATTTGTTTTCTCAACAGCATTCAGTGATAGTGGTGCTATCAAATGTAAACTACCAATTTTGTACGATAGCCAAAGTTTTTTTTATTTTTATTTTTAAACGTACAGTTTGTGCAAAGTTAAATTTTTTTCCCTAACTTTGGTACCTCGTGGTGTAAAAAAAATTTACGGTGACATGAGTGCCCAATTGATTAAATAATAGCCTGTTTCATAACGATTCTAAAATGGTATAATTTACGATATTTCTAGCTCTCAATTTAAAAATATTGCATTTAAGGTGAGTCAAGGTCAATTTTCTTAGGAGGTTCTCTTACGCAAAGTTATTACTATTTGTAATAGTTTTAGTTCATCTGCCTTTGTGTTCACAAAACCGACTCCTCCGTCAAGTTGAATAATAATTATAGGAATCATAGCACACCTGCGTTTCCTACTAAAGCTAATGTTTTGGTTTCTTCTTTCATTTAACGAGTAAGAAAGATAAAAAGATAGCGACTCTATTGTTTGTCCTGGGGTACCTACTCTACCTGATTTTAGGGTTCGTTGGCTAACTCCTTGCCTGCGTCAACCCAGTGTGCTATCATACTACTTTCGTGCGCCCGCTTATTTGCTCTGCTTTGGATTAGATTTAATTTACGATTTGGCCTGTGACTTCCGACTTGATTTTCTTTGTGATTTGGACATTAACTTCATCGATTTACTTCTGTGACCTTGGACTTGATTTGCCTAGTGATTTGGACTTGGTGATTTGTTGTTGGGTACCGACTGCAATGTCTCGCAACATACCGTACACTCCGATAGAGTATGCTAAAATGCATTTTATTTACGGTGAATGTTGCGGTAATGCCAGTCAACCTGCAGCACTGTATCGGGAAAGGTTTCCCCATGCACGCCATCCCGATTACAGAGTTTTTATAAGAGTGCATAATGCATACATGGGAGGTCGAATTCTGGGAAGTGGCATCGGTGGTACTAGCTCGGGAGGCCAACTACTATACGTGACGATGAAAGTGTACTCCAAGAGATAGAAGCCGACCCGACCACGTAAGTACGAGCAATTTCCAGACGTACAGGAATATCAACGAGGACGGTGCACAGGATTTTAAGACAGGAGAACTTACACCTATACCATAACGAACCCTAAAATCAGGTAGAGTAGGTACCCCAGGACAAACAATAGAGTCGCTATCTTTTTATCTTTCTTACTCGTTAAATGAAAGAAGAAACCAAAACATTAACTTTAGTAGGAAACGCAGGTGTGCTATGATTCCTATAATTATTATTCAACTTGACGGAGGAGTCGGTTTTGTGAACACAAAGGCAGATGAACTAAAACTATTACAAATAGTAATAGTTTTGCGTAAGAGAACCTCCTAAGAAAATTGACCTTGACTCACCTTAAATGCAATATTTTTAAATAGAGAGCTAGAAATATCGTAAATTATACCATTTTAGAATCGTTATGAAACAGGCTATTATTTAATCAATTGGGCACTCATGTCACCGTACATTTTTTTTACACCACGAGGTACCAAAGTTAGGGAAAAAAATTGAACTTAGCACAAACTGTACGTTTAAAAATAAAAATAAAAAAAACTTTGGCTATCGTACAAAATTGGTAGTTTACGTTTGATAGCACCACTATCACTGAATGCTGTTGAGAAAACAGATTGAGAAAATTCTTTGTATTGTAAATTTGGCACTTAAAAGAGTAGGTAAAGGCCTAACTTTTTTCAAATTTTAAAAAATGCCCAAAACTCGAAAACCGTGACACTTTTACTGAACACAAATTGTCATTTTACGAACAGCCGCACTGCCCCCCAACCGTCGGCAAAGGATTATCCACTCATTACGCCACACCCTGTATATTAGGTAATTTATTAATTATTATTGTCTTAAGTTTTCACAATTCATATTGAAATGAAACTACTTTTTTCTATTATAAATAAATAAATACTTTTTAACCGGATTAATCGCGTGTAATTTATATTTTACATTTTATCTCGACGTTTCGGTGTCAGACCACGGGGTAGATCTGCAAAGACACCGAAACGTCGAGATAAAATGTAAAATATAAATTACACGCGATTAATCCGGTTAAAAAGTAGTTTCATTTATCCATTATTTCTTAGGTCATTTATATATTATTTACCTGTCTACTCCCACAGCGCGTCCCCCCCGGGCGGCTCCCCGGCGCAGTCCCCCGGCTGCCCGGCGCCGGCGCCGCTGGAGGCTGCGCGCGCGCTGCTCGCCCGGCACGAGGCGCTGCACCCCGGCATGTTCGCCAGCCTGAAGACCGCGCTGCACCCGCTTATATGTGCTAGGTGACTCTCATACTTACTCTTCTCCTTTGTAATAAATCATTGACGACCACTTTGGCGATGGGGTACACCTATCCGCCTCAATTGCCAGCGGTTGCGGGTTCGATTCCCGCACGGAACAAGAAAAAAAATAAGGTTCCGGGTCTGGGCGTTTATTTATACAGGGTTGATTTGTAGTCATCAGCCAAATTTTTTTACACAATAAGTATCATTTATAGAAACGCTTTTTGCAAAATCCGCGAACATATTAAGCAAGGCATGATCACTCTAAATTACCATTAAAATTAAGATGACTACGCGCTTCTACAAAACATTTTGTAGTACTACGTCGTAGTATTATAAATGAAAATGCCGCGTCGTAGTAGCTATGTTCATCAACAGTGACTATTTTTTTAAAAGTTTGTGGTTCCATATTTCTACTTTTTTGTACTAAGCGACGCTAAAATAAGTATGCAGATACGTTCATATCGTATCAAAGAAACTAACATTTAAATTTGGCTGATGACTAAAAATCAACCCTGTACCTATATGTATTTATATTCTAGGTTCCCCCCTAGTTCGCTACATGGTATCCCATAACACAAGCTATGCTTACTTTAGGGCTATTTAGTTGGGTGATTGTCTGGGGATTTTATTTTATTTATTTTCACTTACCATCGAGTGAGATTGATATCAAAACCTGAATTAATAAATTTTATTAATATAATAAAAGGATTTAAAAAACGTGATGATATGCATGGCAGTTCAAAATTATTGACAATCAAAACGATGTTCCCCGAATGAAAATGATACCCTATTATAATTTTTCTGTTATCTACAACTAATTATTTTTTATTGCAGAGATATTCAAAAGGATCTCAAAGAACGTCACAGGAAGAAGTCCGTAATTCAAATGAAAAACGGCGTCCCCGTGTACGATTCTGACGAAGGAACAGAGGAGGAACCAGTGCCATAGACAACTGTCAGCGTCAAACTGCCCGCCAAAAGTCTTCGTCGAACTGCTGTCAACGTCAAATAGTTTTTATCCTGGTGTTTAAGATTATTTTTAAGATTTTTCCAGTCTAAATAATGTTTTTTTTATATCCCTAGTGAATTCCTTTAAGGATTTGGCATGTTTGGTTTAGATTTGAGAAATATTTGGAACTTAGGGCCTTAAAATTTGTTGTAGTTTTTTTTGATGCACAAAACGCAGCAGACCAAGCGTTACATTACCTGTCAAATTTCCTCAACCAATTTTAACTTAATGTCGAGGGCATAGAGATCAGATTTAACAGATTTTTAACGCTTGATGTGCCGCTATTGTACCTGAAAAAAAGAAAAAGTATTGTAAAAAAATTGTTGAATAATCTTGGTAGAGTTCTTTATGGCAAGACTCTAAACCAAAAACAAACATTTATTTAACAACTTGACTTGTTCGTGCTGTATTATAGTTTTATTTTGTGAAAAGGATATGTCATTTTGCTAAGGTTCATGACATATCTAAATAATCATAATTTATGGTATATTTGAAAAGGTCCTTATTTCTTAAAGTGTTAACATATGTTAAAGAATTTTAGTTGTTGTACATTGTTATGAACAATGTAGATATACAAAGTGCATTTGTGAGTTTGGCTTGATTTGTAAAAATAATCTCTTATACATTGTGAATTGATTTTTAAATCTTTTAAAAATATAGATTTTAATTCAACACTGTGTACTATTGGTAAATGTTGTAAAATTGAATTTAGAACTCTTGAAGTAAATTAACTGTAAAAGTGATTACGCCATGTTTTTAAAAATGTAACTTTATTGAATTGAATATTTTTGATGAATTAAAATTTACTAAGAGTCAATATAATGTTATTATTAAAAGATAAGTTGTTGAAAATGTATTTTTTCAGTATATAAATGTTGTGTTTGTGAAAGGTTTTACTAGATGTGTGTGTTGTATAAAAACACTTTTGTAAAATAAATCTTTAGATTTAGTGTTACTACTTATATGATTGACAAATATGAGTAGAAATGTAATGGTTGGTTTATAAACCAGTGATCGAATATCTTATTTTTAAAATAAGAAAAAAAAAACGTTATTTTTATAGCCATTATTAATATACCTACTATTTTTTATCAGGCATTGCAATTGGTGTAAGGGTGTAACCATGTAGATCGACATCGATCAATTGGTCTGTTGACACACAAACACATCGCAATGTGTGAGTTTATTTACGAATCGTTTTTCGTTCGCTTTTCAAATTCCCAAATTTATCTGTATGAAACTTTTTCCCTTACATACAAATTTTGACAGAATCGGGTCAAAATCTTTTATATTCTAAAATGTCTGCCATTGTCTGATTTATTTATAAGTTTACTCATTTGATATATTTTTTAAAAATAAATTATTTTATCTATGTTTAGGTTTATTATTTTTATTTAAGTACTTTATTAAAACTAAATATATGTTCGTGAGTTTTTATTAAAGTTTATCCCTAAAATTTTTTATAGTCTATAAGTCATTTTCTTAATAAAATAAGTATTTTCCTTCTTTAAGATACTTTAAGGTTTAAGCTATGTAAGTGCAGTTGAAGCTTCCATGAATTGTATTCATTAAACACCTATCTAGTATCGCGTATAACATGAATAAAGATGTTTTATTGAAAGTCTGTTATTTTATTTTGTTTTCATTTCTTCAGTAGTAAAAGCTAGAGCTATGCGACAATTGATATAAGTAACCTTTTTATTTTTTGTCCCTCCGATACAATGTATCTTGGCATGTAGTGATATAACTTAAGGAGCGGTAACTCTAAACTATCATCGAAGTGCTCCAAATGGGTGGTCGAATCCAAAGGCTAACCAGTTAACCCTACTATTATTTTTACTTTAACAAAATTCACCTTAATTTGTAAAATAAAGAGTTGTAGGGTTATTCGTCGATGAATTATTATATAGTTACCACTCCTAAAGGTTCATTATTATAGTGACATAAAGCTTTAAGACGATATAAGAGACAATTATTCAAAATTGACAGTCACTGAGGTGATTATTATTATACATAGCCCTAATTAAATTATTCAATCTTTGATTCAAAATATTGGATAATTTGGTAAAAAAAATTAAGTATTCAGCACTAAGAGGACGGTCGCTGATGTTCATCCATTCGATGTCGATACAATAGTATTGACTGACGTTCCGTTCCATATGTAAGTGCATTCTAAATTTCTAATTCAGTTTGGATTTAGAAAACATATTTATACGACATTAGCTTGCTATACTTTTATTTTAAACGTTATGTACATAATCCCTAAACCGAGGTATATGTCCTGTGTCAATTTTCCTTGACATTTCGAAAACCTTTGATAGAGTTTCACATGAAATACTTTTCAAAATATTAGAGCGATATGGCATAAGAGGTAAAGCTCTAGAGACGAAGCTATATTAATAAAAGAGAACAATGTGTAGAGGTTTCTCGTCTAAGTTAAAAGTTATCAAAGGCCGGTCAACATTCTTAATCAACAATAGAGGATTACAATAGAGGTGTGGTTAGGACCATTATAAGGACCATTATAATTCTTAGTCTACATTAATGATCTTTCAAAGGATATCAAGACACAAATATTACAATTGAATGTAAAGATAAAATTGACTCTGGAAAAGTAACTAATTCATATTGACAAGACAAAATGCAGCATTTCAGATATATAGGGTCTTTTTAAGAAGATCAAAAAAAAATAGTAGAAGGTTAAGAATGATGCGTGGATTCAATTTAAGAAACAAAAAAATATTACGAAAATTTATATTTTATAATTCTCATAAGTTAAAAACATTTAAGTTTAATCTGTTATTTACGACTAAATAACAAGAAATAAAAGCGTTTTTCCAACTTTTTCTATAAAGAAATACGTCAAGCCCCGATTTTGAACAGTCAGAAAAATTTGGTCACTTAAAAGTATTGTAAAACTTCAATAAAAAAAAATATATAATTTTTTTTGTCTTAAATTGAATCCATGTATTATTCTTAAACTTCTCTTAAAATGTTTTCATCTTCAAAAAAACTACACTGTATTATTCAACTATTCAAAAACTTGGCATTAAATATAATGACATAGAGTTAGAAGTAGTCAAATCAAAAAAAAACTTGATTAGATAAGTAATGTTACTGAAAAGATCATGTAAGCTATGTATTAAAAGTTGACTGGTTTGTACATTTACTAAAACAGATTGTGTAGGTATAGTGCGACCGGTGGGAGTTTGCGTTCCTGACAGCTGTCAAAATCATAGCTTTTGTACCCCTTCAAATCGGAAATAAACTTTATTCAGTGGACATAAGGAGCTGTCAGG
Source organism: Stenoptilia bipunctidactyla (assembly GCA_944452665.1). Classification (NCBI taxonomy): domain Eukaryota; kingdom Metazoa; phylum Arthropoda; class Insecta; order Lepidoptera; family Pterophoridae; genus Stenoptilia; species Stenoptilia bipunctidactyla. The sequence continues at coordinate 1,706,363 of OX101739.1, forward strand.
AACGCATTCTCGCAACGGCCGCACTCTAGCATCAATAGAAGCAGCTAAATACCGTACCATGGATACCTTTTAACCTTCACTAGGTATGGTATTATCGTAGGTCTATGTTGTGGCGCAAAAAGTGCTTAAATTACAAAAAAAATAGTCTCCCAATTTGCAGAGTAGATATTCAGGAATAGTTGCAACATTTTGACACTTCTTTCCCTATATTTATTAAGCTATTGCATAGCTTCTATCGCGGGCCTTGAGCGTGGGGACCGAATCCAGAAATTCCGTAACGAAAAAATCCTAACACCCCCACTCCGACCGGCACAGCGGTGATATTTGAAATAAGTGGTTTTCCTCGTGAGAATAAGCAATTGTTTGAAACGTGTAGTATTTTTATCGTGCCAAGTATCAGTAATTGTTAGCCACTTGCACCACATGTATTATGAGCATTGTGACTCACATCATCTTTCAGCGAAAACATAAAAAGATTTTTTTAATACAGTTGCTCAAAAAGTGGCGTATTGCAGGGACGTGTAGCGTGCGGAAAGTGGGCTTTTACGCACTCGTGCTTTTTCTTTCCCAAGTGTCAAAATAATGTCTATTAAAAAGAAAAAAACCAACCACGAAGTTTTTACTAAAAAAAATTCATAGAAGTTTTAAAGATTCATGCAAATATTTCTGAAAAGAAGCTACTAATTTGTTTCAATATCAGATTTAACGATTTGATTCAATGTGTTAGGTTAGGTTTCATCTCATTACATTTAATTTTCATTACATATTAATAAAAAAAATCTACTAAAGACTTGGCTGTATGGGCATAGTTCCCTTGCCTACCCAGACAGGATGTGTGAAGAAAACAAAAAAATCTTTGCTTATATTCTTTTACGGTTGGCGCCATTTTGTTTATTTTTGAGTTTGTTGTGTTTTTATTATTTTATTAAATTGCTTCATTTTTTCGCAACTGTATTAAAAATAGTCGTTCAGTACACGTGCGGAACCGTCATTGCAACTTGTTCCGACTGTCAACCCTCGCCTTCGGCTGCGCCTCGGCTCGTGTAGACATTTGTCGGAACTCTTTGCAATGACAGGCTTTCCGCACTCGTAATGAAATATACTATTTTTTAAATATGGGTAAACTTGGACTTCTGCAATGCCTTCAATACAGTAGACTTTGACATCCTTTTGCCAATGCTTCAACCTTCTAACATGTCACCATCGACTATTGACTGGTTTCATACTTACTTGCATGGACTCCGGCTACTGACTACTGGCTGAGATGTATGTCTCTACTTCGTGTAACATTAATGCTTGTGTGCCACAATGAGGCGTGTTGTCTCCTATCCTGTTTCATTCGGCAATTCGATAACTCTTATAATCAACGAATGCGGAGCATTAAAAAAACCGACTTCACGTCAAAACTTTGGCTGAGTTGAGAATGTCATCAATGTAAACATTCTCCGAAATCATACATATTTTTTCAAAAGTTTGAAATTTTCAATGAAGTACCTAACCGATTTCGATGAAATTTATATGGGACCAACTTTGAAGTATCCTCTATCATATGAAACAATAATTCAGAAATATCGTGTAACAAAGACACAAAAAAAACATACAGACGAATTGAGAACCTCCTCTTTTTTTGGAAGTCGGTTGAAAACATCGTAACATGTTACAGCGCAAATATAATAAACCAGCAATTTCGACTGCAAACAAGTTGTTTATTTGACAGTTTTTTATGGGGCAAGCGTACGAAGCGCCATAGCTTAGCGTTGTTTCCCCAATTTTAATACCTTTAAAAAATCACGTCAACGCTTGTGTTGATTAAGATAAAAAGTATTAAAAAAATTATTTTGACAACCGTTAGCGATATAAAATCAATAAAACTACAAACTCAGATGAAACTTAAATTTAATAATACATCCAATAACTCTATATTCACGTGTGCGTGATCGCTCCTTATTCCTACTGAGTATTACAAGTACAATGGATACCTCCGCAGTAAAGACAAACCGACGGACAGACAATTTATTAGAACATTAACTTACCATCTATCATTCAATGAAAACCTTACGATATATAATATAATAAGTGCTAAGCTGAAGTTATACAAAGTTACATCCTAAAGGAGTTTAGCAAACATTTATAGACATTTATAAGTTATATAACACCTATTAATTTATAATTATTTATATTTAAATCATAATTTATTTTATTTCATGACGACACAATATTTTTCTCTTTCCTTACCTGCTAGAAATTTTTAGTTTCTTATTATAAATATAGACATAATAAGTCCTACAAAGCATTATGAGTTAAGCTAGATTAAATCTACTTTTTATTTGTCTATGAATCTATAGATTTTACAGTAGTTTAGAGTAGTAGATCATTTAATAAAAGATTAATTGGAATAAAAGGGGATTTGATGGTTTATTTCTTGCCGCCGCAGCATGGCTTGCTACCTGGAAACACAAAAAAAGAGATACATTAACTCAGTGTGCAATTAACAGTATGTTTTCAAATTTCACCGCCCGGCAGAGTGGCAGAGAATGTTGAATATAAAGCCCGTTCCTCCCTAAACTCGTGTTATGTCATCTTTGGTCTTTTCTTCACTTACCACCAGGTGAGATTTTTTTTTTTTTTTTTATAAATGACTAAACCCGCGTTTGACCTCAATCGCGATGGAAATCAAACGCGAGTATAGTCACCAAAACAAAAAAAAACTAAATTTTTGTTTCATAACATCATCACAACACTTTGCAAAGAGCCCTCTGAAGGGCTATGTGTCTCTCCCCTGGGTGACGAGGAGATTTGAAAAGGTGGCGACTGACCTGTAGTATTTTATCGTAATGTAACGCTGAAATGTTGCAGGTCAGTACCTACAGCGACCCGATCTGCTCGCTGCAAGCTCCGCGTGCTCCACTCGGTTGTCGGTATTTTCGCGAATCCCTTTGAGAGTTACATTACACCTTGACTTTAGGTCAGTATAACCCCAAGCACCGTCGCGAGTGCATTGTCAATCGGGTATTACATTTTCGAGGTATTGAGTTTAAGATGAAATGGGACCAGGATAAAACTCTGCTGTTCATTGTAAAATTATAAAGAAATAACTATATGATGGGACCCCTCTGATCAACAGCATTATAATAAAATAGAAAGAGAAGACGTGTGGGTCAACCGCCCTCCAAAGCACGAAAGTCGCCGTGATAAATGAATGGTCGGCTGTTACCCCAAGTACCGACCGCACCGAGCATTGCTTTACCTGCGATATCGATTTATGTTCTGAGGATCCACTGCGCTACAACGGCTTCTAATTGTAAAACAGGATTCCTAATACAATATTAGGGTTTAAAAATATGTACAGGTACCTTCTTTGCCATCGCCGCAGGCGCAGGCGGGGCCGCACGTGCAGGCAGTGCCGCACGCCGCCTTGCCTCCGCCGCACGTATCTGTAGAGCAAACAAAAAATACAATATATTATCATCATCACAACCCTTAGTTATGAGCCCCCTGTAGGGCTGTAAGTCACTCCCCTAGTTGACGAGCAGGTTGATGGCGTAGATCACCGAGCTGGCCCAGCGCCGTAGTGGATGTCTGAATTTTCAGAGCGCCAAAAGGGCTTCTAAATAACCCTACGACTACTGTATACAAGTAGGTATACAGCATCCGGGACCAACTGCTTAACGTACCTATTGTCTTAAGTTTTCACGATTCATAATTTAAATAAAACTACTTTTTAACCGGATTAATCGCGTATAATTTATATTTTACATTTTAACTCGACGTTTCGGTGTCTTTGCAGACCCCGTGGTCACGAGCGACTGATGAATAAAACTACTTTTTAACCGGATTAATCGCGTATAATTTATATTTTACATTTTCTTAAGTTTTCACGATTCATAATTTAAATAAAACTACTTTTTAACCGGATTAATCGCGTATAATTTATATTTTACATTTTAACTCGACGTTTCGGTGTCTTTGCAGACCCCGTGGTCACGAGCGTCGGCAAAGACACCGAAACGTCGAGTTAAAATGTAAAATATAAATTATACGCGATTAATCCGGTTAAAAAGTAGTTTTATTTAAACTGCTTAACGTATCCTCCGGAGCACGGAAGTCACCGTGAGAAAAAAATGGTCGGCGGTCACCCATCCAAGTACCGACCGCGCCGAGCGTTGCTTAACTTGCGATATCGATTTACATACACAGGAACCACTGCGTCACGACAAATTTTAATTTAACTATAATACCTAATAGACTTTGATAACTGTGAGTCTCATGTTTTTGTCATGCTAAAAAATAGATCTATGCATTTTGTACTAATTCATAATTCTAAAGCTTGAAATGATGTCATTTCCCGAGTCTCACCTCAGGGTGACGATGAGGTTTAGGACGAAAACCACCAGGATGACCTTACCTTACTAAGGCCTGAATGCTAATATGCTGCGATCAAAATAAAAGATATCTATATTCATAGTTGGCATAATTTTTCCGACCTATTTAGCAATCATAATTTCAGCCAATTTATACAAAACATTATTCATAAATCATGCATATTCATAAATGCTTCCATGCTGGACTGGGAGCGAAAGAAAAACATAGAATTTGCCAGCCGCTTCTCTTCCCGGGCATACTGTAAAAGTCAGTTAAGGGACCGAGGTGTCATGGGAGGCTTTTTGTGGGCGATAGGCTGACCCCCTGTCACTGCAATAGTCTCTCTTCACTATTATAATGCCTCCAAATTTGTCAAACGTGACATCAGATGGTTTTATAGCCTCTGGTGTTCTGCCTAACCCATACGGGATACAGGCCTGAAGTTATGAATGTTTGTATGTATGTATTCATAAATCACTCCAATGGAGAACATATTAAGATCTGTTTAGTAGGATCCTGGTTTATGAGGTTGTGTACAGACGATGGAGGACTTTGTTGTAGTAGATATTCTCAATATTTGATTGTGTTTTGCCTAAGTTTTGCGAATAAGTATCTCATATTGTAAATTGGGAAGATTTCATATTTTATTTCAAGAAACCGCTCGACTGATTTCAAAAATTGTTTTGCAATTACATTGTTACATTATTCAAGAGGCTACATAGGCAATATTTTAGAAATTCACGTCACTACTGCTAGTGATTAAAATTAATCAATAAAAAAATGGCCTATGACTGGGTTTCTTTCCGGTAGGTATAATTGTATTTAATGCAAATTATTGACGAGGCATAGGGACGGTGTGTCGACTCGACTCATTAAATTTACCTAATGATGTACTTACACAAAGATAGACTGTAAACATACTATGTAAGTAATATCTTAGAGCATAATTCAAATTGCTATGATTTATTGAATATTAATAACAATTAATAATAAAATCCCCAGACAATGACACCAACTACATGGCCCCAAAGTAAGCATAGCTTGTGTTATAGGAGACCATGTAGCGAACTAGGGGGAACCTAGAATATAAATACATAAATATACCTATTACCTAGCTATTTAAAATTACTGTTTCTATTAATACAAAAAAATAAGTTAGAGGATTCTTCCTATAAATGAATTTAGTTCCGAATTTAGTACGGGTTAGTACCGGAGGCACCCAGTTCCCGAGGGACACGTACCGGCGGAGCCCCATTTGTTTTTAATTTGGTAAACTGAGTCAACATTCAATTAAGCTCAAAAGAATGTGTTAAGTATGAATATAAGGTCCTGCTCCTCTGCATGTTTATAAACACTGAATAGCATATTTTAATAACATAAGCGACCCGTTCATTTAATTTTTAAATTTTAAGGGGTGTCGCTGCTAGCTTAAAATAATTAAATACCTACCAAAAAAATCTTAGATGGCCAATCACTTATGAGTGTTTTGGAGTAACATAATTTATTTCAATAGCGTATAAGTTATATATATTTCAATGCTGCATAGAGCATCTTGCGGGATATCGGCGTCGTTGTACCCATTGCTTTGACCGTTATCTGCCGTAACTATCACATTCTAGATTGTTCGATGCATTTCGAATACGAGGTGAGGTTTAATTCTAATTTTATAGTTTGTGACATGAAAGAATTTGAATTTAGAACAATTTATTTTTTTGAATGTAGAGCTGATTTTGTTGTTACGTGGGTAGGTTTTTGTAAGTATTTATGAAAATTTTATGGATAGCAAAAAATTCACGTTTTGAAGAAACATTTAAATTAATTAATAATATTTGATTACTTGTAGGTATGGTCGATAATAATTTAATAACAGTCGTTGATTTTTTAATTTTATTCAGTTACGAGCGTTTACTCGCGACTTCGTACACGCATAAACTCAAAAGTCCTATATTTTCCGTTCCCGTGGGAATTTCGGGAATCCCTTTCATAAAACAACCAATCACTTTTTGAAAAACCTGTATGCCAAGTATCATATCCGTGCACTCAAGGAATAAGATTTTTCATACAAACTAAAATGTCCAATAATTCCCGTTCCCGTGGGAGTTTCGGGAATTCCTTCCTTAGTGCACCCCTACATCACAAAAAAAATGTATGTTCCAAATTTCAGCTCGCTACGCCCAGTAGTTACGGCTGTACATTGTCTGTCAGTCACTCAGTCAGTAACGGAACAGTTTTATATATATTGATATTTGAAAGGTGATTGCTGTTGATTGAATCTATTTTTAGACGTTTGATTTTAAATTTAAGCAGTAGTGGTGTCAATACTTTGTAATTATTTAAATCTTTTTTAATGTAATTCCAATTATCCGCGACGGGATTATTGAGACTTCTAACAATATTATCTAATTTAAACAATTCTTAAATTAAAATCGCGTATAAAAGAAAACTTTAATTATAATAATAACCCTAAAATTAGACTAATAGGAAAACAAACGAAATACACTTAGGTACTTTATTGGGTTTATTAGACAGTGAAGTATAGTGGAAAAGTTATATCAATATAAAAAACTTAATATCTCTTAAGCGACTATTGAATCCAAATTAATGTTTAGTTTTGTATGAACGCTTTACTAACTCTCCAAAAGAAATATCCTTTAATTTATAGATACTTTCATATAAATACGAAGTGACCTTGACCGAGGGTAAACTTGCAAAACAACTGCGTCATCACAGATTTTCAATAAACCAGAATAAACAAAAAGAAATTAATTTGTAAATTGAAAACGCGGATAAAACGACACCTAAATTTTTTAATAGACGTAAATTAGATCGATATAAAAGTAATTTGTCATAAGCCGCAATATAAGATATAAATAAACACGCACGCAAAGCGGCGGAAAAAAAAGAAAACAAAACTTTTTAATCAACAACAGAAATGAGACAGATAAAAAAAGAACAAAATTAAAATTAAATATTTAAAAACAGAACGTACCTTTACACGGTTCGCACGGAGCCGGCATGGTTAGGCAATAGAGAGTGGTCTAGAAAAGTAAAGGATCGGGTGTATAGAGACTTGGTGCGCGCGCATCCACGTACTAGCCAAGTCGTTCGGTGGCGGGTCAATAACTGAGCGCCGTGGGGGAATCAGACGATCGAGCCAGTGAATGATAGGCTGGGAGTCGGGTTTCATAATTATTATATTTTTAAATAAGTCTGTATTTTGGTGTTTCTAAGCTCTTTGAAGATCAATCAAAGGAAAAAGACACATTTTCATACTAAGCTGGATAAATAAATAAAATCCCCAGACAATCTCACCAACTACGTGGCCCCAAAGTAAGCATAGCTTGTGTTATGGGATACCATGTAGTGAACTAGGGGGGAACCTAGAATATAAATACATAAATAGATAAACACCCAGACACGGAGCATTTTTTTTTCTTGTTCCGTGCGGGAATCGAACCCGCAACCACTGGCGTCTGAGGCAGACAGGTTTACCCCATCGCCAAAGTGGTCGCCAAAGTGGTTGGAATGCATCAGAAAATGAAATTAAGAAGCTAGAGCTCCTAGTTCAGTAGCAAATTATCGGTAACGTGGTTTTGCGTTGCACAAGTAGATGAAAGTACACTTATCAGGAAGAAACTGGCTCTTCATTACATATTGCCGGAACACATCACTACCGGAGCGGTGATTTTGGGCAGCAATTTTGTACGAAGGGTGGTAATGTGGTGTCCTACCATCAAGTGGGGTCACTCAGATTAGAAGGCTCTCAAGGATCTCAACACGCTTATCCAAGGGCGCTAGGATTGTTCCAATACACTACACGGCTAAAAGGAGTAATCTATAAATACCATAAATAATTATTAAGCTATTGCATAGCTTCTATCGCGGGCCTTGAGCGTGGGGACCGAATCCAGAAATTCCGTAACGAAAAAAACCTAACACCCCCCACTCCGACCGGCACAGCGGTGATACTTTGATTTCATAACTTTACATGCGGGCTTTAATAAACAATCAGCGCAATCAACTAGGAACTTGTGGAACTTCATATTAGATCAAACATTACTGCATTAATAAAATAAATAAATAATTATAATTGCATAAGTTGATAAACAATGCTAAGCAATAGCTTTACCGCGGCAGTCTCCGAGTGCCACACGTCTTTTTTTCTAATCGGGTTTTATCGCTTTTTTCCCTTTACATCTTTACTCTCGTTTTTCCCCTCAAGACCACATTATCTATAATGACACTAAAACTTCTAATATTTACAATTCAAATTTATTTAAAAACAACGCGCCAACTCCTGGCCTAACCTAAGACAGTCGCGTAACTTAGCGGTGCGCGGTACAATAAAATGATTACAAGCTATAAACAAAAACAACGAATCGCCTCTCCCGCGCCCGCCGCCCGCGACCGGTTCCGCGGTCCCTGCTCTGTGGTGGCCGGGATACTATCTATTGATAGATCATAAAACTGTTGTATTTCTAACAAGAATTTTTAAGAATAAAATTAAATCTCCTTGGCTCTCGTAAACAAAAAATTTTCATGGGTCCTTCTTATAAATCGTTTATTCCCAGAACTTGTAGTAGCTATAACCGACTTCGTCAGAATAACGATATTTTTGCATTAACTCTTCCTAAATTTTCAAGAAACAAAATTGCAACTTTAAAAAAGTGAAATCATCCACATTTATATCCACATTTATAACTCTATTATATTGTATTATTATAATCTATCATACTATTTTCCGAATTTTATTGTTATTGTATAGAATATCATGTATTTTTTCTATCAATTGTAATAAGAATATATTCTGCTCTTAAATGTGTTATTTTACAGTGGAAACTTCATTGGCATATGTAATACTTATTTGTTTAAGTTGTATTATTATTAATGCTATATTGTTGTTATTTATATGTTATGCTGTTTGTTTTCCGAAAATATAAATAAATTAATAAATTAAATCTATACTAATATATAAAGCTGAAGAGTTTGTTTTTTTGTTTGTTTGAACGCGCTAATCTCAGAAACTACAAGTGGGATTTGAAAAATTCTTTTTAAATTTGATAGCCCAACTCTTGAGGAACGTTATAGGCTATATTTTATCCCGAAATTCCCACGGGATCAAAAGTTACGCGGGTAAAACCGCGCGCGGTGGCTAGTGATAGGATATACATAGCTTAAGTGAGCTAGATTACAGAATTGTGATTTTTGTTTTCTATCAGACATAATACCCATATCAAGGGTAATCAAAATAATTTGTGAATGCAGAGCATTAAAAAAGCAACTTTACAAACAGTTTTAAGTCTTTCTCAATTCCTTGGCTGAAGTACATACGTATATTTTCAAAATCTGCAAATTTTCCATAATTACTTTATTATTCGAAGACCGGTTGGTGTAGTGGCCTTCTATTTCAGAGGTTCGAATCCCGGCGGCGTCGGATATTTGTGTGATGAACACAGATATTAGTCGTCAAGTCATGAATGTTTATATGTTTATTTAAGTTAATTCTAATAAAAATATGTATTTATTCAATATGTATGTTTAGATATTTCTTAAGTATATCAGTTATCTAGTATCTACAACACAAGTTCTTTAAGAAACATACATTACATTATATTTCTTAAGTTATCAATGTAGAGAAAATATTGATGAAGTTTTACCTATATAACCAAGCAAATTAAATATAAATACGATATTATATTTACTTAATATCATACTATCCCTTAAATATTACTTCATCGTTCTCCTAAATAGATAAAATTATCCTTTGATGCTGGACTGGGAGCGAAAGAAAAACAACGAATGCGCCAGCTGCTTCTCTTCCCGGGCATACATACTGCTTCTCTTCCCGAAATTTGATAATTGTTAATTATAATATCGGAATTTTATTGTTTGTAATTTGTAATTGACTTTTTTTTATTTGTAAGTGATTGAATTTTTTTATTTGTAATTGACTTTTTTATCTTAAATTATAACATTTTATTATCTTTATAATTTTTACTAGGCTTTTATCGTATTAAATTAACTAATTATTGTCAATTTATTAACTTTTGTTTTTATAAATTATCAAATGTGACTTTATGAAATGCTGTACATACCTAAATATGTGACATATGTACCTATCAGAACTGTTTAGCTAGTAAATAATGAACCTGGAATTAATGTAATACATTTGTTTTTGGTGTGTCATATGAATAAATAAATAAATAAATACTGAAAAAGTCAGTTAAGGTACAAAGGTTAAATTGGCGTTTTTGTGGGCGATAGGCTGACCCATACGGGATACAGGCGTGAAGTTATGTATGTATGTATGTATAAAATTATAACGCAAGCTGATACCTAAGTAGTCTTTAGGGTAAACTTCAATAACCTTATATCATGGCGACCAGACCAATTACTGGGTATTTATGTATTTATATCAAAAATATGTTTTGTAAGACTATGTTAATCTGTCATAGTCATTATCATCATAATCACTCACTCGTCACTCGAGAGCCTTACTGCCCCAATGGACATCCGTTCTGCGAGCTATGTGCCCTGGCCATTACCACTTCAGCTCTGTAATCCTTCTGACTATGTCGGTAACTTTTCGCGTCCGAATCTCCTCATTTCTGATTAAACTCCGAACGAAATTATAGAAATTATAAGAGCCACAGTTAACGCTATCTGTCATAGTGTATGTTCCTTTTTTGTTTTATATTATAGGCACTAGAAATTAAATAAGTGAATTAAACTGACACACCGGCTATGTGGCCCCAAATTCAGTTTACATAAGCACAAGCAACACAAGGGGATATCCTAAAATATACTCATTCGAATAACGGTGAAGAAAAGTTAATTTCCTAAACTTGTCTGTCTGGGAACCCAGGAACTCTTACAATTCAGGCTAAACTCGCGAACAGTGTACCATGGAAACTGTCTATTAATGAAGATGTCGTTTCTACATACCCCCTGTATGGTACATACAGTTAAAGGTCCACGCAACGAACTATACAAACCTATTTATATTTCATAATCCTAGTAATCTAAAGTACATAGGTATATCTAAAAAGTCGAGTATCATTAAATGGTGAATGGACCGCGGCGTGCGCTGGAGTCGACGACCCGCGCTCCGCCGCGCCATCCGCAAGTTGTAATGACTCAGCGCAGATAAAAACACGCAGAAAAACGATCTGCTTAGAGATCTGCGGTTGAGGTGGGACCGTAGATTAGTGGAAAGGTTTATTTGATGTATTCTGCTTATAAGTATTAGAAGTTAGATTTGTGGAAAGGTTTATTTGAAAAACCCTAGTTATATTATTAAGCTATTGCATAGCTTCTATGGCGGGCCTTGAGCGTGGGGACCGAATCCAGAAATTCCGTAACGAAAAAAACCTAACACCCTAACTCTCCGACCGGCACAGCGGTGATACTTTGATTTCATAACTTTACATGTGGGCTTTAATAAACAATCAGCGCCATCTACTAGGAACTTGTGGAACTTCATCCATATATATAAAACTGTTCCGTTACTGACTGAGTGACTGAGTGAATGAGTGACTGACAGACAACGTACAGCCGTAACTACTGGGCGTAGAGAGCTGAAATTTGGAACATACATTCTTTAGGGGATGTAGGGGTGCACTAAGGAAGGAATTCCCGAAATTCCCACGGGAACGGGAAATATAGGACTTTTTAGTTTGTATGAAAAATCTTATTCCTTGAGTGCACCGATGTCAAACTTGGTGTAAAGGTTTTTCAATATGTGTCTGGTTGTGTTATGACAGGAATTCCCGAAATTCCCACGGGAACGGGAAATATACGATGTTTTAGTTTGTATGAAAAAATTGCTTCATGCCAAGTATCACATCCTTGAGTGCACGGATGTGATACTTGGCATGAAGGTTCTTCAAAGAGTGCCTGTTTGTGCTATGAAAGTAATTCTCGAAATTCCCACGAGAACAGGAAATATATGATTTATAGTTTGTATGAAAAAAAATATTCCATGAGTGCACAGATGTGATACTTAGTATAAAGGTTCCTCAGTGAGTAACTGTTTGTGTTGTGAAAGAAGTTCCTGATATTAATAAGATATTCCTAGAAAAAATTATTTCTTCAGTGCATGGGTGTAATACTTGGCATAGAGGTTCTTCAATGACTGGTTGTGTTAAATATAAACAATGTTTATGCGCGTACGAAGTTGCGGGCAAAAGCTAGTATTAGATAAAACATTACTGCTTTAATAAAATAAATAAATAATTATAATTGCATAAGTTGATAAAAAATGCTATGCAATAGCTTTACCGCGGCAGTCTCCGAGTGCCACACGTCTTTTTATTGGTTAGTTTCTTTTTAAAGTGAAACACCAACCATGTAGCTTTTTGTATTATGAAGACCAGCAAAACTAGAGAGTGTGCATCCAGAACTGAGTCAGTTTGGAAAAGTACGTTTCTAATTCTGAAGGAGGCAGTTAATAGGTTTGTTAATAATTCACGTTAATGAATCGATTAAGACGAAGATGTGATGATGAGGTCTCACTACTTTTTTTTTTACATTGTAAGGATAGGACGTTTGTTTTCCATGCCACCTGATGGAAAGTGCGCATGAAGACTATGGTGTCACACGTCCATCCACCAGAAACCTATTCACTCGACACTTAAAAGTTCCAGGACTGTAGTGGTCAGGAAAAACAGACGCAGGCAGATTGTTTCACTCCTTGGCAATCCGTACCAAAAAGGAACTATCGAAGCGTTTTGTTCGACTTCTTGGTAAATCCACTATATAGGGATGGAAGTTCTGTCTGCGTCTGGTAGTCCGGTGGTAAAAAGGGGTGGGTTCAATTTGGTCAAAAAGAGCACTCGCACACTCACCAAAATGTAGCCGATAAAATACTGTCAAACAAGCAACCTTACGACGATGCTCCAGCGTCTGCAATTTTTTATTTGTAAGGTTGTTGTTATTTATGATTTTACGGGCTCTTCGGTCAACAGAGTCACTTGGAGAAACTGTGTGAAAGCACTGTATTGCCTGCCGGAAGAAAATGTTTAAATAACTTCACGCCTGTATCCCTTATAGGCAGCACACCTCAGGCTATAAAACCATCTGATGCCACATTTGATTTTGGAGGTATTTAGGAGTGGCCTATCGCCCACAAAAACGACAATAAAACCTCTGTCCCTGAACTGACTTTTACAGTATAACTGGGAAGAGAAGCAGCTGGTACATTCTATGTTTTTGTTTTGCTAAATAAACTTAGAACGATAGTTCATAGTGGTGAGTAGAAAGATACAGTTGTTTTAAACTTTAAAAATACATTTGAACTAAGGAGGACTGAATTTAAATAAATTTAGGGCATTGTAAGAACCACAAGGGCGTGGATGTCCTGCCGTATGTCGTGTAAAGTCACGGCGCCGTTATGAAACGCTGAGCGGTGTGCCGTGCACGACGCCGTGGAACGTTGCGGTGGCGGCGGCGCGCCGTACAGATGGATCCCGCCCTAAGATGTAATTTAACACTGACGAATGCTATCATATTAAAAATAGCACGTTAGGCACAATATGTTCTAGATAAGTTAGTACGAAAGAAATTTTCACTATCAAAGACTTGGGTTAAAGCATACATTCATTCCATACATCGACGCTACCATTTCTAGATCTATGTATAAGAGCTGGGCTTTAAAATTAGAAACAGCAAAATCTTTAAAGATTATATCCACGGACTAAGATAATATCATAAAACAGATTAGTGCGCAGTCTGCTGGTATACTGTAGTGTAGTATAGGTTTTGGGTATGGAGAAGAAAACGAAAAGCTCAAAATAGATGTCGCTTCATACGCTTGACCCATTACAAACCGTCAAATGAACAAGTTGTTATCGAAATTGTTCACTGTTCTTTTTTGCGGTTCATCTATATGATAATTTGTTTTTTCTGTATGAAAATGTGGAAAATATGGACCGCAATATGTGCATTTCCATAAAAGTTCAAATCAAGTAAATCCACAACTTCCACATGTGTATATCCCCAGAGAAACTGTGGTATCCATTTTCTATAAAACTTAAGACTACGCAATGATGCATTTCAATTTTTTTGATAAGAAACAGTATAAAATTAACTTTTACTATGGTATTTGACAGTTGTTATGAGTCAAGCGTAATTAGCGCCTCTAGTGGAAAAAGTAGGCAGTTTTCTATCCCATTCTGCGCGCAACAAGTTTACATTCAGCGAATTCGTTTTCTACTCCTACAAGTCCTAAAATACAATCTACTTATGCGCTTTCTTTGGGCCAAAATGGCTCTGTGAAAATATGGTTCAAAAAAAGGTAGAGTTGAATAAATAGCACACGAAAAAACCCTTCATGACTTAGGTGATCTCACACTTGACTCGGTCTTATTAATTAAGCTTCGTGCGGTCGTTAACTGTTATTTTTTTGAGCAATTTGAGAAAGACGGCAAAAAATGTATATATACCATGTCACGGATTTTATTATTAATTCCACTTATGTTTTTTGTTTAATGGTATTTTTAAAGTATTCTAGAATTGAACCAAGAAACACAGGTTTTTGTAGTATCGTTGGTATGTTTTTTCATGTCAGCTTTTTTGTGTAGGTACCTAACTTTTTAATATTTATTTTTTAATCGTGGTATCTGGAACATTCATACATACATACATAACGTCACGCATGTATCCCTTATGAGGTAGGCAGATCACCAGAGGTTACAAGACCATCTGATGTCACGTTTGACAAATTTAGAGGTATTATAAAGATGAAGAGAGACTATTGTAGTGACAGGGGGTTAGCCTATCGGCCATAAAAACGCCTTTAAAACCTCTGTCCTTTAACTGACTTTTACAGTATGCCCGGGAAGAGAAGCAGCTGGCACATTCTATGTTTTACTTTCGCTCCCATTCCAGCATGGAAGCTGCTATCTGGAACTCTTTACAAAACTTAATAAGTATGTTAGACATATATAGCTCACAGCTAATACATAATATGTGCGTCTATATTGGAAGCTCCAGTTTATTGACGAAACTTATTATTTTCATAAATATTTTCTCCCTGCAAAATTTAAAATCAATAGCTGTATATCCTGTCCACTTTGAAATTGTATTTTAGACGAGTGTTAGGGATTGCATAAAAATTAACTGTTTACTTCTATAAGAACCACAATTTTGCAAGGTTTCTATGTAATAATTAAGAATTGAATAATCGAAATAACCTGCAGACATCAATCCATGCCATATAAATAGTCATTTTTAAGCCTGAGTAAGCTTTTCTGATACGTCCTTTGATTATCCATATAGATAATCAAAGGATACGTCTTATAGACAAAGCATAGAGTAAAATAATATTGTCTTAAGTTTTCACGGTTTATAATCTAAAATAAAACACTTTTTTTGTTATTTATTTACATTTTATTGTATAGTTACAAAAATGGGAAATACACAACATGGAACAAAAGGTACAAAGGGCGGTCTCATCGCTTAAGAGCGATCTCTACCAGACAACCTTTAAAAAATGATACAAAAGTAGGTATTTAGCAATTAACAATAAAACACAAAAAGAGAAACATTATAAAATAGGTCAGTATGTGAACTTTATATGAGTATATCGTATCGACCCATAATATAAAAATAAGTACCTAACACATAATTAAATAACGATATAAAACATAATATACCTACATATAATAGGTAACATATATAAACATATATATAAAATATAATAAAATACACAAAATATTATAATTAACGAATACTCTCCTAATCTTATACTGAAGATAAATAATGTGTTTTTAGTTTTAATTTAAATCAGTTAGAAATTTACCGCATGTTATTTATATTTACCAATATCAGTCCGACGCCTGACACCTCAGTCTCTCATGACAACAAGGTCTGCAGACACCAAAACATCGTCTTAAAATGTGAAATATAAATTACACGCGACATATCCGGTTAAAAAGTGTTATACTTACATACGTACATACATAACTTCACGCCTGCATCCATTAGGGGTAGGTATAACACCAGAGGTTATAAAACCATTTGATCTCACGTTAGACAAATTATAATGATGGAGTATAGAATAGTCTCTCTATTGCAGTGACAGGCGGTCAGCCTATCGCCCACAAAAAAAAACTCCAATAAAATTTCTGTCTATTAACTGAGTTTTACAGTATGCCCAGGAAGAGAAGCAGCTGCCACATTCTATGTTTTTTCTTCGCTTCCAGTCCAGCGTGGAAGTTAGAATATTTATACTTTCAAGAGTAAAATGCCTAAATCATTCAGTAATTTTAGGTAGAACAGTCATGATATGATATCCAAACACCTATTGTTTTTTCTTAATAAGAATAAGACAACATAAACTAGTGACTGGCGAAAGCTGAAAACTATTATCTTGTATTTAAACAACAGGTAAATATTTTGACAGGGGAGAGTCTGTGAAAGTCTACTGAAGTTTACTATGTTTTTCAAGTGCGCCATGATGAGTGACGTAATAACTGTCATATCTGCTATTACTTATGCCTTGTTATGAGCTAAACACAATATGGAGATTTCAGATGGGACTTTTTTTTATAAAATATGAATGGGACGTTTCTTTTCCATGACACCTGATGTTAAGTGAACATGAAGACTAAGGTGGTACACGTCCATCCACGAGAAACCTTTTCACTTTTTGAGTCTAACCTAAAGAAAGTTGTGTAAGTAAAGAGTTCCATTTATATATTTCTTTTTCATTATAGATTCAGCGTCATTGTTCACGCTAATCGCTGAAATTAACCTTTGCATATGAATAATAAATTTTTTCATAGAATAGTTGTGGATATTTCTCAGGCTGAAGATGATGTTAATCAGATTTAATCCAATTAGTGTTCTTGGGGGAACAGAATTTTTTCGATTATAATTCCCCCCTCTGATAAGCATGTTGTAAAAGACGACTATCCAGACGGACTAATAGTATTTTTTATTTATTTATTGGTAATTTATAGGTTACTGGCCAGGTACCTAGCGCAAATGAGCGCAAATTTATGTACTAATTAAAAGAGTCAGTTCTTTTATTTATTTAGTAAGTTTTAAATTTCTAATAAGAAAATTCTTAAGTTAAGATAAAATTAAGTTTAATTTTAGAAAATAAGATAAAAATTGCTGTAGGTCTGATTTGTATATTCTAACAATACTTAAGAACGGTAATTATTGAACGTTGTTCTGAATGTTTTGTAAACAATGGTTACATGTTTATTTTTATGTAAAATTCATAATTATTTCTATTTAATTTTACGTTAGCAAATACAAAAATGTATGGCCAATGAAATTTAACACATAGCGCCATCTACTTACGAGTATTGGCAACCTTATATAACCTTATAAACAAAAACATGCAAAATGCAACAATAAGAAATATCACTGCTTCATGTTAAAATGTATTTTATGATTAAAATTGTTATTTTAAATGAAAATAGTATGTTAATTATTTATATTTCTTAAATCTTTTAAGGGAATTAGTTTTGTTTTTATTGATTGATCATTCAAGATGTGTTATGAATAATCTGTAATGAGTGTTACATTCTTTGTGAGTTGTAGAAGAATAAACGTGTTTTCCAGTTTTGCTGTTTTACTTTTTGAAAAAGAATGGATTGAAGATGAAGGATGAAGAATCCGGCTTATTAACGACATACCCTTACTCGCAGTCGCCACCCTTAGGTCGTTAATAAAACAATAGATTAGTAATGTCTTTGTCACACATGCCATAAAGATAAATAAAAAACTCAATTTTAATCATAAAACCTTTTTAATTACATCTCAACATCAATAAATTACGTTCATTGCAATAAATAAATAAAATTATAAGTGTACACTTTAAATAAACAATTTCACATGATTCTTTTCATTTTAAATTACTTAAACAAATAAAATAAATAATATAATAAGTTAAAACGGTCTCCGAATTCAAAGTCAATCAGTCTTTACATTTTTCTTAGATTTTCCTAACATTCGTCGCAATACCGAATAGGAAACCCAAAAAACTAGATATAACTTAGAATCTGTGGCAACTAGTAAATAGGAGATGATTATGGCAACAAATATGCCTAATATGTTGAAGAAGATAGGCAGGGAAGTTTTCAGGCTTGGCAACTTGATGTTAGGAGAATCCAGGATGGATCTCTTGTCTCCATTGACCTTGGAAGCAGAGCTGGTCAGGTGAGCTGGAAAAATAAACATTAATTGTATACCTCAATAACAGAAGTTTTCGAGGTTAAACAACTTTGACAGTGCAGCGTCGATATTATTTTCTTTATGATTTATATTTAACATACTGTATTTTAAAGATATTTTACAGATAAAGGAACAGAATTTAATTTAAATAGACCTATTATAACCCATAATGAGACCTCAGTACTAATATATAAATACTTCGTGGATATTGAATTTATTAGTAATAATAAGAAGTAATACCATTCAGCGAACAAGGAACTAAGTATTAAAGAAAAGTTCGTGTCAAAAACTAGCACAGTTAGGGGTGGAGCCTTTGAAAGTCGTCAGATTTAAATTTGGAATTCGTTTATTCTAAAATACCGACTGTCACAGCTCTATTAATATTTTAGTTTCAAGTTTAGATACCTCCTGACAAGAATTAATAAACGATTAAAATATGGTTTGCTGTAAGTTTTATATAAGGAGTTTTATTTAGTCATGATATGGTGACTAACATAGGCATAACAAAAAATTTTTTTAATTGTTAGTATTAGAATTCAGTTCTTTGTAAGTTTTCAATATATTGTTCAAGTAATAGCAGTCTTTTAGTAATAGCTTGTTAGCGTTGAGACAACTAATAGAAAATATGGTTCAAATCTTGGTTTTACTGTATCAATCTAATTACGATGAATTAAAGTAAGACAAATCGCATTTCATGATATTTGAAATCTGCATTATTTTCAACGAAGTTTAAGAGAAGTGAAGTTACAGAAAACCGACTTTTTGGTGCAATGTTTAAGAGGACACAATGGTTTTGCTCCCGAATGTCCAAGTGTAAATAAACTTCAAAAAATCATTTTCGGGGGAGACTTTGTTTCTTAAGTAGCTTTGCAGGTTTTGTTGTCATGAAACTTTTACTGAAAAACAGCCTTAGGTAAATCTATAACACCAAAACGTCTACAAAATGTCACACAGATAAATTAAACATGATTTAATGTTTAACGTTACATACTTAAACCATTAAAAAAATTTCAAAATTCGGATAAAAGTTTTCTGACTTAATAAAGATGTTTTACGATTTTTTATAATTGTATGAGTAATAAACTTGAGACGAGCTTAAACTTGTCGAGTAATGCCTTGATCATTAGATTACTTTTATCTGACCATTTAAATATCAGGCCTTATATGGAATAATGAAATCGACAATTCATGATATTTGATTTCGAAGATGACATAATATTTCAAATCAACTTACCTTCAATACTTTGGCACATGGTGATCATAGTCGTTGCAGTAGTTGTCCTAATTACTTCCAGTGAAGGAATAATTCTGCAGATCCAAATTAACAACTTATAAATATTAAACATAATGGAAGATTTGACCGAAGGCCGCGTCTGAAAGGAACTAGGCTTCCGTAAACAAGAATTTAACTAGTCATGCAGAACGGAAGGAAAAGAGACGTTTTTGTTGGTAATAAAAACAAGATTAATTGTGTTCTCGCAAAAAGATCAAGTCACCAAAACCGCGTTTAACCTCAATTTGTGTTTGAGCACATCTTCGCCGAATCAATGATTGAAACAACGCAGTTTTTGAAATAAGGATGGTCGCCACTCAAGAAGGCTTATTCCAAACTTATTCTAAACCCCAAAGCCTATTTTTCCCAAAATTTTACATTCCATATCCATACATTCATACATACATAACGTCACGCCTGTATCCCTTATGGGATAGGCAGAACACCAGAGGCTAAAAAGCCATTTGATGTCACTTTTGACTAACTTGGAGGTATTAGGGGGTCAGCCTATCGCCCACAAAAACGTCAATAAAACCTCCGCCCCTTAACCGACTCTAACAGTATGGTCGGGATGAGAAGCAGCTGGCACATTCTATGTTTTTCTTTTGCTCCCAGTCCAGCATGGAAGAAAGTGCAGTCCATAGATTCAATTCTATTTAAACCCCAAAACAATTTTGGAAGAGCCAACAGCAAAGTTTTAGGATAAATAAATAAAACACATAAGTTTAAATTGCTTAATCAATCAACGAACCGCTGTAGAAGTACAATTGATTTAGAACTAAACTGACTATAGAAATAAAGTGGATTATATTGCAGCTTCCAATATGAATTGTTTTACAGTAAACTAATTTGTACAAAGTATAAAATCCCTGCATCAGATTAGCACTGTTACATAAAACTATAAGAAATTGACAGAGGGCGAGACAGTTTTTTTAGTAATTATTTTATAGATTTTTTTTGTTGACTCTACTTCTCACGCTTGGGGTGTAAATGGAAATAAATATTACGATTTATAAACCATTTTAAAAAATATTTTGGAGTGAAAGTGGAACTATATTTGGGGTTAAGTGGAATAAGCCCTGAAGAAGACTGTACAAGAGAATTATTTATAGGTTTTTCAACAAATAACTCGATGATAAAATTAAAATAATAAAAGTTTTCGTCATCGGAGCAAACGCCTGTGATAGGAAGTATCGAGTAATGGATTTTTTTTTTTTATTAGTCGTAATCACAAACTCCACCTAGCACTGGGCTAGCTTGGTGGATTATGGCCTATACCTCCTCGTTACCCAGGGGAGAGACTCATGCTCTGCAGTGGGCTCATTACAAAGAGTTGTGATTAATCACAACACAACCAAGGAAAGATTCAAACCTGAAAAAAGTAATCAATACACTATTTAATTAAAAAGTTATAAATAATTAAGATGAAGATGAATTCTTAAGATCTATTTTTGCACATATTTTAAAGTAGGACGGTAAACGTTGAGAGTCTTTAGACCTATACCACAGAATAAGTAATAGTTGGTACAGAAGAATTACTCCGAAAGAAGATCTAAATAAATACGAGTCTTGCTACGACGCGATACGGTGGAATTCAGCTCGCACAGCATTACGTACCTGCAAATTTATATACCTAGAAGTTTTGTCTCTTTCTATGGCATACCTCTTATCTTTTCTTACGCTGTTAGCTATTATCTACTGCCTAGTGAAGAATAATTAATCTCCTTATTTGTAATTAAGTATCTACCGATGTAGGTATTACTGTTATTCTACCTTTGTAAAAAATATTGTTTCAACTTACCTAAAGTACAAAATGAAAAAAAAATTACGACCAATAATTAGTAATACTACCTATGTTTTGTTTGCTAAATTGAACATAATCAAATCTAAACATTATCTTATTGAATATTTGTTTCTTTTTATGTCCATTTTTAAATACTATTTGCGACCTCGATCATAGAATTACTGTGAGTGCTATTAGTTAGGTAGGTATCTACAACGTCCCGACGGGCGCGCGCGTGACACACGACCCATTCGAAATACGCCGGCGCGGCGGAGCGCTTCGCTGTAGGTAAATAACGGATGTACCGCGCGGAGTGAGCCAGGCCTGCCTATACCTTAAAATTTGGCGTTAAGCTGCCACCGCGCGACACTAAAGCCCGTCTGCTCTAAACTTTGATGGGTCCCAAGTTGGTACTTTAGTCTTTTGGACGTGCTTAGCCACGAGAAATGCGTTCCAATAAATTTGAGACGATGCTTAAGACATTCCTAACTTTAGGATACCGAGTTCTTTAATGTAGACATTGGCCTGTAGGTACCTATTCGACAATACACTCAAAGAACTCAAACGTAAGGCTTCAAAATCAGTTTTTTTGGCAACTGTTGAATTTGAAATCCCCCATTTTGATATGACAGAGACCCAAAATTAGAAAGTGTAATGTCAAATTGATGTTTTGGGTTCAAGGAAGCTGTAGCAATAAGTTTTAGTAGTAATAAGTTATACAATTTATAAATAATTGTACTATCTGTTGTTTCCCTTTCATACTGAACTGGGAGCGAAAGATAAACACAGAATGTACAAGCTGTTTCTCTTCCCGGGCATACTGTAAAAGTCAGTGCAGGCACAAAGGGTTTATTGACGTTTTTGTGGGAGATAAATAGACACCCTGTCACTGCAATAGTCTCTCTGCATCATTATAATACCTTCAAATTTTGTCAAACGTGACATCAGATGGTATTAAAGCCTCTGGCGTTCTGCCTACCCCATAAGGGATACAGGCTTGAAGTTATGTATGAATTTATAAATAATTCTACTGTGTTTTGTGCGAATAAATGTGTTTCTATTCTATTAATCTAGTTTTTGGAATCTACCCAGTCAGTCAGCAACGAACAGGGGCGGGATGTAACCCCGTTGGATCTTTGCCAAACCAAGGTCGCAGCCAATGAATGCACTGAGTGTGCAGTAGTATTGATCTTATTATTGGAGTGTTTTTTGAGAGACTGTAATATTTAGCTGAGTCTGAGGGCGAGAGACTGAGAATCATGATTTGCTACCAGTCTTTAGCATAGGTTATTCTCAGAATATAGAAGTAACAGTTTCTTAAATCAAAATCATACACATCAATTCAAATTTTTGACAAATTAGTACCTACTTCCATGCTGGACTGGGAGCGAAAGAAAAACATAGTGTGCCAGCTGCTTCTCTTCCCGGGCATACTGTAAAAGTCGGTTAAGGGACAGAGGTTTTATTGGCATTTTTGTGGGCGATAGGCTGACCCCCTGTCACTGCAATAGCCTCTCGCAATCATTATAATACCTCATTAGTCAAACGCGACATCAGTTGGTCTTGTAACCTCTGATGTTCAGCCTACCCCATGAGGGATACAGGCGTGAAGTTATGTATGTATGTAGTACCTAGTATATTTTTCAATATAAATAATGGTCAAAAATGTATATTTTTGACATATTAACAGACTTTTTCTCAAACAATGATTGTAACAGATTCATAAACCTGAATAATGTATACCACATACAATTCACATAGAAATGTTTGTCTCATTATAACTGGGTAGGTACATTTTTAAGTCTTAATAATGATCAAAAATCTATGTTTTTGTGGGCGATGGGCTGACTCCCTGTCACTACAACTATCTCTCTCCATCATTATAATACCTCCAAATTTGTCAAATGTGACATCAGCTGGTTTTAAAGCCTCTGTTGTTCTGTCTACCTCATAAGGGATAAAGGCGTGAAGATATGTATGTAAGTATGTATGTTTATTTATTTACGATACTGACTTCACCAATTTTTTTTATATTTAATAATTGTATACAGGGTTAATTTTAATTAGCGCATCACTTCATGCAGGCTGCCTCTCGACATCAATCCCAACAACATTGTTCTACAACTTATTAAATTTTATTCATCATAAGACTATCGAATGGCCACTTAATGACGTCACAATTTTATACTTCGGCTTTAACAAGGTTTTGATAGTTATTGAATAAGATATTACAGTAGACCAAGAGACAAAAAAAGCCGACATAAAAAACTCTTGGCACTGTTTTTCAGTCAGGATTATACGAATTAATACAAATAGGTACAGTACAAATTGATCATGACATGCAAAAAAAAAACACAAGACAGCTTATTGTGAGAGCCTTTGTCATGCCACAACCAAATTATTTACATAATAGGTGCATTGAGCTATGGATGCACAATACGAACATGACAAACTGGGACCAGAGTATTTTAAACAAGAACGGAATAAAATAGTCCTAGTATCATCAGCAAAACGACCTGGCAATAGTTTTTAATAGTTTTTAAAATTCTAGTTTTCCCATACAAAAAATATTTATAGCCTCGCTTTAGAGGCATAACTCTACTTACTCTGAGCGTAGGTATGTCACGCAGCTTACGTTGTAAAATATCGCTTCAAAATAATAGTAGGCACTTCTTACAAAATGTGGAGTTACGAGAAAACGCTTTTTTTATTTTTAAGTTATTTATTAAGATTTGTAAAAAGTCGTAGAACAAATGTTGTTGAAATTGACGCGCAGAAGCTGCCTGCAAGAGATGATGCGCTGATTAAAATTAAACCTGTAAAGACCCAAAGCAGGCTTTTATTCTTTGTATTTCACCGCTTCTTGCTTCTTTATTTAAATAAAGAAATTGACTTACTAACATGAGAGCTAACTTACTAACGTGGAGATGAGAGCGTTGAGAAGCATGTGTGGAGTGAAATTGAGTGATAGGGTGCGCAACGGTGAAATAAGAAAGAGATGCGGATTGGAAGAGGATGTAGTGACTAAAATTGAAAAGGGTATGCTACGGTGGTTTGGACATTTGGAAAGGATGAGTGAAAGAAGATTTACGAAAGAGGTGTACAGAGCAAGAATGGATGGTGTTGTTGGAAGATTGATGAACATGGAAGAAGCGAAAGAGGTATGTTTGGATCGCAGCAATTGGTGTTCCCTTGTCTCTGCCTACCCCAAGGGGAGACAGGCGTGAGGTTATGTATGTATGTATGTATGTACTTACTAACATTTTAAGTTTGTTCTTATAACTAAGTAATTTTCATTAGCAAACTTGAATAACAAATTAAATCATCCGCGAATCAGTCCTTATAAAAGGTTTTGAGATAAATTAATATTTTGTTAAGTTTTGCATTTTGTAATGCATAAATATAGGGCCCGTAGCTCAGGTGGTAGAGAGCCCGCCCAGTAAGTGGAAGATCTGGGTTCGAGTTCCAGCCGGGATCGATTTTATTTATATGTTTAATTAATTGTTTGGGAATGCTCCTAAAAAAACCCTGAACCCTAGTTTTGCATATAATTAATTTTAATTTGACGCTTTGCAGGCTTCTCAGATACCGTTATCAAGATTTAAAATATACAAGGTGTTCCTGTTGATTTCCCATAACTTTAAGGTTTTGTTCCTTACTAAAAAACAATACTTATTGCCACAGAGTATGTGGTTAAAAAGTGCATAATTTCCAAGATATCATCAATCTTAATATAATGAGTGCATAAAATATCACCCTTGTACAATCTCTTTAACATTAATTCAATAGACGCGTGTCACTGAAGCCATACAATATACAACAAAAACATTTTAAACGTTGAGGAACGTTGCATACAATGTACCTAAGCAAGGCGTTGCGAACTGTACTGTAAAAAAGTGATAGAAAATGTCACGTTGTCATAATTTGCATTAAAGGTGTTTTACATAAGATGTTTTGACTTAATTTAATTATTTTGTATGAAAAATAAAAACAAAAAAAAAATAATAGAAAATTATTTTCATGTTACATATTTGATTCTATTGCATGGTCCCATTAATACCCTAGAGTTATGTTATGAGAAATCAACAGGAACACCTTGTACCTATAGTGTTAGCGATAAATTAAAATATAACGTTTTTATTTTTTATTTTACTTATGTTATTAAATAAAACACTTTTTAACCGGATTTATCGCGTATATTTACATTTTAAATTTTGACTCGACGTTTCGGTGTCTTTTCAGACCCCGTGGTCACGAGCGACTGAGGTGTCAAGCGTCGGATTGATAGATTGAAAAAAGTTATACATCATCATCTCCATCTGTTTCTCAGTCTTCGAGCGTAGCGTTCGGGATTGACACAAAACGAGCTGACAGTATCTTGAGTTACAGGTCGTGCAGCTTGCTGGATGTTAGATTTAATGTTTTTCAGGATAGGGTCCCATGTCGGTGATAGTTTCCAACCATCTTCTCTATTGAAATTAGGGTGTTTTTTAATTTCAATAGCTTCTCTGATCATTCTAGGAATGTAATGCTTCTCTCTAGATAAAATTTTCACAGAGTCAAACCTTAAGTAGTGGTTGGGCTTGTCCATGGAATGCTTACAAATTGCAGACTTTGAAGCTCTTCGATTTTTAATATCAGCTATGTGTTCTTTTACGCGGGTTGATACGTTTCTTTTGGTTTGACCAATGTAGGAAAGCCCACAGCCGCAGTCAATCTTGTAAACACCTGGGTCTTGTAAAGGGATGCTGCATTTAACTGAGCGAAGATGTTGACTTATTTTTGAATTAGGTTTAAATACTGTTTTTATTGAAGCGCGCCTAAGAATGTTTGAGATTTTATCTGTGACACCCTTTACAAAAGGTAGAAATGCAGGTTTGCGTTCGACTGTCTGAGGCTTCACGTGGTCACTGCGGCGGCGACGAGGTGGTTTGAGGCCGTTTTCACGAAGCACCTTGACAACATGTTTCAGTTCATCATCAATGTGCTGAGGATCGCAGATTCCATGTGCTCTCTGAAACAAAGAGGAGCCTACGGCGAGTAACTGGCTCGGGTGGTGGTGGGACTTTCCATTTAAATAGCGGTCAGTATGGGTGGGTTTCCTATAAACTGTGTGACTGAGTGTACCATTTGGATTTATTTTAATTAAAACATCAAGAAAGGCTAACTTATTATCCTGTTCTAATTCCATAGTGAATTGTATTTTAGTATTAAGGGAATTAAGATGGTTTAGAAAAGCAGTTACTTTATGTTGAGGTAAGATTGTATATGTATCGTCAACGTACCTCTTGTAGATCTTCGGCACGACGGGTGCCATGTGGAGAGCACGCTCCTCAAAGTCTTCCATGTAGATGTCAGCAACTACAGGTGACACTGGGGAGCCCATAGCAACACCATCAATAATGAGTTTTGGAATAATGAGTTTTATCTACAAATTGATGGTGTTGCTATGGGCTCCCCAGTGTCACCTGTAGTTGCTGACATCTACATGGAAGACTTTGAGGAGCGTGCTCTCCACATGGCACCCGTCGTGCCGAAGATCTACAAGAGGTACGTTGACGATACATATACAATCTTACCTCAACATAAAGTAACTGCTTTTCTAAACCATCTTAATTCCCTTAATACTAAAATACAATTCACTATGGAATTAGAACAGGATAATAAGTTAGCCTTTCTTGATGTTTTAATTAAAAGAAATCCAAATGGTACACTCAGTCACACAGTTTATAGGAAACCCAACCATACTGACCGCTATTTAAATGGAAAGTCCCACCACCACCCGAGCCAGTTACTCGCCGTAGGCTCCTCTTTGTTTCAGAGAGCACATGGAATCTGCGATCCTCAGCACATTGATGATGAACTGAAACATGTTGTCAAGGTGCTTCGTGAAAACGGCCTCAAACCACCTCGTCGCCGCCGCAGTGACCACGTGAAGCCTCAGACAGTCGAACGCAAACCTGCATTTCTACCTTTTGTAAAGGGTGTCACAGATAAAATCTCAAACATTCTTAGGCGCGCTTTAATAAAAACAGTATTTAAACCTAATTCAAAAATAAGTCAACATCTTCGCTCAGTTAAATGCAGCATCCCTTTACAAGACCCAGGTGTTTACAAGATTGACTGCGGCTGTGGGCTTTCCTACATTGGTCAAACCAAAAGAAACGTATCAACCCGCGTAAAAGAACACATAGCTGATATTAAAAATCGAAGAGCTTCAAAGTCTGCAGTTTGTGAGCATTCCATGGACAAGCCCAACCACTACTTAAGGTTTGACTCTGTGAAAATTTTATCTAGAGAGAAGCATTACATTCCTAGAATGATCAGAGAAGCTATTGAAATTAAAAAACACCCTAATTTCAATAGAGAAGATGGTTGGAAACTATCACCGACATGGGACCCTATCCTGAAAAACATTAAATCTAACATCCAGCAAGCTGCACGACCTGTAACTCAAGATACTGTCAGCTCGTTTTGTGTCAATCCCGAACGCTACGCTCGAAGACTGAGAAACAGATGGAGATGATGATGTATAACTTTTTTCAATCTATCAATCCGACGCTTGACACCTCAGTCGCTCGTGACCACGGGGTCTGAAAAGACACCGAAACGTCGAGTCAAAATTTAAAATGTAAATATACGCGATAAATCCGGTTAAAAAGTGTTTTATTTAATAGTATGAATCGCGAAAACTTAAGACAATATTACTTATGTTAGTCTAGAAGAATTATCAAACTTATAGATTAATCGAATCCGTAAACTGAATTACAGATAACCACGTCTCCAACACAATGAATTCCAAAAAAACTACAACGCAAAGAAAAACTCGAGTACAATACACAAAAACCTTTGTCCAACAGCCTTGCACTAGATCAGGCAGTTCTTGCTGCAAAACTTCAGTATAAAACACGAAGCCGGTTCCAGTGTGACGTAGTTCTGTGATAACATCGCTTTGGACAAAATGCCTGCCCCGTGTGAACCCTGTAAAGGTGAGCGAAGTCAGCATCATGGAAATTCTGTGAGCACTTTTTGATAAGTAAAATTGAATTGTTAGAAGAAGATTTCTCTTAACTAACACCATAATATTCTATAATTGTATGTGTAATAATTTTAATACATACATACATAACTTCACGCCTGTATCCCTTACGGGGTAGGCAGAACACCAGAGGCTATGAAACCATCTGAGGTCCCGTTTGACAAATTTAGAGGTATTATAATGATGGAGAGAGACTATTACAGTGACAGGGGGTCAGCTTGTCGCCCGCAAAACTGCCAATAAAACCTCCGTCCCTTATGTTATATAAATTTCCATATTTTAAATTTTAATGAATTACCTAATTGCACTTTATGTTAAATACTAATTATGGCTCTTATTTTAATCATCATCTTATAGGTACCTAAATTCTTATCATTTTTTTTGTTTCAATTTAATTTCTGATTTAATTTACTTTAGTAACTGTTATGTATGATTTTGTTAATTTTAAAATTATTGTTAATTATTTAATTTTTTAATTATTTTAATTTTTTAATTATTTTTATGGGTCTATGCAACCTGAAATAATTGAATTACTATATTATTAATAAAGGATTCTTTTTAAAATGTTGAAATTTATTTGTTACGGATTCTTGTTAGAATATTATGGTTTTAATAATATTTATTTATTTCACTTTTTTTATTTGTTAAAATAAATAACAGCATTTTTTATAATTTATAAGTACCTACATAGATTACAGAAAGTATAAACGACTAAAAGTTCGAACATCAGATATTAAGTGCCCAGAACTAGTTCACTAGAACAAATAAATTAAAAAATAAGAAATTTGTAAACATTCATTTTAAATATATAAATACTGTGAAAATCCGTAACTTAATAGCTAAAAATTATCAGTGTTCATCCAACGAGATTCGAACTCAGACAACTTATGGCAAAGAAAGTAATGTTTTTACCGCTACACCAGACGGCCGTCATAATTTTTTTTACAGACTTTCGATTTTCTACTTCAGTTCTATCTTAACTTTATTTGCTGCAGAAACCTGCAAGGAAGGATCCTGCCAAGACAACTGTGCTTGCAAGGATAAAGGCTGCAGTGACTGCTCTTCCAAGGGTAAGGATTCTTTCTTACAAACATTCTCGTTATTTTGTATGAACGCCATCGAGACATAAATTATTTCTTTCGTTAAATTATTTTAACCGAATGTAGGCGATACGAGTGAATAAAATTAAACTCGGACAACCACTCAAGAAGTCGTCGTGGCGCCGTGGTTACTGTGTGTATCAAACGATATCACAGGTTAAGCAACATTCGGCCGTGTCGGCGCGGTGGGTACTTGGATGGATGACCGCCAACCATTCATTTCTCACGGCGACTTCCGTGCTTAGGAGGGCACGTTAAGCTGTCGGTCCCGGGTGCTGTATACTTGTATACAGTAGTCGTTAGGGTTTGTCAGAAGCCGTATTGGCACCCTGAAAATTCTGACATCCACCACCCAGCACTGGGCCAGCTTGGTGGATTATGGCCTAAACCTCCTCATCACCCAGGGGAGAGACCCATACCCTGCAGTGGGCTCATTACAAAGAGTTGTGATGATGATTATGAACCACTCAAATAAACTTTTATTCACGTAACACACGTAAGTTAATAAATACTAAGTTAGGTACACTTTCGTCGCCGCGTGCGCTACTAAACTCCGCCGCGAACTCGCACGCGTGTCAATCGATATACGACCGTACATAGGCCAAACATAGACTGAAGACTGAAATTGCTCAGCGGGGCTAGCATGCGACGTCGACAACAATAAATCAGGCCTTTTATCGATATTTTCTTAGAATATGTATGTAATTGTATGTAATTTATTAAGAATGTGACATCTTTGGTGCTGTGGTCTTAATCATGGTATCAAATCGAATAATTCTATCTATTATGGTGCGCATATTAGGTTACATAATAGGATAAAATATCAAAATAATATTTATCTTGCGATTCGAGTATTTATCGATGGTTGCATGCTACCCCTGCAGGTCTCGATGCGATACGCGTGGAGCGACGTACAGACAACAGACTGAGCGACGTACCACAGTCGGGTTGAGTGAAAAAGGTGCCGGGTTACTACACGCTATACGAACCACTTGCCTTAATATCATTATCATCATTACAACTCTTTGTAATGAGCCCACTGCAGGGTATGAGTCTCTCCTATGAGGAGGTTTAGGCCATAAACCACCAAGCTGGCCCAGTGCTGGGTGGTGGATGTCAGAATTTTCAGGGTGCCGATACGGCTTCTGGCAAACCCTAACGACTACTGTATACAAGTATACAGCACCCGGGACCGACTGCTTAACGTGCCCTCCGAAGCACGGAAGTCGTCGTGAGATATGAATGGTCGGCGGTCACCCATCCAAGTACCGACCGCGCCGAACGTTGCTTAACCTGTGATATCGTATGATACACACAGTAACCACGGCGCCACGACGACTTCTTAATATGCTTCAAGCAATACCACCCACCGGTGATTTCCGAGTTAAGTTTTTTCAGTTATTTTCAACCGACTTCCAAAAAAGGAGGAGGTTCTCAATTCGTCTGTATGTTTTTTTTGTGTCTTTGTCACATGACATTTCAGACAATTTTGAATCGATTTTAAAAATTCTTCAAAGTTTTAAAAAGTTTCATATGATTGAAGATACTTCATAGTTGGTTCCATATAAATTTCATCGAAATCGCTTGAGTACTTCGTCGAAAATTTAAAAAAATTGAAAAAAATATGATTTCGGAGGATGCTTACGTTGATGACATTATAACTCAACCAAAGGTTTGACGTGAAGTTGGCTTTTTTAATGCTCTGCATTCGTTGATTATCATTGTCTTGAAATCAGGATTAAAAAGGTTGCCCATTTTTAAAAGAACAGTTAGTCTCCTTTACATAATTTCTAGACGTCTTCTTTTATTTTGTTTTGCGTAACTTTTTGTTTTTGTAAATATCTTTTAACCTGTGTATACAGTTTTTTATTTATGTACAATTACCAATCAGTGTCATCACCAAAATTAATTTAACCACTCGCAGGACTGCTGATAGTTCCAGAATTATTTCTTAGTTATTTCAAGCAGAACCACATTTAACTAGTATTTTAATTTATTTGATTACCGTTTGCACTGTGTTTATAAATAATTGAATCAATGTGTACATATTGCAAAGAATGCAATTTACAATTTCGCAAAAAAATACAGAAGTCCGTCGTCACTGATACTGACTTTATCTTCAATAAAACACTTTTAAACGGATTTACCGTGTATATTTACATTTTAAATTTTAACTCGACGTTTCCGTGTCTTTGCAGACCCCGTGGTCACGAGTGACTACTAGTAGTAGTCGTGACACGCTCGTGACTCGTGATAAATCCGGTTAAAAGTGTTTTATTTAATAGTATGAATCGCGATGACTTTATCTTCTTGTAATAAATCACCCAGCAAAAATAAATAACTGTTACTTTTTAATTTAAGGCGGCTGCTGCTAAACCAGCATCACAATCATCTCACCATGGATGATGACCACGTCACCACCACCGGCGACCACCTCCGTCGTCGCTCCACCACCGGCGTCATCATCAGTCTTCTGGACAAGTGCTTCCCTATCGCTTTCACTGCTGTCTTCTTGATCACCATGGTGCTGTTATACTATGTAATATAATGTTGATTGATGGAGAATTTGAAGTTTTAATTTCATTTTTATAAGTATGATCCACCAACCAGTACAGCCAGTTTGGTGGTTTGCAAATATCTCCTCTTCACCCAGGGGAGACACTCATGGCCTTGCAGTGGACATATTACAAAGGATTTTGAAATAATTTACGAAATATACCCAAAGTAGGCTACATGGTTTTTTTCAGTAATCCCCTAAACTAAAGAATTAGAGAAAACTAATATTAAAAAAAAAATTAAAAAGTTGTTCAACAAATTTGTTGTGATTGATATGGAGAGGAGGCCTGCAATGCAAGAGCTGATGCGCAAATTAAAATTAACCCTGTATAAAATATCGATTTGAAACAGTTTAATTGCAAAGACAGCCACGACTTGAAATCAAAATGCACCCGAGCGGAATTGGGTACTGCAGCTGTAATACCCTGGCAAATAATTAATTGAATTTGAGAGTCTAATGAAAATAATTATTTACCAAACAAACCTAGTTCTTTAAAACGGTTACAACAGAAGTGAAATCGACTTGAACACTTCTTTATTTTTAAACTCCTTTAGTCATAAAAAATAAATATCAAGAAGAGTTGCCATTTGCTAACAGAATTATAAAAAAATCGCGGACAAACATACATACATACATACTTACAGGTCAAACTAAGAACCTCCTTTTTTTGAATTCGGTTAAAAAGAAATATAAACTAAGTATTTAATTTGGTTCACTAAGAACCAAAATATTTTTTTCAATACATTACGATATTATTATTAAAAAAAAAATCGTTCTTTCACCACATCACTATTTTTTTTCTTCCCTAAAGTGGACACACTGGACTGTCATTTTACTGCATTGAATTATTTGCCATGGTAAAGAGTAGGCTATATCATACTTTACTAATCATTATATATTCTATCATCCTCATAACTTTTTGTCATAAAACACTGCAGACAGATTCTGGGTATATCCCCTGGCTGACGAGGAGGTTTAGGTCGTAAATAACCAAGCTGGTCTTGTGCTGGTTGGTGGATGTCAGAATTTAACTCCATTTTCACCCATAGCCCTGAAGTAGGCTTAACGACAGGGATAAATTAAATTCAAACTAGTTGTAGTATCCGGCTCTTCTCGGGTGCAGTTTGGTCATAAGATATTGCTGATTTTGTAGGTGAAATCTTTTCAAATCGTTCTTTTCCTGATTGCGTAGATAAAAGCCGTGTTTACTTGGCTAGGATGTTTCTTACAAACTTTCATCGCTTATCTTCTTTGGAGTTGATATTCTAAAAAGTGCCCTTCGCTTGACCCTGGGTAGACCATATACATGTATGTATGTATTTGTGCCAAAATTTTAATCGGTTAGATATCTCATACAAAATTTCAACCCTTAGTACATTCCTTTAAGGAAAAAGAAAATGCCGATTTTCGACCCTGAGATAATCTTTTTACCAAAACTTGATTAAATCGGTGCAACGGCTTAGTATCTCACAGGTACAAATTTTCATCCCTCGTGTCAAATCTATAAGGGTCATTTGGAAATAAGTAGCGTGTGTATTACTCTGGCTACTCACTATATTTTTACTATAACTAAGTAGGTACTAACTATATTTTAATGTGTTTTTGTCATACCCACATACCTGCGTTACCGTGTGGTCAAATATGCAGAAAGGACACACGCAGAGGTGGGGATTTAGTTCTGACAGCAAATGTCAGTGTGGTGTCTCTACTCAAACAATGGCATTGTTTTTGCCCCACGTGTCCCACCTGTACGTGTGAGGACCTGCACAAAGCGACTAATATATAATAATATGGTTGTTCCGGTCAATTCAAAATTCAAAAATTCAAATTCAAAATTCAAAATATATTTATTTTCTCATTACAAACATAAAATATACTTAAATTAGCTTAAATTAAGTAATAGTAGGTACAGATTATAGTGCGTTTTAAGTTTGTGTGAGACTGATGCCTGAATTAGGCGCAAAGCACCTGTTGCTACAGGTCATCAGGCTCCCAACTCACGGTTATCGAGGTATTCGATAGTAACTACTTAGTACTTAAAGTTACCATAAGACTATTGCCAATATTTATGATTTTAGTGAGAGAGAGTGTGTGTATGTGTGAGTGTATGTGTGTGTGAGTGTGTATATGTGTGTGAGTGTGTGTGTTTACTGAGATTATGAGATACAAAGATTAGATGGTTTTGCTATTTAATAGGAATAATTAGGCTTTCAGTGTCGTTGTATGAATGTTGCATTAACCACAAGATAGTTTTCCTTTTACAGGACTGCTTAGGAAGGGAGACAATAGAAAGCACTCTGTTTATTTTATTATATAAGTAGTTGCCTAGGAAACAAAAGAATTTATGGGCAAGAGCAGTTTTTAAAAGGTCCGTTGTACAAACAGTACCTTTACGGCGTCTGTCTAAGGTTGTTTCCGGGTCATAGTGGATCTGGGAATGTTTCTGGGTCAATAAAAAGCGTTTGGAGAGATTTAGATGTAGAATTATTAAAAATATGCCCCATATAGCCCATTCCAATGATGTAAATTTGCAATACAGTAGTTTAAGTAGTATAATAAATAAACAACATGAGAGTGTATTTATTCTGAAAAAGTCTCTCCAAACCATTGTAAATCCTTCAGTGATTGGGCTACCTCAGATATCTATCATGAGAAATCATATAACAAAAGTGAAAGTTTTTGCAACTACGTTAGAATTTACTCAAAATTATTCAAAAGAGTATGTGCCGCAGCCAAACCTATATATCTAAGTAATAAGATTAAAAATAGTTCTAATAAGACTAAAACAACATGGAACATAATTAATAAGGAAACTGGAAAAGTTAAGGATCGCAATACTGAGTTTAAACTTGTAATTGACAATAAAACCATTAATGTAGATGAAAAAATTGCGACAGCGTTCGAAAATTGTTTTGCTGACATTCCAGTTTCAACTACTAAATTGTTAAATTCTTCCCCTGTGGTGGCTGAATCGTTGCTGAAAAATCATGTAAATGAGTGCAAGGACTCTTTCAAGTTCCAACCCATAGACACCGGGGACATTTTTAAAACATTTAAGACAATTGATGTTAAAAAGGTAACTGATTTGTGGGGCATATCTGTTGAAATCTTAAGTTCTATTCTATCATAGATGTAATAGCTCCTTGCCTTGTTGAAATATTTAACAACTGTATTATAAGTGGGAAGTTTCGTGATTTAATGAAGCTTAGTAAGGTTATTCCTTTATTTAAATCGGGTAGCTATTCGGACCTTACTAATATTAGACCAATTTCGATTTTACCAACATGTAGCAAAATTTATGAAAAAAATATTCTCAACCAGCTATTAGCTCACTTCACAAAAAACAATTTACTTCATAACAAACAATTTGGATTCACAAGTTGTCGTTCGACAACTGATGCTGGTGTTGAATTGTTTGAAGTAATAGCTGGTGCCTGGGAGGGGTCACAGGATGCTCTAGGTGTATTTTGTGACCTATCCAAGGCATTTGACTGTGTTCAGCATGACACTCTCATCAGGAAACTCCACCACTACGACATCAAAGGCACTGACCTCAAACTTTTGAATTCATACCTAAGTGATAGAATCCAGAAGATTGAGGTTAACCGGAAAAGGTTAGCTGGGTCGGTTGTGAGAATATGAGTGCCTCAAGGTTCAATTCTGGGCCCATTTTTATTTTTAGTCTATATAAATGATCTACCCTATATGGTAGGCAATAATCACGATATTGTATTGTTTGCTAATGACAGATCATTAATTTTTAAAATCTTAAGGCAGAAAACCAACTACGACGATGTAAACAATGCTCTCTCAAATGTAGTACAGTGGTTTAATGTGAATAATCTAGCTTCCAATGATAAAAAAATTAAATGTATAAAATTCTCCGCATCAAATGTAAAACAAGTTGAGTCTGATCTGCGGCTTAATGGGAACAGGTTGAATCTAGTAGATAACACTGAATTTCTTGGAATTACCTTAGATCCTAAATTGCAATGGGGCGTCCATATCTCACAGCTAGCGAGTAGACTTAGTTCTGCAGCGTTCGCGGTAAAGAAAAGTCGCTCATTGACTGATTTTAATACGGCGAAGCTGGTGTACTTTACTTATTTTCATAGTATAATGTCCTACGGCATCCTACTTTTGGGGCAATGCCACAGATATAGAGAATTACTTGGAAATAGAGAATCTCTGAAGTCGTCGTGGCGCCGTGGTTACTGTGTGTATCATACGACATCACATGTTAAGCAACGTTCGGCGCGGTCGGTACTTGGATGGGTGACCGCCGACCATTCATATCACACGACGACTTCCGTGCTTCGGAGGGCACGTTAAGCAGTCGGTCCCGGATGCTGTATACTTGTATAAAGTAGTCGTTAGGGTTTGTCAGAAGCCATCTAGGCGCCCTAAAAATTCTGGCATCCACCACACAGCACTGGGCCAGCTTGGTGGATTATGGCCTATACCTCCTCTTCACCCAGGGGAGAGACTCATGCCCTGCAGTGGGCTCATTACAAAGAGTTGTGATGATGATGATGAGAGAATCTCTTCGAGAAAAGTTTAAAGAGGTTGGTATCTTGACCTTTGAATCACAATATATATATATGAAAACATTATGTATATTTATAAGAATAGTACGAGTAGTAAATTTAAAACCATGAAAGATAAGCATGATAAAAATTATTCTGTAATGACAAGGAACGACCATAAATTAGCGATTCCCAAATTAAGGCTGGCTAAAAGCATCAAATCATTTATGGGAATGTCAATACGTATTTATAATATAATACCAAAGTCAATTCAATCCCTAAGGTTTAATAAATTTGAAAGAACTATCAAAGAAACATTATGCAAAAAAGGCTACTATAGACTCAAAGATTATTTAGATGACAAAAGAGCGTGGGGTTGATGTCTCCACAGGTTATTTCCACATATTAAACACTAGCTGTGACCCGCGACTTCGTCCGCGTGGATACCGTTTATTAGAGTTGGATAAATACTATTATTATATCCTCCTTGAAGTTAAAACTTACCTTATTCTAAATTTTGTCAAAATCGACTCAGTAGTTTAGCTGTGAAAGCGTTACTGATAGATAAACAGACAGAATTACTTCAAAAACTGTTACAACAAAGCACTGATCCACAGTTTCACCTAGGTTTTGTGAAAAAGTATAGGTAGGTAGGTATATTAAGTGGATGACGCTCGCGACTTCGTCTGTATTGAATTAGTATTTCGAGTAGGTTATTTTCTTCTCCAAGGTCCTAACTATCTTTAATAACAAAAATAAAAATGAAGAATCTTCGCCCATATAATAAGTATACTCCTTACCACAAACATAGGTAGGTAACTATCTATTAGGTACATTACAAAGGCACATAGCGTTATAAACAAAGCGGGTGCCGAAGTGCCTTAAATTTTAATATTGTCTTAAGTTTTCGCGATAACTATTATGTATGACTATTAAATAAAACACTTTTTAACCGGATTTATCGCGTATATTTACATTTTAAATTTTAACAGTCGCTCGTGACTGTGATTCCACCGAATCGTCGAGTTAAAATGTAAAATATAAATTATACGCCATTAATCCGGTTAAAAAGTGTTTTATTTAATGCCGTCAATTTTACTTAATTCATGCAATATCTTCATTAATTATACTTAGCTTATTGTTATTCTAGGTAAAGCTAAGTAGTTTCTGCGTGAAAGAATAGCAAAAATCCATCCATCCATCCAGCCATTATCATTATCAGTGTACATACAATACTATACCTATAGTTATGTATGGCTGCTTTTCACTGGCAAACGGCTAAGCCAATATTAATATAATTTGGTATAGTACCTAGTTAACACATACGTTACTTTTTATTCCGAAGAAATCTACGGTTTCTGACTTCCAAGAGGCAGAAACGATCATGAAATAAACAAAACCTTGATTTCCATTTTATCTCTGTATGTACAGAAGGCAGTACATCAAGCGTTACAAATCTGTCAAATTTTTTTACTTGAATTTGAACTCTATGCCCTCGATAATAAGTTAAAATTGGTTGGGGAAATTTGACAGGTAATGTAACGCTTGTGCCTTTTGTACCTACCTATATTAAATCGCGCAAAAGCTTGCGCTCGCCTCCCGCCTTTTTATACCCTACCGCCGCGAGCCGCGTCGAGCGAGCGCGGCAACCGTTACGCAAAAATAATCCCTATATCATTCAGTATTCACGCGCGATGGGTTATTAGCGTATTTCATGTATAAGTTTGGTGTTTAAATACCGATTTCTATGATTCTTTTGTTATTGAATAGGTAATAATGTTAATTTTTTTAATTAGGGATGAGTGAGAGTATTATAAACGTATGAGTAAACAAATATAATCAGAAAGCTCCGAACTGCTAAGCTATCGGGATTTACACGTGTATTGTGAGTCAACCATAAAATATAGAGATATAATGTTGTGGGATATTTTTTATAGAATTTTTTGAAGAATATTTTTGTCAGACATGATTTCTATGTAGCTTTAACCATTAAGGCTGCACACGCGACGAAAGCTTAAAAAATGAAGTAACTTCTCCCGTTTTTCCAACATTTCCCTTCACTGCTCTGCTCTTATTGATTGTAGCGTGATAATAAGTATACTATAACCTGCCCAGGAGTATGAAGAATAATTTTACCAAGTTTCGTTAAAATCCGTCGAGTGGTTTTTGTTTCTATAAGGAACATACAGACAGACAGACAGACAGACAAAAATTTTACTGATTGCATTTTTGGCATCAGTATCGATCACTAATCACCCCCTGATAGTTATTTTGAAAAAACATTTCATGTACAGAATTGACCTCTCTACAGATTTATTATAATAAAAAATAAACATTAATCACTATGTAAGCAGCTTGGCTGCGACATGATATTGGCAAGCACGAATAGCTTTAATGATAATTTCTATGCATTTAAAAATAGACTTTTTGTTCAATTCGCTTGGTGGTAGGATCCCTTCTGGGTCCGCCTGGCTAGCGACCACCCTTTATATAAAGTCTGCCGCCAAATGTTACCGCTCCGGCGGTAATGTGTTCCGGCAATATTGTATAAAGAGCCAGTTCCTTCCTAAGCCCGTGTGCTTTCATCTTCGACCTCATCGTCACTTACCATCAGGTGAGATTGAGTTGACCTCAATCTCACCTGACGCGGGTTTAGTCAATTATAAAAAAAAAAAAAATTAAATCCTAAATCTATAAGTTTTCAGTATAAATGTAAAATGTTTGACTTTTTCTATTTATTATTATTATTTTGCATCACATTGTAATTATTGTTATTAATTTTTTATTTTAATCTTATTATTGGAAATTGTTGTATTCATAAATCTTTAATTTTTATTCTTAGTTTAATTTTTAATTCTTATTTT
Source organism: Stenoptilia bipunctidactyla (assembly GCA_944452665.1). Lineage (NCBI taxonomy): Eukaryota > Metazoa > Arthropoda > Insecta > Lepidoptera > Pterophoridae > Stenoptilia > Stenoptilia bipunctidactyla. The sequence continues at coordinate 1,746,054 of OX101739.1, forward strand.
TAATTATGATTGTTATTTAATTTAATCTCATTGTATTTGGGAACTCATTACAATTGTTTACTCCTTTTCTTACCAAAGTTGTGTACGCCTATAATAGGTATACGTATATAAGAAAAGTACCGTAACAATTTTAAGGCCCAAATAGACTGTTGGAAACAAAACATCAAAGCAAGGTGACCTTCCTAGTTTACAACGTGTTTCCAACAGTGAAGATGGCTGTTGACAACCAAATTACATGACCTTGGCGGGTTGGAAACGGCGGTGTTTAGAATCACAGACATACATCTACATAGACAACGCAAGTGCCACGATTTGTATTCGAACCAAGCGTGCCGACTTTTTAAGACCTATTGTGACGTCACAGCTGATATTTATTACTGGAAAATACAAAAAGATTCAGAGACACCGATACCGCCGATGAAATCGATTATTAAGACCGATATTGATGTTCTTGACTCGATTTTCTAACAGACATACATACACGCATATTACAATACATATTAAATCTAGAGGCGACCAACTTTGACATTTGGTTGGGGTTCGGACACGCAAAGGACATGCATTTGCGTTATCTATGTAGATGTAGGTATGTCTGTGTTTAGGACTGTGTACGCTTGTTATTGTATATTTTACTATGTAACTATAACTATAAATGACTCGAGTTTTGTAGCTTTTTATCCTGCGTTTCAACCTTTCCTTCTTTGTATCCTCAATTGCATACAAAACTGCCATCGCGAAGATGTTGTCAACGCGAGAGATCAGAGCACACTGACGATTAAGGGGCGTGGCCTGGCGTGACCTTGGCTTGTGTTCTTGTTTGTCTCCTTGTTGGAAACCACCGTTTGTAACAGTGTGGATGACTCGGAATTGGTTGTCAACAAGTTAACCTTCCTTAACCTTGGTTGGAAGCATTGGTTTTCAACGTGTTTTCAACAGTCTGGCGGCGGCCTTACTTGTAAATTTTATTATATGTTATGCTGTTGGTGTACCTTATGAATAAATAAATAAATAAATAAAATAATAAATAGCTGTCTTCTGTTTGTTTGTTCATGTCGTAGCAACAACCATAATTTCTGCCAAATTGTACCTATAATAAGCACTTTTTACAAAAGAGTGCCGAGAGTTTTTTTCCGCCGGCTTTTTTCCTCTCGGTCTAGGGTTCTACTTTCATTTCGTTTTTTAAAGTCGAAGAAGAAGTAGTAGTAGACAACACCAAGACATTGGTGGATAATGGGCGATCATTATCTTCATAAGCCGAGAGACGCACACTTCTCGACGGATGCCTCCCCCAGGATTCGTCATGTCGTCCGGACCCGCGCCGCCCTCATTTGACGTTCGTAAAGTGTATAAAATTACCTACTACGAATAAAAAAGTTTTCATTTTCAATAAGTACCTACAAATATGTATAGTAATTCAACTTCATACAAACGGACGAAACGCGAGCCGCTGGCCGCATGCCGAGATGCCGCGCACATGTGAACGGACCGTGGCGCTGTAGGCATTTATTTCAAATTTTTGCCCGAGTTCAATTACTGTATATATCTGTACTGTGCTAATAATGCCTAGTCAGTGGCTAAGTTCCGGTCCTTACAAATCTGACGCCAGAGTCGACACGCAAAGAAAAAGTAGAATAACAGTGACATGACAGCGCACATAAAAATACGCATGAGTTGTGTTCTGCTTGTCTCTTTGCTGTGTTTAGCCAAGTTGTATAGGTATCTGCTAATTTGTATCATAAGCATTTTTGCAAAGAGACGGCCGATATATATTTTCACAAACCGGTAAGTATCGTTCGTGCCTAAGTTTTTCATTTATACATTCATTTATTTATCATAGACACCAAAATGAGTTTATGTTAGGTATTGATTAAAATCAATTTCTAGTCTAAAGAAACCGGCTATGCTAGAGTCAAACTCGCGCACAAGGGATTCCGTCCCTTAAGCCCGTCTACTAAGACACTGAGGAGATAATCGTACTTCCCTTATATCACACAGCAATGGGGTAGAAAATGCCTTCTTATTCCACTAGAGGCGCTGATTACGCTTGACCCATAACAACTGTCAAATATAGTAAAAGTTAATTTTATAGCGATTTTGATCAAAAAATTAGAAATGCATCATTGCAGTCATAAGTTTTATAGAAAATGGATACCATAGTTTCTCTAAGGATAAACATATGCGGAACTTGTGGAGGTTAGTTGATTTAAACTTTTGTGGAAATGTACATATTACGGTCCACATTATTCATATTTTGATAGATGTGCTTACATTATTTTATAGGTTTACTCCAAAATAGAATACAGAACAAGCAATTTCGATTACAACTTGTTAATTTGATAGTTTGTTACGTGTCAAGCGTATGAAGCGACACCTATTTAGAGCTTTTCGTTTTCTTCTCCATTGGACAAGCACCAGGACGATTTCTGCAACACCAATATTTAGTAACTACGTGTGGAACCAGTTTTGTATCTGGTGTATGAGAGGCCCTTAATTTTTTTTCTACTTTTTAGTATTTGCTGTTATCTGTGAAAATTTCAACTACCAACTATCAGGGTTTATGGGATACAGCCTTGCAACAGATAGACAGATAGACGTGTAGCGGATATTCTATTTATATTAACTATTTAATATATTTTATGTAGGTACTACATTATTTATTTTAATATAATATATCATTACCGTATAATTATATATTATATTGTATTATTACGTAATCCATTTTGGGAACAAGGTGTTCGTTCCCAATCCCCAGAAAAGTGATGGCAGGCCGCGGCCCACGGCCCGACGGTTGATGTCGGGATGTCGTATATATGTTAGTCGCTATATAAACTTTAATAGCGTGATGTAGGAATTTCGTCGTGTCGTCGTTCTATGGCGCGTCGCTAGATGTCGCTACAGACGGACAGACAGCCAGACGAACACACGGACAGCGGAGCCTTACTTACAGGCTCCCTTTTTATATTTTCAGTACGGTACCCTAAAAATTACTATCTAATATATAAAATTCTCGTTTTTTTTTTTTTTTTTTTTTTTTATATTGTAAGGATAGGACGTTTGTCTTCCATGCCACCTGATGGAAAGTGCGCATGAAGACTATGGTGTTACACGTCCATCCACGAGAAACCTATTCACTCGACACTTAAAAGTTCCAGGACTGTAGTGGTCAGGAAAAACAGACGCAGGCAGATTGTTCCACACCTTGGCAATCCGTACCAAAAAGGAACTATCGAAGCGTTTTGTTCGACTTCTTGGTATATCCACTATATACGGATGGAAGTTCTGTCTGCGTCTGGTAGTCCGGTGGTAAAAAGGGGTGGGTTCAATTTGGTCAAAAAGAGCACTCGCACACTCACCAAAATGTAGCCGATAAAAGACTGTCAAACAAGCAACCTTACGACGATGCTCCAGCGTCTGCAATTTTTTATTTGTAAGGTTGTTGTTATTTATGAGTTTTCGGGCTCTTCGGTCAACAGAGTCTAGCGCTTCGAGCTGGTATTTGGCAGAACCATCCCAAAGGTGACTACAGTACTCCATGCAAGACCTCACTTGGGCTGTGTATAAGTTGAGGAGCCGTTCAGGGCTGAAGTACCGCCGGACCTTCGAGATGATACCCAATTTTTTGGAAGCCGTTTTTGCCATAGACTCAATTTGTTGTCCGAAGTTTAATTTGGACGTTATAGTGACGCCCAAAAGCCCTAGTTGATCGGTGATGGGAACAGATACATTCTGGAAAGTGGGCGTAAGAGTAAAGGTGCTCTTTTTTGCGGAGAATAGACACGCTTGTGTTTTGGAGGCGTTGAATTTGACCAGGTTAGATTCGCCCCAATCGGACACATTCCGCAAGGTCGAATCAACGCGCTCAATCATAGACTCTCTCAAAACCTGGATTTCATGGGCGCTCGTTCGCGCATTGGATATATATCTCTCAACAACAGTGCTGTCATCAGCATATCCAATAATGCCTGGTGTTAGGAGGTCATTAATGTGCAGCAAGAATAAAGTTGCAGAGAGAACAGATCCCTGAGGTACCCCGGCATTAATTGCCATTAGGTCAGAGGAGTAGCCGTCTAAGACTACTCGAATCGACCGTTCCCTCAGAAAATCAGATATCCAGTCGCAGAGCCCGGTCGGTATGCCATATGCTGGAAGCTTGCTTAAGAGACCATCATGCCAGACCCTGTCAAAGGCCTTGGAGATGTCTAAGGATACAGCTATTGCTTCACCATGACCCTCCAAGGCCTCACTCCATAAGTGTGTGGCATACACGAGAAGATCGCCGGTCGAGCGTCCACTGCGGAAACCATATTGGCTATCGCTTAGGAGCTCGTTGGTCTCAAGGTATGCCAGGAGTCGATTGTTCAATACACGTTCCATGACTTTACAAAGTATGGAGGTGATTGAAATTGGTCGATAGTTGACAGGATCAGCACGGCTTCCCTTCTTCGGTACTGGTTGTACGTTAGCCAGCTTCCAGGATTTGGGGACTTTACCAGATTCCAAAGAGAGTCTATAGAGACGCGTCAAAACGGGAGACAACTCAGCTGCGCAGCGTTTCAACACCACTGCAGGAATACCGTCTGGACCGCTAGCCTTATTCTCGTCTAGGTGCAGCAAGCACTTAAGAACCTCCTTTTGGCGAATATGAACGGTACCCATTGTAGGACCGAACTGAGGTAATTGGGGTGGGATTTTACCTTGGCTATCTAGACGAGAATTTTCCGCAAAGATACTGGCAAATAAATCCGCCTTTTCCTTAGCGGTGTGGGCCAGAGAACCGTCAGGTTTCCGCAGAGGCGGCAGCGAAGGACAACAAAAGTTCGTTTCGACCGACTTGGCGAGGGACCAGAAAGCTTTACTTCCCGAGGGGTATGAGGCTATTCTGTCTCCGATACAGCCTATGTGGGCGAAACGAGCTCTCTTGATCACCTTTTTGCAGGACTTGGCGGCAGCATTGTACCTCTTTTTGTGTTCATGCGAATCCACGGCTTTGCTTCTGCGAGCGGTTGCCCAGGCTTTGTACGCTTCTCGCTTACGCTTTTCAGCGGAAAAGCATTCAGCACTAAACCATGGGCGAGCTTTGGTTTCAAGGGATAGATCAGCGTAGGGAATGAAGAACTCCATTGCTTGACCTATCACACTTGAGACTGCATCAGCGCAGCACGATGGATCGGTTGATGTAAAACAAGCTTGCCGCCACGGATAAGATGCGAAGAAATGTCGCATTTCATCCCAATCTGCCGACTTGTAACGCCATACTCGCCTAGAACCACTTGGTCGGGTGTCAGGTGGCGAGTACTGCGATACAGATTTCACCAGACAGTGATCGGATGTCCCTAAGGGTGCAGTGACGGACACCGAATATCTGTCCGGATCGGTTGTCAGCAGAAGGTCCAGGCAGTAAGCAGTGTGGCCAGCAACGTCTGGTATGCGCGTAGGCTCGTCAACAAGCTGAGAGAGGCCATGAGTGAGCGAAAACTTAAAAGCCTCTCTACCAGCATGGTCAGTGTCCTGAAACGGGTATAACCACTGTCCGTGGTGTGCGTTAAAATCCCCCAGGAACACCAACTGCGCTGTGGGAAAACGTTGCTGAACCTTGTCCGCTGTACTGCTGAGATAGTCCATAAGCCTCGTTGTCTCCCGATCTCCGCTGTGTGACCGATAAATACCAGCGTATACCATTTGGTCTAGGCCGGTATCTATGTGAACCCACATAACTGAAAGGTCCGGCACTTCTAAGTAACGGAGACGCTGACAACAGATCTTGTCACTGGCATACATGCACACCCCGGCGTGCGGGTGGAATTTGGACTCCAGGATGTAACCTGGGTAACAAAGGTATGCCGAGTCTGACGGATCACAGATCTGCGTCTCCGTTAGGAAGAGTAGGTGGGGTCTCTCCGTCTCGAGGTGGTGGTGGACATCATTGAGATTGGAGTGCACTCCTCGGATGTTACAGAAGTGCACTTTAAAAAGTGTCACAGTTTTCGTTGCCATACTCCTCCGAAAAGGCTTGACCGATTTTGATGAATTTTTTTGTGCTTATCCGGTATCTATGAGAATCGGCCAACATCAATTTTTTATTTTATTTATATGGCAAAACAACGTTTGCCGGGTCAGCTAGTTTGTGCTATAAAATGAAACTTCTCCATTGTATTATATAATTTATATTTTATTTACATACAGTTAAAAGTTCAACTTATTTTTTTACATTTGATTTAGGGTGAAAGTGTAAGAGTAGTATGTTTCCTCCCTTTCTTGAACGTTATATTAGCAGCATCCTCCTGTAACAAAAAGGAGGGATATATTATTAGTTTATTCACGTTGGCACATTGGTGAATTATTAGATTGTTTTATGGCACTTAAGTATTTAGAAACATTTTCGCTTTGATGTATCCGCTAGCTTGTTTCTAAGTAGATATCTTTTCCCACTAAACTATGGTTGTTAAGGCTGCTGGAAAACTCATTTCAGCGATAAGACAACCCAGTTACATGAAATGAACAACTGTCGAGGCAATTACCTATTATGAAAACTTGCTTAAGCTTTGATTAGAACTCATTGAAATATTAAATATCAGCCGTATTGGAAAACTTTCAAAAAATGTATTCAAGTCCTGCACAGCCTTTAGTCTAATCTACCTGATTTGGTTGTGCAGTCTGAGCAATTGGTGTCACAGGTGCAGTTATCATTGCAAGCAGCAGCGCCATCTTTGCACGAATCTGAAAAAAAACAAATTTTGATAAAAACTGTTGTTACGATACTAGCTAAACCCCAAGAGTAACCTTTACGTTATGGAATATGAGACATACATACATAACTTCTCGCCTTCATCCCTTATGGGGTAGGCAGAATACCAGAGGTTATAGAACCATCTGATGTTACGTTTGACAAATTTGGAGGTATTATAATGATAGAGACTATTGCAGTGACATTGGATCATCCTATCGCCCACAAAAAAAATCCAATAAAACTGCAGTCCCTTTATTGACTTTTACAGTATGTCCGGGAAGAGAAGCAGCTGGCACATTCTATGTTTTTTCCTCGCTCCCAATCCAGCTTGGAAATATTAGATAAAACCTTTTTTACATTCCAGGCAATACTGTAACAATACTGATTCCTTCTTAACCTGGCTCTCGTTCTCAACACAGGTTGCGGAAAATCTGTTTTAGCGTGTCAAAGTAACAAAAATCAAGACAACCTTACAAATATGTACGTTTATTTGAGTACATAAACTTACCTTTGCAGGGCTCACAGGGGGCAGGCATGTTTAGGAATTTAACTTTTGAAAGTCACTAAATAAACTGTAATAAACAAGCTCTGAAGCACTTTGATGAACTTGCTCAAATAACTGCTCTTTTATAGGAATACTAGTGCTATATAACAGAACTATATTGAAAAGACATTGGCAAGGTCGCTAAAAAACCAATTGAATAAAAAACTAAGGTTAATGCGGAAAAAAGTATTTTCGTTAGTTCTGCTTCAATAAATGTCGTTGGTTTTTTCTTGAGTTAAGTCTTCTGAAGATTTGCTTGAATGCATTTTTCAATGCAGTTTGGATTTAGTGAGATTATCATTAAGATGTATTTTTTGGTGCGTTAATAATAATAACTAGAAGCTCTTGTTTTATTATTATTTTTTGAAGTATTTTACGTTCTTTGTTTTTTTACTACTCAAAATGAAAATTCTAGAAAATCTTTCATGTAAGTTGACTTTTATCTATAGATACACTTATTAAAATGCTTTTCTTCAAGTGGTCTTAAAAAGACTACGAGAAGAATTCTGTGTATCAAAATATTATAACGAAAGCTTATTTTCAAGTCAAACTTTGTTATACTTATTAAAAAAAAATTATCGTAATAGCTACGTTTTTCAGATCTATGTATTTTATTCATTTTATAGTAGGTACCTATGAATAAAATACTTTTAGTCAAAACTTAACTTAAAAATATCGTATTTAACTTAGGCCTTTCATGTAGAGGTAGAGTTCATATTCAAAATCGATTAATAATTGTCCGTAAAATCGTGTAACAAAGACACAAAAAGAAATACACAAGATTGAGAACCTCCTTGTTTTGGAAATCGGTTGAAAAGGCGCAATTCGTGCGCTCGAGACGTCTAAATCATGAGAATTGGTTGCATTGCATATTACATTACACTAATCTGTACCCAGCTTAACATTATCATATTTGAGTTAACTGTAGGACTTTACTCTGATATCCAATTTCTATTGATCTTTCAGATATAAAGCCTTCGAAACCAGGGGTCGAAGCTATTTGCAGCACTGGATGCGATTGTCATATCATTAAGGTTAATGGTAAGAAATGTTAATAAATCTATACTAATTACTAATATATAAAGCTGAAGAGTTTGTTCTTTGTGTTTTGTTTTTTTTGTTTGAACGCGCTAATCTCAGAAACTACAAGTGGGATTTAATAAAATCTTTTTGTATTTGATAGCCCAACTCTTGAGGAAGGTTATAAGCTATATTTTATCCCAAATTTCCCACGGGATCAAAAGTTGCGGGTAAAACCGCGCGCGGTGGCTAGTAGACTATAATCTTTAATCAATTTTGTATGGAGAGGTTGATAGAATCCCGATGCCAGTATAGATATGGCGTTGACAATTTTTATAAGGGTAGTTATTTATATAAGTCGACTGCAGAATTATCTCTAAAAGTTCTTTTTGACGAAGAATTTGGCGATCGAGTAAACCTATCTGCTTCAGAGGCCAGTAGTTGCAGATTCGATTCCCGCACAGAACAAGAAAAAAAATGTTCCGTGTCTGGATGTTTATCTATTTATGTATTTATATTCTAGGCTACATGGTATCCATAACACAGCTATGCTTACTTTGGGGCCGTGTAGTTGGTGTGATTGTCTAGAGAAACAAAATGTTCATCGTTCATAAAAAAATACTGATCTTTATCTTCGCAGAAACCTGTATCAAGAAAAACAGATGTTGTTAAGGGGACTGGCTGCATCATTGGAGATGGAGATGCAGATGGAGATTTGGAGATGCGCCTATGAAGCGCCTATGAAATCTTTAAATTTGACTTTAATAATCAAGATTATGATAATAAAGAAAAACAGTATAATTTCTGCAGTAAAAAAATCTAGTATAATAAATTATTATAATTAAAATTTGACTAATTTCTGGAGGACATCCCATATGACGAGAAGCTCGGGAGGCCGAGACTAAAAGTTCTCGGATCTCTAACACGAGGTGATCGAAATATTGCACTTAAGTTATGTTCACCGACATCATTCTGGTTGTAATACCTATTGACCGTTTGACCCCAGCTACACTGGTTAGACACACCTTGAAAGTCTGGGATTTGTCGGTGGTTCGGCTCCGTGGCATGGAAGACTGTACTATGCTTTTCGAGAAAAGAATCAGTTCAATCGGTACAATAACGGTTTCTGAAACACTTTAAGCACATTCCGTGTGTAGTGGTAATCAGAGGTAGTAAGGGATTTATCAGAAGCAGTTTTGGTACTCTGAAAGATTTGACATCCACCAACCAGTAGGTACGGGGATAGTTTATTGATTTGACGACCACTTTGGCGATTAGGTAAGATTTTCTGCCTCAGACACCAGTGGCCGCCGGTTCGATTCCCGCACGGCACAAGAAAACAAAAAGTTTCGGTTCTGGGCGTTTATCTAATGTGTTTATATTCTAGGTTCCCCTAAATTCGCAACATGGTATCCGATATCACAAGCTTTGCTTAGTTTGGGGCCGTGTAGTTTGTGTGGTAGTCTGGGGATTTTATTATTGTTACCAACTCGTTTGTAAATAGTTTTGTATACTTTTTGAATATTAATCGTTTTTGGTTTTATTGATTTTTGACATATGTTGTGGTTCGTTTTTGTGTTCGCGCGGTTATGTGTTTTTATTATTTTATTAAAATTTGCCTTAAAATATTATATAATCTAATCCTGAAATGCATTTATCATTAAACCTTTCCATACAGTTCATGTGAAAAACTACACGCCTTTTAGGCGAAATGACCCGGTAATTTGACTAGTCGCTCGGGTATCAGGGCAAGAGGGACAAAAAGCAACGAACTATTCGGACACTTTAAAAAAAAATATATTATCCAAATTTTCCAAGAAGAGAGACTCGTGGCCTTGCTAGGCGCATTTAAAAGGGTTGTGTTGAAAATTAGTATAAATAGAAAATAAAACAACAAAATTGATCAGTTAATCGTTTAATAAACAGTACATTTTAGTTTATTACGCAATGCTAAAGTACGAAATTATGTAACCTTATTTTTTTTCTCTTATTATCTAAGCTCTTATTGAAGCCCTCGACGAACTGTAGTTTGTTAACTATAGTTTAATATGTTGTTGATTGTCAAAATTACGTTTCTGTCCGTATTTAATCTTTGTCTCTTGCGAAAGCTAGCTAAAGAGTACTGAATCCTTCTGAAGGTAGGTAAATGACATGAACGCCGATGGACATAATTAAATATAGTTAGTAATATATAACTGTAAAATTCAATGGCTTCAATTCCCTTTATCCGAAATACAAACATAGCTAATGGCGGTTAAAATTGGACAGTGGTGGAGAATAACTCCCACCCAGGCCTATCTCTCGATGAAGGCATAAATGAATATGATCTATACGTCACGTATATAAAGTATAACTAACAAACCACACCAAATGATAGTCTCAAAAAAGCAATTCCAAATAGTAACAATGCGCCATATTATCTTAACCTAACTTATAGTTGTAATAGGAACTGGTGTTTATTTCTTGGGCGTAGTGCTGGTAGCGCTGACGGGACGCTTGCTGGCGCAGGCGCAGTTCGAGTCGCACTTGCACGCCTGGCAACACTGGCTGGTTGTGCATTTGCACGCTGTAGGAAAAAAAACGTATTAATGATCGGACACTTGATTTTATGAATTCTTGTACATATACAGGGTGTCCGGTAATGAATGGATAACATTGAAATGTCTAATAGTGTAGTTATGGCCGTTCTGAAAAAAGTACGAAAAATATTTTATTATCATAAATAGTACCTCTGACATTCTCTAAAGAAAAGTTTTTTTATTTAATATTATCTTACTGTCTTTTCTACATTAATGGCAATAAGTCACTATTTATGAAAGATGCATTTATACAACCATTATAAAATCTACTTGAAACAGACCATATTTAAATGATTGCCCACCCATGTATTCATAATTTTTTTCATACCCAAGAGGTTTGCCTATTTTTCAAAAATAAATTATTTTTCGTATTTCAAAAAAAAGACTGCATAAGCTTTTCATACTATTTACTTTTAATCTATCAGCACAGTTAGTCTATAATATAAAAACAACAAAAAACTAAAAGAAATCATTCATTTCCGGTCATAGTTTTTAAGACAGTAAAATAATATTGAAAAAAAAGACTTTTCTTTAAAAAAGAAATATCAAAGACACATACTACTTATGATAAACTGTTTTTCGTACTTTTTTCAGAACGGCCATAAGTAGTACTATTAGAAGTTTCAAGGTTACCCATTCATTACCTGACACCCTGTATGTAAATGACTGCATAAGTAATAGAACACAAAGAGGTGATATTAGGGGAAAGAGATCATCGGAATCAGCAGTTAATATGGGCGTGCAACAGGGCTCAGTTCTTGGGCTTTTCTTTTTCTTTTTCATTAGCATTTTTCTAATTAATTAACGATTTTCCATTTGTGCTAAAAAAATAAGAGATCATATTATTTGCCGATCATGCTACATTTTTAAATAATCAGACAAACTGATTGATTACAATGAGTTAAACAAATATGTATCCGATATAGAAATCGTTGTCGCCAATAATTTAATAAGCTCCTCAATGAAAATTAAATCATGAACTATACTTATTTAAAATTTTCATTGCCTAATGAACATATCACATAAATACTGATATAAATTTTAAACGACCCGAATGGGATCCTGTAGTTCCTGTACCTAAATTCAACAGTGTTTCTTGGCTCCCTAGACTATACCCTAGACGCGAGCTCTAATGGGAACTTAATTTGTTTTTTTTTTATAGTTCGATAACATAAGGCATTATCTTGTGGGGCAGGGCGGCCTATAGGTATTGAAACTATATTTGTGCTGCAGAATTGGGCTAAATAAATAAATTATATCCTTAATTCTAACCCTTTCGATTCTCTCTTATTGCGATAAAGGTAAGAAATAATTTTATATTTAATAAACAATAAATAGATAATTTAGTCAGGAAGGTCGTTAAAATTGAATGAATTAATTACTTATGTTAATAAAAAATAATTTTCCTAAGAACTTTTTAGTTATCTAAACATAACAAATCTTCAAGCAGGTATTGTAGTACCTATCAGGATTACAGAAAAAATATTGATGATGTTAATAAAACGATGTGATATTTAAAAGCGCTTCTCATCCAATAAACAGATAGGTGCAGGCAGGTCTCATCTATAATTCCATCCTCTACCTTAATACGTAGGTACCCTTATAAACGCGATTCTGTAATTAAACATTAATTAATAATTCAATTCTATTCAATTCACTTTATTAGCACGAATATAGGTAGGTAGTACAAAGGATGTTTTACAAAGGTTGAGTTCAAGCCATATTCTGCCATAGTGGCATGTACATGAAAAAATTATATATAATGTCATATTTCATTAGATTTGAGATTTTATATAAACATTCATTTGATATACAAGGTCACTAGTTACATTAATTTAACAATATGTTCAGAATTTATTGGCAGCGGTCATAAGTTTACGTCATTATCTTTAAAGTAGTCACATATTGTGTAATAGCACTTATCAAGTAAAAAACATTTCAATTTGTTCTTAAAAGTATTAAAATTATTTACATCTTTAATGGCTTTAGGCAATTTGTTATAAATTTTGGGAGCCATCCCGAAGAAACTTTCTGATAAAAATGCGGTGCTGCGAGGCTGAGCCGAAATAGTGTTTATGTGCCTTTTGCTTCTTAATTTGTCAAATAACGCAATATTTTTCTTTACAAACATAAAGAACATAATTTAATTAATTAATTAATTAATTGTACCGCGATATGTGATCACAATAATTATCACGTCGTATAATGGCCTTGCAGGTAGTAATGCCGATAAAATTTATCGTAGTATTAAATTGATATTTAAGATTGTTTTATAGACCGGTGTTGACTGTAAGAAATCCATGTCTCTCTGTAGAGAGATCTACTATTTTCTTTTATTTATCGACCATATCTTAGACTCTATTTATGTCTTTGACGATTTATAAAACTTCATCGCAAGTTTATTGTATTGATAACTATTGATAGTCATATCTCAGTTAGCAATTAGTTGACTTAGCCTAGTACCAGCAAGTGCACCGTTGAAACTAATCATTGTAAGAAATTATGAAACATTATTCTTAAGGACTACATAAGAAACTAAGTGGGTATTTTATAATGTCTTGAGTTTCACGATTATGAAATTTAATTAAATATGTTTTATCGGGTGACGGGACTACTTCGCGCTTAGGGATGTATTTGGTTAAGTCATCAGTTTATTTGTTGTCACTTGTTTAAACCGTCGTTGTTTAAAACATCGTAAAAAAAACGTAGAATAAGATTGAACCGATCGAAAGATTGAAACTGGATAAATTATAATATCGTAAAATAATACTGTGTTTAATTGGGTACATTAATTCTCCAGTATTTGAATTGACAAACGAGTCCTTGTGTACTAAAAATGTAGAATTCTGAAAAAAGAAACTACAATGCTCTTTTATAACTGCTAAATATTGATGATCTCGTTAATACATTTTAATGAGCATGATTAATAGTGCAAACGTAAACGTAGCAACAAAATAAATTAAATCATATTTAGTTACTATCTTTATGCTTTACAACAGGGCAATTGATTTTAACTGCCTACCCGATTGAATTCTTAATGTATAAGCAGTTGTAGCATTTCAGACTCAATCAGTTAATTTATGAATTTTTTACCTTTTAGGCACCGCAGTGACTATGTGTTTTTGAAACCGGGTCCCTAATTTTTTATATATTTTATACAAGATTTAGCATGAGTAAATTTCATGTTAAAAGTAGTCACATTAATAGGCACCGTTGAATTTACATTCTCTAATTTTATGTAAGTAAGGTTATCAAACTAAGAGATTTCAGATTCAGTAAATATTAGCAAATGTTTATAAATATACTACGTACCATCGCCGCATCCTCCACAATGCATTTTCAAATTTAAAAAAATACGTTCCTTTTTCAATGTAATTCCACGTTCAAACTCCGTCGGCGTATTGATGCGTCGAGTGCAGACGATAACTAATTTATACGGAGACCAAAAGTCGCCATCGCTGTTTTGTTTATAGCTATGGATCGAAAACTACTGCCAAGTGGAAAGCAATATAATATTTTTTTAAATATTTATGTAAAATGATGCTCTATGTAATCTACATAAAATTGAAGTGTAGTTGTTTATAAATATGTCTATGGATATGTCAAACGTTAAACTCGCGGATTCCGTGGCACTTTAGTGGGGTGTTGGCTTCCGGTATTAATGGTCCTGGGTACGATTTCCATCAAGGACATTTGTCGAAACGGACTTTTCTACATAGGCTTCATTATGAGTACATTACACTGACAGTTCTGCGTAGCATGATTTTAGCTTATTTTTAGATATTTTACTATTTCAAGCTTTAGTAATTTCAACGCGGTCATTTTAAACGATATTTATGATTTTACAGATAGTCACTTCAGGACCTATCGATTACTCATATCATAAATACATCATTATTAACATACATACATACATAACTTCACGCCTGTATCCCGTATGGGGTAGGCAGAACACCACAGGTAATAAAACCATCTGATGTCACGTTTGACAAATTTGGAGGCATTATAATAGTGAAGAGAGACTATTGCAGTGACAGGGGGTCACTCTATCGCCCACAAAAAAGCCTCCCATAATGCCTCGTAACATATCATTATTAACGTGCACACTTAATGAGATACCCAAACTTTTATGCTATTTAATTCAATGTAAACGAATAATTTTATTCGTGAAAAACCCAATTTCGATAACTTTTCGATCTTTTCTCTACCACGAATCCAAAAAATAAACCAATCCTCATATTCATCGTGCACTGAAAAGTAACTACTGCATAAATGAATGCTTACTCTCATAAAACCATCAATGAACAGAAAACAAGATAAATATTCGTAAAATGAGCCTAATCAGTGTTAATTACGTTTCGACATAGGGCCGTGTGCTGTAGTTTTGCACTCACCGTTGTGTTTACAATCTTTCTTAAAATTTCTTCAAGTGTATTTGAATGTACTCTTGAATATAGGTATGTCGGCTAACAATAGATTGCTAGATGATTATTTTATTGACTGTGGTAAACACATTGAATGGGTGCGATAAATTCTAACAGGTAATTACGTCGCACGACGAATTCGAGAAACACATAAATTAGTAGAGTTTTTGTCGTAAACAAGTGTTTTACGCGTAAAATCTAAACCACTAAAGCGCAATATCGAAACAGCTAGAAGAAAGATAAGTGTTTGCTAGCATGGTGAACTCTAAAACGGTCATAAAACCTAGTGAAGGTCATTCGAAATATATCTCACTCACTTTGGCGTTGGGGTAAACCTATCTGCCTCAGACGCCAGTGGTTGCAGGTTCGATACCCGCACGGAAAAAGAAAAAAAAATGTTCCGTGTCTGGGTGTTTATCTATTTATGTATTTATATTCTAGGTTAACCCCTAGTTCGCTACATGGTATCCCATAACACAAGCTATGCTTACTTTGGGACCATGTAGTTGGTGTGATTGTCTGGGGATTTTATTTATTACTTTATTCACTTATCTGAAGGCAGTAAACTCATAACTTTCTCGATCAAAACAACGGCTATGCGCAGTGCCCACTGCCACTTCAAGAGTTCTGAATTACTTCTTATAAGATCCCGCAAGAAAACTACAAACATAGGCGATCCCAATGTTTACTCTACTTTGGACTCATTTGCCTCATTGCCATCTGTTGTCAGAGTCACAAACTCACGTTGTACAGATCAGACGACTAGCTGGTGTAGTGCTTGGTGGTAGGATCCCTTCTGGGTCCGCCTGGCTAGCGACCACCCTTTATATAAAGTCTGCCGCCAAATGTTACCGCTCCGGCGGTAATGTGTTCCGGCAATATTGTATAAAGAGCCAGTTCCTTCCTAAACCCGTGTGCTTCCATCTTCGACCTCATCGTCACTTACCATCAGGTGAGATTGAGGTCAAACGCGGGTTTAGTCACTTATAAAAAAAAAAAAAAAGGCAACATACATTTCCTTCTATTGCAGAGATTCTGGGTTAGAACCCGGTGGCGGTGGATATTTGTGCGATGGACACAGATATTAGCTGTCAAGTCATGGATTATGGATATGTTTATTTAAGTCGATTTCCTAATAAAAAGATCTTTTTCAATATATTTCTTAAGTTAAAATTATGTAAATGTCAGAAAAAAACAAAAGAAACTTCGGATAAAGATATTGCGAGTTTTCGATTTCAGACATCAAGCAGTTTATACACATTTGGTGTCTTTTGCTTTACTTGAAGTTACTTTAGTGTCTGTTGAGGGCACATGTACCGTCTACAACTTCAAGTGTTTAGTTTTACGGAAGAAACGACAACTGCAGTGCGAACACAGAACTTTATCGACTCGTATGTTTACGAATGTTCGTATAGTATGGAGTCGGTTGCAAATTTTAATTTCTCTATTTGACATTTATTTAACTATACAACATGTTTAAAAACATTTTAAATTAGCCAGGCACACATTTCTTGAAACTTGTCCTGGAGCAGTGGCTAGTTTTCAATTGTTGCTTAGAAACCTACTCCATAGGTACTATATGAACTTTCGTGAACACACGAATCGATAAAGTTCTGTGCTCGCACTGCTGCTTTGACATGATCTTTATATTTACCAAGTTTAATTATGCTACGTTTTAGCTTGTTGTTACGTATTGAAGCGCTACTCAGGTTTTAAAGTAGCCCAAACCATCAGTTATTTGTAAGAAGTAATAAGTTTGTTTTAAGTTTGTTATTGTAAGAGTGTGTGTGTCATAGAACAAATATTGTTGGCATTGGTGTACACGAGGTGATGCGCTATTAAAATTAACCCTGTGTAATTACTTATGCATACACAAACAAGGTGTTCCGCTTGATTTCCCATAAATCTAGGGTATTAATCGGACCATGTTATAGAATCAGATTACAAATGAAAAATTTTTCAATTTTAATTTTTTTTAGTAAGTAACAAATCCTTTATGCGAAGTATGACAACGTGACATTTTCCATCCCTTTTTTATCGCTATGCACAGGTACAGTTCGCAACGTTTTGCGTCACAAAGTACATTGTACACTCGAGAGCAAAGAATTAGGGTCAGTGACAAAACTCATGATATCTCGCAAAATATAAATGCTAGCTTGATGAATTAAAAACTGTTAAATAGACCATTAATTAAAACAGAAATAAAATTTCAAAAATTTTTATTTAAGTAATTTTTTTATTTATAAAAACAAATGAAATAAAAATGCACGAATTACACTTGATGATCACAATTACATTTATGACTTTTCTGGTACGAGAATATGATTTTCACAAATTTCAGTACAGTGTATTACCTCCACGTGATCTCAGGATGGATGTTATCCGATTTGGCATGCTGTACACCAGGTTTCTAAGTCGGTTCTGCGGTATATTCCCCCATTCTTCTACCAGTGCTAATTTTAAATCACGAAGTTTAATTGGAGGAGGTATTTTGTGCTTTACACGTCGTCCGAGCTCGTCCCAGGCATGTTCGATGGGGTTCAGATCTGGGCTGCGAGCAGGCCATTCCATACGCGTGATACCGACCTCTTGAAGGTAATCAGTCACTATAGCCGAAGTATGGGGACGGGCGTTATCGTGCATAAACACAGGATTCTCGCCCATATCGACCATAGACGGACCGACATACTCATTTAGGTTTTCTTCTACGTATCTTCTCGCGGTCAACGTTCCATTTTCTATCAGGACTAGCTCCGTGCGGTTCTCTGCAGATATTCCAGCCCAAACATGCACGGATCCTCCTCCGTATGCAACTTTTTCTTCAATGCGCGCTTGTTGAAACCGTTCTCCTGGTCTTCTGTACACTCTGTGTCTACCGTCATGCTTATACAGCATGAATCTGGACTCGTCTGTAAACAAAACTCTTGACCAATCCTCTAGAGTCCAATTCAAGTACTTACGTGCATAACTCGTCTTGCAATACGATGCTCCCGTTCAAGTTTGGGGCCATTTGCTGGTCTTGATGGCTTCAAATTATCTTTGGCAAGAAGTCGCCTTACTGTCCACGCACTTTGGTTGCTTCCTCCAAGACGTACAAATTGATTTCTTTGTTCAACACCCGTGGGAAATCGATTTCTAAGCATTGTTGTGACTAAGTATCGATCACCACGAGCTGTTGTGCATCTTCTTCTGCCTGTTCCTGGCCGGCGAAGGTTTGACCCAATTTCCTGGAACCGTCAGAGAACACGTTGTACCGTAGATAACGATACGCCGACCATCCTGGCTGTATCACGCTGACTACGCCCGTCTTCCAGCATAGTGAGGATTCTTGTACATTCTTCAGATGTGAGCGACATGATTTGTACTTTCATAATGAATATTGTACACCAGAAAACCCTTTTATAACATTTTTTTGTGACAGAAAACAAACAAAATCGATACAAATGATTTGAATTCTTAGTTCAATTTTCAAAATAAATCATAACTTTTGTTTATCTTTCTTTTTATGTCATTTCTTAACAAAAGATATTACTTAAATGTACTTTTTATATTCGGCATTAAAGAGGCTTCCTATTACTTTTTATTTGAATAAGCTAACGTTTATAGTTTGAGAGATATCATGAGTTTTGTCTCCGACCCTAATTCTTTGCTCTCGAGTGTATGCAACGTTCCTCAAGGTTTCAAATGTTTTTGTTGTTTATTTTATGGCTTCAGTGACACGCGTCTATTGAATGAATGTTAAAGAGATTTGACAAGGGTGATAATTTATGAACTCACTAGCTGTTTCGGATTGATGATATCTTGGAAAGTTATCTTTTGAACCACATATTCTTTGGCAAAAAGTATTATTTTTTTACCTCGAAGTTATGGGATATCAAAAAGAACACCTTGTATACGTTGGCGTACAGAGAGACATCGCTGTTTATCCAGAGAGGATAAACGTATCTAGGTACAGCCTGCAACAGAATAATGTATACCACCATCTGACGTCGCACGCACACGCGCGTTCATCCATACTCACTCACACCACGAAAGTCACCCAATCTAAGCATAATAAGTGGACGTGCTTACGCACACACGCACACTGTGAAAATACTTTACTTCTGCTGATTCATTAATTTGTTAAACTCGTTCTTAGCTACTCTCAAGTCTCACATGACGAGCTATATGGATGAATAGCAGGCAGACAAGACAATATGATGCTAATTTCACATCTTCAAGTCATAGCGTCCATGGCCTAGCGGTTTAAGTGTCTAGGAATGAGATCTGGACGGGTCAGGTATCGAATCCCACAAAAAACTGTGATTTCATATTCATTTTTAGAGATTAAAAGAAGAAATATATTACAACTTTTTTGATGTTTTTTATTAAGTTTGAATTTGATGTAGGTAGCTATTATTAGCGTAACTATTCGAAATAACAACGATGCCTCATTTCTTAAGACAAAATAAGTGGAAGACCCCGATTATCTTTTATTGTGTTGCTAGATTTATTTTTAGCTTGTCATATCTTTATAAAAAAGAAGTTAAATCTACCCTTTATTATTTAATATTGTGTAGTCGTGTTTCTCTATTATTTAATAAGTGAAATTATTTAATTATTTAATAAGTTAATAAGTGAAATTAAAAATGAATTATCATTTAACATTGCTGCAGAGAGCTGAAATCATTGTTTCATTCAATCAATACTTTTCCATCAGGGAAATTGCACGTCGATTGATGATATCTGTAAGTTTTAAGTTAATTATTATTCTGACTTAATCCTTGTATTAAACGTGATCGTTATTTCTATGTTAATCATTTTATTTTCAGATAAAAACAGTGCAACTATCTGTTCGTCGTTAAGAGGAACCGGGGGATATATCCATTTTTACCCACTCGTTCGACGGCCACCACATATGATGTGAGTTTGCAAACTGTATGACGACATTTGAAAGCAAGCAACATATATTGTTACAGGTAAATGAAGAAGTATATAATCCGACGTTAGATATACAATATATTATAACTTAAAATGAATTAACTTTCTTACGCATGCAATATAAATTGTTTAAACTTCAAGGGAACTTAAGTTTATTTATTCATTTACAGGCTAGCAAAAGAGATATTGATGAACGAAAGCAATATTTGGAATTTGATTCGTCTAGCAATGTAGTTATTTTTACTGATAAAAGACATTCAAGTCGGACAAAGATGGCCGTAAAATATTATGGAGGAGAAAATGCCAACGTTATGATGCTCGAAACACCCTACCTGTTAGATTAAGCGGCCGCATTAAACGCCATCAAGAATTTGTGGGGTCAAATGTTTTTAAATTGGAATTCATCACAAGTGAGGTCCAGAGCCAAATTAGAAGGGCGGGTTATTTCAACTTGGGAGATGATGAGAGGATCTGCCTTGTGCTGGAATTTAGTTGACAGTATGAGATCTCGGTTGCAGCAGGTCATAGACACCGACGGCGCTCAAATTAGCTATTAATAAAATAGTGTGGTAATAGTTGTCTTTTAAAAAGTAGATAATCCAGAGTGAATGATGTTATATTTGATTAGCTTAGAAATAAGCTTATCTTAGCTTATTTATAGTTTCTGGTTAATAACATGTTGATTCATATTTACATTGGAATTATTACTTCAATTATATAATAAGTTCATACGCCAAGTGACAGAAAAATTAAAGTGAGAACTGTCATTCAAATCTTTCAAATAACAACTATTACCTAAACTATGATTGTTTTTAAAATTAATCGTTTAATAAATTTGTAAAATAAAAATTCCTAGTAAGACGCAATATATTGTGAAATGCAAAAAATAAATAATTATCTGGAAAAGATTGTTTTGTTTTAATTAGTAACTTTTACCTGGACCTTATTTTTCGATTACTTGCACTATATATAATTTATTGATTAATTAGAATATAAATATAATTAGAATATAGAACATAAAAATTATATTTATATCATTTTAAATTATAATAAATTATTAAAATATTTCTTAATTTAAATGAATATATATTAAGGTTTATTGATCAATATTTCTTCATTAAATTTGAAAGAAAAAAAGATAAGGTCAACTAGGGCAATTGCGTCTACGGGGCTAATGCATCTTTATGATCCTATTTTAAAACTGAATTATCGACATTAAAAAATGCCATCTAGTAACGTTGGCTTAAACTAAATACTTTACATGTAGTGCATAAAGATGGCGATGTTGTCAACTTGTCCAAGTATTCAGCCATTTTGTGAATTGCACATTGTGTGGATGGTTTGTTATTGCGAGAGGTGAGTGAAAAATCCATGTTAATCTAAAGTTTCCTTATATAATTGATTTTATAAAATAATGATTGTAAGGAATAATCAATGGGATACTTATACAGACAATTATTTTCAATGAACAAGCTTTATTTGACGAGATAATGATATTGCGATTTTTTAGGTTAAGATTAATGTCTTGGGGTAAATGCGCTGGCCGTAACGGGGCTATTGCGATTGTTTGACGCATTTGCCCCAAAGCAGAAATATTCAACCTTTTTATAACCTCACATTTTAATACAATCATGCGATTTTATTTCAGATAAAAAAATTAATCAAAAAAATTATCAAAAATGGTACGTAAGTACAAAAGGAAAACTCAACCTACTTACACTTTAGATACTTTAAAGGAAGCTGTCAAGGAAGTGACAAATGGTGTTTTAAATTCATATCAAGCCTCAAAAAAGTATAGTATTCCACGCACAACTATAGTAGACAGAGTTAAACTTAGAAGAGGGGTAGTTAAAGAGACCAGAGGCAGGCCAACAGCGATCGATGTCAAGTATGAGAAACGAATAGCTTCTAGCCTCCATATTATGGAAAAAAATGGTTTTGGTCTTTCCGCTGAAGAAACAAAAAAATTAGTAACGCAATATGTTAAAGAAAATAAACTTACGACGCCCTTTAAAGAGGAATGTCCAGGATACGACTGGTTTGTTGCTTTTCGAAAAAGAAACAATTTGTCTCTAAAAAAACCACAAGCTGTGGAAATGTCACGAAAAGCAGCCTGTGACCCCTTTATTATTCAAGAGTATTTCGACACGTTAGAAGAAATGTTGAAAAAAATGGACTTACTATACAGTCCAGATAGAATATGGAATCTTGATGAATCTAGCTTTAGCAAAGATCCAGAGAAAACAAAGATCGTAGGTGTCAGGGGCTTTGCTAGTACTCGAACAGTAGCTTCTTCAGGAAAAGACAATGTTACTGTGTTGTTCACGGTAAACGCAGCAGGTGAAAAATTAGCACCATTAATCATATACCGTGGCAAGAATGTATGGGATCAGTGGATGGCTGAAAACGCGTATGATGGTACATATTATGCGGCTACAAAAAATGGGTGGATAGATGCCAAAGTTTTTGAGAAGTACATGTTGGGGACAGTCTTACCTCACGTAAGTAAAGAATCACCTTGTTTGATTATATATGATGGCCATTCCACGCACATTCAATTAAATGTATTAGAAAAAGCAAAGGAGTTGGGCGTTGAAATAATAAAACTACCATCTCACGCCAGCCTACAGCCATTAGATTTGGCGGTTTTTAAATCAATGAAAGTCAGGTGGGATGCGAAAATATTGGCATGGCAACGTTTAAACGTAGGAGCCAAAATGCAAAAACACCATTTCAGCGAAATTCTTGGAGAGGTATGGAAAGAGTTAGATGCCATACCCTTCTGCCGGACCCAGAAGGGTGGTAGGATCCCTTCTGGGTCCGCCTGGCTAGCGACCACCCTTTATATAAAGTCTGCCGCCAAATGTTACCGCTCCGGCGGTAATGTGTTCCGGCAATATTGTATAAAGAGCCAGTTCCTTCCTAAACCCGTGTGCTTTCATCTTCGACCTCATCGTCACTTACCATTAGGTGAGATTGAGGTCAAACGCGGGTTTAGTCACTTATAAAAAAAAAAAAAAATACGAAACGGATTTAAAAAGGGTGGAATCTTCCCCCTTAATAAAGACGTAATACCCAAAGAAAAATACGATGGGGAGGCATTAAAACGATTCAATCAAACCAAAATAAAACAAGTGCCGACATTATGGAGTTTATGTTCACGTCAAATTATAATTAACGTTAATGAAAAATGTACCTCCACAAATGAAATGTACAATGGAATTTCTTTCCATCCCAGACAGATCCCTATACCTGGTACAAGCCAAGGAACACCAAAAATTAATATTTTGGAAGATCGACTACTCAGCAAAAATGAAGAAATTGTGTCGTTTGAGAGTTTGTTACTTAGCACGATCAAAAAAGCTGACCCTACACATAAGATTAAGAAAAGAAAAGTGGTTAAAGGGAGTGAAATCATCACTCACAGAGAGTTTTTGAATCAATTACGTCAAAAAGAGGCTGAAAAACAAAAAAAAGAACAAGAAAAAACTGAACGGAAAATCAAATCAGATATGAAGAAAAAAAATAACCCTAAACTGAAATCATCAAATATCAAAAAACGACAGAAAAAAACACTAAAGAAAGTACAGAAATATTCGTCGGATGAAAGCAGTGAAAGTGACAATTTAATACTAAATGACTCAGATACAAGCGAAAATTGGGATACATATTGTGAAAATATACTACAGGCTGAAGAAGAGGACTATTACAGCAACGATAAGGTCACTAAACAAGGACTAACATCCAATCAACGTAGTGGCATTATGCCACTACGTGTAAAGGACCATATCATTGACGATGAATATGAACCACATTTCTGCCAAAGACGTCCCCAAGTTGGTGACTGGATTATTGTTAAATTTGCAACTAAGAAAACGGTGAAACACTTTATAGGAAATGTAATCTCATTAGATCGTAACATTCCACACGTGAAGTATTTAAGAAAAATTAAGAACAGTAAAATGGTATCTTTTCATTACCCCGATGTTGACGACATATCGGAACTGAGACATGAGGAAGACATAGTTAAGTTTCTTGAGAATCCCCTAATAAGCCGAAGAGGACACGTAGTTTTTAAAGAAAATTTTAGAGGATTTAATATTCAATAATAATTATGTTACTAGTATAGTACTTTAAGTATAGACTATTCTGATTTCCTGATCTGACAGCATTCTTAACCCTGAAAATTGTGATAAGTATGATTAAGTAAAAAGATTTGTTAGTAAGTATTCATTTAAATAAAAAAAAGTCTTCATTTAAAGTTTAATTGTTAAGTGTGGGTAGATAAGGCATTCTCCATATTTTTTGTTTATTTGATAAGTTACTTGTTTATTACAGAACTGATTTTTTCTATTTGTAACAGAGTTTTTAAGACTGAATAAATAAAGTTAAAGTTTTGATAAGTTACTTGTTTATGACAGAACTGATTTTTTCCATTTGTAACAGAATTTTTAAGACTGAATAAATAAAGTTAAAGTTTTATGTTTATTCCAGTTTTTTTATTCACAACTGTCACCCATCACTATTAAATCTACATACTTACCTACTTTACAGAAGTACCTAGGTAGGTAGGTAGTGTTTTTTTTCATAAAATGTTGACAACATCTGGATATATCATGGGGTAAATGCGTCCATGAAAATCTAGACGCATTTCCCCCATGTCCACTAAATCATCTGTGAATTTATCAATTATTCTTTTTGGCAAATTTAACTGACATACTATTGCACAAAAATTCAAACTGAACAAAACTTCCTTTATTTTTACACGGAGAGCTTACCTATTGAAAAGTTACTTAAAAAAGACGCATTTGCCTCAAACGGGGAAAATGCGTCTAAAATTCAGATTTTAAAAAAACACTCAATATGAAATCTTTCTGAGATACCAGCGAAAAAATTAATGCTATAACTTTGTTCAGAAGTAGTCGAAAAATAGGGTTAAGTTACTAAAAGTGAGATGTTGCCATAAATTCACTCCCATAATGGCGGTAACCTGAAGTGACCGGAAAATGTGACGCAATTACCCCGGTTGACCTTATTGAAGAAATATCTTTAAACATTATTAATTTAACAATAAAAAAGTCATATTAATATAGCAACGGAGAAAAAAAATGCAGACCTTTCAGAGTTCTATAATATAAAACAATAATCTGCACATTATACGGCTGACATAGGCTCGTCGAAGTACTGAAACTAAAGATCTATACATCCGTGTAGTTATATTAATTCTTGTTGTGACACGATGTAGTTAGTTAGCTTAGTAAGGGTGGCTTGCGCATCGTCGTTAAATACAGTTTAAGAGCGACGTAAACGCATTTAGTCTGCTAATTATAATTAGCGTTTTGCACAACAAAAATTTAGGCACTAATCACGTTTAACGAACTGTCAAACCTTTTTTATTGTATTTAGGCTAAACATATTTAGCAAGATAAACTCATTTAACTAAATTCTGTTTAGACCAAATGTTACGCAAGCCGCCCTTAGAATTGATCTTTGGTTGTGTGCGTACGACTGGTGGTCAACATTATTCTGAGTCTTCCGCACACATACAACGCGAATGCATATTGTATGTGTGCGTGCGTCTGGGGTGGTATACATTATTCTGTTGCAGAGTGTACTAAATCCGAGTGACTCCCATTCACTTGATGCCTAACCTTCAAATGTTATCATTCTGGCGATGACGTTTTATATTCCTATTTCCTGTTCGTTAATATCTTGGACTTTATCATCACTTACATCAGATGAGATCAAAGCGAAACAGATTTACAGTTTGCATTTAAAAATACTTAAAGTTACCTAAAGCTCCACGTAAGCTAAATATTTTTGCTTAAATACCTAACTACACATTATTACTGCACACTTATAAAGAAAAAGTTTTAATTTTAATTAAAGTGATGGATGTGGATTTCCTTTTGTTACACTCCGCCCCAGAACATCTGTAGTTACAAAGGAGCTTTCGATGTGAAACAGAATATTTCACCACTTTGGCGATGGGGTAACACTGTCGGGCTCGATTCCCGCACGGAACAAGATTCCGTTATATATGTATTTATAATCTAGGTTAAAGCCCAACTACACTGTTGGAAACAAAACATCAAACCAAGGTGACCTTGCTAGTTTACTACGTGTTTCCAACAGTGAAGACGGCTGTTGACAACCAAATTACATGACCTTGGCGGGTTGGAAACGGTGGTGTTTAGAATCACAGACATACATCTACATAGACAACGTAAGTTCTACGGTTTGTATTCGAACCAAGCGTGCCGACTTTTTAAGACCTATTATTGTGACGTCACAGCTGATATTTATTACTGGAAAATACAAAAAGATTCAGAGACACCGATACCGCCGATGAAATCGATTATTAAGAACGATATTGATATTGTGGACTCGATTTTCTAACAGACATACATACCCGCATATTACAATACATATTAAATCTAGAGGCGACCAACCTTGACGCTTGGTCGGGGTTCGGACACGCAAAGGATATGCATTTGCGTTATCTATGTAGATGTATGTCTGTTTTTAGGACAGTGTGTACGCTTGTTATTGTATAGTTTACTATGTAACTATAACTAGAAATGACTCGAGTTTTGTAGCTTTTTATCCTGCGTTTCAACCTTTCCTTCTTTGTATCCTCAATTGCATACAAAACTGCCATCGCGAAGATGTTGCCAACGCGAGAGATCAGAGCACACTGACGATTAAGGGGCGTGGCCTGGCGTGACCTTGGCTTGTGTTCTTGTTTGTCTCCTTGTTGGAAACCACCGTTTGTAACAGTGTGGATGACTCGGAATTGGTTGACAACAACTTATTCTTCCTTAACCTTGGTTGGAAGCATTGGTTTTCAACGTGTTTTCAACAGTCTGGCGGCCCTATATCCAGAATATCCCAAGTTCGCTTCATGGTATCTCATATCACAAGCTCTGCTTAGTTTGACGCCATGTAGTTGGTGTGATTGTCTGGGGATTTTATTTTATTTATTTAGGGACGTTTTGTCGAAGATCGAATTTGTTCGGAAAAACATCATATCGACTACCTAATAAACTTCGCATACCCATAGAGGTATCTTCAGATGAGGTAGAAGACTATTAATGAGAATCAAATGAAATATAAATATTTTCTTGATTAATACTGTGATTTTAAAAACTTTTATGCCTAACTTTTAATTTTTTGGCATAAGTTTCGGTATCATAAGTTTCAAAGTCAGAAGTCAAAGTCAAAAGAATCTTTATTTCGTATTTAAATACATTTGAAATAAGTCAAAGAATGCACAAATTGAATTGAATCTACCGTGGTGGTATGGAATGTCGATCTGTTAAGAAGAAGTGGCAAGAAACTCAACAGCAATCATCTTTTAAAAATACTTAATAACAATTTACAACCAGGGAATCCCATCTTCTTGCATCCGGATATCTTATAGTAAAACTTCTTATATAACACTTATCCTTAAATCTATCGAAGGTTCAATCTTAAATATTTTGGAATTTTATCATAAAAGTGTACACATTGACCCATGAACCAGTTGGTGATCTTCTGGAGTCTACTATATATATGTCGGAATCGGGGTGAATTTCTCTCTTTTTCAATCATGATTCTCTAATACAGTCTTTTGTGTGGGCCTCTTTAGGGCGAGTCGGTTTTTCTACTGTCGACAATGCTTGTGGCGCTGAACTGATTGATCTTGGCTGCGTGACAGTTCTACAATTCCAGCTACGTTGCTGGCGTATCACTACATTGTTAATGATCTCTTGAAGATCAGGTTGTCTTGAATAATTGCTTGAAGAACACTTTCCTCGTGTCCATCTTCCGTATTGTTATTATTCTTTCTGCTAGTGACAAACTCGTGACGTAGACTCTGTCAAGTACCAAGAAGGTACTGGCATCCGAAGACAATCGAAATAAACTATAAGGCTCTAGCTAGACACCGCCGACACAGCCATCCTGCTAGTACACGTCCTCGTGTGATAATCTGAAACGATCATACCGAAATGGTGGCTCGGCCACTCCTGACAATTAAGTCAGGCAAGTTCTCAAAAGAAAACACACAAGTTTGAACTCCTTACATTATCAATCTTTTAGAATACCAAACAACAAAAATCCCGGTTTAGTTACCAAAGTTCCAAGCACCATTGATTAACAATTATCTCAAAATCAAACAAACTTTGAATTCCATTACTATCGTCGTTATCAACAAGGCGTCTCGCTCATAGTTTACAGCAATCACAATCTTTTCCCCACGGGGAGCTTAAGCCAACTAATGACTCCTTCAACACACTACCCAGAATCACTCTGACGTAGTCACCAAACTAACGAACGAGAATCGGTATCCAGAACACTTTAAATTTCTTTCCAAAACAACAACTTTCTTTGCAACTTCAATGGGTACTTGAACTTTCGGCAACTTCAAAACTTTATCCGCAACAGGTTTTCACTTTACCTTAATTTCAAAACTAATTACTATCTAAATTTCAAACCCAAGATTTCGTAATTTACACAAAGGTACCACTGGTTTGGAAGGTCCATCCACTGAGAAGAACCAGCAAGAAACTCAATAGGAATCTAACGTCAAAGCATTGTACGTATCGCAATACTTTCGATAAGAAAAGCGCACAGTAAGCAATTAAATTTACTTTGAATGTAACAACAAGCAATTATAGTTTACTAGTATCAAAACAAAAGAAAACGTTTCACCTTAGAATCGCAGCAAAATTGTCGAAGGTCGGTTAGATACAAAGTGATTTCTGGCGAGCCAAGAATACACGATTATCAGGAAGAAAATCTCAAACTTTGGTATTCACAGACTATTTAAAAATAACATGACGTAAGCCGTTTAACAACAAAATTACATCCGCTCGACCGTGATATCATTACTATGTACCCAGTTAGTACTAAAGGTTCGACAAAACCCATTAAGCCACAATAAATGTTTCAAGATCGCGCAGTATACAAAACTCTAGAACACAAATACGGGTAACCTCCATCCGGTAGACGCCAACAGGGGCATCTCCATCCGGCAGGCACCGTCACACATCACATTGCCCCTATACGGCAAACACAGCGATTACTTACATCCTTCAAGTGCTAAACGCACGCCACTCACAGTCGTGGCCGCACAGAGACGGGAGATGAAGCCCGATTTTACACCTACGACTACGAATGCACCGAGACTGTAACAATCTGAGCGACTTGTATACTGCTGATCCACACAAACCAATTACAGCAAGAACCTTGAGTTTTGTCAAACCTAATTAACGTAACGCAAAACAAGATTTAATTCCTTTTGTTTGAACAAAATAATAAGACCGAATTCATAACTAATTTTCACACACGGTAGTTTTAAATCGATACCACGTTAAATTCACTTTCATCGTCATATTTCCCATCATAAATTCACCATTGGGACCATGTATCATCGTTTCAAAAACACAACACATAATTCTACATACTACGTATCATATCCACATAGTTCCTCGAGTGTGACCCCCCTACCGCCACGGCCTCCTCGGCCTACTGGCAACCTCACTTGCCCTCATCTCGCGCACTGGCTACCAAAGCCAGTTGCACCTGTGTATCTCACGGACTACACACCACACGGTCTCCATAGACCACGACCTCCGCCAGAGCTAAACGTGCACCGCGCACCCACGGACTACATGAGCTAGCTCAAGAGACACCGATTTCCACCGGGCTACGACTACGTAATAGCATCTGGTACGGTCAACACACAATACGGCCGATAGAGCGCACACTCGGTTATACAACAGGATTATTTCTCATCAACATTATCATAAATAGCAAATTCGACTGGTACGTGTCCTTCTGGCACCCGCAATCGTAACCGTATTCATAAAATCGTTTGAAGTTCAGTGATTTTAAAGTGTATCGATCGTCCTCTAAAGAGTCGCCATCTATTATTTTAAAATAGTCTAGTAAATTTAAAATTGACTCTACAGTCAGATCTTGTTATTTAAAACGGAATATCAAATCGAGTTTTACCATATCGTAACTTTTGAATGTTTTCTTTTGCCTTCCACTAATCTGTATCTACGTTATCTACAGTTTTCACATCACTCATTTTCACAAAAAAAAATAAAATAACAGTCTTGCATCTTTGTAAATTGAAAACTTTTGTCAGTGTTTATTATGCAATTGATCACTAATTGAATAAATAAAATTTCATCTTACCGTGACTCATTTTCAGTGACGAATGAAACGTTCAAGCACAATTTACCCTTTATTTCTTGTAAGCTTTGTGTAACACGAAAACGTACCTTTTCTCGTCATTTTGGCGCTTATGTGAGTATTTCATTTTGTGAGAAGCATTGGAAATCGCATCGATTGATTCCCTGACACAGCAATCGATATAGATATCGATATTGACAATGTAGTCTTACAACAGTTTACCTGTCTTTCTTTACATTTGAAATCCTAGTTTAAGTTTACGTAATTTAATTATAAAAATATTTTGAATGAACCCCCAACATTGTTAATGTTACGAGCTAGGGTTCGGGGATAAATTAAATACACCGTTTTTTACCGTTAGACGATTTTTAATCGCGAAGAACACACAGTCAAAACTCTAAATTATCACAAATCCTTATTACGCACTTAAACAATTCACTCGTTAACTTAGAGAGCACTTTAGTTTAGTTTCTTCAGTTCTTTTTCTTCTCAAGTCAAAACTTAGAATCCCCCCGGCGGCCTAATCCTCGCCTTATATATCCCCGAGAAGGCCTCTCCAAAGTTCTCGAAATAACGCGACTAAAACAATAAACAAGGTCAACATGTCGTAAACAAGTCGCGGTCCCAGAGAAACATGAACGTTAGGCGCGCGGTATAAGGTACAAATTCGTCTGTGCGCGCCTTGAAGTTTTGACCTTGGGTTTTTCCCGAACAAACAAGCGCGTGCGTGCATAGAAATATGAACTCTATGCCGGCGCTATACTGCCCGGATTTGCTTGCGCGCGCCGTAACACTGCCCCCTCCTTAAGAGATGCTCGTCCCGAGCATCGTTCGTCCCGTAGTACCGTGCCAAACGATCCACATGTACAACCTTAGGTGCACCTCGTGGCTCCTTCCGAATCCGATAGGTGATGTCATTGATCTTGGTCACCACGCAGTATGGTCCATCCCATTTTGGCTGTAGTTTGGGTGACTTTCCTTTGCTGCGCGTTGGATTATGTAGCCACACTAGTGAACCTTCGGCAAATCCAGGATCGTTGATCCTCCGGTCGTAGCGTGTCTTCATCTTCTCAGACATTTGCTGTCCCGACTGCCTGACATGGTCGTGTATGTCGTTCATCTTCTGACGTAGGTCATTCGCGTAATCTGTTATGCTGCTCGGTGCATCCGGTGGAATTCCCGTGATCAAATCAGCAGGCAATTTCAACTCCCGTCCAAAGTTTGCGAAGGCAGGAGTGACGGAGGTGCTTTCATGAACTGCACTTCGGTAAGACAGCAGAAAAGGCTGGATGTGCTTGTCCCAATCTCTTTGCCTGTTTTCTACTACTTTTGCCAGGTATCTCTCCAATGTCTGGTTGAATCGCTCTACCATCCCGTCAGACTGGGGGTGGTAAGAGGTGGTTCTGGTCTTATGGATACCCAATACCCGACACGTCTCCTGAAATACCTGTGACTCAAAATTCCTTCCTTGATCACTGTGAATTTCCAAGGGCACTCCAAAACGACAGAAGACTTCATGGACTAATTTATCCGCTACCGTGACTGCCTCTTGATTTGGAATAGCGAAGACTTCCGGCCACTTCGTAAAG
Organism: Stenoptilia bipunctidactyla; assembly: GCA_944452665.1. Lineage (NCBI taxonomy): Eukaryota > Metazoa > Arthropoda > Insecta > Lepidoptera > Pterophoridae > Stenoptilia > Stenoptilia bipunctidactyla. The sequence goes on from OX101739.1 coordinate 1,778,042, forward strand.
TAATCCATGACAACCATGAAGTACTTATTTCCACTTTCAGTCTCGGGAAATGGCCCAGCCACATCTAACGCTATACGTTCCCAAGGCGCCCCGACATTGTACAGCTTTAATGCACCTCGGCTACGCGTTTGCGGCCCTTTTACAGCTGCGCAGCTTGTGCATTTACGGCACCAATCTTCCACGTCGTCGCGACAGTGCAGCCAATAAAATCTTTCACGGATCTTCAAAAGGGTCCTCTTTACTCCTAAATGTCCCCCTGAAGTTCCATTATGATAAAGTTGCAGAACTTCTGAAATCTTGACCTTCGGAACAACCATTTGAAGATGACATTGGTCTCCTCGTGCGTTCTCCCATTTCCTGCACAGTACTCCATCTTTGACAATAAAGCTGTCCCACTGTGCCCAATAGGTCTTCGTAACTGCGCTTCTCCCGGCTATATCACTCCATCCGGGCTTAGGGGCACCCAATTGAATCCACTCAAGTATTGGCCTTATATCATGGTCTTCCTGCTGCGCACGAAGTAATGTCTCCTTCCATTCATTGTCAACTTCCATCCTCAGCGTCCGAACTTGTACAATCTCCTTGGACTCTTGTCTCACACAATGTTTGCAAGTCTCGGAGCACGGTCTTCTGGAAAGTGCATCTGCATTCCCATGAGATTTCCCGCTGCGATGTTCTATCTTGAAGTCGAATTCTTGTAGCTGCTCAATCCATCTTGCCACTTGTCCTTCTGGATTCTTGAACTGCAATAGCCATTTCAATGCAGCATGATCTGTCCGCAGGTGAAATTTGCGTCCCAACAGATATTTATTAAAATGCTGCAGTGTTTTGATTATTGCCAATAGTTCACGCCTCGTGACGCAATAGTTCCTCTCTGGTTTGGACAACGATTTGCTGAAGTAAGCTATCGCGACTTCTCGATCTCCCCTCCGCTGGGATAACACGCCGCCAATACCCGTGTTACTTGCGTCTGTATCCACAATGAACTCGTTCTCGGCGTCAGGAAAACCAAGAACAGGCGTGTTGCAAAGACGCTTTTTCAGTTCCTGGAACGCGACGTCACAGTCCTCATCCCAGCAGAATACTCGCTTTTCTTCCGTGAGCTTATGCAAAGGTTTGGCAATGTCTGCAAAGTTCAAAACAAATCGCCGGTAATAAGAGCATAATCCCAAAAATGCTCTGACCTGTGTTTTGTCTTTTGGAACCGGCCAATCCTTGACAGCTTCAATTTTCTCGGGATCAGTTTGTACTCCCTCTTGTGAAACAATGTGTCCCAAAAACTTCACTTGTCGTCTGAAGAACGAGCACTTCTTTGGACTCAGCTTCAAGTTGGCCGCACGAATCTTCATCAATACTCGTTCCAGGTTCTGAAGATGGTCTTCAAACGTGCGTCCCACGATTATTATGTCATCCAAGTAGACAAGACAGGCATCCCCAATCAGTCCGGAGAGAACCAGTTCCATCAGCCTTTCGAAAGTCGCAGGGGCATTACACAATCCAAATGGCATCACATTGAAATGCCACAATCCTTTCCCAGTCGAAAAGGCTGTTTTCTCCTTGTCCTTAGGGTCTAATTCCACCTGCCAGTAGCCACTCTTCAGATCTAAGGTGGTAAACCATTTCATCCCCGTCAGTGTATCCAATGTGTCGTCAATCCGTGGCAGTGGATAGCTGTCCTTCTTTGTCACGTCGTTCAGCCGACGGTAATCAACGCAGAAACGCATACTGCCATCCTTCTTTTTAACTAACACTACAGGAGAACACCATGGACTCGATGAGGGTTCTATAATCCCGTCCCTCATCATCCCTTCGATTGCAGCTTCCACCTCTTTTTCTCTTGCGACCGGCACCCGTCTTGGTCGCTGACGAATAGGTAGTTCATTCCCAGTGTTTATTGAATGCTTTACTAGTCCAGTTTTCCCAATATCGGCGTCATTCTTGGAGAAAACATCACCGTACCGGAATAACATCTTCTTGGCTTTTACAATTTCTTCTCCAGATAGATCCTTGTGGCAATCGTCGAGAAGTGAACCGACATCGTATTTGCCAACTTGGTTGCACTTGGTCAATGTTTGACATTCCCGCATCCAATCCACTTCTTCGCAGGTTCCAATTAAAGTCCCCTTTTTAAGGACATACTCCTCATTACTAAGATTGAGTAAGCGCACGGCTGAAGCGTTCGTAGTACTCACCAAGGTTCTTGCCATCACCCACGGTTGATCCTTGTTGCCTCCTTCCAGTAACACGCATCGATGATGTTGGCCAGCATTCCGTGATAGTAGAACAGGTACCATGGTTTCTGATCTGGGTGGTAGTACCGTTCTCTTTAAACAATACACCTTTCCTGATGAACCACCCTCCATGAAGATTTCTTCAGTACCACATTTCAAAATGCCTTGCTTGACGTCAATCTCACATCGATGTTTACGCAATAAGTCTAAGCCCAGGATGCAATCATCCACTATATCTGCGATGATGACTCGATGGCAAAATGTCCTTTCCGCAAGCTTCATCTCCACCAGCTTCTCGCCCCGGACGGGTATGTGCTGACCGGTCGCTGTTAAAAGTTGTATTCCCTCTTTGTCCCGGTAGATGTCCCCAAGGAAGCGTTGAGCAATTTGGGAACTGACCACGGTACGAGAAGCTCCCGTATCTAACGTCAGCCTGCACGGTGTTCCGTTAATCTCGCCTCGGATGATCAGGCTGTTCCCGTCGTGCGCTTGAGAGATGTTGATTCTTGGGGCCTTCCTTAGACCAGCCAGCACCCGCCCCGCAGTCCTGGCGTTTACTCGTTTCCCTGCTGCGGCTGGTGAGTGGTAACATTATCCACTCGTGCATCCTTTTGCTTCGGGCAGTTGGACTTGATATGGCCCCTTTCACCACAGCCATAACATCTTGGGCTGAATCTAGGACGTCGTTCTTGTGGAGTTTCAATCACCTCCCTAATGCGAAGGGACCGCGGATCCTGTCGAACGGCTTCCACGGCTCGATTGGTATGCCTTCCGTACCAATTTCTCTACTTCTAGGGCCCACTGTTGCAGGTTCTCTGTGCTTCGCTGCATCCGGTCCTTCAGCTGAGCCCGAAACACACGTTCTAGGTGTGCGTCTCCGTAGCGGGCCTCTAACGCCTCTAGGAGCTGCTCGTAAGAGGCATCTGTTCCGAGGGCCTCCAAAATTGTAAGGGCCTGATCACGAAGGCCCAAAGTCAGCGCCGTCATTGCTTGCTCCTTGGTCCACCCGTTCGCCTTAACTACGGCCTCAAATTGGATTCTGTAGGCCGACCATGATGAGCTTCCGTCGAAAGGTGGCACTTTAAAGCCTCGGCCCAATGTTGTGCTTACTGCAGGTGCCACTACTCCTTCCGCCATCTTCAAAACACCGAGAGCCTTTTTCACATCGGCGAGCTCATTTTCCGTTGCCGAAATGCGACTATGGTGGCACTCAATCTGAGCCTCCGCCTTCGAGACACGACTCTCGTGGCATTGGAGCTGTTCCTGGACCTCAGTGATTTTTCCACCGATAGCACTGAGTAGATCCTCCTGTCCTTCTTTAACACTCCGGACTTCATCCTTGAGGTCTTTCATAAACGCCAATAATGCGGTCATATCCAGGGCGGTAGCGAAAGGTTGTTCCACGGGAAGCGGCAGAACCTCCGCAGATCCATCCGTGACCTCCATAGCTAGTCGACGTTGGTCCGTTTCCTGTTGGCGTTGTTGACTCCTCGTGCGGACCCTTTCTTCTCTTGGAGAAAGCCCGTCGCCTTTTGGTAGCACTGGCATAATTTATCCCACTTCTGACACCAAATGTTACGAGCTAGGGTTCGGGGATAAATTAAATACACCGTTTTTTACCGTTAGACGATTTTTAATCGCGAAGAACACACAGTCAAAACTCTAAATTATCACAAATCCTTATTACGCACTTAAACAATTCACTCGTTAACTTAGAGAGCACTTTAGTTTAGTTTCTTCAGTTCTTTTTCTTCTCAAGTCAAAACTTAGAATCCCCCCGGCGGCCTAATCCTCGCCTTATATATCCCCGAGAAGGCCTCTCCAAAGTTCTCGAAATAACGCGACTAAAACAATAAACAAGGTCAACATGTCGTAAACAAGTCGCGGTCCCAGAGAAACATGAACGTTAGGCGCGCGGTATAAGGTACAAATTCGTCTGTGCGCGCCTTGAAGTTTTGACCTTGGGTTTTTCCCGAACAAACAAGCGCGTGCGTGCATAGAAATATGAACTCTATGCCGGCGCTATACTGCCCGGATTTGCTTGCGCGCGCCGTAACATTAATAAAGCAAGCTCATTCATTGTCTTTTTATTTAATGCGCTTTGAACCTAACTACCGCAAAGCTACTATCTTTGGAGCCTAGGAATTAATCCAATTCATGTTTTATTTGAAACTGCTTTCACAAGTTACAATCCATTACAAACTTTAGACTAAGAAGGTATCGTCGCTTATTTTTGTTGAGTTCACGATTGCAAGCGTCTCAAGTTTATAAGAGCAGTAATTTAACATCATTATTTTCAGCTAGGAATGTTTGTTTTCCAAAGTATGAAACAACATGTAAGGTATCACAAACTAAAATAGCGTCGCAAACACTTACTTTTAGTCTTACTGGAATACTTTGCAATACTTTGTAAATAAGGTAAAACATTTCATTAAATCTCTAGTGAGTGAAAGTTAATCATTTAAGCCAATAAAAGCCTCACAACACAAATCTGTTCTACGCTGAGAACTTGTTTTTGACCCTTGCAAGTAATAGCAACTACTGGCCACTGAGTTTAGCTACAATAGAACTGAAAAATACAACCGTTGGGCGCGTCAACCTGACGCTCGAGTGACGTCGCCGGACCCGTCGCCGCGGTCGTTGCAGCCGCCGCGTCGCCAACATGAGCTGCCTCCGACATGAGCTGGCGCCGACGTCGGTGCTGGCGCTGTCCGTGTGTCGCCGCTGCGCATCGGGCCGCCATGTGGTTCAGCTCAGATGAAACAATAACGAAGCCGCATTCGTGTTCACGCTGACTTTGACTACCACTGCATCATCTCTGCGTAATTAAATTTTTCCGCATTCTATTTGTCATTTAGTCTCATTCTTCGGTCACACCCTCAGGTTCCTTAGGCACCACCATTATTAACTGTCATGCACAGGATTTTAGTAAAAGCGAATTAATCAGGCGTTCATCACCATGATACACCTTCTTTTCATCAAGTTTGGTTGTTTCGACTGTGTTCATTTGTTTGATTTTGCATTTCTATTTTGTTCCAATTCTGTGCATTTTAACCGACTCGAATCCCACTTCTGATGTCGGAATCGGGGTGAATTTCTCTCTTTTATCCAACATCAGGTATTCTTGGGGATTTCAATCATGATTCTCTAATACAGTCTTTTGTGTGGGCGTCTTTAGGGCGAGTCGGTTTTGCTACTGTCGACAATGCTTGTGGCGCTGAACTGATTGATCTTGGCTGCGTGACAGTTCTACAATTCCAGCTACGTTGCTGGCGTGTCACTACATTGTTAATGATCTCTTGAAGATCAGGTTGTCTTGAATAATTGCTTGAAGAACACTTTCCTCGTGTCCATCTTCTGTATTGTTATTATTCTTTCCGCTAGTGACAAACTCGTGACGTAGACTCAGTCAAGTACCAAGAAGGTACTGGCATCCGAAGACAATCGAAATAAACTATAAGGCTCTAGCTAGACACCGCCGACATATATATATATATATATATATGTATTTATACATTAGGCAATCAGGTACAAGACAGAAACGTAGATATAGATATAGAGGTATAGATGGTAGTAGAGATAGACGTAGCGATAGAGGTGAGAGAGAATACAGATAATGTGAATGGAGATGAAGATAGTCGTGGACACGGACGTGGACATGGAGATGGGGAAGTCAGAGTCAAATTCAAAAAGTAATATAGTAATAAAGTCATCGAAGGACTTTTATCGTACACATATTCAGATATTGTATAAAAGCCTTTATTACACAATTTTTGTTTAATAGTTTCTTTAAATTTATCAAGTGGTAAGTCTTGAATATTTGTGGGAACCTTATTATAAAAACGTATGCATTGACACATAAATGAATTAGTGACTTTATGAAGTCTACTATCATAGCCTGCTAGCTTATACTTATTTCTAGTATTAATATTATGTAAGTCACATTTTATATGGAACATGTTGAAGTTCTTTTTTACAAACATAAGATTTTCAAAGATATATTGTGAGGCAAACGTAAGAATATTTATTTCCTTAAACTCATTTCTAAGTGTCGCTCCGGAATAAAGTTTGTAGATTGCGCGAATAGCCCGTTTCTGCACCACAAAGTAGCCCGTTTCTGCAGTTTTAAAATAGGCGTCATTTCCCCACTGGAGAATGCCGTATGTCATTAAGCTATGAAAATAACCAAAATAAACCAATCGCGCGGTAGCTTCATTAGAAATATTTTGCAACTTTTTGACGGCATATGCTGCAGAACTAAGTCTCTTCGCCAACCTTTCTATGTGTGGTCCCCATTGTAGTTGTGCGTCTAGGGTTATGCCAAGGAACACTGTTGAATTTACAGGGCTCAACTCTTGTCCTTTACAATTAAGTTAGTGTTTACATGCCGGACATTATACAATGAGAATTTTAAAAATTTAGTTTTATTTTCATTGAGGAGCAGATTATTGGCTGAAAACCATTTCTCAACAGTTTCTATACAATAGTTTACTTCAAAGCAATGCTTCAATCGCCCACTCACTTTAAATAGAAAAGAGAATGAATAAATAAATGAATTTGAATTTGAGGTATCGTCAGCAAACAATATGAACTCGCACTTGTCTTTTACCACAAATGGCAAATCATTTATGTAAACTTTTATTTATTTATTTATTTTTTTAAGAAAAGAAAAGAAAAGAATAAGAAAGGCCCAAGAACCAAGCCCTGGGGCACTCCTATATGCCGATGATCTCTTTCCATTAATATCAACTCTTTACATCCTTGCATTCTAAAATGATGGTCTAAAATGTAGATGATTAGGATTAGGGCAAGCAATTAATGGGTAGGCCATTAATTGCTTGTGAGTGAAAGTAACCGGGTAGGCCTGATTATCTTATTTAAGATTCTCTTAAATTACATACTTATTCATATACCACAAACCAACAGCCTCCATAATATGTAGAGTTGGCATGAATATGTTTAGTAAACGATGCTAAGACGCCTTACGTCGTTATTGAAGCAAAAATGCAAAGGTGTTGATTTGCTTAGCATAACCGCATAGGATCCACTTATAGAAGCCCTACCGCATCATGATATGGCTGATGTGAAAGGCTTGGTTGGTACAAGCACCGGATAAGTGCAATCACTCATTTCTAACGACCGCTCGTACGCTTCAGAGACGCTAATAGTCGTTGAGGTTTTGTCAGAAGACCGTTCGGCGACTCTGTAGATTCTCCCGTCAATCAACCAGCACTGAGCCAGCTTTAGCTGAGAGGTTAATGTGCTAAGTACCCTATATACAAGGTTAATTTTAATTAACGCATTACCTCTTGCGGGCAGTCTCTCCAAATCAATCCCAACAACATTTGTTCTACGACTTTTTACAAATTTTTGTGCTCCCATTTTGTAAGAAGTACCTATTATTATTTTGAAGTGATATTTTACTGCGCAAGGTGCGTGGCAAAACTACGCTCAAAGTAAAAAGAGTTACGCCTCTAAACTGAGGCTATAAACATTTTTTGTATGGGAAAACTAAAATTTTAAAGCTATTAATTTAAAAAAGTTGTTTAACAAATGTTGTTGGGATTGATGTGGAGAGGCTGCCTGCATGAGGTGATGCGCTAATTAAAAGTAACCCGCTGCCTTATCACGTAACTTGCAAGAGCAAAGCGATGGCATGAATTGCGCAAGATTTGCTAAAAAAGAACTAATTCGTATTACGTTACAGCAAAAACAAAGCCATAGCAATCCGACGACTGTGTTGCCTCTATCGTACAATCGATGTACTAAAAGTGCATATAATCCCTTTGACTTTCATACTTTTCGTGTGTACTTTTCTGCGAATTTTTAAAAGCAAACATCTATTCTGTTTCACATTTTACTAGTTTCTTTTTTAGCTACCAAATTGTTTTTGGCGCTAGTATCGTAGCTATAAATGCATTCTGCGATCATCGAACGATTGAACAGCTATCGCTTACATAATACGATCTAAAGCAATGGATCGCGCGTCCATGGCGTGATGACTGCGCCATTATAGCTGATCGCTAATATTTACGTGATAAGGCAGCCTGTTTAGTTTAGAGAGAGTGATGGCTTTGCAATGGGCTCATTACAGTCTTTATGTAAATAAGGCGTATTATCTGGTGTGAAAACCCATTCGCAATTCGAAAAATTTCAAAAAAACATTCCCAATTCGGTATTTGGATAAACAGTACGGTAATAAATCTATCTTTCGAAACCTTTTTTTGTTCGAATTTTAAAACTCCGAAAAGGGTATAACGAAGTTTTGGATCCTAGGTATATTTTAATACATCCCAATATTGTAAGAAATTAGTTTATTAATTAAGTTTTATGTTCCAGAAAAATTAATAGCCGATTACCAAAATCTTTTATTTTTAACCCCCGACGCAAAACGAGAGGGGTGTTATAAGTTTAACGTGTCTGTGTATCTGTGTATCTGTCTGTGGTATCGTAACGCCCAAACGAATGAACCGATTTTCGTTTAGTTTTTTTTGTGTTATAGATAATTTTATCCCGAGTGTTCTTAGCCATGTTTCATGAAAATCTGTTCAGCCGTTTGAAGATCATCAGCTCTTTTCTAGTTGATGAGGGGATCTGACTACCTTCCATATTGTAGTGTTACCTGGAGTAAAGGCCTAAGTAACCTACTATTTAAAGGAAGAGATAAGAGAAAAAAGATAAAAATTAAAGTTTATATATTTACAAATAAAGACTTACAAAGATTGTATAGAAAAGCACTATTTACACTTAAAGTCCACTAGGAATTTGTATAAACACTGAGATTTTTCCAATATTTATATGTACAGAAGTTTACAAATTATCCACAGCTCCAGTAATAATCCAGTATATGGTACTATTTATTTAACTTTTAGTATTAGAATTTTTTGGTATTTTCTGTTCAGCATGCTCTCCTTCCTCACTGATAGGTGTAATGATTTCAAAAGTCGACCACGAGTTCAGCTCGCCACTCCTTATATAGGCTCCATTTCGTTCGACAGCTCGTAAATTTATTTATTTTTGAGAGGCATCCATTCTTTCATCGGCCAGCGGCTGTCACTTCTATTAACAAGGAGGTTTTAGTCTCTGGAGCAGCGGTGGTGGTATGGTAAAAGTGGAGCTGATACTTCTCTTGATTCTAAGTGTGCAAGTCTCAATATAATTTATATTAAAGTAATAATATAAAAATTAATTGAAAAAGAAATGAATATAAAACATACTAATAGTTTATAAATTATCTGTGCTGAAAAGTGACATAAGCTACATGACAAATTTAGAGTTGAAAGGTAAACAATAATATTTACATTTCATAATAGTTTACAATAGATACATTTGCAGCTATAAAATAAAAATAACAAAAATAATGCCTTATAAAACAGTAAGTATATTACATTTTCCCCAAAAACCCCAGAAAATTTTTAGCTTACGAAAAATTTTGAGGTGTTACTTAGGCAGTTACTTTCTACATACATACATCTCGGACATACATCTTAATCAATCAAACTTAACTAACTTTCTTCAACATTCAGGGTAGGGGGTAAGGCTCACAGTCAATGGCGTATACTCCCAAAGTAAACCGCGATAGGGAAACCCTACATGACAGAGGCTTATTTAAAGAGTTGTCGTCCGCTCTATCTTAAATCCCATATTAAAGAAGAAAAATATGTACAAGTTAAATACCTAGGTATAAGTTACCTAAGGTATGGCCTAAGGCTTGTTTTTAGTGTAGCCAGCCGCACCATTAAAGAAGTGGGTTTTAGATCCCCAAGTATAGTATATACGAGTATAGTATATGGCCTAAGGCTTATTTTTAGTGTAGCCAGCCGCACCATTAAAGAATTGGGTTTTAGGTCCCCAAGTTATGGCATTAGGCTCTTAGTGAAGCCCGCCATTACTAGATAAAAGAATAATACCTAGTCTTATTATTCCAGATCTCGAAAGGAAATCTCAAAAGAAGTTGCTATCAGAGAAGATTAAAAAGGTTGGCTTAAGAGCCCTAAATAAAGTGTAATCAACATAAGACCGAAAGAAAAAATGATGGGTATACTCATTATAAAATTGTAACAAAGAAAAATAAAAATTAAATAGTATTTACAGAAAGTAATAGTTTTATTTACAGTTAAAAGAAATGACATTTATTTACAGGAGACAAAAGTTTAATATATTTAGAAAAATAATAGCATTACTAAATTTTAATATTTTTAGTTCTGGTTTATTTAGCAACTCGAATTTAATAAGCCTCGCCATTTTAATTAAAATTTTAAAAAGAATGAAATTTTATAAGTAATTGGTAAGTGAGAAAAAAAAATAGAGTATAATTAGGTAAGTGGTGAGTAAAAATGAGGTTATTTAAAATGAGCTATCTGCATGAGGTACGTCGTCGGATACTCTCCTTCGATACCCTCCGTAAGACAGTAATCAGCAACCAACCGTGTGACTCAAGAAGAGTTTTCAACACGCGGAATGGTCACTGATTTTGTGAGATATTCACGTGGGAATACCGTAAGTGTCTATTGTCTGATTATATGGGATGAGTGGTGAATATGTAAAGAGTACTGTAAGAGTACCTAACGGAGTAGTGTTAAAGGTAAAGTTTACTAGATAAATAAAAGTAGAAAACAAGTAGAATGACAAAAAAAAAAAAGTTTATAGCCAAATGAAGCCGAAAAAAAAGGTACCTATCTAGAGTGGTATTTTGGAATTTAGGGGGAGAGCACGACTAAGGGAATTTACGTTGGGCGCCAAACTTTAGTGTTACCTGGAGTAAAGGCCTAAGTAACCTACTATTTAAAGGAAGAGATAAGAGAAAAAAGATAAAAATTAAAGTTTATATATTTACAAATAAAGACTTACAAAGATTGTATAGAAAAGCACTATTTACACTTAAAGTCCACTAGGAATTTGTATAAACACTGAGATTTTTCCAATATTTATATGTACAGAAGTTTACAAATTATCCACAGCTCCAGTAATAATCCAGTATATGGTACTATTTATTTAACTTTTAGTATTAGAATTTTTTGGTATTTTCTGTTCAGCATGCTCTCCTTCCTCACTGATAGGTGTAATGATTTCAAAAGTCGACCACGAGTTCAGCTCGCCACTCCTTATATAGGCTCCATTTCGTTCGACAGCTCGTAAATTTATTTATTTTTGAGAGGCATCCATTCTTTCATCGGCCAGCGGCTGTCACTTCTATTAACAAGGAGGTTTTAGTCTCTGGAGCAGCGGTGGTGGTATGGTAAAAGTGGAGCTGATACTTCTCTTGATTCTAAGTGTGCAAGTCTCAATATAATTTATATTAAAGTAATAATATAAAAATTAATTGAAAAAGAAATGAATATAAAACATACTAATAGTTTATAAATTATCTGTGCTGAAAAGTGACATAAGCTACATGACAAATTTAGAGTTGAAAGGTAAACAATAATATTTACATTTCATAATAGTTTACAATAGATACATTTGCAGCTATAAAATAAAAATAACAAAAATAATGCCTTATAAAACAGTAAGTATATTACAATATGTCCTTTCGATGCGAAATTTGGTACCGTATTGCTTCAATTATATTGAAAGTATATGGTAAGGTAACCATGACCTGATCAGCCGTTTGAAGGTCATCAGCTCTCTAATAGTTGATGAGGGGATCTGAATAGCTTCCATATGTTGTATTGATTCGAAATTTGGTGCCGTATTACTACAATTACATTGAAAGTATATGGTAAGGGAACCATGACCTGATCAGCCGTTTGAAGATCATCAGCTCTTTAATAGTTGATGAGAGGATCTGACTACCTTCCATATATCCTATCGATTTGAAATTTGGTACCGTATTACTTCAATGAAATTGAAAGTGTATGGTAAGGTTACAATGACCTGATCAGCCGTTTGAAGATCATCAGCTCTCTTATTGTTGATGAGGGGATCTGACTACCATCTTCCTAATATTAAAACCTACTTTAAAAAGTACAAAATAAAAGTAAAATTAAAAATTTTAAAAACCCCCCCGACACAAAAAAAGACCTTAAAAACTAACAAATAATATTTTAAACCTATTCTAATTATTATCGTCCCATATATAATTGACTGTAAGACTTGTACTTTAAAATATTTTTATTTTCCGAGCGTCGTCACCGCGTCGGGGGACCGCTAAGTGAGAAAAACAGTTGTCAGTTGCAGATTGCATCAAAAGAATTCACTCCGAAAAATTCGTAAAATCGACACAACCGTCAACGTCACGTGTCTGCCCGTTCGGGTCGCCGCACTTGGTGACGCCCACCCCCGCGCCGCAAGCCGCACACCGAGCTCGCCGCGCGCGGCATTACGTAGAGCGTAGACTATGCAGGAAACTTAAGATCGCTCATACCTAAATGTACCTAATAATAAATTAGCTGTTGTTGGCTTAATACTTTATATACTTGAGCGGTCCCCGACGCGGCGACGACGCTCGGAAAATAAAAATATTTTAAAGTACAAGTCTTACAGTCAATTATATATGGGACGATAATAATTAGAATAGGTTTAAAATATTATTTGTTAGTTTTTAAGGTCTTTTTTTGTGTCGGGGGGGTTTTTAAAATTTTTAATTTTACTTTTTTCTTTTTACAACTGTTGTGCATACAATAATTTTCTTTATATCCCTCAACTTTATTATTCGTTATTTAGTATCCATAACATAAGTTTTAAAAGAAACTTAATTTGGGTTAAAGTTGTGTATTAGTATTTTAGAGCCGATGGGACTCCTACAAAGCTGTTTACAGATTATTAAATTTATAAAATTAATTACCTATTCCTATTAATACAACAACGGATCATGCTAATGTTATTTAAATTTCACTAATATTTTAAATAACCGCAAATTTTAGTTAAGTGCACGCAAAGAACATAGTTACCTAAGTAAGTGCTTTATGCTATTAATCTAATTACTTAGTATGTAATTTATAACGCCATTCCTGTATATAGCAGAGAAAGAACAACTCGTGTTTATTTATACTCACTAATAACGTGTACGTTTTAAAAGACTTTTGATATTTTTAGGATTCAAACTCTGGGCCCTTTAAGACTACGTCATATACCTTAACTGTGGGTCATAATTCATTAAATTTGCGTGCAGTTATTTAATCATTATCTGTATTAATTTATACTATTTCTAATAGTATAAATTTAACCTATAAGAATCGAAACTTAAAGCTCTTTACATATTCCCCGTGTAAGGCTGCAAAACTGGACGACAGCGACAGCGAGACCGACAGCGGCGCGGGCAGCGATTTCCGTGACACGATAGAAAGTATTGAGTTTGTATGAAACCGCAACAAATCGCTCTCACGCCCGCTGGTGTCGAGAAGGGCCCAGATTCCCCGCGTCGCTGCCCGCTACGCTGCTGTCGCTCTCGCTGTTGGTGCCGTCCAGTTTGCAGCCTAAGATTGGCATAGTAGCCTCACCGCCCCTGGAAAATAAGATAAGTGGTGTGAAGTGAGATAAGTGTGTCGTTTAGGGAGACTCATCTGGGTGAAGGGGTGACGCTTAGTTGTTGGTGTTTTTTTTTTTATAAGTGGCTAAACCCGCGTTTGACCTCAATCTCACCTGATGGTAAGTGACGATGAGGTCGAAGATGGAAGCACACGGGTTTAGGAAGGAACTGGCTCTTTATACAATATTGCCGGAACACATTACCGCCGGAGCGGTAACATTTGGCGGCAGACTTTATATAAAGGGTGGTCGCTAGCCAGGCGGACCCAGAAGGGATCCTACCACCAAGCAACCTTTGTGGTAGGAAGCACACGGGTTTAGGAGGAACCTTGAAAGGACCAAGTTTGGAACCTTTCAAGGTTCGTCTTGCTAGCGACACCCTTTTCTTCACCTTCATCCTTTCTGCGACCACTTTGGCGATGGGGTAAACCTATCTGCCTCAGACGCCCGTGGTAGCGGGTCCGATTCCCGCCCGGAACAAGAAAAAAGGTTTCGGGTCTTGTGTTTATCTATCTATATGTTTTATGTATTTATATTCTAGGTTCCTTAGTTCGCTACATGGTATTTCAAAACACAAGCTTCGCTTACTTTGAGGTCATGTAGTTGGTGTGATTGTCTGGGGATTTTATTATTATTATATCCATCGCCAAATATCACCGCTTTGGTAGTGTTGTATTCCGGAATTGTTATTTGAAGAGCCAATTCCTTCCTTCTCCCGTGTGCTGTCATCTTCGACGTTAATTTCACCTACCACCAGGTGAGGTGAAGATTAAATGGAGGTTTGGGGCATGGATCCATCTCTATAGTACGGCGCCGTATTGCCGTATTGCCGTGTAATGGCAAGGCGCCGTTGCCGTGGCATGTCGCGGCGCCACACCATTCCACGGTGTCGTGCACGGCGCACCGCTCAACGCTCCATATTTGCTCTTAAAATTATCTCCATCATGTGTGCCGTGCACGACGCAGTGGAACTGCACGGCGCCGTAGAGTTAGATCCCCGCCCTTAGTTACCGATAAGAAAAGAATACTCTTTCCGACATCCAGCACAATGTTTTTCTTGTCTTCGCTTCGCCTTGGTCTTCTGCTAGGCACAACCAAACTTTACTATCACATAAGTAAATCCACTTGTATTGTATGACCTGTATGAGACTAATAAGGCATCCTCTAATCGAAAGAATTGACCGTGGTTGTCAGTTACATGTGATTTGTAATTTCTTAAGCATATTCGGAAATCCGGTATGAGTAATAACTAAAACAAAAACTATAGGAAGCAGTGCTTGTGCAAACAAATAGCAAACATGATTCATCACAGTGTAGTAGGTAGTATTACCAAGTAAATTTCACTATATATTACTTTATCAGAATTACAAGAAACAACGGCTTATCAATGATAACTAGAATCCACTTGAATTGCATGTACTTGTATATATTTTATCACAATATCGATTATTAAAAAAATGAAGAGTTTTCTATCCGGAAAATAGTAACTGAGGTCTAAATCAAGTCTAAAGTACCTGCAAAAAGCACGGCAAGATGCAATTTAACTTCAAAGTAAATAAAAACTCATAATCAGTCTTAGATAGCGAAATTCATGGTTCCATTTTCAGGGCCCCCATGTCTAAAGACTCTCTTATACAAAATTTGCCATCTAATACCATCTCTTCTATGATTATGTGCTTCATAGCTTTTAAGTGATGACCAGTTCCTACCTCAACCCACCTGTTTTGTCTTCCTGATCTTCACTTACCATCAGAGTGAGATAGAGGCCTAAATTGGGTTTACTCATTCATATAAAACTACACCTGAATATAAATTTCGACGTTTTGTACTAAGAATTTGGCACGCCTAATGGCCCTATTCACTATCTTATCATATCTCTAAAAGATAAAGCGTTAAACCAACTCATAAAGTACATTTCAGTATTAGAACACAATCTAAACGAACCTGTCGCGAAAAACAAAGATAATGAGTTGCCATAGATAAAAAAGAACAAAAGGAAAATGGGCGCGAGTTTCAAATTTGGATTTTTAGTGCTTTTAGCTATAAGTGTAAGTGTGTATGCGCAGGACAATGAGACAGTGTTTGAAACAGATGTTGTAGAAACTAATTTAGTTGAAGAAGATAAGATTGAGGATTCAGCGCTGCCTGTTGAGATAATTTCAGAAACAGATGTGGTGAATGTGAGATCTGGGAAATATCAGCTGCTGAATGATGGACTCACGAGTGATCAGCAAGTGGAACTACAAGCTGTGAACCTCGCGGATAGTAACCCGCAGAGTGAGAGGCAGCTCTTGATACCAGAAAGTACAGTGACCACGAACAGTCAATATGGTAAGTTAAAAAGTTTGTGTAAAAATCGAGAAGTGATTACATATTGAAAGGACTTTAGTGGATTAGTTCAATCAGGTCAGAGCTTAAGCTCCAACGATCGACTTTAGTACATGTATAAATTATAATACACCATATTATTGGAAGAATGCACATGTACCATGTGCATTCTTCCAATAATACAGCCAAACTCGGTGTTAAGAATTATAAATCGATTTTATTTAGTAGCTACTTATGTCGCTATGACGTCATAAAATAACTGCACCGGTTTCATTCCTGATAACTTTATCCTGATTTAGCAAATGAAGATACCTATTTATTGATATCATAAAAACTAATAGGAATAACTAAGTACAGCCAACAACGATTTTTCAATAGCTTAGAAAGTAGAGCGCTTTCCTGAACTTCTTGAGGTTCTGGTCTCACTTACGTTCTCTTGTAGTGGTTGATTGTACTATAGTATCTAGAATAGATTTTATTTTTAAAATAATCGAACAGTAGGTACCATAATCTAAAAGGTAGACGCCATTTTATCCACCTTTTTATGTCAAAGTTAAACATAATTGGCATATCGTCTCTATAGTACCTACCTATAAGAGATCAATGTTGAAACGCCACTTAAAAATTACGAATTAATTAAATCAATATTAATAAACGGTTAACTGGTTGATAACGTAAATGCCTTATAAGTTAATATTTAACTGATTGATATCATAAATAGCTGCATTGACTTTCTCAGAAATTATTGCCTTGGCATCATTTATACTGAAATCAATGAATTCTTATTATTAATGATTCCTCAGTGTACATAACTTTTATTCTTTACGGCTTTATCATTCTTTATTATCTACGATAAATAACCGCGCCCTGACTGCGTATTTTAAACATCATACTTAGCTACGTATTTCTATATAAATTAGACTTCATTTTCGCATGAAAGGGTTCACAAAGTACACATTACTGCTACCAATTAAAGTAAGATAAGGGCTGAGTACTTTATCATGAAGGCAGATAAACAAAATGTAGGTGTTTCGAAAATTTATAAGCTTAGAGTAAGTATGATTTCATCGTCGTCGGACCAAATTGTATGTCGCCATTTAGTCTATTTTTTTGGGTCATGAGCCAAAAACTCTGATTATGGCATCTGCAATGTCTTTTTCAACTAGTTTCTATATAGGATTAGGTTATGCTCTTGCATTTTATAGGTTGTGTTTTCTTTATTGATTAGTAGGGATACGTTTTGATTTTACTCTCACATGGTAGAAGTACGTGAGGTAAAATGAAGAGACAGATATGGGCTTCGGTAGACAAAGGCATTTTAAGGTTGTTCATGTTTAAGATAAACTTAATGTGGATCCTGTTCGATAGCAAGGTGGACTATGAGGGACCGCCTATCATCACTAAACGGGCTCATTCGGTCTAATCACCTTTTATACTTATCTAAGGATTGAGAGTTTTGCATTATGCGTAATTGCATCATAAGCGAACGATTCGGATAAAATTGAGCCTTCATTCGTTAGGAATTTGACAAATACCATAAAAATATTATTCTCAAAAAATCTTGTTCGTATGACGTAATTAACCTACTTACTTATTTCAGTAGGTATACTAATTAAAAACATGGATTGCAGCATTCACTATTTTCATTAAAATATTTGTTTAAGGTACCTATAATCAAGTTAATATAGGTTTTGTGCCTATATTTGCATATAATGCATTAAAAAATATTAACAATACATTGCAACATAATTTATATGATATAGTTAGTAAAATTTAAGGATCACGGTATTGAGGTATATGACAAACTTACAAAAAAAAATTGTACTATTTATATTTTGTTTTCTAAATTCTATTACAAGTTACGTGAAATCTTTAAAAAGTTAAATAAGACATCAAAAAAATAAACAAAATCTTTTGATTATTAAAAGAAAGTACATAATAATGTTAGAGATTGGAGTCTCCTTTTAAGCAAACTAACATCTTTTACATCATGACGATCTGTTTAAAGGAATGTAAAATTAATCACAACCTTATCTTAAACAAATAGAGTTGTAAGTAGCGAACTCAATCTGACTCATAGTGATTCAACACAGAATAAATAAGTTATGAAATAAGCCGTGTATAAAGAGAATAACCTCCTTTTTTACCAAATTACACTATTTGTCCTCTTTAATTGGTTAAGGTTTCAAAATAATTGTTTTTCAATCAGTTTTTCTAACACTTTCAGTATTCAGTTTAAAACTGAAAATGGCGTCATTCAAGCAATAGCCTAGGCGAAAAATATCAATTGAAGACAAGTTCATTTAAAGAAAATCTTATAAGGAATGGAGTTACACACATCGTTTAAATAAAACTCTTTTTAACCGGATTTATCGCGTACCTATATTACATTGCTATATATTATATTATATTTCAAAGTTTTATCCTCATCTTTTTAGTCGTTAAGTCTAAATGTAACAATTTAAAGTTTAAATAAAGAATTTGAATTTGAATTGTAAATTTTAACTCGACGATTCGGTGTCTTTGCAGACAGTGGTCACGCACGAGCAACTGACCATTTGCAAAGACACCAAAACGTCGAGTAAAAAAAAATATAAATATACGCGATAAATCCAGTTAAAAAGTGTTTTATTTAATAGTATGAATCGCAAAAACTTAAGACACATCGTTTACTTTAGTCAATTTACTTAAAAGTTACAAGTACAGCGTCGGTGTTACAGTTTTTAATTATTACAATCGTATATTAAAGTAAGCTAAAGTTAGAACTTCCATTTTTCATCAGGTACCTATTCCATATACCTATAGGATAAATTCCTGCACCTTTTCATTCGATGTCTTTTGGATTTCAAAATAAGATTTGCATCATTAAAACATAATTTTGGAGGAAATTGGTTTCATAATCATAAATAAACAAAGGGTACTATTTAATCGAGTAACTTTAAGTTAGAATTTTAGGTGATAATAATAATGAATTAAGTGAGCGACATTCACTTGTCTGCGGCACAATAATATCTGTTTTTGATCGACAGACGATATTCAAGTCAAGTACCGTGCGCCGTACCTATACAAGATTAATTTTAATTAACGCATCACTCTTTGTGCACAGCAGCCTCTCCACATCAATCCCAACAACATTTGTTCTACGACTTTTTACAAATCTTGATAAATAGCACAAAGTTTTGGCTCCTTACTCTACATTTTGTAAGAAGTACCTACCTATTATTATTTTGAAGCGATATTTTACTGCGCAAGTTGCGTGGCATACCTACGCTCAGAGTAAGAAGGGTTACGCCTCTAAACAGAGGCTATGAATATTTTTAGAATAGGAAAATTAAAATTTTAAAAACTATTCATTTTAATAAGTCGTAGGAAGAACAAATGTTGTTGGGATTGATGTGGAGAGGCTGCCTACAAGACGTAATGCGCTAATTAAAATTAACCCTGTATATATTTTATTATATTATAAATGATTTAGCTACGCTCGTCGTAGTCGTACCTCACCAAGCCACTTGTTTTCTTGTGGTTCAATAAAGAGTCTGTGTAGTCGCTCGCTTAGTCGCACTATTAATATTTCATATCGTTTATTTTCATTTTTTAACCTTCTTGTAGATGAAAAGTTAATTTAGGTTCGTATTACGACTTCAGCTCTACTTTATTTCCAGTACCTACCTATATTTTATTTTTTGACAGTTCTTTATGGAGTATTGACAGCGAATTCATTTTTGAGTCATGCATAAATCATGCATGATCAAAGTCACAGTCAAAAGAATCTTTATTTCGTAAGTATTTAAATACATGTGAAATAAGTCAAACAATTTACAAATTGAACTAAATCTACCACCACTTCGGAAAGTCGATCTGTTGAGAAGAAGTGGCAAGAAACTCAACTGCGATCATCTTTTAAAAATACACAATAACAATTTACAACCAGGGAATCCCATCTTCTTGCATCCGGATATCTTATAGTAAATTTTTTTATATTAACACTTAACCTTAGATCTATCGAAGGGTTAATCTTAAATATTTTGGAATTTTATTATAAAAGCGTACACATTGACCCATGAACGAGTCTGTGATCTTCTGGAGTCTACTATCATATACATTAGGCAATCAAATACTAGACAGAAACGTAGACATAGATATAGAGGTAAAGATAGATGTAGCGCTAGAGGTGAGAGAGAATACAGATAATGTGGATAGAGATGAGGATAGTCATGGACAGAGACGGGACACAGACACGGACGTGGACATGGAGATGGGGAAGAGCAACTAAAAATTTGGGCCATAGTGGCAGTTTCATGTTAAAACTTCGCTTGTGAGTTGTTTGGTCATAGTAACTGAACTTGGTACTTTATAACAGAAAATTAGTCCAGTACCCACGATTGATAGTTTATATTGGTGCAGTTTGGCTATATGTTTTTATTGTCTTTGCAGTTGCAGTGTTTACTCGATTATTTGTGACTCAAAAATTAATGTCATGCAAATTCCGACCAATCCGGATATAAGTTTTACCATTGATGCATTATATCAACAGTCATATTTTTTATCAGAGACAAACCCAGCGTTTAACAATCACACAGATGCTCAAAACTGGCTCGTCATAAAATAATAATTCATGCTAGAACGATGATATTTGACAGTAAACGTTGCACTAAAGGAAGGTAATAGGCAGATTCCAAGCTGGACTGGGAGCGGAAGAAAAACATAGAATGTGCCAGCTGCTTCTCTTCTCGGGCATACTGTAAAAGCCAGTTAAGGGACAGAGGTTTTATTGGCGTTTTTATGGGCGATATGATGACGTTGTCACTGCAATAGTCTCTCTCCATCATTATAATATCTCCAAAGTCAAACGTGACATCAGATGGTTTTATAACCTCTGTTGTTCTGCCTACCCCATAAGGGATACAGGCATGAAACTATGTATGTGGTTAGGCAGATCCTGAAGGATCCTTACTTTACTGCAACTCGGTAGACTCTGCTATAAGAGTTGGTAGGACATTTTTTTTGTGTAAGAACGCAGTTAAAAATTATAAAAAATATCTTTGAAGGGTTTCATAACTTCACGCCTGTATCCCTTATGGGGTAGGCAGAACAACAGAGGTTATAAAACCATCTGAAGTCACGTTTTACTGATATCACGATTATTGCAGTGACAGGGAGGCAGCCTTAATGCTTAAAGCCTCCAATAAAACCTTAGTCCCTATACTGACTTTTACAGTATTCCCATGAAGAGAAGCAGCTGGTACGTTCTAAGTTTTTCTTTCACTCCCAGTCCAGCATGGATGGACTATTTATTATAATATATCAGTTTTAAACTATTTTTTATTCATAAATCGTATTTAGTAAACATTCTACAAAACAAAGAAGTCCCCGGTATGAACAGTTTGCAACCTGTCGACAGTGTAGATAACATTCGGAACGTATAGGTAGATAAGGAATACAATCGATAAACAAAGATAAAATAACAGAATTGGTTCTGCCATACCTGTAGGCACATGTTATTCTAAAAAAAAAAGATTAATGATGGTAGAGCATATTGATTGGAAAATATCGTGTTTGTCTGTCACTGTAACAGTGAGATCTTAAGGAAACGCTTGAATGACATGTTTAGAAATGTATTATGTTTACAAGAAATATACTTCTTATCTCTACAATTTTCTTATCTGTGCCAAAACTACATTTTGTTCTTTAATATACGTTTTTGTGCAGGTTTAATTTTATTTAACGCATCACTTCTTGCTGTCGGCACCCTCACCACGTTAATCTCAACAACATTTGTTCCGCGATTTTTTACAAATCTTGATAAATAAAACAAAAAATAAAACCAAAAAAAATTTTGCTCCTTACTCTACATTTATGAATGAAGCGATATTTTACTGCGAACCAGGGTGCGTGGCATACCTACGCTCAGAGTAAATAGAGTTACGCCTCCAAACAGAGGCTACAAATAATTTTTGTATGGGAAGACTAAAATTTAAAAAACTACTAATACGAAGTAAAATGTTGCATCCATTATAACATACCGACGTAAAAAATCCTTTTTATTACGATTCATCAACGCCAAACATCGCTCTGATTTATTTAGTTGTTCCTTTTAACCAGTTGTAAGTAAACGCGGCAAAGACTTGGAAAAAGCTTTTTCATGGCTAAATTTGTAAAATAGTGAAAACACTACCATCTGAAATGTTCACTATCTTGGCTATCTCACGCACTTTTATCTTCCGATCTTCCATTACGATTTTCAGGACTTGGTTAACATTTTCTTATCACTGCTTCATTTGGACGATCTGAGCGTTCCCCATCATTTGTGTCCATGCGACCGCGTTTGGATTCGGCATACCACCTAAAAATGGTTGATTTGAAGGGAGCTAATCCTGCATAACATTTTATAAGCCAATTTCCCATTAAAAACAATGTATGATCAACATGCGAAACTCGTTTTTTTTTTCATTGTATCGAAACGACAAGCTTACTTAAATGTCTGCAAAATCAATATTTTATTGTTCAATATTTTTTATTTTACACATATCTTTTAAAATCAAAAGAGTTTTTAATATATCCGCCATTTCCAAGTTAGTCTCGGAACTTATTGAACGTTGCTAACTAAACTAGAACTATGCAAAGTACCTTACCTTAAGTTGTGAGCAAACTAATTGAATTGTACTTAATTGACCATAGTAAATCGCAAATAAACATCATAGTGTCTGAAAATCAAACTTGCTCAAAGCTTAAACGGATAACGAATACTTTTTACCGAAATATTGATGTCCCTTTTATCGACATTCATCTGTTAGTAATAAAGTCAAGCTACAATTTGGTAGAACTCTTGCTCGTTAGTGCATAGTAACGCAATGCTCTTGCTAGAGTCATATCTTGACAAGCTCTCACTTAGTTCATCAGCTATAACAGTATCTTTTAAAATTTTTGTTTGTAAAAACAAGGGTTTTTTTTTCTATTTTTTGTTTTTTTGTGCCTATAATCATATGCATATATAGATGACATTATAAATTACCTATATCCTAAATTTAACTAACATTATTTTATAAGTACCATTTTCCTCCTAATTAACTTGAACCAAACAATATTGAACAGTTATACAAAGTCTAAACTAAATTTCTACACCAGTATTTTTTTTTCAAATCTTATATGGCATAGCCTATAAATATCCTCTCTCATTTTCCCCACAGACCGAATCGATGGAAGGGTACTTCCTGACACAACCTACCAGAACAACGGGCAACCCTACGTCATCACTTCCCAACGACTGGCCCAGATCAGAGCAAACTTCATGTACTGGTTCTATGACCAGGGTGGCAGTGAGAACCTTGGAGACTACCAGAAAGACATCCATGGATCCACCCCTCAGATTCACAAGAACTTCAACTTTCAACTACCCTTCTTTGGGTTTAGGTTTAATTATACGAGGGTAAGGATAAAATTAAGATAAATTGCGTTATTTCGATAAAGAATGTATTGAAAATATTCAATCAAGTAACATTTTGGGATCCACTGTAAAACTTATAAGACGAGTCAATAGGAACAGTATCAATATCTTTATTGACACCATGATTAATGGTCTATTTGAGGTAATTTTATCAATGTACATGTAAATAGCTTAACTTTTGCTGAGTTAATTTGCCTTATGCCAGAAGATGTTTTTGGAGATAAAAAAATAAGTATACTTAAATGTTGCAAGTTATTGTTGATTTAAATTCTAACAAAAACGGTCACTGTGGCGTCGAATAGTGGGTAACTAACTACTTTTGATATTTTTCTTACTTGAGTCTGGGTGTTTCTATTAAGGGCTTTATAGTCGATTTTTAAGACTGCATCTCTGAAATGAGAAAGTTTTGGACGTGGCATCACATGCTTAAATTATGTGCAAACAAGCTGTTCTTTAATCCCCTGCAAGAAATGTATCTTAGAAACTCAAAGAAAGTCATTCACATAGAAATGTGCAATTTACTTTCCATTACTTTTACTTAATTTGCAATATTCCTGTTTATTTCAGCTATCAATGAACGGCTACATCTACTTCAGTGACCCACCAGACCACTACACATACCCGCTGTCCTTCCCCGTGCGTGACTGGCCCAGCATCAATGATCCATCGTTCATCGGCATCTTCTTCACCAAGGCTCGCATTGGTCATAACCGACCTGAAGACCCTGATCAGAGACGCCCTGGAGTTTACTTCAGAATGGATAGAGATTTACAGGTATTATTTATGAAGGAATGATGAAAAGGATTGAACTAAACTGTCGGTTTTACTGTGGTGTAGTAACTTACATTTCGTTTGACCTCAATCGCAATTGATGATGTAGGTAGTAGGATGTGGGTATTAATAAGATAAGCGATGTTTAAGATGTATAAAGTGCGTAGGTTTACGAAGCAACTGGCCCTTTTTAAAATATTGCCGAAACAAATGATATCGTTAATATTTAATGAAGAGTGCGCGCTACTGAAAGAATTGGCATATAAATTAATTATTAGATATTTGGATAATTAAATATTCATTAAAATATCTTGTGTATCTGTATTCTACACTAAAACTATTTGACTAATCCTGAAAATCATCACAATCATTTGTAATGAGCCCACTGCAGAGCTATGATTCTCTCAATTGGATGACGACGTAAACCAACAAGCTGGCCCTGTACTGATCGGTGGATGTCAGAATTTGCAGGGTGCCGAAAACGGCTCTTGACAACCCTAACAACTACAGTGTATAGAAGTATGCAGTACCCGGGTCCGACTGCATAACGTGCCCTCCGAAGCCCTCGTCGTGAAAAATGAATGGTTGGCGGTCACTCATCATGTACCGATTGCGCCGAGCGGTGCTTAGCGCCAACAAAACTGTACATCATGCATCGATTTTAATTGAAGTTTAGCCAATTAGTAAGAAATTAAGTATTCCATTGCCACGACTGTACAAGCACAGTAATTAAATCACATTTGCCACGCGCTTGGATAAGTGTGTCCCAGCGTTGGCCCTTACCCTGCGATATCGAACGATATTCACAGGAGCCATTGCCTCACAATGACTTCAACATTCATATCCAATTATTTGTCTTCCAGACTCGCACAGACCAGCTCGGCGTGGAGATGCGCGAGCGCATCACATGGGACATTCGCGAGGGAGTCATCGGCGCGCAGACCTTCTTCCCCAAACACGTGGTTACCATGACTTGGAAGAACATGTCCTTTGCTGGCGGTATCGACAATGCTTTGTACTTGGTGAGTAAGAAAATGTTTTGTGAATTTTTAGTTTGTAAAAGAATATGCATAAAGCATAAAAACGTGGCCAAAGCTTGCGAATTGTACAAAACTTTTAGCCAGACCTGAAAACGTGGCGCATAGCTGCTGCGTATACAGGGTCTTCTTTATGAAGATCAATATATTTTAGGAGAAGGTTAAAAATGATGTATGGGTTCAATTTATGAAAAAAATAAAAATATACATACATATAACTATTTTTTTTTTATCGAAATTTTACAAATCTTTTAAGTGACCGAATTTAAGTTTAATCTGTTATTTACGACAACCTTGCAAGGAATAAAAAAAACCTATCTATTTATTTTAAGAAAATAACTTCACTAAAACAAAGATCTTACGCGGTTAGTACCTACCTATCCACGCGAGCAAAGGTCGATGCCTCGCGCGCCCGGGCGATGCGTGACCTACTTAGCTTGATGTATGACGTAACAATCAGATGTTGTAATATCATACTTATTTCTTATTTCGTATAAAAGTTGATTCTAATTTCCCATCAAACTTCAACTGTCAATTTAACGTTCAACTAATTGTAAATACCGGTTTAGTAATGTTGACTTCTTTGATAATGTTTAAATTAGAAATAAATTAAAAAAAAGCTTTCGTGCTTGAGCTGTTTGTCTTAACGAATAAATGTATTTTACAATGAATTGAATGTTTAAATGGAATCACCTTATTATCAACTATTATTATTTTCAACACACTTGCTCGTAAAGTGATCGTTATTCTATTGAGTTTAGAACTATAAACTGGGCTATAAGTCACGCGTGCATAATATATTATACCCTAGTGCATAATATAATGAATCCTACAAAGTTGAATTGTACCTTTGTGCAAATAACATGCGAGAAAACAGAGCATATTTTATTGGTCCGGGTTATACACTAAATATTTTCAGAAACAACAAAGAGGTTTTATACCACTTCAAATCCATATACATTTTTAAATGTTTGCGCCTTATATTAGTAAAATAAATTTGTATATTAAACAAATTATTCACAATTTACAATAATTTGTCATAAAATATTAAAATATTTGCATTTGCCACTCCAAATTAAACATTTTCACTTAAAATAGGCTGTATATGCTATACAGACATTGACACATTTGACGGAAAAAAAAACCTACGCGCATGCGCGAGGTTCGGCGCCATTTTTCAATCACAATTCACAGCTTTGTTATCAAGTGTGTTTGTTATTTTATGATCACGTATGTCTGTCTTTTACTCCCAAGTGTGTTGAAAAACGTCGTATGTAACTCGTGAGCGTTGCTAATTACAGTCTCGGCTCATTATTAAGCCCTCGCCTGCGGCTCGGGCTCAAATCACAGCCTCGACTGTAATTAGCAACTTCGCTCACTTGTTACATAATATACTATTACAGTTTATGTACAAAAATAACTTACATATTGCTTCCTGTCAATGATGTTAGGTACACAGCACACGAATACACATACACAAGCACTTTATAGTAACTGCTGCACATGACTACCTATTTGCGATACACAAAGTCTTGTTCGTTTAATAACATTGGCAGCACACAACATTGGGGCACGTGGAGTAAATGTGCCATAATCTCGATGGCGCTGCACAGCTCCTAGAATTGTTCGGAGGGCGGGACGCCTTCCATGTCTCTGCTCGTACGTGTCACGAGCTCGTGACAGGTTCTCACTCGCAGCACTAGCACAAAGCCATTTGAAGATATTCTTGGTTCGTGTACGCGAAATTAGGCATTTTGATAATTATTAATTTACGCGCGCGTATCATTAGACAGACTTTTACAGACTGGCGAGCGCTCGCCGAGCGGTGAGCGGGTCGCGCGCGTTTGGCTCAAACAAAGTCGCCGCCGCCGCGCCGCGCCGACAAGCCAACAGAGTGTTGTCGGCGCGGGCGGCTCGCTTGACTTTCGGTATCGATAGTGCCGTCAGAGAATACCTACATACCTATGCCTAGTGCGATTTTTCTCTGTGTGTGTGAGTGAGTTTCGCGTAGTATAAGTTATTGTTTGGTTATGCATAACGTATTTCTTAATATAAATCTATACATATAATAAAATGGTAGGAAAGTCAAAACTGTACATTGAATATTTTTTTAAAAGAATACTTGGGGTATGATCTACAATCGAAACAGAAACAAAAAATATAGTTTTTAGAATTTTTGTCTGTTTGTCTGTTTGTCTGTTTGTCTTTCCGGGATAAACTCAAAAAGTACTGCATGGATTTACTTCAAATTTGGCATGAAGATAGTTAAGAAGTCGGGTCAACATATAGGCTACATATTATCACGCTACCAGTGTTATAATCGTAGGTGCGTTTGGTGCTGCATAGCGTTCACGCAGACGACGTCGCGGGCAGCAGCTAGTAGTTAAATAGAAACACTTTTATTTCTTGCTTTAGTCGTAAATAACAGATTGAACTAAAATGTTGTTAACTTATGAGAATTATAAAATATTTATGAAATAATTTTTTTTTGTTAATTGTAACAAAAAAAAATTCTTTCATAAATTGAATCCATACATCATTCTTAACCTTCTCTTAAAATATATTGATCTTCATAAAGAAGACCCTATATATAATTATTTTAATACATAGGGTTGTTTTATGTGAAAAATGATATCTATTCCTACCTACATAGAAATATGTCACCGATTTATATGTTAAGAAAAATGTTTATTTTACTTTCCTTATATTCGAAATGAAAAGTAGAGTGTTCCCCGCGGGTGGATGACATCAATTCATACTCGGATTATATCCGAATATGAATTGATATGAATATTATATCGGTATGAACACCTCGTATGGGAATTGATGTCATCCGACCCTAGTTTGACAATCTACTATTTTGTATTTGTAATTGCGGCGACTGTTTTGAAATCTAATATCCAAGTAATATCTCTACATGTGTACGAGCTCTACATGTGCTCGATTATGACGCTCTTTTTGATTTTACTATATATCTCTTCTTTGCAATTGTCCCGCTTTATAAAGAGTTTATAATAAATAGTACGTAATCCGTTCGATTTTCCTTTCTAACATAGGAAAAATGAACTACCCAGTATATTCCCTATTAGTCCAAGAAAATGGTCAATGAAATACGAATTTTGAGCTTAAAATTTCCCCAAAATTACTTTTTTTGTAATTTTGGGGAAATGGTAAGTGTTAGAAAAAAAAGTGTCGAATAAAAGTTGTAGAGCGTAAAATTTTACATAAAAATGCTCTCATAACTTTTTTTCCTAAAATTGAAATTAACTGAGATAGGATAGCTAGAAGCTAGGGGATGATAACAGGAACTTTAAAAAATCATAAGTTGTTGAGAAATTGAAAAAGCTCATAATTTTTTTTTTAAATTACTTATATGATTATAAACTTTAATTCTAGAGAAAAAATTTTTTTCTTTAATTGTTTATAAAAAGTTATAAAAATTTAAAAAAATTATTTTCAAATTAATCAACTTAAACAATTAAAAAAATGTATATGTTTTTAAATTGTTTAAATCCTTATTTGCTTTATTCCAGACAAATACCTTCCAGATGGTTCTAGCCACTGATGAAGTGTTTACGTATGCGATCTTTAACTACCTAGAGATCAACTGGAGTTCACACACGGAGGCTGGTGGGGATACCACGACTGGAGATGGAGGCGTTCCTGCTTATGTAAGTATCAAAATATTCAGCTGCGTAGGATCAGCTTCACAGACATACATCTACATAGATAACGTTTCAAATGCATGTACTTCGCGTGTCCGAACCTCGACCAAGCGTCAAGGTTAGTCACCGCTAGCTTCAGTCCGCGCGTATGTCTGTTAGAAAATCGATATCTTTAAATAAAATGAAAAATATGTTAAATAAAAAAAATCGATTACTAAGTTTTAAGTGTTTGACGACCACTTTGGCGTTGGGGTTAACCTATTTGCCTCAGACGCCAGTGGTTGCGGGTTAGATCCCCGCACGGAACCAGAAAAAAAAATGTTCCGTGTCTGGGTGTTTATCTATTTATGTATTTATATTCTAGGTTCTCCCCTAGTTCGCTATATGGTATCCCATAACACAAGCTATGCTTACTTTGGGGCCATATAGTTAATGTGATTGTCTGGGGATTTTATTTATTTATTAATGTTAAGTAACTTCGAGGCGTACCGCCAGGCCCTGGTAGGTCAGTGGGAGAGCACTCGTCCGGCAAACTAGAGGTCCCAGGTTCTAGTCCTGGTCGGGTGATTTTTATTTAACACATTTTTTCATTTTATTCAAGAGTAATTAAGCATTTAAAATGTAAAAACTTCAAAATATTATTAATCGATATCATTCTTAATAATCGATTTCATCGGTGGCATCGGTGTCTTTTAATCGATTTGTATTTCCCATACCTAAATATCAGCTGTGACGTCACAGTACCTAGGTGTTAAAAAGTCGGCACGCTTGGTTTCAATACAAATCGTGACACTTGCGCTATTTATGTAGATGTATGTCTGTGATCAGCTTAGAATAGCCGTATCTCCTCTGTATCACATCTAACTATTCCGTGGGTAATTAGGCTAATAATGTGCTTAAGTTAGTTTTAGCTTAGCTCGCATAGTTGCGCCAGTATTTCATACATGTGCGTCCACCGCAAATTATGTCTATTTTACGCAGTTTTAACTTTGTTTAGTCGGCGGTGGACCATCGACTTTAGATTTTGAAGAACTCACTGATAAGAAAATAAACCTACGATGCTAATGATTTTCGGTAAAAGGCCTACTTTCTATAATCTGGGTCTTAATCAAATACTTATTCGAATGAAGCTACCCTACACCTGTGCCTGTACCGTAATTTATAATGTTACAAACATTTTAATGATATACCAATTTGTCAGATTCCAATATCCTGCAAAATTATTTCCTGGTTCTAATAGGCTTCCTTAATTTATCTATAACTAGCCACCGCGCGCGGTTTTACCCGCGTAACTTTTGATCCCGTGGGAATTTTGGGATAAAATATAGCCTATAACCTTCCTCAAGAGTTGGGCTATCAAATGCAAAAAGACTTTTTCAAATCCCACTTGTAGTTTCTGAGATTAGCGCGTTCAAACAAACAAACAAAAAACAATCTCTTCAGCTTTATATATTAGTATAGATTCACTTCCTCGTGACCAGTGTCTAAAAGCATCGTACTCGTAATAAGCAACAGAATTGGATAAAGAGTCTTTTGAATTTTTTGAAAATAGCAAAGAAAAATTCTACATGTTCGTCCATTTCTAATAATTAAATCAATCGATATGTTCATTTGTTCAAAATTAAGTTTTCACAACTCAGAAAAACTTTTTGAACTACACTTTTTGGCGTAACTAAGTATATATAATAATTGTTTTAAACTATCGCCGTTATTTTCACTATAATTTAATGAATTTACGAGATTCTTACCACGATTTTTGATTTTATTTTCGCACGTCCGATATTTCGATGCTGTTACAAGCACCATGATTGCGGACTAACGTGCGAAATAAAATTCAAAATCGTGGTAAGAATTCCGTGAATTCATTAAATCATACGTATATATATTACGAAATTGGAGAGTTAGTAAAGAAAACGTTTTTGACATGTACGATATCTTAATTTTAGATTGGTTTCAACGCTGGAAATGGAACACAAAGCTATGAATACAAGCCGTACTCGCAGGCTTCGGTGCTCCGGGATTTGACTGGAAGAGGCTGGGCTAATGGATTCCCTGGTCGACACATTTTCAGAATCGACGAGAAGATTCTGATGGGTACTTGTAATAAGGATATAGGTAAGTGACAGACCTTCTATCTGTAGGTTTCTTTTTATTTAGATTTTTAAGAGTAATTTTTCAAATACGATTTTATCAATTTATTTTATTTATTTCTTACAATATCCACAGCCCTTAATATAATTAATTATAACAATTGATTTATTTCTTACAGCCAATTACGGATGTACAATTTTTATATATTTCTTCTACAGACTACAAAGAAAATTTTAAAACAAAAATAATTTAATAAGTTCATGCTAAAATTATAGGTATAATTAAAATAAATTAGATATTGGTCTATCGAATGTGTATATGTATGAATGTTTGTGTGTATATGCGTGTGATGTGTGTATGAGCTTGTGTCAATATGTGGCGTAGTAAGAATTTTAATTATCTTATTGATCGGTTATGACTCCATTTTCATAGATTTTTTAACTGAAAATAAGTATATTTGATATTTAATTTATCAATAAAAAAAGACACCAGCAATTTAAATCATATGTCTGGTGTGTTTTATAGAAAGATTATAAATCTTCTCCTGAATATTTTTTTCTTCGTTTTTACCAAGATTGTGAAGCTTCGCCTGGAATTTTCTTATGATCCTAACTCACGGGATATCTATTTATATGGGATATCTATCCTTGCTTACCTAGTAAAAAAATAATATTTAAAAAAATCTTCTTCCAGATGGTGCAAATCTTCCCCTCGTGTTCGCCCCTGAGAGTGGCAACATGCTCGGTGGTACAATCGTGAACATCACCGGTCCATGTTTCAACCCTAATGACAGGATCACGTGTCGGTTTGACACGGAGTCTGTCATAGGCGTTGTCGTGGATGTCAATAGGGCTGTCTGTGTGCAGCCGAGGTTCTGGCACAATGGATATGCCAGGTTCGAGATCTCCATCAACAATGAGCCGTATAAGTGGAAAGGACAATTCTTTGTTGGTAAGTTGTTCAGCTTGTTAAAGATAGGTTTGCAGAATTTTATTTATAATGGTCGCTTTATCCGTTAGGAACCCAGTGAAAAATTTAGAAGGATAATTACTTGAAATGCGCTCCTTAACATAGATACTTCCTGCAAGTGCTCATCTTTCTTTCCACAAATCCTAAGTTCATAAATCAATTTTAATTTAAATTTAGTTATATTATACCAAATCTAATCTACTATTACTATACTATTAATAATAATAATAAAATCATTTATTTATTCAGGCAACTTAAGAATAGTACAGGATGTTAAATACTAAATCTAAGGCCCATAGAAAATATATACCTTAACCTAATATACATACAATATACTTAAAAACTACACTTCACTAATTCCCACGTATGGGCTGCGACGGGGGACGCGACATCTTTGTGTCAAGTAACCGTCCTCGGAAACGACGGAATACGACACCCTGCGGCCAGAACTCTTCCTTCATGTAGGTCGACAGATGTTCGGTCGGCATTCTCACCACAAAGGAGTTGAAACTCACTCTGTGGCGGGACTCCAACCGCTCGACCCTCATGTTGATTCCTGTCTTCGCGTGCAGATACTCCACTACATCCTTCGCCGTGAAGGCGTGGTGCACGCGAGACACGTACAGCTGCGTGGTTGGCACCTCGGCGCGCAGCAGAAGGTTCTCTTTATTCGGTGCGGTGCCGCACTTGTTCTGACAGGAGGGCTTCTTCTTCTTCCGCTCCACCTTGATGAAACCCTCTCTGTCTTCCTGGACCTTCAAAGATTTGGTCTTCGGTGCTGTGTGGCTGGGCTTTGCAGGCTGCACTGCCGCTACTTCAGCGTATCCTCGTGGAGAAGAAGGACCCGTGACGCGGGGTGGCTTCTCTGCGTTGGGAGCTGCAGCAGTGGTACGGCGGCGGGGGGCTGCCGCGGGGGCCGCGGGGCGCGGGGGAGGCGATGCAAGCGGAGCGGGGCGCGGGGAGGGCGGTGCAGGGCGCGGTGATGCACTCGCTGCAGCGCCGACGTCGGCGGCCGGTGACGCGATCGTGTCAGCAAATTCCGCCGAATCGAAACTGCCAACCGACGCGATATGCGCGCCACGACGAATATTAATATTGGAAGCCACGGGTGACCTACTTAGCGTACTAAGGCTACGCAATGATGATACTTCACTACGCAGCTCGCTGATTGTATTATCCGAAGCTTCCAATTTTAACACCACCTCGGCCAAGGTCGCTTTAAGGAAGTTGATATCCTTAAGCAGCCTGGTGACGTCGACGTGGTCGAATCCCACCGGCGGGAGCTTATGCAGCTCCTTTGCGACGAAATCCGGGACGTCGTCGGGATCGGTCTACTTGAACAAGTATTATACAATTCAATACTTTTTGAATCTTTTACTCTATAATCTATATATTTTTTCAGAAACCCCTGCAACGGCTTCCGAAAAGATATTCTTCCCTGACAATGCCATCCACGAAAGAAGCCCACCAGAAATTCGCATGACATGGGACCGATTCAATTTGACATCGAACCTCAACGTTCAATTGACAATCAGCCTCTGGGGTTACAAAGAGGTGACCATCAGACCACAGTTGGAGTTCATAGACGTCATTGAAACTGGCGTCGCGAATACTGGAGAATTTATGATCAATCCACAAAACTTTAGGAACAGAGAAAACTTCATGCACCGTGATATGCAGTTTGGATTTGTACAAATAAATTTGACGTCTTCTGATCAAATTAATGGCATTAATGTGTCGCCGTAAGTATCTATTGTATATTTATTACACTGTAATATAATAGTATAGATTAGCTATAGGATTTAATGCTTAACTCATATTTTCAGAGTACTATGGAGTCGACCAATTCCACTAGGTTGGTATTTCGGACCACAGTGGGAAAGAGTGCACGGCGCTTCTTGGCCACAGACAATGTGTAACAATTGGCTCAGAACGGATCGTTTCCTGAAGAACTTCGCGTCTCAAGTGTCAGTTTGTCCCTGCACCCTGGAACATGCTCTGCTGGACAAGGGGCGGTACATGCCAGATGTCGCTTGTGACAAAGATACGAATCCAACTTGCAGATATCACTGGGGTTCTGTACATTGTGTTAGGAGTAGCTCTCCAAGGTAAGCCAATTTTATTCTTGATAATTGTTTGGAATCCTTGAAATAATTATCATATTGGGGAATTAAACGCATCGGTTGTAAAAAAAATTGGGAACGAAAATTAAACCAATCATTCAATAATTACAGTGCTGAAGGGTCTGGCCAACAATGCTGCTACGATAAGAACGGGTTCCTCATGCTGTCATACGATCAAATGTGGGGCTCACGACCTCTCCGCTCCCACGACTTCGGGTTCACGCCTTACAACGAGGCTAACAAGGTAAGCTCTTAGTAAATGCACATTGCCTGTTTGAATGAGAGTAAATAGTTATTTTTCAAACCATGCACAAAATCTCACGCTTTGCGAGACTACCCTATGGGGATATGCGTTCCTGCAACTCTACACTAAAATTCTATTTCTCAATATCATCACTTCAGCGATAACAGTTTTTTTTTATAAAGCCATTCAAGACCAGCTTATGGTTCCTCTTGAGCCTCATCGTCTGATAAGGTCAGAAATAGGTATTCATAAATTTCAAATTTGGATGTTCTTTTGCAGGTACCTTCACTGTCCCATTGGTTCCATGACATGATTCCATTTTATCAATGCTGCTTGTGGCAAGATGAGCAGGCTGTGGGCTGTGAAACTTTCAGGTAAGAAAGATTGCGGTATGTCTTTAAAGATTTGTTTTAGCAAAGCTTCAGTATCTTTTAACTTTAGCTTATATGAGATTATAGTGTCATCTGACTGTTCTGGTTCCACTAAACCAAAGTAAGTAACGTACTTTAGTGCTAATATTTGCAGGTGATCAAAGTTGTTTGCTTGGTGGTAGGATCCCTTCTGGGTCCGCCTGGCTAGCGACCACCCTTTATATAAAGTTTGCCGCCAAATGTTACCGCTCCGGCGGTAATGTGTTCCGGCAATATTGTATAAAGAGCCAGTTCCTTCCTAAACCCGTGTGCTTTCATCTTCGACCTCATCATCACTTACCATCAGGTGAGATAGAGGTCAAACGCGGGTTTAGTCACTTATAAAAAAAAAAAAAAACAACAGATATCCGTGTAATATTTTGTACCTGCACAATTATGTTACTTTTAAAAAGACATTCAGTTACTTATGACCTTATACATTCCACGCTGTGAGGTATTTAATAATAAATACACAGTTTCTCACACTATTATCAACTACTATACCTTATACCCTAGTTGAATACGCGATTCACTTCAAAACAGTATTTGAGTAACTCTATCTTCCCCAGATTTGAAAGGAGACCCACACAAGACTGCGTCGCGTACCAATCGCCAGGAGTTGCTGGCATATTCGGAGACCCGCATATAATAACATTTGACGACTTACAATATACTTTTAACGGCAAAGGTAAGTCAACCAAATTCAGTTTTCCACAACGAGTTCAATATAATCCTTTGTAGGTACAATAATTTAGTAAAAATATGTTTTGCCATGGTGGGACACTCCCCATTCGAGAGTAAACCAGTACCTAAGTCAATTAGATATTTTAGTTGTACCATCCTCCCTACTGACCGAGGAACACGGACTGTACAATAAATCTAGTTTATTCGATATTTCTCTTTTTGCCGTGTAGACTCGAGTTGCACTACCGCCCTTGCATAAGCGAGTCATTCTTCTAATCTCTTGACCTCTTCAGGGCCTATATCAGGGCTCTTCATCTTGACCTGCAAATATCACCACTCCAGCGGTTAAGTATTCCGGCAAGATTTTATGCTGGGCCAGTTCGAGTAGGTTCGAGTCCTATTCGAGTCTGGGTGTACATGGATATCCCTTAGTTCCACTGAGTGGTGTCCATAACACAAACTTATATAAAAACTTACTTGGAGGATATAAAAGTTGGGACGGGGAGCTGAATGAAACACATGTTGTTTAGTTACAGTATAATGAAGTGAGATAGTGAGAAGGCCCGTCACATACTACACGAGGCCACATAGTTGGTGTATTCACATCGTCATCAAAACTCCGTGTAATGAACCCATTGCAGGCTATGAGTCTCTCCTCTGGGTGATGAGGAGGTTTAAGCCGTAGGTTTAGGTTTAGTTAGTGTTTTAATTTAGGTATTACTATATTGGTATTTCAAAGCCCAATAGCTTTTCCACGCGTTTTCGATTCGATGGGCATTGGGCTTTGAAATCCTTTATGAAGGGAAATCTTCCATTAGTACATAAAAGGAAATTGATGAACATGTGTATACTCCCCGTTCTCACTTATGGTGCACAAACCTGGTATTTGACAGAAAATCAAAAGTCCAAGCTCAGGGTTTGCCAGAGAGCAATGGAGCGTGGTATATTGGGAGTAAAATTAACTGACCGTGTAAGAAACACCACGCTGCGCTCCAAAACCAATATCACGGATGTCGCCCTGAAAGCTGCCAGGCTTAAATGGGATTGGGCAGGTCATGTTTGTCGAATGTCAGAAGATCTTTGTGCTAAAACAACAACCGAGTGGCATCCTGACACCAAACGACGTCGCGGACGACCACGCCGTCGGTGGAAAGATGATCTGGACGCATTTAGCCCAAACTGGCCCGCGGAAACAGCTGATCGCCTAAGATGGAAAGAGAAAAGGGAGGCCTTTGCCCAATTTTGGGACACCCAGGGCTAGTAATAATAATAATATTGGTATTACATTTCGCAGGTGAGTACGTGCTGGTGCGGTCGGAGCACCAGCAGCTGAAGCTGGACGTGCAGGGCCGCTTCGAGCAGGTGCCGCGCAACATCCACGGCGCGGTCAATGCCACGCACCTCACCTCCATCGTCGCCGCTTCTAACAACTCTGTGCCTATTGAGGTAAATACTCTTTGCAGGTTTTGTTATAGCACTACTCTATTGCTTTTCGGTACTGTCACGAAACTGAAAAAATATGGTAAATATACCGTTTCTATGGTTAATGTGAATATTTATGACCATAATAAATTTAAAAGATTATAAAGTTGCTAAAAATGAAGAGATCCAACAGATTAAGAGTTGTATCTAGGCCTATGGACATCATGAATCTAATGTGCTAATAAATCTATGGTCAAATCTAAGCTGCAGTAACTGCAGTTATTGCGCTGCATACTCATTCCCTTAAATCGAAACACGTGTACTTACCATTTACATACATTACAGCCAAATGAAAGTCTTAGAGTCTCGGCTAAATATTTTACGATTATTCGTCTGTATGTAGATACATAACTTCACACCTGTATCCCTTAAGGGTAGACAGAATCAGAGGTTATAAGACCATCCGATGTCACGTTTGACTTTGGAGACTATTGCAGTAACAGCCTATCGCCCAAAAAAAAGCCACTAAAACCTCTCTCCCTTAACTGGCTTTTAAAGTTTGCCCGGGAAGAGAAGCAGTTGTTAAAATCTATGTTTTTCTTTCGTTCCCAGTCTTCCCATGGAAGCAAGAAAGGGAAAAAAGAAAATTTATGACGAAGTTTAAATTATCTTGTATAGGTCTATAATAAGCTGTATCAATTTGGGTAATTTAAATTATAATTTATTGCAGGTTCGAATCCGCCCTCAGCATGCTCAGTGGCGATACAGACTGGATGTGTTCGCGGATAACAAGCGCATCTACTTTGACAGGCCATCACTGCGAGTTCAATACTTTAGAGGTACGCTTGGAATAGGTACTCAAAATACAGTATCTATTGTTAGATGTTTGACGTATGCCTTTTTTATGAAGTATCGAGCCGTACGAAAAGTACTGCCTTCCTACTAGCTTTAAGTCACCAAACTACAGTCTACAAACTACTAAAGCGGCATAGGAATGAACCAAGATTAGATCGCTATTACATACCTACACACATAAATAACGTCACGCCTGTATCCCTTATGGAGTAGGCAGAACACAAGAGGTTATTAAACCATCTGATGTCACGTTTAACTGAGGCATTACAATGATGGAGAGAGACTATTGCAGTGATAGGGGATCAGCCTAAAAAAAATCCAATAAAACCTCTGTCCCTTAACTGACTTAGCTATTAATTAGTTCTAAGACAATTTTAACGAAGTCTAATGCCTGATTAACTATTCATAATTTATTTCTACGAAAACGCTTGGCGTTAGTAAAAGTTTTTCAAAAAAGAGTTTTGTTGAATATTTAATTTTGAAAATAATCAACGAATGCAGAGCATTAAAAAAACCGACTTCGCGTCAAACTTTGGCCGACTTAGAATGTCATCCACGTAAACATTCTCCGAAATCATACATATAGTTTCGAAAATTTGAAATTTTGAAGTAGGTACTCAACCGATTTCAATGAAGTTTATATGGGACCAAATATGAAGTCTCTTCTATCATAAGAAATAACACACGAATTGAGAACCTCCTCCTTTTTTGGAAGTCAGTTGATAAAAAAATACGACACACTGCTTAGTATGTGATGAGAGAGGTTGTAAAAATAGTATTGAAAAATATTGAAATTGATTTGACCGCTGATTCCGAAATTAACACTACTGTTCATTATCCTTTTCCACTACAATCAAAACCTAAAAATTCTTGTACCTTAAAGAAAATGACATATTTTATTTCTCCTCAGGAGTGACAGTATACCAGCCAATGTACATCCTGAACCAGTCGGAGATCGTCATCATGTTCCCCTCGGGAGCTGGCGTGGAGGTCATCGAGAACAGGGGCTTCATGAGCGCCAGGGTCTACCTGCCCTGGAACTATGTGGTATGTACTACAAACAATATGTCCGACTAGTTTCAAGCTCTCATGGAATCGCTTTCTTTATAAATAGCCTAGTTAAAAGTACCCATAACAGGCGATCATGTACCTATGAAAAGATTAATGAACGTGGAGGAAGCGAAAAAGGTATGTCTGCCACATATTTGCGTTCCCTAGTCTCTGCTACCCCATAAGAGAGACAGGCGTCAAGTTGTGTTGTTGTGTGGAGTCTTTCTTCAGGGTTTATGTCAGTCGCGCCTGCGCCGGCGCCACGATGTCGGAATTAAGTCTGACATATCTAACAATAACGTTTGAATAGAAGCCGCTCAATAAACAATAATACGATACACGCCCATAAACGAGTAAACTATTCACTCGGCGCTTAAAAGTAACAGAACTATACCTACTGGTCACACCTTGGCGACCCGTATCAAAAAGGAACTGCAACTACTAAGTAGATAAGCGCTTATTTCGAATTTTCGGAATATCCAGGACATACGAATTTAACTTCTGTCTACGTCTAGTAGTCCGATGGTACAAAGGTGTGGGTTCAATTTGTTCAAAAAAAGCGCTCACAGACTCTTCAAAACGTATCCTGTAGTACACCGTTAAACAAGCAACCTTACGACGATGCTGGAGACTCTGCAGTTCTAATTTCAAAAACATATTTTCAGAATCAAACCCGAGGTCTGTTCGGCAATTGGTCGCTAGATATCAACGACGACTTCATCCGCCCCGACGGCACTCTTGCGCCGGTTGACATGAATAACTTCCAGTCCGCGCATCACGACTTTGCGCAGCATTGTAAGTTGTCAATTATTCATTTACGATTGTCCATTTATTGTTAACTCGTGGGATAAAATATCAACTGATAATAGATAACATATTCCTTAGCTTGTCATAAATCAGTTACAATATTAAATGGCTCAATGTGTACGCTCATATGATAAAATTCCAAGAATTGGCGTATTTCAAGTGTATGTAAATAACTAAGAAATAAAGAAGTTTTTGAATTTCTTAATTATTAAAGAAAATTTTGAATGCGCCTAGATTATTTCATTCTAGCTGTT
This sequence comes from Stenoptilia bipunctidactyla, assembly GCA_944452665.1. Classification (NCBI taxonomy): domain Eukaryota; kingdom Metazoa; phylum Arthropoda; class Insecta; order Lepidoptera; family Pterophoridae; genus Stenoptilia; species Stenoptilia bipunctidactyla. The sequence continues at coordinate 1,817,896 of OX101739.1, forward strand.
TCACGGTTGTACCCACCTGCGCCAGGTCTAATTCTGTTGGAATATCGGCTTAAAAATTATCCTTTATGTTATTGCACACAATAAGCTATATCTGTATAAAATTTTATGCAAATGTTGTGACTCGTTTTTGCGTGAAAGAGTAACAACCATCCATCACACAAACTTTCGTTTATAATACTAACAGGAAGTTTTCACACTATTCCTATAAAACTTATTGGAACTTACACCGTTTTACAACACAATCCAAAGCCACCGGGCATGTAACGATATCCTTGTTCTATTGGACAATCAAGAACCAAGACTATAATAGTCTGGAAAATCCCACTTTAGAACTTCATATCATGCCTTAAATACTCAAACTGTATCTTACCTTCCAGGGCAACTAACCGACCGCGAACAAAGAGGTATCGGCGTGGCCCTCTTCACTCGCGAGTACGGCAGGACAGCCGCCTACTACAACGACAATACCTTCCAGCCCAACTTCATCAGAGAACCGGCGAACTTCCTTCCTACAAACCGTTCGCAGGACGTGGCAAGGGCGAATGAGATCTGTCAGGAGTCTTACCAATGTCGATACGACTACGGGATGACTCTGAATGTCGATATGGCCGAGTTCACGAAGAATTATTTGTCTTCTATTGTAAGTCTGATTTTTGTTTTAAACTAAATTCACCTGTTAATCTTGAAACACTTGGCTCTCGTGTGTTCAACCAAATATCTCATTTATGATGTTAAACAATATAAAAACATCTATTATGTCTATCATTGTGCAGCTACACTCCAGAGGGTAGGGATATATTAAAAGTTTTGCATGTATCATTCAAGACTACGCCCTGTGCAAAATTTACGCATAATCTCTCATGACAAACTTCCATTTACATTTATATTACAATACTTAAATTTTTTAGCTTTTTTAAGTTCATTTAGTTACATTTTAACAATGATATATTAAGGACAACGGAAGTTGTAGGAACACAAATTCTGTTAAGAAATAAATTAACAGCTAGAGTTCAAAAACACTATATGTATTATACATAGGTATTCTCATAATGACAAATATCTCGAGATGTTTTTTATCATCATTATTGAATTTTACGGGATGGATATTTTGAGTTTTATTAATGAGATCCCTAAATTTCAACTAGATTACAAGCATCATGATCATGGTGTTTCCATTTTACCAAAAGCCCATGAGAGTTCCGTGAAAATCTTTAAAAAAAAGTTTTGTAACAAAACGAAGATCAGACTCACACAACGCGATGATGACCGTCAAACACTAAGTACAAGCAAATAAACACATCAAACTCTTATGAGTCAGCCACAGTACCTCCATGTTATTTGCTAAACATTATCGCAATTTTATTTTCTCACGGTTTTGCCTTAGCATCATTATCTACATGATGCATGACTCATGTAACTGATGACCTTTTTTTCTTAGTTAACGTAGTAACACCTAGAAGATAATGCATTAGCGTACGTAGTGTAGTAAACTGAATGATATTCAATTTAAACAAAGAAAAAACATAATGAAGGGTCAACTAAGGTATAAAAAATAAAAGAAATACATATATTTCTGACATTCACACAGCTTTATCTAGCCCAAATAAAGTTTTCTTGGTAAAGAACTTCTGTTATGGATACTACTCGCGGATATCTGATAATAAACATACATATTTTTGATTGGAAAATAAGCTGATAATAAAGATTTAAACATTAAGTAATGACAGGTATTAGTTACCTGTGCTCGTCAATCAAATATCTACCGCTACCGGGATTCAAACCTAGGACCTTTGGCAATGCATGTTACCACTTCAAAAGCTTGTCGTCTACTAATATGTGACTACAATGTGTCGAAATACTAATACATATTACCTATAAATCAGAGGAATTTGTTTAAATGCGCTCCTCACCTAGTCTATAAATCTCATTGCTTTTGGATCTCTCCGAGAAATGTGAAATTTCTTACAGGACCAAAACTTGCAAACAAATATTTTTCAAATACCCGAATGGTAGAATCCGAAATAAGCTACTTTAACAAAGTAGGTAGTTGTCATGTTAAAGTAGTTGTCATGGATTTCCGCAAAGTAACAACTGATTCAATCAATTATATCCGAAATAAGCGCCAAAGCTTTGGCTTTATTGATCTAAGATTAGGCATTAATATTTTTTATGATTATTGAAAGTATCGTCTTGTGTCGAATCGCGTGCGCAAAAATGACGCGACAATTTGCCATAAAACGAATGTATTGTTTGTTCCTTTAATTACGCTGCAGTGGCCAAGGCTTTTAAGGTTTTTCTGTCTGTACCTACCTAGGCTATAGCAGTCTGTGGTACGCCGTGGTCAGAATTACGTGGCTTGATGATATAGAGACAAAAAGTAATCAACATAATCAAATGCTAACTTAGAAACAACGTGAGTAGTTAGAATTTTGTACTAGCATGGTCTTTGGATTTTAATTCTATAGTTACACTCATCTGTGACGGCTGCTGTTGTACCATTGGTTCAGTGAGTGTTGTAAAGCCTCTAGAAGTTCCGGGTTCAATTTAATCTATGGCGCAGTGGGACCTTAGGACGAGTTTTAAATCGAAGCCTAAGCCTACTTTTGAAGTCTATTTGCGTTTTAAATTTGTTTAGGATAAAGTGAAAAGCGTGAATAACGGGTTTGGTATGATCCCCGTTGCAGGAAATTTTTGTGTAATATCTGCAGGCATTTGTTATGCGTCTGTAAAAATATGCCATTTTGGATGTCAAGAAACATGTAGGTAATATAGTTAAATTGTAATTCAATAAATAAATAAATAAAAAGTATGTTATTACCTCCTGTAATTACGTCGTGTAAGTACCTAAGAAACAACAATATATAAAAAAAAAAACAATAAAAGCATAGCTAGTCTGGTAGCTGAAATCAAGCTCTACTGATCGGAAATCTAAAAGGGAACATTGATTTAAACTTTACATTGTATTCGAACGTCATTACCTACGTCCGTTTTTTATTATTGCACCAACAAATTTTAAGCCATACTAGGTAAACAATTATTTAATATTTAGCCCAGCAGTTGTAGCTTCCATGCTGGACTGGGAGCGAAAGAAAAACAAAGAATGTACCAGCTGCTTCTCTTCCCGGGCATACTCTAAAAGTCAGTCAAGGGACAGAGGTTTTATTGGCATTTTTGTGGGCGATAGGCTGACCTCCTGTCACTGCAATAGCCTCTCTCCATCATTATTACTCGTATACCTCATTTGTCAAACGTGACATCAGATGGTCTCATAATCACTGGTGTTCTGCCTACCCCATTAGGAATACAGGCGTGAAATTATGTATGTATGTATGTATTGTAGACTGCAGACACACCTCTACATTTCTATCTGTGAGTGTTTTTAAGGACCAAATATAACCTATTTGTGTCGGATTTCAGACGAATATCAAAGAAACGAACGCCCACCGGGTGGTCAGCTGCGGAATATTGGAGACTCCTCGATTCGGACGCAAAAGTAACTTCTTCTTTACACCTGGAACCAGAGTGAGTTCATTTTAACAGCTTATATTATATATAAATAAAAACCCCCCAGACAATCACACCAACTACATGGCCCCCAGGGTAAGCATAGCTTGTGTTATGGAATACCATGCAGCGAACTAGGGGGGAACCTAGAATATAAATACATAAATAGATAATGTTCCGTGCGGGAATCGAACCCGTAACCACTGCCGTCTGAAGCAGACATGTTTACCTCATCGCCAAAGTGGTCGTCGTATTGCCACAACAATCCGTATCGTACTTTTATAATAAAACAATCACACAGCATAGGCTTGAAGGTTGGTTAGGAATAGACTTAGGTGTTGAGGATAAGAGAGCCTTAAAGGAGACAAATTCTAGTAAAGTTAAAACGTTCATTAGTGTATTATTATAATATATTCAATGTACTCTAGAGTAAACAGATTTTTAGGTTTTCATTTGACTGAAAAAAAGATTAGCATTGAGAATCTAAGTCGAATCGACCTCACTGAGCACCCTTGAGCTTATCCAAACTGTTTATAAATAGACATTGAGTATAGGTAGTTATACTTTGAGGACGAGTTTGACGATGGCGTAAACCTATCTCAGACGCGGTTGCGGGTTCGACTCCCGCACGGAACAAGAAAACAATGTTCCTTGTCTGGGCGTTTATCTATTATGTGTATTTTATATTCTAATATAGGTTCCCCCCTAGTTCACTACATGGTATCTCATAACACAAGCGTTACTTACTTTGAGGCCATCTAGTTGGTGTGATTGTCTGGGGATTTTATTATTATTACTTATCATCATCATCATCTTCACAACTCTTTGTAATCAGCCCACTGCAGGGCATGAGTCTCTCCCCTGGGTGACGAGGAGGTATAGGCCATAACCCACCAAGTGCTGGGTGGTGGATGTCAGAATTTTCAGGGCGCCAAAGTGGTTTCTGACAAACCCTAACGACTACTGTATACAAGTATACAGCACCCGGGACCGACTGTTTAACGTGCCCTCCGAAGCACGGAAGTCGCCGTGAGAAATGAATGGTCAGCGGTCACCCATCCAAGCACCGACCGCACCAAACGTTGCTTAATCTGTGATATCGTATGATACACACAGTAACCACGGCGCCACGACGACTTCGTTATTATTTATCCTGATTCTTAAATATTGTTATTAAGACTATTTTTCAGTTACCTTCTAATAACTTCTGTCCGTTTGGGTCGAGAAACGAATTCTGGAACATTTGACAGTGTATTTACTTTTATTTCAGGTTAATTTTGAATGTAATCAAGATTTCATCTTGATCGGTGATAAGCGAAGAGTTTGTGAAGAAAACGGTAGATGGAATCTGCCTGACTACGGCTACACAGAATGCTTACGTAAGTTAATACTTGAGTTATCTATTTAGGAAAATTTGTATTTGTAAGCTGAAAATAACTGGAATATACACTGGTCTTGTTGGTGTGGTCTTTTTATAACACTATCTTACTTTGAGAAAACAACGTTTGTAAGTAATTGTGTGGTGTTACTGGAGTTACAATCTTATAATACTTATTTCAATACTATTCATAGTTATAATAGTCTGCACTCAATCATATTAATCATACCATCGACATCATATACCTACATAAACCTATTTTGCAAATGAAAACATTACATTCTATCATAAAAGTTAATTATATTTAAAATTATCCTCTCATGCGCAGGTAATCAAGAATACTCGCAACGCGCACTTTTCTTGACGTGGGGCATCATTGTGGCAATCATTCTACCGCTGTCCCTCTTAATATGCCTTCTCTGGTTCTGGTGCTGGTACAAACCACGCACTGAAGGCAAAGAGGGTTTCCGATTCGAAGACATTCCTCGATCCAAATCAGCCTCTAGACTTAACCTCAGATCTACATCAATGGGAAATATTACAGACACGGCCAAAACGTCTACCTTGCGTAGCGAATCTGATATCAAACCTCACATCCCAGACACACCCACGGATGAAGCTCCCAATATTAAACCTAATATTACCAGATCAGCACCATTACCTCCTCCTCCTCCGCCTCCAGAGCCACAAGATGGCGATAGCTCAGGTTTAGGTTACGCAGACTCAAACAGGAGTGATTCTGGCAAATCAGATAAATCATCACTAACTAAAAAACGTAGAGGATATGACAAAACGTACAGAACTCACGAACCGTTGCCAAACGCTCCTGAAGTAGAGTTTCCAGAAAAATTATGGGAACTTTCAGAAGAAGACTTACTGTCCTTAACTTCTCCATCAGATTCTGGATCCAACCGCGACTCTACATTAACTCGGCCAGCTAAAGATATTGAGTATATTAGTAAGCCCCGACAAACGGGGCGTCGCGCATTGCCTAGTGATTCTGGGTATTCCACGAAAGAGTCCGAAGACCCTTACGGCCGGAAATATGAAGGCCAATACAGTCCCATCCCATCTTCTCACTATTCTCCTACTTACTCTGAAATTTATTCACCTCCTATTAGTCCAACTTCCGACATAAGTCCCCGGACCACTTATAATAACCCTGGGTTACCGGATCCTCCTAAAAGTGCACCGCCGACAGAAATAAAGACTTTCACTCTTCCCCCACAAAGAGGCAAATCTGTGGAGACCCTTATAGATCCACCCGATGTTGAGATGCCCACATTTAGTAGCAAGTCAACTATGGTATAGAATAGAATTAGAGTATTTACAATACACAAAGTTATCTTAATAGAAACACTACTGCCCACTAGAATGACAAATGTTGTGAGGATAGGGCTTTAGAAAGAAAATATAGTTTATAATTTTATTATTTGCACAATTTTTAATATTAGAGTTAGGAGGCACTTTAGTTAAATGTATTTCCCATCGATGTGTTCTGTTGTAAAAAATATTGATTGATTTATTTACTATTGTTTTCTGTTACAAAAATGTTTATGTAAGTAAGGATTGTACTATTTAAATAAAAAACATTTCTAAATCTTAAATTGATAAGCACAGTAAGAGGAAATTTCTGTTTCATTGGCGGTAGAACGAATACTCATTGATGTCTCATGTCAGAACGTTTTTTTTTTAATAAGAAAGCAAGGAATAAATTCGTGTAAATCCCATTTTGATTGTGGAATAGAAATTTTCTCTTTTTCGTGTTTTTTTTTAATTTATTTGGAATGATCTACCCACGGACGTTATTGCTTGCTTTCTTATCTTGTGCAAACAGAAAAATTAGGCCATGACATACTGCAGGTGAGTGTTTAGTGGTTTTTAATCTCTGCGTAGTGATAAACTTAGATAGTAATAGTACGACAAAGTAGTTCACGCACATTTGATTAAATAATCATAGACCCTTCTTAAAAGAATGATCGTCTCCTAAAATTTGCTTACCTATTTACATTTGTCATTTAATGAATTTCTTAATTTCGCGACCACGCATAATCCTTCTTAAATATTTTTCAATGGACAAATAAATGAACGTTTAGGTCACATGATGTTAAGTGATCACCACTGACTATAGCCACCTGCAACAGTAGAGGAATTACTGGTGATTCGCTACCTGAAGACAATTGATGACAATTCCCAGAAATTACACCATATTTCCCTAACACAGCATTTGCCAGGGTCGTCGTCGTCAAAATCGATGAGGAGGCCTAGGTTATATTGTATAGTAATACAGCAAAGCTTGGCAGTGAAAATTAGCAGACAAGCACGCTACACAACGACGCTTAAATTCAGTCGCATCTTATCCTTTGTTTTAAACTGAATTAGTTGTAACGAATACATACATACATACATAACATCACGCCTGTCTCCCTTTGGGGTAGGCAGAGACAAAGGAACGCCAACTGCTCCGATCCAGACATACCTCTTTCGCTGTTGAGTTTCTTGCCACTTCTTCTCAACAGATCGACTTTCCGAAGTGGTGGTAGATTCAGTTCAATTTGTAAATTTTCTGACTTATTTCAAATGTATTTAAATACTTACGAAATAAAGATTATTTTCACTTTCACTTCCTCCACGTTCATTGTAACGGATGCTATCATAAATTCTTCTTAATCCCGAGTGACCACATACCACTTATTATAAGGTGAGATGAAGGACAAATGCGCGTCTGGAAACCAAAAAAATCAAAAAAATATGCATTTTTTATTATAGACCAAGCCCTCTTTTGACCTCAATCTTACCTGATGGTAAGTAAAGATGAGGTCGAAGATAAAAGCGCAGGCCTAGGAAAAATCTGGCGCTTCATAACATGCCAAAGGGTGGTAGCTAGCCAGTCGAACCCTGACGGGATCCTAACAACAAGCGGGGGTCACTAAGATCAGTCGCCTTTAACGACTCGCTGATCCAGGGCTGGTAGGGCAATTCTATTTTACTATTATCATACTCTACTATCAGTACCTTCCATGCTGGACTGGGAACCTTCCATGCTGGACTTTGAGCGAAAGAAAAACATAGAATGTACCAGCTGCTTCTCTTCCCGGGCATACTGTAAAAGTCAGTTCAGGGACGGAGGTTTTATTGGCGTTTTTTTGCGGGTGATAGGCTGACCCCCTGTCACTGCAATAGCCTCTCTCCATCATAATAATACCTCCAAATTTGTCAAAACGGAAATCAGATGGTTGTATAGCCTCTGGTGTTCTGCCTACCCCATTAAGGATATAGGCGTGAAGTTATGTATGTGTGTGTATGTACTATCAGTATGACTTCAAATCTAAACTAAATTTTGCAGGCAAACAGGAGTACTCCTCCCGTACCCTAGGAGCGACTTGGGGAATCATCAGCGCGGTGATGGTGCCGATCGTCATCGTGCTCATCTGCATCGGATGGAGGATCCTCAAGAGGATCAAGGCTGAGGAAAAGGAGGAAAATGACTTCTCCACTGTGAAGTAAGATGGACGATCCTAGTTTTATATTAAACGTAGAATTCTGGGATGTATGATTGTATGAATGAATCTTTCATCCAGTAAGCAGGTACTGATGGGATTTATATGGGATTTGGATTCATATTTATTTCTGGTTTACAATTCAATTAATAATCATGCACAAATAATATAGAAAACATTTAAATTTGAAATGACTAGAAAACAATAATAAAAAAATTACAAAGAACAAAAACAAAGACTAGTTAGTTACTTATAAACTATTTTTCAGTAAGTATTTTGTTTTTAAAAGAGGGTAGTGAATCGTTAAACAAATCAATATCAGTTAAACTATTGTATAATCGACACATTCTGTAAACAGGATTGTTGAAAGATACATTGTTTTTGGTTTTGGGTAAATCAACTCACTGATCTCCTAGGGGTCTAAAGGAAAAATTGTGAATACTGTTTTCATCAAAGTGATTATTTACAATTTTATATAAATTATCTAAAGATGCTATCGATTGCTCTATGTAGACCATGCACAAGATTAATACATAGGATTATTTTATGTCAGTAATATGTACCAACTACAAGGACCTAACTACAACTTAAGGTTGACTCAGATAAACGACCGCTGTATGGTCGTTGACTCAGAGTACGTTACTAAGTCCAACAAAAAAAAATCTTTTAATCTTTTAATTACTTAAATACCAAAATTATATTACAAAATAGTACCTATTGTTAGTAATTTGTTTCTTATAATTTTCATTACAAAAAATGCAAGTTTTAATTATGGCATATAAAAGCATGCAAAAAGACATTTTTAACAAAATTTTCGTTATTTCAGATCAAGAGCCATCGATCCAGACGAATCCCTCAAGATCAACTCGGATGACGAAAGCATCCCATACAAGAAGGACACCAACGATGACAGTCCACAACCAACAGACCCAGTGAACATCCAGCCATACGGCTTTCAACCCTACGACCAAGGAGTAGGGGTCAACATTGTAGATGAAGTTGATGCGCCTACGCAACCATTGCAAAATAGACAGTGGACAGGCGAGACGGAGATAAATTAAGCTTTAGAATTGAGTGAGACATAATATAATGATAATAATTACACAGTTTATTGCTTGAAACCTTTAAAAAACATATTTGATACCTATACCTAAATAATTATAATTATCTAAAGTAAATAGGTTTATTCAGTATTTAAGCGGCCCTAACCTGGCTCTTATCAATTCCAAGTGACTTTTTGAGTTACTACTAAATTCGAGCATGCCTACATTTTTATTTTTTTCATCTGATATCTTGATTTTTGTCTGTGAAAGAGATCATGCTCTTTTTATTTGTAAACCAATATTAAGTATTTTTCTTACTAGCTATTAGCTATTTAAAAACCATCATTTTATACTTCTCTCGATTCATTTAGATTTAAATTAAGGATATTTAAGTAATATAACACTAGTGTTTAAGAAGACTTCAGTAGTATTTAAACTGAAACTTGTCTTTTTTATTGATCCCACCCTTTATGAGCAACTTTTGGTTTAATGATAAGTGGCGTTTAGGGAGCCATCTAATTTGTCGCGCGACTGCAGCGCGACAGTCGCTAATCCATACAAATCCTGTCACACGGCTAACTTAATGGCACCCGAATATGTAGGTACCTATTCGAAGAAGTTCATTATGATCGTAATGAAAGCCCACTTATGCTTAATTCAATAGCTAGGTCCTTTAACATGACAATGCTCTGTAGGTTAATAAAATATAAAAAAATAACACACGTACACTTTGTAAAAATTGACATAAGTTTTCAAATATTTAACATTTCATCGCGTTTTATTAGACATATTACATTAAAACGTAAAATCTATTTAAAAACTTTATTTGATGGTAGGTACAATTATCAGCTCTACTTCGTTTTTTCTTTTTTTATCTTGTTTAGTTTGTCCATAATTTCGTGTAAAGGTAAAATGGAGATGTTGCTAGCATTTTGGAAAGAAAATGCACAGCTTTTCGAACTTTTGTAACTATGAAATAAATAATCCCTTATTAATTATATTTAGGTAAGTATGTAATTAAACTAATATTTTGTATTTCATCGTATAATAATTGTTTGAGTGTCTGTAATTTATATTTAGTGCCATTTTGTCATACCTAGTACTTATCTTGACACGTTGCTTAATACTATTATAAGTTTTTTAGTAAATAAATTTAATTAAGGTAAAAATTATGACTTTTTTTAACTTCTTCTTAAAATAACACTTAGATGATGTTACCAAAACAATTTGGAAGACTTCAGTATTTTGTTTTATAAGGACCTAGCTTCCTGTGGGAATTTCAAATAGGTACTCCTTCCACAATACAATCAGACTGAAAGAATCTTTATACCAAGTTTCACATCCATGAACAAAAAGATTATCATTCATACAAAATAAAAAGTTCTATGCTTCTCGTTCCTGTAAGAATTTCGGGAATTCCTTTCATAATATATCTACCTAAAAACAGTCACTCAATGAAAAATCTTAATGCTAAGTGTGACATCCGTGCACTCAAGGAATAAGATTTTTATACAAACTAACAATTCCATATTAACTAGTGATAATGAGGCATAAATAAACATCCGCTACACTAAATACACCGTATTATCATGCTGTTAAGAGTCATAATTATTTGAAAACTGAAATAACGCCCTATGTTGGCAAGTGAATGTATTAACTCGGCAATGACTATACCCTGACAAATAATTCTATGCAGCAAACTGACAGTTCGAAATATCAAATAGAAAAATAATTATAAGTATTATACCTACCAGTTAAAAACTTGTAGACGTGTAAGTACTACATGAAAATGATTGAGTCTTTGTCATTCGTTTTGCATAAAATTTTAAAGCAATGTATAAATAATGGGGAGTTTTCTGACAGCTCATAAAAATAAGTTCAAAAAACCTCTATAGATGGCACTTTTAAAAAGCCGAAGGCGTTAAGTCTCTATACTATAATGTAGGTAAGTGGTATCTACCATCTATGGTTATTTATACTACATTGGTTGAAAAGTTCGCGGCCTGGCCATTAAAAAAAAACTTTTGTTATTTTTTCTGCCGTCATTTGGAACTGTGATTATTCAATTGTCAGCCCGCGAATTTTCAATTTGATATCTTGTTTAAATAAAATTTTACGAACAATATAAATACGTGTGTAGAACAAATTTTCACTAATGGAGAAATTTGAACAACGTGCTGTGATTAAATATTTGTTTGAAAAAAGATTAACACCAAAGGAGATCCATAATTACATGCAAACAACATTAGGGGAATCTGCCCCGTCTTATACCACTGTGAAAAAATGGGTTGCAGAATTTAAACGTGGACGAGAGAACATCGAAGATGACCCTCGCTCCGGCAGGCCAATGACGTCTACGACCGAAGAAAACATCAATAAAGTGTGTGATCTCATATTGAAAGACCGTAGATTGACTATCAGAGAAATTGCAGACACTATAGGCATCTCATATGAACGAACGCAAAACATCATTGTCCATGAACTCGGCTTTTCTAAGGTTTCGGCTAGGTGGGAAGATTGCTTTCAGTAGAGCAAAAGCGAATTCGACTCACGATTTCTCGCGACTGTTTGGAGATGTTCGAGGCTGATCCACAAGGTTTTCTTGACAGATTTGTGACAATGGATGAAACCTGGGTTCACCACTATACCCCAGAATCAAAACAACAATCCAAACAATGAAAAAAATCAGGTGAACCAACTCCGAAAAAAGCAAAGACAATTCTGTCGGCTGGCAAGGTGATGGCATCGGTTTTTTGGGATGCTAAGGGTGTCATTATGGTGGACTACCTTCCAAAAGGCGAAACAATAAACTATGCGTACTATAGCACCCTTCTGCGCCGTTTACGTGAAGAAATTAAACAGAAACGCCCAGGATTACTGAGAAAGAAAGTGTTGTTTCACCAGGACAACGCCCGAGTCCACACGTCTGTCGAGTCTATGGCTCAAATTCGTGATTGTGGTTTCGAATTGTTGCCACATCCAGCTTATTCTCCTGATTTGGCACCTTCGAACTTTCATCTGTTTCCAAACCTGAAAAAACACCTCGGTGGGCAGAAATTTTTAACGAATGAAGAGGTCGAAGCCGCTGTTAACCTGTATTTTGAAGACCTTGAGGAATCTTTTTTTAAAACAGGTATGGAAGCTCTGGAAAGCAGATGGAAGAAGTGCATAGAGCTAAATGGAGATTACGTCGAAAAATAAAAATATTTTTGTATGTACTTTATTCTGTTTTCTTGACTAGGCCACGAACTTTTCAATCCACCCTCGTACGTTCAATTTCTGATACAGACGTCAATTAATTTATTTTACTTTAAAAAACGCAGTGTGGAATAAATTCTTCGCCTTCGCCTTTTGTAAAGCGCCATCTATCGAAGCCTTTTGTACCAATTTTGTACAGTTTTGTTTTTTTAATGAACTTTCAGCTTCAAAGTAAATATAGTGAAAATAATGAATACCTAGTGATTTAAAACGGTTACTTACATTAGAAGTAAAATCCACTTGATAACTTCTTTACTTTTCAACTCGTTTAGTCGTTAAAAATAAAATATTCGAAAAAATTGCCCTTTGCTAATAGATCAAAAAAAATATAAATTTAGTGAGTCAAAAAATTTTGCTTCTTCATAAATTACGAAATTATCATAAAAAATAATAAGGTTACCTACCTTCATTCACTTTAACCACATCACTATTTTTATTCTTCCCTAAAGTGGGCACACTGGAACTGTCATTGAATGATTTGCCAGGGTATAGGAAAAATGACGTATCCGTTAAACCTTGGTTAAACCATAGTTAAACCCCATTTACATGCTTGCCAAACCTCGGCAAGCTTCCATAGGCCCAAGCGTGCAAAGCGTGCGGTGATTTGGCTCGGCTTGCGAGTTGCGTGAGCTTGCCGCGAACCGGGCTATTGTCGGTTTTTGAAAACAGACCAAAGAAGTTAGTGGCAAGGACTTGCGACGTATTTACTCGTTGAGGTATATGCCTCGAGAAATATCTATATTTGAGGGTAAAAAACTACAAAGTTAAAAAAAATAACATCTCTAGACAACTTTTCGTTTTCTTTTTTTTGATTATATTTAAAATAAAAATACGTTAAACTAAAGGGCAATAACCGACATAACTACCAACGCCAACGACACGTCCGCCATGCTAACTTGTCCGGAGCACAATAACCATCTATTCATTCCATCTATCCATCTCATCTATTAAAAGTTACTTTATGACAATAACCACAGAGTACTTTATTGACAATAAGTAAGTAAGTACCTAAGTATAACGTTTATTTGGTACAAAAATCTGTTGTTTACAAAAGAAAAAATAAATAATAAAGCACTTGCAAGCGTGTAAATTGCATCAGTCCAAGTGTTTGTCAAGGCTTGAAGCTTGTACACGACTGCCAAGCCTCGACAAGCATGTAAATGTAGAATTAGGCTAAAATCACCTAACTGCGATACAGGCAAGACGCAAGAGTAATAATTTGTATCAAAAGAGAAACAGCTTCCTCTGTACGTATGCCAGTAGTTCTATTAACTTGGCAATTGCATGAATTGACCTTTATTTGAAAAACTTCTGAACTACTTTACCTTGTAAATCGATTTTTAATCGAATATAAATTATGTAATGTACGTATACTAATACTTGACTAATACTAATATTGAAACAAAGAATCCGGTTCGTTGTTTTTCTGTAGTGTGGTTTATGGACACACTTACAGCTTTTTTGTACTTATGAATTTGCCGATAAGGTTAACATGTTAACTTATCTATTTTTATAATTCCATAACAATATTTGAGTTTTGTTTTTTTCCTTCTTTATGTTTTAACCTTTAACCTTTTATCTATCGGTAAAAAGCGGATTCATCAGCCGGTCGCAAATGTATTTTGGGAATATGGGAATAAAAAGTAGCCTATGTGCTATTCCATATTGTACGCTGTTATTAAAAATAGATCACTTCATGTCCATTATCAGTTCGGAATAGGACGCGGATTATTTTACATCTTTTGACTTTTGAAACGTATACGGTCGAACCAAACAGTCATTCACATGTCACTGCTGACTAACTGACAGTGAATGTCACAAAAACTTCAAACTCAAGTTAGGACTTAAAATGAAACGAAAACAAACAAGCGTTCATACAAACAAACAAGGGAAAAAGTGATCATTTATAATAAGTCCTCTAACCTTCATATTCAATTTGTGTTAAATGAAACCCAGGACTTAATATTCAACAATGTATTTAAGACATAGAAGTAAAATAATAAATGTGCTGTTGAAACCTCGGTTTTCAGCAATAATTATTTTATGGCTAGCCGGTTCATTTTTATGGTGGTATGTTTCTAAAATAATGGTGCGAGAAACACATCCAAGAGCAAAAATCGTTGGAAAATTCAATAAGGATTTGGTAAGTCTTAGTTCTCATCATAGTAATAAAGATACATTCAATTGGTAACTTCCTGTTCTATTTGTTAATTTATTCAGAAAGAAAACACTCTAAAGATAGGGAATAACTTAAAAACCATAGCAATTCTACAAATGCATGTATAAAATAATTTAAACATCTTTTAATTATTTGTTTATAATATTATAATGTGTATACCTACATAAACTATAAAATAAAAAAATATTTGGCAATAAAAAACGGCAAGAAGCAATACTTAGATGACCTAAAACAGCCTTTGCCTTTTTTCATATTAAATAAATAATAAACAAAATCCAAAATCCAATTACTACAACCAAACTTTATAATTATTGTGAAATTTACATAAGCATAAAAAAATCACATAAATTCAGTATAAGCAAATATTTATTTTCAAAACTATGCCACACAAAAATTAGTGGCTATGATGTTATGAATTAATCTTTAAAATCTTTATAAGCATTCTATGTTTTTTCAAGATTTCAATAAATACCTGGCAATATTAAATAAAACATTTTGTTTATTCCACAGATAGTAGAAAATGACATACCAGTCTGTGATACAATACATATAGCATTAGTTTGCATGGGCAAATGCACGCAAGTAATAACTCCCATGCTGAAGTCATTACTGTATCATAGGCAGAACCCGCTGCATTTCCACCTCGTCGTGGACTATCCTTCTGATAATGTTTTAAAAATTATGTTCAAGACTTGGGAGTTGCCAGATGGTAAGTGTTAATTTGCTATACTATACAGGGTTAATTTTAATTAGTACATCACCTCTTGCCTCTTGACATCAATCCCAACAACATTTGTTCAACAACTTATTAAAATTTAAAAAAAAATCCTATAGGTACAAAAAATATTTATAGCCTCGGTTTAGTTGCGTGGCTTTACTTACTATGAGTGTAGGTTTGCCATGCGCCTTACATGCAAAATATCTTTATCATCATCACAACTCTTTGTAATGAGCTTACTGCAGGGCATGAGTCTCACCCCTGGGTGATGAGGAGGTATAGGCCACAATCCACCAAGCTGACCCAGTGCTGGGTGGTGGATGTCAGAATTTTCAGGGCGCCAAAGTGGCTTTTGACAAACCCTAACAACTAGTTTATACAAGTATACAGCAGCCAGGACCAACTACTTAACATGCCTTCCGAAGCACAGAAGTCTTTGTGAGAAATGAAGGGTTAGAGGTCACCCATCCAAGCATCAACATATTTATGTAGTATATTTTTCAGTTATTTAAGATTATCACTTTTTTAAGTAGATGCATTATTGTCACTTTTTTTAATTTTCTTATTCTTACCTTTTATCTTATGGTCAAAACTCACATGCAACGCAAACACTACTTTTGACATAAAATTCAAATTACCTATACATAACACTAACTAGGGAGTCTTAAGAAAATATTATTTTACTATTAATTTAATTTAGCCAGTACTTTAATTTTTATTGCTTTGTTTAATTTTTTTTTCCCTTTGTGTTTTTATTAATTAATTAAGTACTTATTAAATATTCTTGTTTTGTACTTTCTTGATATTTTGTTTTGTATTTATTCTTGTTTTTATTTTTTATTTTGTGTGCCTGATGGAAAACCTAAAAATTGTAAATCCGTAATTTTTTTTTTTTTTTTATAAGTGACTAAACCCGCGTTTGACCTCAATCTCACCTGATGGTAAGTGACGATGAGGTCGAAGATGAAAGCACACGGGTTTAGGAAGGAACTGGCTCTTTATACAATATTGCCGGAACACATTACCGCCGGAGCGGTAACATTTGGCGGCAAGCTTTAAATAAAAAATTGGCTGTCAGCATCGTTTTAAATGTGTATTTTTTTATAATTATGAGCTGTGGATTTTGTTATAAATAAATAAATAAATGCAGGGGACCGCATTGTTGTCACCTTGATACAGTATTCTATTGTTGCGTTGGGTGGAGAATTAATTACTTGCTATTTAGTGGACTGTAATTATACAGGGTGCATGGTAAATAATGAATATGCTTGCTATTTCTTATACTAAAACTTATAGCCATTCAGAAAAACAAAAATACGAAGAGAAATATATCTTTTTAAAAAAATAATTTAAAACAAGCCTGCATAAGGTTATTATAATATCAGAACAGTTAGTTTATTTACTTAATAAAATAACAAAAAACAAAAAACAAAAAAAAATCTGGACATAGTGTTCAAGACACTAAGATAAAACAAAAAGAGTTAGATTTCTTTAAAAAGATATATATCATACTAGGTACTGATACATATTTTTTTCATTTTTATTTCATAATGGCCAAAATTTGGTACTATACTTGACATTTCAAGGTTACCTATTCATTACCGGGCACCCTGTATGTATTATCTTTAAGGTGGCATGACGGTAGACAATTTTAACATGTTCAAAGTGGCAAGGGATACGCAATAGAAAGAGAGGGTGAACTTGTAGGTGAATATAACTGTAAGTATTTAGTTAGCTGTCTAGCGAAGTAAATTGCAGTTAATTGTATTCCAGCAAGGTTCGCTATTTCTTTAATTGATATTCCAAAGTGAATCTTCTGTACCTTTAGTATTCTGGGGTTTTGATCCAAGTTTAGTCCAATAAAGTTGGTACATATCTTTATTATTATGTTTTTCATAATTTAACTCGAGATTATCTTAAGTTTCCACAGTTTACAGTATTACAATATTTTCCACACGCCAAAAGTCTCTTATCTGCCTCACTATACATTCACAGATACATACGTCATATGATTATTGTAAAATATATTGGGTGTCACCTTGCGCGATCTATCCCTTTAATCTTGATCTTAAGTATAAAAAAACCTATTAATTACCTAGTATTACGTAGATACTAAGAGAGTACTTAAAGAAAGCTCCTATTTAAATGTTCTATAAGGTATTATTTGGTGGTAAGCATGTGTTTTTTTAACAGTACAATTTAAGGTATTTTATTATAACAAAACGACTTATTTTTGTACAAAAGCATGATATAGGCTGGTTATTACACTATTTCATTATTACAATAACTTTTTGTTCAGTGGTGTAGCTAACTGTACACTTGGTAGCCGGCAGATATTTCAAATATGGCGGAAATCCTTTAAGTTGTGTATGGAAAAGCGATAAACTGCGTTACGTGCGCTCAGTCAGCGGTAGCTTAAATAGTCAATCTTGACTGACAAGACACTGCGAGCGATATCAGGAGACGTACTGGAAGTCGTGGCGCTGTGGTTACTGTGCATATCAAACGATATCGCAGGTTAGGTGCGCTCGGGGCGGCCGGTTTTAGGATGGGTGACCGCCAATTATTTATTGCTCACGGCGACTTCCGGGCTTCGGAGAGCACGCTAAGCAGTCGGTCCTGGGTCCTGTACTTGTATACAGTAGTCGTTAAGGTTTGTCAGAAGCCATTTCGGCATCCTAAAAATTCCGACACCCACCAACGAGCACTAGGGTACCTTGGTGGATTACGGCCTAAACCTCTTCGTCACCCACAGACGAGACTCATAGCCCTGCAGTGGGCTCATTACACGGAGTTGTGATGATGATGATGACCGCTAAAAATCAAAGCCTCTATTTTCCTTTTTCTTTCCTTTTTTTTTATGGCAATTAAGTGTAATATCGCAGCAGGGCCATTTGGTAAAAAATAACTTTTATTAATGTAAGAAAGTGTACTGTTGATTAATTACTGTTCCATTGAGAACTTGCTTCCATGCTGAACTGGGAGCGAGAGAAAAACGTAGAATGTGCCAGCTGCTTCTCTTCCCGGGCATACTGTAAAAGTCAGTTAAGGGACAGAGGTTTTTAAAGGCGTTTTTGTGGGCGTAAGCTGACCCCCTGTCACTGCAATAATCTCTTTCCATCTTTATAATACCTCCAAATTTGTCAAACGTGACATCAGATGGTCTTTTAACCTCTGGTGTTCTGCCTACCCCATAAGGGATACAGGCGTGACGTTATGTATGTATGTAGAACTGACAAAAATATAAAGTTGAGTTTTTTTTTTTTTTTTTTTTTTTTTTTTTTTTTTTTTTTTTTTTTTTTTTTTTTTTTTTTTTTTTTTTTTTTTTACAGTTTATTGCATTAATACACACAAAAATTACAATTTAAGTTAAAAAAACAAAACAGCATGCATTATAAACAAACAATAATTCCTCTAAAAAAACAAGACATTTAAAACACTTATACAATAATTACTAAGACAATAATTTAAGGAATCTTAAAAAATATATATATATCAACATAAGTAACGTTTCATATTAACTAGTGTGTGTAATATTGCAAAAGGTCATAGCTCAATGTTCTTATTTGCTCAGGTGAGCAAATCATTGATTTTCAGCTATTACCTTAAGGGTACGCGGTGAGTGAAATGAGGTTTTTATTTAAAATTAATAATAAAAGAGAAAAAAAACAATGAGGTGAGATTAGTCGTAGTGATTTCAATTTCAATTACTTAAGTATACTTAATACCTACACTACCTACCTAATATGTCATACCTAATTAATAATATAAGTAAGTAACTAAAACAATATTGTGAATCAATTATATAATTTATAATAATATAATGATTAAATTTAAAATAAAATGATAATTCAAAAAAAATATTAATAATAAATAAATAATAATTCAATTTATAATAATATAATAGTTCAATCGTTAAAAATATAATAATTCGATTTATAATAATATAAAAAGCAAACGCAAAAGCACGGGTTCGCCGAGAACAAAAACAATAAAGAAGAAGAAAGGCTTAAAAATCGATGCAATAACTATTATAAAAGTTTCTGTCTATTTAAAATATATAATTTAAAATGTTTTTTGAATGTGGTTTTAGTTGGGAGTTCTCTAAGAGGCGGGGGAGTATCGTTCCAGCACTTTGTTGCCTGATGACGGAAACTGCCCTCAAACGCTACTGTTCTGTGCTTTTGGTTCTCCAACGGTAAGCGTGCATTCCGCATGCCACACAGTCCGCGAGACACAAAAAAAGTAAGCTTTTCGTGTAGATATTCGGGTCTCCTCAATTTGATTATGTCAAACATAAGACATGCCAGGTGCAACTGCCTGCGCGATTTCATATTAAGAATAGATGCCCTATTTAGATGTGGTGTGATGTGGCTACGAGGAGCAATTGTAAAACAAAACCTGCAGCAGGCATTTTGCACTCTCTGTATCATGCGCTGATGGACTGACAGAAGACGACTTCCATATATAAGGTCTCCATAATTTAGTCTAGACAGCACCAAGGACTCACACAGTGAGATGCGTGTTTGTTCCCCTAGAAAACTGCGTATTTTATATAGAATTTTTAGTTTGTAAAAACAGTTTCGAACTATCGAAAGAATGTGTGTATTAAATCGCAACTCACCGTCTAGCATAATGCCCAAATTTCTAGCTTCATTAGCATGTTCAATACATTTATTATCAATGCGCACATCAGGTTTATTTTGCATTATTGTATATATTTGTGATTTTGAGCCGAAAACCATGAATTTCGATTTGGTCGGGTTAATAACCAAGGCATTTCTTGCTGACCAATCGGCTATTCTTATCAAATCCTGATTCATCCTTTCCGTGGCAGCTACAATTTTACCGGGTGTCTCAGAGATGTAAAGTTGAACATCATCCGCATAACAGTGATACTTGCAGAATTTTATTTCTTTGACAAGGTCAGCACTGTATATAATAAATAGAAGCGGCCCCAGAATAGAACCTTGAGGTACGCCACGAGCAATAGGTTTCAAATCTGACATCAAATGAGTGCCATCATTTCTCAACAATTTTACAGCTTGAACACGCCCAGTCAAGTAACTGCTAAACCACTCTACACATTCTTTACTTAGTCCATAATAGGTGAGTTTGGACAGCAAAAGTGGAATGTTAAGGCAGTCAAAAGCTCGCGTATAGTCCAGAAGAGTTAAAATGGTGCCTTTTCCGACATCTTGTTCAGTAAGTATGTTGTCGGTAACATCCAAGAGCGCTGTAACAGTACCACGCCCCCTACGAAAGCCAGACTGATATTTCGGCAATATGTCGTTTTCTTCAATATAGCTAATAAGCTGACAATGAACTGCTTTTTCTAGGACCTTTGAGTTAAAAGGCAGCATGCTTATTGGTCTCACATCTTTCAACTCACTTGGGTTTGCGGTTTTTGGCAATGGCGTAACCAATGCTACCTTCCACTGACTGGGTACTGTGCTAGACAAAATCGACCTGTTTATTATCTCTGTGATAATTTGCAGGGTACGAGGTAAAGTCAACAATATCATTTCCCTACTTATTCCATCAATGCCAGCAGCATTAGATTTGATAGCGAGTATATATTTCAAGATTTCAGTTTCCGACACTGAACGAAGTTTGAACTCAGAGTGGCCAAATTTGTTGCATTGAAAGTAGGTAAGCTCTGAGGCAGGGACCGTGCTGGGTCCTGGTACCTTGACAAAATGTAAATTTATTTTATTAGGGTCATCGAAGCAATCCGGAAGGCATTCATTTTTGCTCGGGTCTATCAAAACCTTTCTTTTCAGGTTGTTCCAGAATTCCTTGCTGTTTGTGATGTTTTTCGTAAGGTACTGGTCAAAATAAGCCCTCTTTTCATTAAAAATACTACGTTTTACCAATTGTTTCAAGTCTTTGTAGTATTTTTTATGTGATTCACTTTTAGTCCTACGAAAGTTTTCATGCGCTTGATTACGTAAGTTGATCATATGTCTTACAGTGTTTGTAATCCAAGGCTGTGTATAGTTTTGTTTGGCTTTGACTGTTTTAACAGGCGCGTGCTTGTCATATAGGGCCAATAACATTGTGTTAAATTTTTCTACCATCCGGTCAAGGTCATTTAACTCAGAGATTGATTCCCAATCAGTTGACTTAAGATCCTGATTGAATTTCTCCATGTTTATGCTCTTTATTGGTCGATAACTTATAACTTTAGGTGCATATTTTTTTTTCTTAAATGGGAGTGTTACTATTATCATTCTGTGACCAATTGTTCCAGTAATATTGTTGACAGACACCTCCCGCACCACGCAGTTGGTACACACTAAGTCTATTAGACTTTCTGAGTCAGATGTGAAGTGTGTAGGTTCCACCACAACTTGGCGCAAGTTCATGCTTTGAAGAAAATTATTTAGAAGAACTGTGCTTCGATTACGGCCATGCATCACATTTATATTAAAATCTCCCAAAACAACAATGTAGTCAAATTTTGAGAAGTGTGTGATACTGTTAGTCAACTCATCAAGAAACGCATCTGCGTTCATCCAGGGGGGTTTGTAAGCTGTGCCAATAATGATACTATGTCCATTTGTTTTCATCGACAACCACATTTGCTCGATATTAGAAACCGGATATTTCTCGTACCTTACACGAACACTGCGCTTTACATAGAAAGCGACGCCACCGCCCCGTCCGCGGCGCACGCGCTCCGGGCGCGGCGTGTTGCGCAGCCGGTAGCCGGGTACTGCGGGGGCTCTCGCCTCCTGTCCCTCCGGTATCCACGTCTCATTGATAGCAATGATATCTGGTTTCAGTTGACTCATGGCTATTTCAAAGTCTTCATGACCAGTGTTCAGCGACCCTGCATTGTACAGCCCCAATTTAATGAAAGTTGTTTTAGAAGCCATCAATAAAAAATGTTAAAAGCCATAAAACCATAAAATAATAATGAGGATATACAGTCAAATCAGGAAATATATAAAGTATAAAGTTGTAAAAAGCCATAAAAACATAATATAAGAATAAAAAATACCAAGTCAAATAAGTAATAATATTCATTATAAAATAATAGGAATAAAATATGTCGAATTGAATACAACAAAAATATTTTAAATAAATAATTAAAAATACTTGAATAAGACTGTTAATACAATATTGATTAAATTCTATAATATTTTTTTCGTGATTAAAAAGAGGAATAAACCATTTGTCAAGCAATTTAAAGCTGAAAATAATAGAATAGCTAAACCTATAAGCTACTGACCTCGGCTCTACAAAATCACACACACCAGAAAAAATAAAGTTGAACATTAAGGCAGTATCGTAGAAAGAATAAGCATTGAGACAAATTGTGTAGGCTAATTGAAATGCTCTTAATTTGCAAAAAATAACACAGAGAAGTAACATTAGGAAAAATAACAATATTGAATACAAAGAACACAAAATACAAAAAAGAAAAAATGATTTAATAAGTAGCTTGTAGAATAAGAGCAGACTAGCAAAATAAACATATAAATTTAGCAAAAACAATACTAAAATAAAAAGCAAAAGAGAAAGGATAAGAAAAATAAGCTATTGAATTGTTGGTAACATGCTGGATTCAAATGCGCCAACTGCGGTCTGTCCAAAAACCCGAACTAGATCGGTTTCCAAACGAAGACGATGACGCGGAGCATCCGGTCCCTGATGTCGGCGGGCGTAAACATTCCCACCTCGAGTCCACACGAACCGCCAGTTGAGACGGCCCGCGATCTCGCGCGCCTGCCGGAATAACAGGCGATTTGTTCGCGTTAACCGCTCGTTAACGTAGAACCGGCGCGGCGGCTGCGGCAGGCCGGTGCCCTCGGTAGTGGCGCCGCGGCGCACGCGGGCCGCGCGCAGCAGGTCGTCGCGCAGCGCGCCAGCCGCACCACGATGGCACGTGGACGCGGTGCGGCCCCCGCGCTGCCGCCGTCCGCAGCGCCCGCGTCCCGCGTTGCTGCCGGCGCGCGCCCTGCCCGCGCGCAGCTGACGATGTCCTGCTCCGTGACGGTGACGCCCAGTTTAGTCGCCAACGTCATCACGATGTGCGGCAGTCCTTCTCCGTGCTGTTCAGGAATACATGAGATTTCGACATCGTTTAACAAAGACTCTTGATCGCGTTCATTAAGTTGCGCTTTTAATTCTGCTATAGAAGACAGCAAGCTCTGATCCCGCGTTATGTCCGACTTTTCTACGGTCTGAGTTTCCAAGCGACTCAATCGCTCATCTAAACCGTCTATACGGGCTTCGCAAATATCGATCCTAGATGCTACATTCGCTAGAGTATCATTCAGTGCCTTTATTTCCAAACGGGTCGCCCTCATTTCGTCTGAGAATCGTCGCATCTCATTTATCAGTGGTTGTAGGTTGTTATCTGTGCACACTGTATCTAGCACGTACGGAGTTTCAGGAGGGCTATTCGCAGCGGCTCCCCGCTTACGGGATACGCTGTCGGATGTTGTGGTGCGCACGGGCGTATTACTATTGTCCGTTTTGGGTTGCTTACTTAAACACTGAACACATTTCCAACTTTCTTTTTGCAGTTTTGTCATAGTGTTAAAGAAGCGTTTTTCAGAAATATTTGCACACACCAAATCATAATTGTTTTTACAAATTTTACAGTTTAAATAAAGTCTGTCTTTAATAGGAGTT
The DNA here is from genome assembly GCA_944452665.1 of Stenoptilia bipunctidactyla. Lineage (NCBI taxonomy): Eukaryota > Metazoa > Arthropoda > Insecta > Lepidoptera > Pterophoridae > Stenoptilia > Stenoptilia bipunctidactyla. The sequence goes on from OX101739.1 coordinate 1,842,122, forward strand.
AAACAGCCCGAGCAACTGATAGAACTCATGATTTTTGATATAATTGACTTAATAATTTAAAAAAATTGATTCTTAAGCAATAAAAAAAAATTAAATGAGGAGAAAAAAAAAAAAAAAAAAAGTTGTCGAAGATATTTCACTGGGCTCGAACTCTCAGCTAATCAGTCAAAGTCCAAGCGCTGTACCGAATACGCCACAAGTGATACACTACGTCAGGCCGAAATAAAGGATCAGACTTAAAGTTCTCAAACTCGAAGGTGAATGACCGGGCGCTTGATCGTTGGCATGTAACGGTATTCACTTTACACTAGCGTTTTTGATTTTAACGATTTAAGTTTTGACGTTTTGTTATTATAAATCACTGTACACTTCACAAAGCACCAAGTACTATATATTGTTTTAAAGAGCAGATTGCAAGGAATAGGTGTATGTAAATTTTGTTGCGAACAGTAACCTTATAACACTCGTAATAAAAATAAATATAAGGACGATACTAAAACACGTCTTACTCAGCGAGCGAGCGAACGCGTACCCTACAGAGCTAACCGACTAACAGAGCATCGGGCCCTGTGGGACTTCTGGCATATGCTGAGTCCCTTTCACATAATTATGTACCATCCGTCTAAATTGTGTGAATTATCACGGTATACAGGGTTGTTTTTTTGTCACCGGCCAAATGTTCCGTTGCATTCCTGGCTGCAACGTGTGCCAAATTTTAGAATCGTGGAAATTATTCACAAATCAAACAGAAATACAACATTTAAAGTTGAATCAGTAATTTAGGTGTACAAACGAAAAAACTAAACGACAGTATTGCCATAAATCTCCACAGTTATCCAAAATGTCCGGAAGTACTTAGTGTATATACGTACTCAATCTATCAATAAAATGTGTTCCAAACTTATAGAGATTTGTCTTTTGTTCTTAGAATGTATAAAAAAATTGCAAACACTTAAAAAATATATTATTACTTCGAAGCAAACGAGTTTTAAAACAAAAAGTTAGAAAACGGTTAATGAGAGATGATCTTGAAAGGTCAACATACTTAATGTACGGAAGTGACATTTCACCACTACTAATATCTACCAAAATACACAATATTTATTAATTCAGTTTGCTTTTCTAGTTTTTTTTTATTGAAATCATATTTTATGTCCAGGCAGAAATCAAAAATATAGGAATGTCAGTAAAAGTATGACTTCAATATGGCGTCGTCAGTCACCTGTGGTCATTTTCGATTCAAGTACGATTCAAGATTCAAGTACTTTTTCTTAATATACATGAAAAGTAACTAACAATTTAATTAACAGTTATTTCAAGTGTTTTCATAATGGTATTCCACAACTATTTTTTTGGCACAGGTGCTGGCCAGACGTCCATACTAAAATGAAACGTGTTATTTAAAGTTATTTTCTTTGATACGATATAAACTTACCTGCACACTGCATATTCGCTAACATAATATGTTAGTGAATGCATTAATTTCCTTTAAAAAAAAATACATACCTTTTTTTTTTACTAAAAATCGATTCTATAAATGATGCTACTTGTATAAAAAAAATGTCCGATGACTAAAAATAGTATAAATATTGGCCTGTTCTTTGTGTGAATATATGTATTTTTATTCTATTTTAATCTGTGTAAGCGTTGTTAATCAGAAAAAGAACACACCACAGTTAAACGAGTCAATTTTAAGTTATCTTACTTCATTCATTATATTTAATACCAGAAGTTTCGTGCGGTTACACATGCGTAACAATAGACAATATTTTTTGTAGTTACTTACTGGATAATGCATTTCTGATAGTGAAATCTTTTTTTTTTAATTAATCTTTTTTTAATTTTATTCTTATTATTGAAATTGTTATATTCATAAATTTTCAATTTTTATTCATATTTTAATTTTTAGTTTTAATTATGATTTTTATTTAATTTAATCTTATTGTATTTGAGAACACATTTCAATTGTTTACTCCTTTTCTTACCAAAGCTGTGTGCGCCTATAATAGGCATACATATAAGAAATGTAGCTGAACAATTTTACTTGTAAATTTTACTATATGTTATGCTGTTGGTGTACCTAATAAATAAATAAATAAATCTGTCAATGTTCAAAAACAACTGTCTAAAAATCTTTTCTTTTCAGTCTCGTACACATGTTATAAATCAAGTCACTTTTCGAACTCATTACGTTGGATACCCAATTCGCATTACTCCGGGATATATGCTATGACGAAGTTGTTGTTCTCGGAGATTCTACCGTACGATTTGAAAAGGGTAATTGTACTAGACTCAGACCTTACCTTCACGAGCGATGTTGCTGAGTTGTGGCATCTTTTTAAATACATGAATACTGATCAGGTGAGCTGTTATAAATTGTTTATTTTAATTATACAGGGTATCCCGCAAACCATATATAATACCTTCACAGATGTATTCTAGTTCCCATGTAAAAAAAGAAAAAAATCGAAAATTATTTTAAAATTTTTGTATAAGCAATAAATTTCGTAATTTTTTTTTCTTACAAAAATTTAAAAATAAATTTAAATTTTTTCTTTTTTTATATTTTTTCTGTAATCCTCATGGGTACTAGAATACATCCGTGAAGGGTTTGCGTGAAGTGAATGAAAAAGCATGAAATAGTAACTTCAAACAAAAATTATTTGAAAGGCCATTGAAAATGATGAAGGTGTGATTGGCCTTATTTGTCAACGCACGTTGCTAATTGTCTAGGCAACGCATAGTAACTATAACATCACTGGCCTCTTGAAATAAACATTTAATAATCTGAACCTGAAAAAGTTGTCATGGTGGACGATTTATGTACCTACATTTTTACAAGGGTGTTTTTGTTAAGAATGAGCATCATTTCAGGGTTGATAGGTGATACAAAGACTGAAATTACTGACGTTCAAAACTCTAATTTAATTTCACTTGGACATCATGTGTCTCGTTTCATTTTAGAAATATAGGCAATGACCTACTAATTAAAAATAAAAACAAACAATTTTATTTAGTTAATTTTTGTACGGAAATATTTAAAAAAATTAAAAATCTAATACATAACTTTTTTTTTACGCCGAATTTCATTAAAATTGCTTTTCATCTTTTTGTTAATTCTGAAATGATGCTTAGTCTTAAAAAAACACCCTGTATAAACGATTACAGGTGTTGCTATTATTTCACTATTGAGTTAATTTTAGACTTGCCTAAATATTGTTTGTTATACTGAAATTATTTATTCAAATAACAGAGCTCATTGTGTTATTTTTGGAATTTTACTAACATTTATGCTTAAGTCTATTATTTTTTAAAAGCAAATTCATACTATAGTAAAATCTTTAAAACATCTCGCCGGTCTCAATAATATACAAGTTCCCAATAAGTTCCATTGAACAGGATAGATGGAGCCACTATATTATTGCGGTCACTTGCGCCTTGTCCACGCTATCGCTTATCTGTACTATGTTAAAGAGCTTAATTATTCCAGTTTATAGGTCTCGTAGAGAATGAGAGTGATTGGTACCTTGACACAGTAAAACGATGGCCAGCGATCGGCCGAGGGTTCAACACGGGCGTGATGCTGCTAGATCTCCAAAAGATGAGGAAAAAGGGCTGGCACAAGCTGTGGGAGACCACAGTTAAGAAATGCCTTCAAACCTATGTTGAGACGACCTTGGCCGACCAAGATGTTATCAATGCTGTGATTTTTGATAATCCAAAAATAGTCTATAAAGTTAGCTGCCATTATAATATACAGATGTCAGTTAAAAATGTGGCTAGTAGCTGCTATGATAATGACAATAAGAAAGTTAAGGTAAGTAGGTACTTAAATATTTTTTTTTTCAAACGACACAAGCAGGTTATCAAGTCGTATGTAAGTATGTTTTTTTGTGTGTTTGTTACACTGTTATTTGGTCATTTATGAAAGGACTAGCCACCGCGCGCGGTTTTAACCCGAAATTCCCACGGGATCAAAAGTTATAACCTTCCTCAAGAGTTGGGCTATCAAATGCAAAAAGAATTTTTCAAATCCCACTTGTAGTTTTTGAGATTAGCGCGTTCAAACAAACAAACAAAAAAACAAACTCTTCAGCTTTATATATTAGTATAGATTTAAAAAAAAAGTGCTTCACTTTATAGAAGATATTTCAGAGGTGGACCGATATAAATTTCATCAAAATCGTTGAAAAACTTTTTGGAAAATTTTCAAATATATGCGTAGATGACGATTTACTTCAGTCAAAGTATAAAAAAAAAATTGCTGGCTCTTCATTCGTTAGTTATTTAAATAAATATCTATATTTTTACACCGTGCTTTCCAACCAGATAACGCATAGAATATTTTAAGACCGTTTTTGTAAGTACATAAATAAAACTATTTTTTTTTTCATGTAAGTAAAGGACCGTAAAACGCCACAATAATACGCCGTCATTTTTTGTTAAAATTTCGCTTCAATAATTTTACCAATAGTCTCTCTCCATCATTATAATGCCTCTAAATTAATAAAATGTGACATTTAATGGTTTTATAACCTCTGGGATACACGCGTGAAGTTATGTATGTATGTAACATTACCACTATTTTTGATTATATGAAAGGAATGTTGTGTTTCACTGTTCTAAAGGAATGTTGTGTTTTACTTAGCCTTTAAATAGCCCAGTTAAATTTAGCCGAAAATAGACAAACACGGGAAATAATTCGTGTAGTTTTGTAAATTGGTACACGTATGACTTGTGCAGTCCAGTTTTACATACTAAAAGTCCTCGAGAGTGGGGGTGTGCTGAGGGTGCAGGGGAGGGTGATGAAGGTCCCTATTTTCAGATTTTTCCACATATCTCCAAAATCTGTACAAAACGCGTGATAATTGCTTCTGACCAAATTTTCTTCATGAAATTTCCTATTTTTTTTATATTGTAAGGATAGGACGTTTGTCTTTCATGCCACCTGATGGTAAGTGCGCATGAAGACTATGGTGTTACACGTCCATCCACGAGAAACCTATTCACTCGACACTTAAAAGTTCCAGGACTATAGTGGTCAGAAAAAACAGACGCAGGCAGACCGTTCCACACCTTGGCAATCCGTACCAAAAAGGAACTATCGAAGCGTTTTGTTCGACTTCTTGGTAAATCACTATATAGGGATAAAAGTTCCGTCTGCGTCCGGTAGTCATATTAGTATTTACTCTACGACCAATACTTAACGAGCTCTTGTGGCGTTAAAATTTGCGATGTGCGAGATTTCCGTGAGTTCTCGGCTACTACTGGCGTCCTTACGATGCTGCCATAATTTGTGTAGTTTTGAAAATGGGTACAGGTACAGTTATAACTTATGAAGTCCAAATCATCATATTAAAACTCCTCGATAGTGGGGGCTATACTTAAGGCTTAGGTGTTGAGGGTTCCAATTTTAAAATTTTGCTCATAATCAGAGAAAATTAATAAAATCGGTGGAAATAATTCGTGTAGTTTTGAAAATTGGCACAAATATACCATGTGCAGTCCTGATTGCCATATTAAAAGCCCTCAAGAGTCTGGGGTATCCTGAGGGTGTAGGGTGAAAGTCCTTATTCAGGTTTTTACTAATATCTCAAAAACCTGTAGGCACATTTAGCGTAAATAATACTTCTGACTAAAGTTTTCACACAAAAATTTCTATTGGTTTGGTCATATTAGTTTTTACTCTACGATTAATACTTTAGGAGTTAACGGGTGTTGAAATTTACGATTCGCGAGATTACCGTGACTTCTGAGCCTACCACCAACTGGACTAAGAAGGAAACTCCCGCGCAGGTATCGCGTCTCCAATCCCCGCCTCTGCCTTGCCTCTTGCTGGCGCACCCTTCAAGCAAGCCATTTTAGTATGCTTATAGCCACAAGGGGACTTTCCTAAGATGGAAAGGTATCAGTTGAAGCAGAGATTTAGCGATTTCCTCCAATAAGTGCTGAAAATAATTGCTGAAGAATAGACTCCTAATCATCAGTATCTTTATATCAAACATCTATCTAAGTGGGATTGAGAAATCAGCTGAAACTGCTCAAAAGCAATTATTATTGCTTTCATACAAAAATTTAAAAATAAATTTCGATTCTTTATGTTTTTTAATTCTGTCTGTAATCCTTATGGGTACTAGAATACCTCCGTGAAGGTATTATATAGGGTTGGCGGGACACCCTGTATATCTATGCTCAATCCATTTCGTATGCTATCTGTTTAGATTTTTGAGCTATGAGCAAAAACCTGAAAATAGGAATCTTTAACCCACACCCACACCCTCAGCACACCCCCCCCCCCACTTAAGGACTTTTAGTATGTTAATCTGGATGGCATAAACCACAACTTATAACTGTGCCAATTTTTAAAACTACAGGAATTTTTTCCCGTGATTTTGCTACTTTGAATGTTCTAAAAAAGAAGTAAGCCTTAGATCGAAAACACATTATTATTAATCAAAATTTGTTGATTAAAAGTATTCTATATGACGTCAATGAGCTTGAATGACTCTTTTAAAGAATGAACGATAAATGAATTTTATGTTTCGCGAATCTCTCTGGTAAATAGATCTCCTACTAAAATAATAGTACCTAATGAAGATAAATGTGATGAGAAATGAGCTGTGGTCAACTCTATCCGAGTATGGGGTGGATAGTGACTTGATACGGGCACTCAAATCCTTATATAAGGACTCGAGTGCCTGTGTCAGGTTGAATGATGACTACACAGACTGGTTTAGCATCGAACGCGGTGTTAGACAGGGCTGTGCAGCGTCTCCATGGCTGTTCAACCTATTCATGGATAGCTGTTTGAAAGATCTGAAAGAATCTAAATGGGGCTAAGAAATGAATGAGACAGTGATCAAAACTCTGTTTTACGCCAACGACAAGGTTCTACTTGCATCGTCGGCGTCGGAATTTCAACTAATGGTCAATGTGATGTATGAGTCATTTAAAAGGAAAAGTTTGAGAGTGAATGTTGGAAAGACGAAAGTCATGGTGGTGGAGAGGAATGAAGATATGATGGAATGCAATATTATGATAGGAGACGAAAAAGTAGAACAAGTGAAAGAGTTTGTATACTTGGGGTCCTTGTTTACAAGAGATGGGAAGTGTGAAGGTGATATTGAAAGGAGAGTAAAAGCAGGAAATTGTGTTAATGGCGCCTTATACTCGGTTATGGCAAGCAAAATTATACCAAATAAGGCTCGTCTGGCCATACTTGAAGGAGTTTTGGCGCCAACACTTATGTATGGTAGTGAATCTTGGGTGTAGCAGAAGAGACATAAAAGGATTTATGCTGTGGAAGCATGTGGGGAGTGAAATTGAGTGATAGGGTGCGCAACAGTGAAATAAGAAAGAGATGCGGATTGAAAGAGTATGTAGTGACTAAGATTGAAAAGGGTAGGCTACGGTGGTTTAGGCATTTGGAAAGGATGAGTGAAAGTAGATTTACGAAAGAGATGTACGGAGCAAGAATGGATGGTGTTGTTGGAAGGGGCCGGCCTAGGCGAACGTATGCCGATCAAATTGGCGACATTTTAAAAAAGGGCCTAGTCAAAAGTACCCGTAACCGGCGATCATGTATGAAAAGATTGATGAACGTGGAAGAAGCGAAAGAGGTATGTCTGGATCGCAGCAATTGGTGTTCCCTTGTCTCTGCCTACCCCAAGGGGAGACAGGCGTGAGGTTATGTATGTATGTATGAAGATAAATCTTTTGTTTTTTTGTATTCATTTTATTTAAATTTTTCACTATTGTTCCAGATCATTCACTGGAACTCTCCATTTAAGCAAAACGTGAAACTGAAAGAGGCTGATTATTTTAGAAATATCTACGAAATATTTTTCAAGTTGGATGGACATTTCTTGAGGACCAAGCTATATGTATGCAATAAGAGCGAATCTCAAACAAGTCAGGTGAATATTGATAGACATAGTTCTACTTCAAAGAGCGTTTTCAGATCCGCACAGGACCAGCGTTTCATCTGCCTTACACCCGCATTCGCGATGTTATCCATAATATTACGATATTAGCCATAACGTGGGGTTTTGTAGAAGCGCGGGATTGGTGAATTTCGCTTAATGCATTTTGAGATCTATTGAGGTGTATATTAAGTCTCACATTATATACAACAATTTGCAAATCGAGTTGGAGGCTGATCGTTTTTGTAACGTCGTCGTAATGGCGCTTGAATATAAAAAAGAGTGAATATACCGTTTCTATTTATTAAGTAAGAATGGGACGTTTGTCTCCCATTACACCTGGTGGTAAGTGGTCATGAAGACTAAGGTGGTGCACGTCCATCCACGATATTCAATCAACGCTTACAAGAACCAGGACATCAAAACATTAAAGAAGTGGAGCATTAGCGGAATTAGCGCATTAGCGCAAAAAGTTCATACTTGTAATAAAACACGTTTTTCGCTTGCTATATTAGCAAAATGGGAAAAACAAACCTTAGTCATGGCTGTTTGCGGAAAAATAAGAACAAAAAACTCAATTTTTTTTTTGAACGTAAATTTTGAAATTCTTCGAAAATTTACCATGGCCACTTATTTAAAGAAATACTTTTTGTATTGGCAATCTATGTTGGTAGAGTTTCGTGCAGGTTTTTAACATATAAAAAACGTCTCTGGGTGCAAAGTTGATGATCGCAAGTTGGTGAGCCAACGACACATTACAGTTCCAAATAACGGTGTCGGAAACGCAACGACCCAGAACAAGACGAAGGCAGCTGGCACAGAAGAAGCGGAAGCGGAGACGGCGGGCGCGGGGCCAGCGGTAGCGGGAAGGGGGCACGCGAGGGTACGTCAGGGAGTCCCAGCGATGAAGAGGACTCATCTAAGGATTCTAGTAATCATGTGTTCAAAATGACTGGCAGAAGCCATGTCAATTCGAATGATAAACAGGAGGTTGAAAGTCCAAGATGGGTTGCTATTGAGACACGTAAAAGTTGTAAGTTTTTTAGTAGTACAGGGACGGCTAATACGATTACTAACTTTCGTGCCGCGGAATCCGAGATACCTTTGTTTAAAGACTCTAGTGAATCAGACATAATAGATTATATTCGTAGCGTCAATTAATTCTAGCGTGAGAGAGATTATAACTTATTTAAGTTATTTGTACTAAGGAATAAGTTGCATTTGTTTTTAAAAGATAAATTTTGACCAATACGGTTAAATTTTCTCAAATTTGTTATTTTGAATAGAAGGGAGAAAGACTTCTAGTTATATAGCGGTATATAGCAGTTGACAGCGGTCCACAATGATTGCTTTTGATTGTCAAGGCGTTAGATCACTGCTTGGTAACTCAGTCGGCTAGGTCTACAATTACTAATGTTTGTGTACGTTGAGATGTTTATTGGTCTCATCACTGGCCACTAATAATAGAGTGTGATTTAAATATTGTTTTGACGAAATTGGAAATACGTACTGAGAACTGTAACAAAATACTGTGGCGTTATAAGTCACCCGATCCTATGCCATGAAAACCTTAGGGCAAGTTTAACTCTATTTATTTATTTATTATCATTTTTGGGAAACATACAGCATATAAAACACTTAAAACTAAAAGAAAACATTAAAAGTACATAGGCCAGCAAAATCTCCACTATTACATAATACCTAATGTGCAGTTTTTGAATATACTGAATAATAAACGAAAACATAAATTATATAACTTAAAATTATTGCAAATATTTACTTAAAATTATAACTTAATATGAGGCTAGCTAAATATCTAAAATACAAAATAAGGGCGCGAAAATTCAAACCCAGTAAAACTCAGGTAATTAAATTAAATTTAAATTTGGGCAAAGAAGAAATAAAAGTAAATCAATTATCGTTAAGATTTGTAGGGACATTATTTATATTTTTTATATACTGGGATAAGGATGAAGTGAATATGTCTGAAGTTTAGTATATGTCATTATAATTACTACATGTTCTGGGAATAAAAGAGTTCATGGCATAGTTAGTGTTATATAAGGATCTATAACGCGTACTTTTAATTTCTTGCCCTGTACGCCACGCTATATTTGCGAGCGATTCGAGCTCTATTTTATTAGTGAAGCATCATCGTTATATCGATAAAATGCCTGCTCTCGATACAGTAATATAATCTTAGTAAGTGAATATCATATATACCTACCTACTGATTTAAATATCATTGTAAGAATACTAATTAAAATGCAGTTTAGAATAGATATGTAATAATAAGAAATTAACTAAAAAGATTGAAGTAATTATTATTAAATTACTGTCATGAATCAACGATAACGAATGACTTAACATTAACTGCGATGGCCTTTTGCAAGGTAATTATATAAAAATATATATAATTCTTTCTTCAATTCCCAACTCTAACAATAACAGCGCAAGCGCTTATAACGTCACAAGCGGACGTCTTAAAGCGTCGTTGGCGTTTGTGGTAGATTGGAGTGAACATGAAATAGTGCGGTTTTGTAGGTATCTCGATAACAATAAAAAACGATTGACATTGTAAGAAGGTGCATTCAATAAAATTCATTGTGACTTTTGTAATTAAGTAAACACAAATTGTTTTTTAGTACAAGACAAGAATTCAAATCAATATGAACTCTTTATTTTTTAAATTTGCCAGTTTTGGGTTGTCTGGTCTAATGTTGTTGGAACTAACCGTAAATAATACACAAATGTTACCAGAATCACTTGATAAAGAAGCATCTTTAATTAAACGGATTATATTATCTATACATATAATAAAATGGTAGGAAAGTCAAAACTGTACATTGAATATTTTTTTAAAAGAATACTTGGGGTATGATCTACAATCGAAACAGAAACAAAAAATATAGTTTTTAGAATTTTTGTCTGTTTGTCTGTTTGTCTTTCCGGGATAAACTCAAAAAGTACTGCATGGATTTACTTCAAATTTGGCATGAAGATAGTTAGGAAGTCGGGTCAACATATAGGCTACATATTATCACGCTAGCAATGTTATAATCGTAGGTGCGTTTGGTGCTGCATAGCGTTCACGCAGACGACGTCGCGGGCAGCAGCTAGTCATTGTATATAAAAAGAATCCACCTAACAAATTATCAAATATGGTCCAGAAAATATATCTTATTTATTCTGTTTTAGTGAAGTTTCTATCAATATTTTATTTGTCTATAGATTGTCTACCTACATACACTGGAGAGCAAAAAAATCGACTCACTTCATACTTTCGCACTCAAAGTGTTCTAATTTTAAAATTAAGAGTTCACTAAGTTCTAGATGTCAGCTTTAAAAAAAATAACAATTACTAGTGTTAACTTATAGACATTGTCACAATAGTCGAGGAACAGTAACTCTATGATTTCGTTCTCGCTCACTCAGTTAGCATTGCGTGAACTTAGGGCGTATAAAAGGTGACGTACCCATTTGACCGTGAAACGTCAACAGGTACACATCCTCTCAATCTCCAAGCAAGAAAATTTCCCGGAAATGGATACCACAGCAGAAGCAGCGGCTCAGGCAGTTACCCTATTGCAACAGGGCCTGAGTCAACGTCAAGTGGCTCGTACTTTGCAGATGAGCCAGTCAGCGGTATCAAGAATATACCGAAGGCACCAGGAGACTGGTGGTTTTCACCGACGAAGAGATTCCGTTAGAAATCGGTCCACTTCGGTGGCAGACGATCGCTTTATCGTCCGTACTTCGCTGAGGAATCGTTCTCTCACCGGGGTCCAAGTTCAACGGGAGCTTCGAGAAACACGTGGGGTAGCTGTAAGTTCTTGGACAGTGAGAAGAAGACTCAAAGCAGCAACCCTCACTCCAAGAAGACCAGCAACGGGTCCCCAATTAACTGCAGGTCATCGAGCAGCCCGGCTACGTTTTGCAAGAGAACACGCCGATTGGACTGAGGATCAATGGCGCTCTGTTCTCTTCTCGGATGAAAGCAGAGTATGCATATATGGTAGCGACAGAAGGAGAAGGGTGTACAGAAGGCCGGGACAATGCTGCATAGCAGAAACTGTTGTGTACGGAGGAGGTTACTGCATGGTGTGGGCTGGCATATCAATGGAAGCAAAAACTGAACTGGTTTTCATTGAAACTGGCCGCCATGTGAGAGGGTTGACCGCACATCGGTATATTGAAGATATCTTGGAAGACCACGTCATCCCAGACGCTGGTTTTATTAGAGAAAACTTCATCCTGATGCAGGATAATGCCCGTCCACACAGCGCAAATGTTGTGCGACAGTACCTACGAGAAGTGGGTATCGCTGTTATGGACTGGCCAGCTCGTAGTCCGGACTTGAATCCTATTGAGCACTTATGGGATGACCTAAAGAAAAGAATCCGGGCTAGAGATCTAGCACCAGGTACAAGAAGAGCTGACCTGCAAGCGGCTCTGACCGAGGAATGGAAGGGTATACCACAAGACAGAGTGGAGCACCTCATTGGGTCAATGAGGAACCGTTTAGAGGCTGTCATCAGAGCAAGAGGGGGTAAAATTCGTTATTAAAGTGGTCATCATTATGTAATAAACTTTATTTAAAATATTATAATGTCTTTAATTTAAAAAAAATACCCTTCATTTTTCAAGTTTTAGTACTCGCAAAGTTTAAAAACATTTATTGTTCAAGAAAATGAGTAAAAGTTAAGAGTATTTGTACTCATTTTAAAGCTAAGATCTAGAACTTAAATAATTTACGGTGTTAGTTAAGATTTAGGTCTTCATTTTAAAACTAGACCACTTTGAGTGCGAAAGTATGAAGTGAGTCGATTTTTTTGCTCTCCAGTGTATATTAAATAGTACTTTAAAATGGATGTCCCACGTAAGTTTTATAAATCTAACTGCCGACATATTTGGCCATATGGTCAAATCACTACGCTTAAGACGTCCACGGCGTTGTATAGAGTGCTTTTATCAATAATCTTTATCGTTTACTTTTGACATCTCAGAATGTAATTAAGACTAATTTGTGACTTAATTACATTCTGACTAAGACTATTTTGTGATTAAGAGTAGGTTATCAGGGGTCTTTCATACTTAACATCAAAATTCAATATTTAAAATTTATAACATAAACAACGCCAAATCGATTGCTTAATATATAAACAGTCTGATGTACCTATAGTGATTCCTTCTATGCTGGGCTGGGAGCGAAAGAAAAATATAGTATGTACCAGCTGCTTCTCTTCCCGGGCATACTGTAAAAGGTTTTATTGACGTTTTTGTGGACGACCGGCTTACTCCACGTCACTATAGTCTCTCGACTTCATTTTAATTCCTGCACGTGACATCAGGTCATTTCATAGCCTCTGGTGTTCTGCCTACCCCATAAGGGATACAGGCGTGAATTAATAGATAGTAGAATAGAAGTGATTAATAAAATCAACAGATTGCTTAGTCAAAAGGATAAAGTAATCAGCAGTATATTTTGTCAAGCATTCAGTGCATCAAAATTAGATCAAAAATAACATTAAAAGATTATTTGTTTATCTATCACATAGTAACTAAATTGTCTGTTATAGAAATCAAAAACACAAGGAAAGGGTCCTACAACACTGGTTTTAAAAAGATTGAACCCTTTGTTAACTACCAGTCTGTGGTCAGTTTTTGAAAACAATTCCTTAGAAATACGGCGTGCACAAAATCACATAGAGGCTTGGCATAGGAGGTGGAATCACCTTTTCAACAGCAGAAGATGGAGTTTGTTTAAAACCATTTCAGAAATAATTAAAGGACAGAAAAGTACACGGCGACATTGAAACAATTGTAGCAAACGTTCCAAAAACACAACCACGAAAGAAATCGAAGTATTTCGAAAATGATTTACGTCATGTATTGTCGAAGAAAGATGATTTTGATATTAAAAGGTGATTATTCTGTGATATTTTTTCAATTTTATTTTTGATCTAATTTTGACCTTGTTAATAATTGATGCACTGAACGCTTAACAAAATATACTGCTGATCAAGTAAACTTTTGACTTAGCAATCTGTTGGTCTTACGATTAACTTATTTCATAATTTATAGATACATTCAACTGCTTATACAGGGTGACTGGTAACAAATTTTAGATATGGAAGGATAGATCTCTAAACTCGATCCTGACAATAATTATGTAATAAAAGTAGATACTTAATTTATTTTACTTTATTTTATTTTTTCTCTTCATGAATGATCTCAAACTATCAATTCCTCGAATTTCGAAAGTCACCCTGTATCGCAATCGATTTGACGATTATGTTATAAATTTTGAAATAGAGAATTTTGATGTTAAGTATGAAACCAGTTGTCAAGAGGGTCATAAAAGTTAGGTGTAAATACCTGTAGACAAACGTGTGTTAATTACTATGTATTTCACGAACTGTCGTTTTTTACTCTTATGTTTGACTAGCCACCGTAGCCAATTTCGGGATAAAATATAGCCTATAACCATCAAGAGTTGGGCTATCAAATGCAAAAAGAATTTTTCAAATCCCACTAGTAGTTTCTGAGATTAGCGCGTTCAAACAAACAAAAAAACAAACTCTTCAGCTTTATACAGGGTCTTTTTTTTGAAGATGAAAACATTTTAAGAGAAGGTAAAGAATAATATGTGGGTTCAATTTATGACAAAAAAATACCTATATATGTATATTTTTTTAATTGAAATTTAACAATTCCTTTAAAGGACTAAATTTTTCTGATTATTGAAATCGGGGCTTAACGTATTTCTTAATAGAAATAGTTAGAAAAACGCTTTTATTTCTTGCTATTTAGTCGTAAATTACAGATTAAACTAAAATGTATGTAACTTATGAGAATTATAAAATATCAATATACCTAATAAAAAAAATTTTTTTTTTCATAAATTGAATCCACACGTCATTCTTAACCTTCTCCTAAAATATTTTGATCTTCATAAAAAAGACCCTATATATTAGTATAGAAGTGTAGATAATGAAAAACGACAGGCGGAGTCGGCGTCTAGATCACAATTTGCTGATGACGCTTTAAGTCGTACTTGGCAGTCAATAGGTTATGGACAGGCGGGACGTCGAGCTTTTTCAACCGACTTCGAAAAAAGGAGGAGGCTCTCAATTCGTCTGTATGTTTTTTTTGTGTCTTTGCTACACGATATTTCAGACAGTTATGAATCGATTTTAAAAGGTCTTGTTTCATATGATAAAAAATGGTTTATAGTTGGCCCCATATAAATTTCATCGAAATCGGTTGGGTACTTCATTGAAAAAATATGTATGAATTCGGAGGATGCTTACGTTGATGACATTATAACTCAGCCAAAGTTTTAACGAGAAGTCGGTTTTTTTTAATGCTCTGCATTCGTTGATTATTACTACATGTATCCGCTGGTTTAGAGTAAAGCCCGCGATGCTAAAACACGCCCTGTGGCAAATCAACGTTCCCGAGTTGCTGAGTTTACAGGGTGTGCAGATAGAACGCGCACAGACTTTCCATATTCAGGAATTAGACAACATCTACAGGGTTGATTTGTGGTCACCGGCCAAATTTTTTTTACACAATAAGTATCATTTATAGAAACGATTTCGGCAAAAAAAGTATTAATTTTTTTTACCTGGAAATTAATATATCCCCTAACACATAAAGCAAAGCATGGTAACTCTAAATTACCATTAAAATAAAGTCGACTACGTGCTACTACAAAACATCTCGTAGTACTACGTCGTAATATTATCAACGAAATGCCTCGTCGTAGTAGATATGTTCATCAACAGCGACCATTTTTTTTAAAGTTTGTGGTCCCATATTACTGCTATTTTGTACTGAGTGACGCTAAAATAAATATAGGTATATTGTTTCAAAGAAGCTTACATTTAAATTTGACTGGTGACCAAAAAACAACCCTGTATAAAGACATCATAGACATACTCTCTAAGGCAGCGGTAGAGGCCAGTACGCAGCGTAATAGTGAGTTTTTTTCTTTCAAATACTATAAGTTTTGAAACGTTACTCAACTATTGATTTTATTTTCCCGATAAAACGTTTCCTTTATTATAAAATAACGAATATCATAAATAAAATATTTATGATAATTTACATTGAGATATTATTACTACGTACCTATATAGAAGACATCCCATACAATTTTTAGGGCTTTCGGCCAACTATTAAATACGTTTGTGTTTTCTGTTAAATATTTTTCAAATATGCCTTTATGTGCGCTGAGCCACTGTTTGAACAGTAGGTACCCGAAATACAAATAAATCCCAAGGAGACACTTTTCACGTGTTAATACATCTAAACTACCTATTTAACAAGCAATTTGTATTTCACCAAGTCACGATGGTTTTGTTGAATTGCATAGAGTAAAAAAAATATAAATTTTGGGCAGAAGGAACACTGCTAACCGATTTTGATTTTGTGTAAGTACAGTTTATTTATTTATTTATTTATTTATTTATTTATTCGGAAACACAACAGCTTATTATATATTACATCTGTTACTTATCTTAAAGTAAAGGTCTAGCCAATTATAGAGTTTCACAGCATATGTAATTATTTAAAGTATATGTATAAAAAGTAGTAAAACGAATATAAACTAAAATACAAAGAATAAAGATAAACATCTTAACTATTATTTTTTTGTGGCACGAGTGTGTAGGGAGAGGCTGTTCATAAATATATATAATTATAAGATAAATATGTTTGTTTTTAGCTTTTTAAGTATTAGGTACATAATATAATATAAACAATATTGCTAAAACTAAAATAATTTAAAATAAGTAGGTATTATTTTTCTAGGTCTGAAGCATGCACACAAATGTTATAACTGCAAACATAATCTTAAAGTAATTTCTTTTTTATATTTTTGTTTGGAAAGATGAAATATATCTACACTTTGGTATTTATTATTGTAAGTTGCCACTATTCGGGCTAAAACATTGTTTTTTGCATAGTTAGTACGATGTAAGGGAACATTAAAAAGAGGAGTATGTCTAGTACGATGCTTTGGAGTATAAAATACAATATTAGCCAAAAGTTCAGGACAATTTAGGTTACCGCGTATGATGTCATACAGAAACATCATATCTAAGAGCTCACGTCTAGACTGTAATGAGAGAAGATGATGATGTTGGCAGTCCTCTTCATATGACTTACGTTGTCTATGGGACTTGTAGTTGAGTTGCTTGATGAACTTTTTTTGTACCCTTTCTAATCTTTTGATATAAATGTCGTAGATTGGACACCAAATCGAGCAACCATAATCTAAGATACTACGACAGTAAGCATAATATAAAACTTTGAGGCTATGCAGTCTGGTAAAAGGTTTGCAAGTTCGTGTTATAAAACCCAGGTTTCGGATCGACTTACTGACAACACCGTCAATGTGCTTTTCAAATGTCATTTTAGAGTCCAGTGTGATCCCCAAGTCTCTAACCTCATTAGTCCTTTCAATTAATCTACCATCAAACTTATAAGGGAAAAGTATAATCTGTTTCTTCCGACTAAAACTTATGCATTGACATTTCTGTATATTTACTGTTATGTTGTTGTTAACGTAGTAAGTGAATAAAGCGTCTAAATCACGCTGAATTAATAAACAGTCAGAAACAGACTTAACTTCCAGGAAAACCTTCTTATCATCTGCGTAAAGTAAATGCTCGGAATGTTGGAAACAGTTATTGATATCGTAGATGTAGGCACAATAAAAAAGAGGTCCGAGATGTGAGCCCTGGGGAACGCCAGACGAAACGCCGATGAACTCAGATTTTAGTCCAGCCATAACTACAGCCTGTGAGCGATTTGATAAGTAAGATTTAACCCATCTTAATAAGTCGCCACGTATGCCAAGTCTGTACAGCTTTCGAAGTAGGTTGGCGTGATCTACACGATCAAAAGCTTTTTCGAAATCTGTGTAGATCACGTCAACCTGACCCGCACGCTCCATGCCGCATAAAACATAATTGCAAAATCCTGCAAGATTAGACGTGGTTGACTTAGATTTCATAAAACCATGCTGATTATATGGTATACCCTTAGAGATAATACTATAAATTTGTTCGTAGATAAGTCGTTCAAAAAGCTTACTAAGTATGTTTAGTTTTGAGATAGGACGATAATTTTGAACTACTATTTTCGAACCTTTCTTGTGTATAGGCACAATAAGGGCCCTCTTCCATATTTCTGGGAATCCAGAATCTAACAGCGACCGAGCGAATAATCGTGATATAGGATAGGCAAGACTTTCAGCACAGTTTGATTGAGGATTTCGTAAGACAAGTTAAAATGCAAACGTACCTTAAATTGTGGTTCCGAAATTGCCTTGAAAATTTTCCAGCAAAATATCTAAACTTACGTTACGATCTGTTTGTGCACTTCTGCAATATATGAGCATAATACGTAGTTTCATGACCATGACGTTCCCGACATTTGACGTTTTGGCAGTAACAAAATTGTTCTTTTTTAAAGCGAACTAGCGCTGTTTTTTTAAATAGTTTGATTACACGTCATCGCTTCATTTAGCGCTGCAGCCCTGCAGGGACGTATTCAGTCCATGCCGGGCATGTTCCGCCCTCTTGTCATACACATTTTTTGTTCGAGATAGCTTCTCTATACGTAGTACTAATATCTCAATGATAAATTTATGTATTGATTTAATGATAGTACTAGTTATTTGTATGAGTTATCGCTAGAATACTGGCCATGTCGGGTTTGTGTTGACTTACCTAACACTCTAGAGCTTAAGGCGCTTCGACGGCTGCAACCGCGGCGTGTGGCCTATATGCAAACTAACTATTCCTCCTCGCTGCGCTCGTCGTCGCACCTAACCGTACCGACTACGTCTTCCGGTGAGGGAGCCGTTTGTAAGAATTGAGAAGTATTTTGTATCAAATATACTAATCGAAAGTACATTCAGTTGCCTATCTTTTTATGTTCAATGCTATTGAGTTGCCAGGTATAAACAGGTAAGTCAGTACTGATAAACTGTAATTTGCTGCTTACCTAATAAATTATATACTAAAATAAAGATATTTTTATTGTGAATATGATGGTATAAGTTTGATTGCTAAAAACCGTTAAAGAAAACTTTAAAAATTGAGACTAAAGATGTGTGACACAGAGATTCTACACATACTATTCGATGCGATAAAGAAAGGACGCAGAATATCCGGTATGTGCGACGCGTTTGTTGTATGAGACGGAGAACTCATATTGCTGCTTCAATATGATGCGCAGCATGTACTACCGCTATTCTTTTCAATTGCATAGCCAAAAAACATGCGTTTTTGCTTAATGCACCTCTTCTAAAGATCTGTTTTGAGGTCCCAAGGTACGGGATATCAAAGGACATTACTTAACTTGGCGATAAAGTCGATAATAACTTGTCTTAGTCTCACCATATACGTGAAGTGTTCAAGTTGTTATCGACAGCGCTAGTCAACATAGCCGATAAATTAGATAATATTATAATTACAAGCCCCGTTTTATTAAATAGCGGGAGCCATTTTGTTCTGTGCGTAAAGAAATATGCTATAATATAAAGCAACAATAATACAATCCACTCGTAAAATTAGAGGAGTAGGCAATTCGATTACGAAATTAGTTAAGACGTGTACAATTAAAATAACTCATTAAACGGCGACACACGCTTACCTACAATGTTAAATTTTATGACATATTACGCCAAAATTACCTGCACGTATTAATGTCTTTAAATTAAATACTTTTTTAGCATATCATATTAACCGATCCTTTTTATTTAAGTATTCATACAGTTGACGTTCGAGGCCGATCTCTTTTGGTATCTATTGTGTGATGGGAGAATATGGCAAGCAAACGGGTCATTGGTTCAGAATGTTTTATATCGGGTACTAATGAAAAACAGTCGTACCTAAGTGTCGTTTTCCTTTCTTGTTATTCTATGTAATTTGTGATTAAACGAACTTACCTAAGTGAAGTTCTATCAAAATTATTCGATGTGCTTCTTCCTGAAAGATAAGTAACTTAATTATTATATTACACATGTAGTCTCACCTCTAGGACTTACCACCCACACTTTCGTTGAAAGATAAAGATAAAAAAATATAAGGTTCAACTATTTGAATCTCTGTCACATTCTTTAGCCATGCAGCCCTATCGAGCCTCGTCATTTTGTTTAAGGTGAAATTTTGGGTGGGTGGGATTTTGTTACTTATCTTTCAGGAAGAAGCCTATGTATAATTTTGATAGAACTTCACTTAGTTAAGTTCGTTTAATCACAAATTATACTTCTTGCTTCTTCCTTCAGATAAGTAACTTAATTATCATATTACACATGTAGTTATTGAGAGAAGATACAGGAAATATTAAAGATCTAAAAAGTATTCAGATTATTTTGTTTTCAATTTATAAATAGAAAAAAAAAAATAAGATAATTCAACATAAATTAAATCATACGTAATACCGAGATACAAAATTTTAAGTCTTAGGTTTAGATTTTAATTTCATTAAAATCTTTACATTATAATGTTATTCTATGTAAACACAAATGATATTTAACACAATCATTTTTTGTAATTAGTTTAAATTTTGTTCTTTCATATTGATATTTTTTTATAAATTTCGGTAACATAGTAAGCCTGAACACAAGTAAATAACTAAGTAATAAGCATGATTCGTAAAGAATGGCTTGCGCTAAGGATAATTGATCAACGCTGTTTACGACATAATTATTTCCAAAAATTATTTGATGTGTCAATCCATCCAGCAGTTTTTCGAATTAAACGATTGTTTACACCCGAACGGCAGACGCGAGATGTCGCGGGGTGACGTGTGCTATGCACACTGAATACACCTTATATCGATACCTGCAGTGCGAGCACAGAACTTTATCGACTCGTATTGTTACTAATGTTCGTACCGATACGAGTCGATAAAGTTCTGTGCTCGCACCGCTGAATCGTTTAACATTGATTTAATCCAGCGACTTAAAGGTTGAACCTTATATTTATTTTCTTTATCTTTCAACGAAGGTGCGAGTGGTAAGTCCTAGAGGTGAGACTAAGTACATGTGTAATATAATAAATAAGTTACTTATCTGAAGAAAGAAGCAAGAAGTATAGTTACTGTAATTAAAAAGATATTAACAAAACCTATGCCTCTTTATTAACACTAGCACATCAAAAGTACTTTAGTATATCAAGGTGACTGATCTGATTCGCCGTATTGTTTTCGCGACGAGCGTGTTCTGTTACGACATTACCTGATTGTCCTGTACAATGGGGTAGAAAACTGCTTACTTATTCCACTAGAGGCGCTGATTGCGCTTGACCCATAACAACTGTCAAATACCATACTTAATAAAAGTTAATTTCATAGTGATTTTTATCAAAAACTAGAAACGCGTCATTGCGTAGTCATAAGTTTTATAGAAAATGGATACCAAAGTTTCTTCGAGGATAAACACTTGCTTTGGTAGTGGTTGTGGATGTACTGATTGAAACTTCTGTGGAAATGAACATATTACGGTCCACATTATCACATTTTGATACAGAAACAGTACATTACTGCAGCGGCCGGCAAGAGAGGCGTTGATGGACGAACGTGTGAATGTGTGAACGAGTACAAATGTAAGTCCATCAATGCCTAGTTGCGGCCAAGGCTTGTACAGTACTTTTCTCAAATAATGCGCGGAAATTCAACTAAGTAGTACAATTCAGAACTTTTATTTAAAAATACAATTATTGAATGTATCATTCTTAAAATTTAAAGTACTTAAAACCAATGACGAAGTTAACGAACAACTAATGACAATAGTTTTTTACGCGCCAAAGTATTCTTTTTCTATGTGCAAGCCAGTTTGAAATTTAAATTAAACCTTTGATAAGTTACCTCTTTGGTCGCCATGTTGCGGAGTAGAAGATCGTTCCATTTTCAAATTACACGACAAATATGATTTTACGTAGTAATTTATTTGGTCGCTAAACACGACAGATGTGGATTTTCATACAACTATTGCCGACCGCTGCTCGACCAGTACAGCAAGTTCGATTTATCTTGAACGAGGTTGTCAAAATAATGCTCAAATTTCCAAGCATGTTTGAGAAAAATAAATCATTATATAGATTTATCACAAAAAAGAACACTGAACAAGCAATCTCGATAAAACTCGTTCATTATACAGTTTGTTATGGGTCAAGCGTATGAAGCGACATCTATTTAGAGCTTCTCGTTTTCTTCTCCATTGCTCGTGGCGCTCGCAGCGAGCGGCTCGGCTCGCTGTACTGACCTGGAACATTTCATCGTAATTCATCATTCAGCCAGGAAACGTAATTAACTTAAAACAATTTAAACTTACCTAAATCTAAAAGTTACAAACTATATAGGTGTTCTTTTTGATATCCCATAACTTTGAGGTATTGTTCCGTACTAAAAAATAATACTTGTTGCCAAAGAATATGTGGTTCAAAAGTGCATACTTTCCAAGATATCATCAATCTTATTATAATGAGTTCATAAGTTATCACCCCTGTAAAATCTTTTTAACATTCATTCAATAGACGCGTGTCACTGAAGCTATACAATAAACAACAAATTATTTTAAACGTTGAGGAAAGTTGCTTAAAATGTACAACGCAAAACGTTGCGAACTGTACTGTGCATGGCGATAAAAAAAGCATAGAAAATGCCACATTCTCATACATAAGATGTTTTGACTTAATTGAATTATTTTGTATGAAAAATATAAACAAAAAAATTAAGTTGTAAAATTATTCACATGTTATTTGATTCTATTACATGGTCCCATTAATACCCTAGAGTTATGGGGAATCAAAATGATAAAGGGTCATAGAGGGTATAGAGGTCACAATAAGAGAACTACTGCAGGGGACATATTAGAGCCAGTGATCGAAAATAAAAAAATAAAAAACAACTAAAACAGATTTATTGATATTTGTGTCACAGACCAAACTTTAGAATTTAAACAAAATCAATGATCTATTTGGTATAGCAATATACCATTCTCCTTTATACAGATCAATCGACAATTTTGCTAACTTTTGACACTTCCTAGATAAAGTTTTAACATCAATACTGTTGCTGTAATTGGCCATAATGGCGTTGCAATGTGGGATGAAGGAGCACAATAAAAGCACGTCTCACTTTATCTGAAGTAAAATGTTTTATTGATTTAATATGTGATAGATGTATAATGTAATGAATCACAGCAGAACTTCTCAAAGCCGGTAATACACCGATACTGATAGAGTTACAAAAGCTCTTCGATTCCGCCATCCAAAACGGGAGAACTCCAATGGCGTGGAGTCAGAGCGACGTCGTCTATTCTTCAAGAAAGGTGACAAAACCCTATTGAAGAATTATCGACCAATTTCGCTCCTAAGCCACGTATACAAGCTGTTTTCGAGAGTCATCACAAATCGTCTAGCGAGAAGACTCGATGACTTCCAACCTCCAGAACAGGCCGGGTTTCGGTCGGGTTACAGCACCATGGACCACATCCACACGCTGAGGCAGATTATCCAAAAAACCAACGAGTATAATCTGCCTATGTGCGTAGCATTTGTGGACTATGAGAAGGCTTTTGACACGATCGAGACCTGGGCTGTGCTGGAGTCCTTACAGCGATGTCAAGTTGACTGGCGATACATAGATGTTTTGAGATATGTACGAGAACGCCACAATGTCCGTCCAAGTACAGAATCAGCGATCGTGTCCTATCCAATTGCGAAGAGGAGTGAGGCAGGGTGATATTATTTCACCGAAACTGTTCACTAACGCATTGGAGGACGCATTTAAGACGCTCAGCTGGAACGGACGTGGCATCAACATCAACGGCGAACGCATCTCACATCTCCGCTTTGCGGACGATATTGTCGTTTTGGCAGAATCGCTGGAGGATCTCCAAGAAATGCTGCACGATTTAGCTGTGTCTTCTCGGCGGATTGGCTTGGGAATGAACTTAGATAAAACAAAAATCATGTTTAACAAACATATTACCCCAATGCCGATAACCGTCGCAGATACGCCTCTCGAAGTTGTTACCGAATACACCTATTTAGGGCAGATTATACATCTGGGTAAAAACAGCTTCGAGAGGGAAATCGACAGGAGGATACAGTTGGGGTATCCTCCTGTCAACAAAATACTAAATTTAAATCGATCTCCCGCATCACAATTTAAGGCGGGTACTATAATTACCGTGGAAATTGTTTTTCTTTGTTATATACTACGTAGCTCCATCTTGTGGTAATCCTTTGCAGATGTACCACTCGAGATCCAAATAAAACATTTGCCTATTTATTTATTTACTCTTTTTTATACAGGGTGTCCCAAAAGTCGACGATATACCGGAAGCAGGAGATACAACAAGTGATAACAGCTATGAGAAAATTAAAAAAATTATAGGTTTTAAAAAAAAAAAAAAATCATAACTCTGTGATGTTCATTTCAGCCTCGTTCGTACAAAGTAACTTTTGATCTGTTTTATTTTTGAAATATAGCCCTGAGTTATGCTTCTATCTTTTAAAAGCCTTTATCATCTGCCTTAGTTTAGAAGAAAAGGACTCGTCTATCTGAACCAAAATTTAAAGATAAGATTTTCTTCAACTTTAACCTGTCGTACTGAAAAAAAAATGTACGAAGCTTTTCTGGCAATTTATTTCAAAAGTTTGCTCATTTAATCAGAATTTCAGAAAGGTATCATAATTATTGTAAGATGACTTCTAAAATAAAGCAAAAAATTTAAACCATGCAATTTTTTCAATAATCTTTTAAATTAAATCTCATTATAAGGGTTATTACATGTTTGTTCAATGATCTTGCGTCCTAAGTGAATGTGAAAGAGATAGTGCTACTTCTAAAGACTTCTATCATAGTTTCCAGTATAGCTAATTTCACAAAATTACCTACTTATTGTTTGGCAGATAAGTCAAGTTAAGGAGTAGACCATTTAAGTTTAGCACATTTAAAACTGATCACATAATGATCTAATAATACTTTCATAGTTATATTTTGTACAAAGGGTTTAAAACAAAACTCCAAAACTAAATTAATGTTTGAAAAGTCTTCCTTTATTTTATTATTTATTCTTTATTGTAAAGATAAGGAATATTTTTACAATAATTTTATAGATACAGAGCACAATTAGCGGCTGATAATCGAAAGATGATCTCTTTCAGACAACCCAGCTTGTATGAAAAGATCTGGCGATATGTCGTGCAAATCGTCTATTGTAGACAAAATTCTGCCTTCTGCCTTTCACGTAACTGATCTAAATTAGGTATGGGATTTGAGTACACCTTCTCTTTTATAAAAAAAAACGTGTGGCACTCGGAGACTGCCGCGGTAAAGCTATTGCATAGCATTTTTTAACAACTCATGCAATTATAATTATTTATTTATTTTATTAATGCAGTAATGTTTGATCTAATATGAAGTTCCACAAGTTCCTAGTAGATGGCGCTGATTGTTTATTAAAGCCCGCATGTAAAGTTATGAAATCAAAGTATCACCGCTGTGCCGGTCGGAGTAGGGGGTGTTAGGTTTTTTTCGTTACGGAATTTCTGGATTCGGTCCCCACGCTCAAGGCCCGCGATAGAAGCTATGCACTAGCTTAAAAAATAAGTAAAAGTAAAAAAAAACGATTGCAAACAAATTAAGTATGGAAGACAAACGTCCTATCCTTACAGTATAAAAAAAAAGTATGGTTTCAAGTACAGTCTGCAACAGAATTATGTATACCTCCCTAGTCTTCCGCACACATACAATATGCATACGCGTTGTATGGGTGCGGGAGACTGGGTGGTATACATAATTCTGTTGCAGACTGTACATTCCAAAAGTTTTTTAAGACGACATCATGCTTGCATACAAGCAGAAAGAAGACACTTCAAATATTTCTTATTATTATTAAAAATGTAGAGAAAAGTTTAAATCTACATACATTTTGATGTATTATTACCTACATCATTATGTGATCAGCTTTAAATGTGCAATTCTTAAATGATTTACTCTTAAACTTGACTTATCTTCCTGATAATAAGTAGGTATTATAGGCTTTGTAAAATTAGCGATTTATTTATTAATTCACTCTTCTTTGCCAACAAAAAATACATGAAAGACAAAAGAAAATAAAAACACCAATTTGGACAATATGGGCGGCCTTATCCCTCCAAGCGATTTCTACCAGGCAACTCGTTATATTGGAAACTATGAAAGAAGTCTTTGGAGAAGTCTTTGAAATTTCTCTTTCACATTCACTTAGAACGCAAGATCATAGAGATCAAGATCAAGAACAAACATGTTAAGTATACTCTTATGATACCATAATAAAATTAGATAACTAGTTTGAAAAAAATTGCATAGTTTCTTAATTGTTATTTTTTGCTTTATTTTAAAAGTTATCTAACAAGTACGATACCATTTTGAAATCCTGATTAAATGAGCAAACTTTTGAAAGAACTTACCAGAAAACCAGAAAAGCTTCGTACAACTCAGGGCTATATTTCGAAAATAAAACCGATCAAAAGTTACTATTTGTAGGAACAAGGCTGAAATTAAAATCACAGGGTGTTCATTTTTTTGTATTTTTTGAAATACTTACCTACAATTTCATAACCACTTGGTTTTATTTTTCCGATAGCTATTATCACTTGTATCTCCTGCTTCCAGTATATCGTCGACTTTTGGGACTTTCAAAAAATACAGAAAAACAACACAGCAAGACAAAAGGCGGTCTTATTGTTCTAGACCGATCTCTTCCAGACAACCTAGAACGTGTCTTAGAAACATATATTTGTAAAGGTTCCAGTTAAACCCGATTCCAAATCGAATTAGCACTGGGTTCGAGTGCCAGCCGGGATAAATTTTATTTAGCATTTTTATCTATGAAATTCTAAATTGTTGCAGGATAAAAATATTAAACCATTAAATAATCATGGAAATATCCAAAATAATGAAATCTCTGAAGTTGAAAGAGATCTGCAGAAAATGATGCGAAAAGTACATAGAATGTTGAAGATCAAGTACGTTCCTACTAGTTTATCCTATAAACCCTTTACTAGAACTCAAAAGATACCTCCTACTGTATCTTATAAACCCTTCACTAGAACTGAAGAGAAATCTCCTACCATATCTCATAAACACTTAACTAGATCTCAAAAGATACCTCTTACTGTATCTTTTAAACCCTTCACTAGAACTGAAGAGAAATCTCCTACCATATCTCATAAACCCTTTACTAGATCTCAAAAGATACTTCTTACTGTATCTTTTAAACCCTTCACTAAAACTGAAGAGAAATCTCCTACCGTATCTTATAAACCCTTTAAGAGAACTCAAAAGATACCCCTTACTGTATCATATAAATCCTTCACTAGAACTGAAGAGATACCTTCTACTGTATCTAATAAACCCTTTACTAGAACTCAAAAGATAACCCCAACTGTATCTTATAAACCCCTTACTAGAACTGAAGAGATAGTTTCTACTGTAACCAATAAACCCTCTCATAAAACTGAAGAGATACCTAGAAAGAGCATGACTATAAAACCATTATTTAAGCATGGAAATATCCTAAATAATGTAATCTTTAAAGGGAGAACAGATTATGAAGGTATCATATTGAAAAAAATGGAATTGCAGAGAATACTCCAAGACCTACATGAAATTTTGATGATCACGAACGTACCTACTAGTTTATCTTCTGAACCCTTTAATAGTACTCGAGAGATACCTCCTGCTGTATCTAATGAACCCTTTACTAGAACTGAAGGGATACCTCCTACTGTATCTTACCAAACCTCTTATAAAACTGAAGAGTCACCTCCTACGGTATCTTATAAACCCTCTTATAGGGCTGAAGAGATATATCCTGTATCTTATAAACCCTCTTATAGAACTGAAGAGATATATCCAGTATCTTATAAACCCTCTTACAGGGCTGAAGAGTTATATCCAGTATCTTATAAACCTTCTTATAGAACTGAAGAGGTAAAAAGCAAAGATAATCCCATACTTTATGTAATACACCCCAACCTAATAGAACCCAAGAAATACGTCCTTGTTTATCATAAATCCCTATGATAGAGCTTAAGAGATACCTTCTGTATTTAATAAACACATTTATAGATCCTTATGATGCCTGCTACTTCATCTAATAAACCCTCTTTAAGAACCCAAAAGAGACCGTCTTTTTTTTATCTTATAAACCCTTTAATAGAACTCGAGAGCTACCTCTTACTTTAATTTTATAAACCCTTCAAAGAATATAATTAGTTCTGCAGCTAAAACGCACGCCACGTCACTCCCCAGAACGGTATCTCCCTCGAACCCATACAAAGTAACTACTTCTGATCAACAATTAATAAATATGAGGAAACGTCAAATGTAACACTGAGAGATAAACATCACAATACACAGGGACCACTGAGACAAAAAACTCTAAACAGAACCGTGAGTCTAACTAGTATGTGACAAGAGTCGATGGGGGAAACTATACAAGCTAAAAAAGTCACTGACAAGCATGGTTTTAAATGAACTTAATGTCATAACGAGACGATTTAGTGAATTACACGAGTCGCTCGCTTTTTCCAATAAGCAGTTCGAAGAACATCGAAATGCTGTTATAAAAAAAAATAGATAAACATATTCTGTCTAACGTAGCAGGCTTAACGGAAAGACTTTCGCAACTCAAGCAACTCCCTCGGGAAGTAAAAATTGGAATTATGATTTATGATTTGAAAAAATGAGATTAAAATATCTAAGTGACAACCCTAAAATTAGCTGATAGCTTTAAATAAAATCTATCCGATAACAGATGTCTTTAGTCAAAGTTTTAAGAAGTAAAATAAAATTATAGGTAACTAACACAGATAATAGTGTAATTTTATGCCTACAAAATATGACGTGTACGGAAAGTTTTCTCCATATAATCAAAGTGCATATTATTTTCAAAACTACTTTTTCACCAGTTAAGTGTATGCGTTTATAAAGCAACTTCAACTAATCAATAAATATGTAAAGATTATCTATTTAGGTACATTTAATAAATTATTTCACGAAGTTACTGTGTTATACGAATGCATGTTCGGCGCGGTCGGTACTTAGATGGGTGAGCGACGACCCTTCATTTCTCACGGCGACTTCCGTGCTTCGTAGGGTACATTAAACAGTCGGTTCCGGGTGCTGTATACTTGTATACAGTAGTCGTTAGGGTTTTTCAGAAGCCATTTCGGCGCCCCGATAATTCTGACATCCACCACCCAGCACTGGGACAGCTTTGTGGATTATGGTCTGTACCTCCTCGCCACCCAGGGAAGAGACTCATGCCCTGCAGTAGGCTCATAACAAAGAGTTGTGATGAAATTATTTTATTAAAGAAATTATTTTTTTAATGCGCCCTCACTCGAAGAATCACTAAAAATATGTTCACAACCTCATAGCGAGTACAAAAAAGCTGTAAAATAATTTCACGTTTTGAGTTAGCGAAGAGAATGTTAGACATTCAATAGCTGCTCTATGTCGATTTCTTATTTATTTACGTGCTTTCGGTTCAGTTTTGAAGTGTGTATCTGCAATTGGCTATCGTTACTTTTTCGAAGTTTTCTTAAAATGTCGCGTTGGTGATAATGCTCGACGACCTGACTTGTATTCAAACATTCAATATTATAATGTTAATGATATGATATAGTGTGTAGTGAGTTGGAGTCGTTCGCAACCACAGTATCAATGAAACTCGAAGACCTTACAGGCAGCGGTTCGTGGAGGCCGAAAGCTTAAAAGCGAAACTATACCGGCCATGGCGCGTTCCGAAATATGTGTCTGCAGCTGCAGAGTACCCGCGCGTTTCGTGGATTTAAAAAAGCTACTATTGAATCACTGCGAAGAGGATCCGAGGTGCAGCTCACGACGAGTCGGCGCTCTTTTAGGCGTCAATCACATTGTGATAAAGTGCACGCTCTTCAGAGTTATTCTTCAGCGATAATACAGCCAAGTTAGTACTTTCCAAACACACTGTTGTCTTCTTTGACTGTATCTGTTAACTGAAGTATAAATAAATAAAAAATAAAGCATGGCCAACATCCACTTCAGACGGTCACAAGAGCTGACAGCGGCGGATTAGCTACACTTCGCCAAATTGTGATGTGGACGGACGAAACGTCTTTTATCAGAAGCAGGGTGCTCAACATGCACAATGAACATCTGTGGGCTCATGAGAATCCTCATGCTGCCCACGAGAGCAACTTTAAGCACTAGTGGAGAATTAACGCAAGCATCATTGACGACCGGGTTAATGGGCTGGAGCTTCTTCCACATACCTCGACGGAGAAGTTTATTTGCATTTTCTAAATAATCAAATGGAAAGAAGGCATGATTCGACTAAGCCGATGGAAATGAATGCGGTATAGCGCTGAGCCATAACATTCTAACGTCTTATATTTTTATTATTAATAAATAGTAATTTTAAAGTTATAAATACATGTAGTTTTATTTGTTTTCATTAGCTTGTGTGATAATAATTGTGTCATTCGATGGGTAAGTGACAATCAGCAGGCGCGAGATTGGTGCAACGCTCGCTATTCTGCGGGGAGCGTTACTCGTTGAGGGGTACGGGGATATACCTCATAAGGTCACTGACTGCGACACAAACGTTTGTTTAAGT
Source organism: Stenoptilia bipunctidactyla (assembly GCA_944452665.1). Taxonomy (NCBI): domain Eukaryota; kingdom Metazoa; phylum Arthropoda; class Insecta; order Lepidoptera; family Pterophoridae; genus Stenoptilia; species Stenoptilia bipunctidactyla. The sequence continues at coordinate 1,872,722 of OX101739.1, forward strand.
TTATAATGTTTACGAAGGTTTTCAAAATGTTGTGATATAAAATAATAAAATTTTGTATAAACTTTTTACCAGCAATGATAATGCTGATTCTTTCACAGTATAACACGTATGGTATGTATGTTAACTCTTAAGTTTTATCACTTCATTATGTAACGCGTCCTAACAATAATCGTTTTTTTTGTAGTCGAATAGGCAAGACTAGCCTAGGATATTTAGGATATCTAGATATTTTTCTCCAAAGTACTTTTTTGGACACCCTGTATAAATGAACTCTGTAAATTGTCACTTAATGACTTCTTTCGCAAATTGATTCGATTTTGAGTTTTATTATATTCAATAATAAGTGATCGAATTACACCACAAGACCACAATAACATGACGCGGTTGGACTTTTCACTTTTTTACACACTTTGTGTTGCAGATCGCCGAAAAACAGACTTTGTCTATAGTTTATATAAATCTTGGTGAGTCACTTAATTTTATCCTTACTATCGTTTATTTTTGTGTGTGTAATAATTAGATCAGAAAACTGTATTTGTTAGTTCACGAGTACCAGATTCAGATGAGTTCGAGTGGCCAGATTGTGGCTGAGGGAAGGTTGGAGCTATTGGCGTAGTTCACTCCTATTCTTAAGTCTACTGATTAGTGTTCGTGACGAGTGTTTACTCGATTTGAACAATTCCAGTAATATAACATATATGATACTGAAATACTTGATTCTCGCCCATACTGGCTTAAGCAAACAGCTGAAATCTCCTTTACCTTATTAATGGATTGTCTTCAATCTACCATGAATATGAATAAACTTCATATATTCCTTTACCAATATCCCAGAGGTCTAAATCTCCTGACACTTTCACAATCAAAGCCAGGTCTTGTCTTCATTCTCTCAGACCGAATGTAATTGCCACGCAAAATCACCAAAAGTCAAAGTAAAAAAAAATATTAAATATAAAATAAACTTCGGAAAGTCGATCTGTTGAGAAGTGGCAAGAAACTGAATAGCAATCATCTTTTAAAAATACAGAATAACAGTTTACAACCAGGGAATCCCATCCGGATATCTTATAGTAGTCCTTTTCAAACAGCAATTATCCTTAAATCTATCGGGGGGTTAATTTTAAATACTTTTAGAATTTTATCATAAAGGCGTATTCATGAACGAGTTAGTGACTTTCTTATTACATTTATACATTTGGCGACCTTTTTCGACAGTTAAATAACTAGGTGTGCTTTTCGGCGCCAGATTAAAAAAGACATTGGCACGATAAAATATGTTAACTTTGCTTTAAAGCAAAATAAATCTCCAGCTATGGACCAACAAGGGTTTTTTTGGCGCGTGGCTAAGATTTCAAATAACTGTCGTCGTCCTGTTGACTTTTTGCCGTCTCCTATTAGTTTTTGAATATTTAATTTCAATATCAGTTTAAAAGGCGCTAAACTTTGTAAAATTTCGTGGAGCATTCTTATGGTGGTAGTAAAAGTGAAGAAGTTGTTTTAAGAAAGAAAATCCAACATCCCATAAATTCATTTGTAAGAGAAAACAAGCGTTTACATTTTGCCAAAAAACTAAACATGCTTTGCTCATTTCATGCATGCTTGTGCATTTAAATTTTCCCTGAAATTAGAGGGATTTTACTGAATGGCAGCCCTAAGTGCACCCCCAAAAGAGCCTTGTCGTACTTTTATAGCAGTTCTTACACATTGCAATTATAAAAAGAACAGAGCTATAGTATAAAGCTATTGGGTTTTGTTGACTTTAAACCTTTTCTTTTCCCTATAATAGACCAATATCAGGACGTCAAGGTTTCACAGTCCCTCAGCTACACATAATTAGAACTATTTTGCGGAAGCATGCTTCAGTTTCTCCTTATCCTTAACCAGAGAATCTTACACGTTTTAATATTTGGCCCGAGTTGTCCACACTGCCAAATATACAGAGCGTTACTATTATGTCTTAGGCTCTTCACTTTATACTAATATTGTCTTAAGTTTTTGTGATTCATACTGTTAAATAAAACATTTTTATCCGGATTTATCGCGTATATATACATTTTAAATTTTAGCTCAACGTTTCAGTGTCTTTGCAGACCCCCTGGGCACGAGCGAGTGATCCCCAGGTATTCCAGTTGCGGTAATCCTTATCTTACTAATATAATATAATAAATGTGAAATTTTGGATGGATGGATGTATGTATGTTCCTCAATCGCGGCAGAACGGCTTAACAGATTTGTCTGAAATTTGGCGTAGTGATAGTGTAGAGTCTGGAATAGCGCATAGTCTACTTTTTATTCGGGATTCGGTAAGTCGTCTATATAAATAAAAAAAATAAGGCACCCAGGTACTTCCCTCAGAATCGCCGCGTCTGTCAGTACAGTAGAGGTATTTTAAAGTACGCTTTTTGTTCTATCATATTGATAGCTTCGCAGCTATTCTCTCCCCCTATTTCGCTCCAACACTGCTTATTTTAAAGTAGGGTAAACAGAAATGGGCTATATTCTACGATTTAGAGATTTAGTAATTTCTTTTACTAAATTATAGCAAGCCAGCATAGAGTATGTTGAACATAACAATGTTGCAACAAATTTAGCGGTAGCCTTTTATATTTAAGTAACTATGGACTATGGAATAATATACTACGATTTTTTTAAGATCCATGATTATTTTAATAAGTAACAGGCATCAAGAAGATTGAATTCTAAGTATTTTAAATTTTTGGTTAATTCTTTTGAGAGTTCATCTTAATATAATTATTAAAATGTTTATTAAATGCCACATAAATTTCTTTAGAGTAAACATAAACTTAATCGCCATATTATTTTTTTTAATTTGGTTTTGCATTATTAGTGTTTCCTGGAGTATTTTTTATTAACGTCCAACTTTACTTACATTTATTTTTGCGTTGCTCAAATATTTGGCATCATTTGATTTTTGAGCGCTGTTAAAACAGTTTTAAATAGTTTGAAGTACTTACCTACATAAGTTGTGTTTTTTTTTTCTACAAAGACGGTATTTTAAATAATATTTTCTTTTCATGATACATGACTTAAGTCCCTTAGAAATCAAAACTTTTCTTATGGTTGGTTATTTATTTTAACTTTTATCATGGAAGCGCATAAATTAAACATGCCATGAAATATATTAAACGCATTATCAGGATTAATAGCACTAGAAGCGTCATTAAATGATGAACTTGAAATATTCGTACATTCTATAAATTTTTTAACATTTTTTAATTAAAATACTTAATCTCAAAATAATAATAATCGTGATCAAATAAATAAATAAAATTATTGTTGTTTTGGGTTCGCTTATTGTAAATGACCTAGGTTTTGAAACATAATATAAGGAAGAGGAAGATGAGACAAAATACTGAAAATGGCGTTAAATTAAGTGGAAAACCATTTTCCGTCTTTCTATCCGTCTTTTTTTAGTTTCATATCATCTAAGATTATTTACATGAATTAATAAACATTATTTGTTTCATATGAAAAGTAAGTATTCAGGGCATTAAAATAATAACAAAAATTCTTTAATCACATTAATTAAAGATAAGCACTAAAAATATTTACTTTAAACTACTTTGTTACCCTCGTCCATCTATTTTAAGTATCGGTTCAATCGAATAATAGAGTACTTACAAAATCTTATCTATAAACAGATTTACTGTCAAAAATCTTCGAAGAAAATGTTAAACGAAAGCATTTGATGCAGAGAATATTGTGTTCTGCATCTTGCGAAACATGCACACTGTCTCGTTAAATGCAATACTAATTAAACACAAATATAATAAAAGTTGTGGAAATACAAAATTATTCAATTTATAAGTAATAGTATGTATTTCAATTTTTAAATACTTACCTGTGAAGTCCGTCTACATTGTAACTCGTTTTGTATACATATAGTCAATTTATAGTATAAATAAAATAAAATCCCCAATCACACCAACTACATGGCCCCAAAGCAAGCATAGCTTGTGTTATAGGATACCATGTAGCGAACTAGGGGGAACCTAAAATATAGGAACTTAGTATTTAAAGTAGGGACAAGATAATAGGTCACTTTTGACAGATGTCAATCTCATACATTTTCTTAAAACACAACCAAAAATGAACTTTATTTGGCTGATATAAGGAAACGTCAAATGTGACTTCTTAATATGGCCCTACTTTAACATCTTGTACTATTCTTAAGTTGCCTAAAATAAATGAATTATTATAAATAGATAAACACGGAACTTTTTTTTCTTCTTCCGTGCGGGAATCGAACCCACAACCACTGGCGTCTGGGGCAGGCAGGTTTACCCCATCGCCAAAGTGGTCGCCTCATGGCCATGAAATGCGACGCTCCGAACGAATTCACGCGAAAACCAATAAAAATTAATGATATTAGACAAGGCAAAAAAGTAGTGTTGCAAGAGCAGCAGCGAAATGGCGATCTAAATTTAGGGACGCCTTAGGGATGTGACGCCTTAAACGTGGCGTACTTTTGAAGCAGGGACCTAAAATGTTTAACCGTGGCGCCAATCAAAAGTTGAAAGACTTAGTCGTACTCATAGATGATCAAACATAACATATGAGGCACGCAAGGTTGCATCTAATGTATTTTTCAACACACTTGCTCGTAAAGTGAGCCTTATTCTATTGAATTTAAAACTATAAACTGGGCTATAAGTCACGCGTGCATAATATATTATACCCTAGTGCATAATATAATGAATCCTACAAAGTTGAATTGTACCTTTGTGCAAATTACATGCGAGTAAACAGAGCATATTTTATTGATCCGGGTTATACATTAATTTTTTTCAGAAACAACAAAGAGGTTTTATACCTTTGCGCCTTATATTAGTAAAACAAATATGTATATCAAACAAATTGTTCACAATTTATAATAATTTGTTATAAAATATTAAAATATTTGCATTTACCACTCCAAATTAAACATTTTCACGTAAAATAGGCTGTATATGCTATACAGACATTGACACATTTGGCAGAAAAAAAAACCTACGCGCATGCGCCAGGTTCGGCGCCATTTTTCAATCACAATTCACAGCTTTGTTATCAAGTATGTTTGTTATTTTATGACCACGTATGTCTGTCTTTTACTCACAAGTGTGTTGAAAAACGTCGTATGTAACTCGTGAGCGTTGCTAATTACAGTCTCGGCTCATTATTAAGCCCTCGCCTGCGGCTCGGGCTCAAATCACAGCCTCGACTGTAATTAGCAACTTCGCTCACTTGTTACATAATATACTATAAGTGTTCAATTATACTTATTATGTCTAGTGGCATCAGGACATGGCCGGATGATTTGCCATCCTAAGCCCGAGGTTCTGGTTTTGAATCCCCGTAGATATTTGTATACTATTTATACCTTTTTTAACAGTTTTTTCTCTAGTATCCTTAGCACGAGTTCTTTAAGAAACATAATTTGGGCCAGATAATGTGCGTTGATTTAAAAAGAATATATATTTATTTATTTAAATACTAACCGTATCTCTTTCATTTACGCTTTGTTCGAATGCTAATGTTCTATCTTATTCCAGCAGGTAAACCTGAGCACAGGCAGCCTCTGCGACCGCCTGAGCGCCGCGTCTCGCTTACAGCTGCGCACGCACATAAATTACATGGACTTCACCCACATCGTTCAAGACAACTTTGACGTCACACTAGTGCTGCAGCTGTCTATCGATCGAATGACTTTTTTCGAGAGATTGGCCAGGTCTTGGCATGGTAAAGTTGTTTTTATTATTTCATCATCACAATTTTGACAACTCTTTGTAATGAACCCACTGTAAGGCTTTGAGTCTCATCCCTAGGTGACCCCTTCTCAGTGCTGGTTGGTGGGTGTCAGAATTATCAGGGCGCTGAAATTGCTTCTGACATACAATTCTGTATACAAATATAGAGCACCCGGGCCCTCCCCTTATCGTGTCCTCCAAAACACGGAAGTTACCATGAAAAATAAATGGTCAGCGATCACCCATCGTTGCTTAACCTGCAAAATCGATTAATATACACAAGCTCCACTGCGCTATGGCAATTGAATTATCATCTGTCACTAATCGTTTATCTTACCTTATGGCAAGCGTAGATAAAGTCGAAAATGACAGCACAAAGATTCAGAACGATCCCCCTCATGCAAACAATGCCGGAATATATCATCGTCGGAGCGGTGATATTTGGCGGCAAATAATGAAGGGTGGTCGCTAGCAAGAGTAACTCTGGGGGGACCATAGCACCAAGAGGGGGTCGCTTGGATAAGTTGCCTTTTGCAGACACTTTACTCATGGCGGTAGGTATATTCTAAACCGAGCTTATACGGACAAAACTTAATAATTTATGTATTTTCAGCTTCAGATAAGTATACCGGAACATTCGCGATGTTAAAATGTTTTTATTAGGTACGATCATCCTAATATATTGTTTTGCTCTTAATATAGACGACGAATTGAAGACCACTTTGGCGATGGGGTTAACCTATCTGCCTGCTAGACGCCAGTGGAGGCGGGTTCGATTCCCGCCCGGAACAAGAAAAAAAAAGTTCCTGGTCTGGGCGTTTATCTATATATGTATTTTATATTCTATGTTCCCTCCTAGTTCGCTACTTGGTATCTCATAACACAAGTTCTGCTTAGTCTGAGTTAGTTGGTGTGATTGTCTATGGATTTTATTTTTTTATTTATATTATAGCATTTCGTATGTGAAGACCGCTGTGGTGATGGGGTGAAACTGGGTACAGAATGTAGCTTGCAATGCAACCAATTCTCATGATTAGGATGTCTTGCGCCTTTTTATTGCTGAAAATTGGTTGCACGTTATACAGTACACCAATGTGTACTACTTTTTTGATCTTCATTTATTTAATGATACTTTTGCACAGGCATACAAACATACGTCATTGTTTTCTTAACTGAATCTTACTTTAAAAACTTTAAAACATAGCTAGCGCTGCTACAGAGTTACTCGTAGGTTCACACAATATATGATGGAACATACCCACATCATATTTATTCAAAGTAAGAGTTTTGACCGGATTTATCGCGTATATTTACATTTTAAATTTTTCGAGCAGATGGAGATGATGATGTATAACTTTTTCAATCTATCAATCCGACGCTTGACACCTCAGTCGCTCGTGACCACGGGGTCTGCAAAGACACCGAAACGTCGAGTCAAAATTTGAAATGTAAATATACGCCATAAATCCGGTTAGAAAGTGTTTTATTTAATAGTATGAATCGCGAAAACTTAAGACAATATTATGTAAGAGTTTTGATCAACTTCTCTCTCTCAGACGGAAGCCGGACATACTCCATCAATAAAAGTTGAACATCTTCCACAAACATCACAATTAGCTGAATTTATTTTGTTTCACCAAAAATCCAAATCCGTTCAATGGCATGTGGACAGATCTCAGTCTGAGAGCGATCACAACAAGGATTCTGATAACCGATAACTGAAAAAATGTGATACATAAAAGTTACACGACCAGGACTCGAACCTGGGACCTCTCGTTTGCCGGACGAGTGCTCTTTCACTGAGCTACCGGGGCCTAGCGGTACGCCTCGAAATTACTTACCACATTTTTGTTTTTAGGTTATACTGCTAACGTAGCTCCATCTAATGCTATAGCTTTGCAGCTAAGACCACCCGAGACCAATATTTCTTTCCAGAAATTGTGAATCTCAGTTAAAGTGAAGCATTGCAATGTTTTTAAGTTTTTGCATTTATAATGCTCAATTATTCTTTAATTACTGAAAAAATTTGATAAATAAAGATTTCGCTTAAGTCTAGTGCTACCAAACGAGGAGGCTCACATACGATTGATCTATACCAGATTCCTTTAACTTTAGGCCTTCCGTCAAAATATTGTTTCCAAGTATCGTGACACTTATTTATGAATTTTTGCAATAAGAATTTTATAATTCTGACATTTATGTCCCTAACATATAGTTATTTTAAAGTCTAAACGTTCTTCTTACAGGACCCATCAGCGCTGCTATTTATCTATCGGACTGTGATGTGACCGCTTTCGACACGTTTATCAATCAGGAATCTGAGACACTGAGGATCAGGCGGAATATTGGATACCATCTTGTTTTCAAACATGATCTAGTAAGAATTTTTTGTATAAATATTATTTAGCAATTTCTGGTGAGGTTTACTTATCTCATTAGGTAAACTAATTCAGTTGTTTTCTTATGCATATACAGGGTGACTGGTAATTAGTGAACACCTTTGTAAGGGAGTAGGTCATTTGCAACAATATGATTGTGCCAAAGTCAATCAATTTCAGTTTTAATATATATTTTTTTAATGACTATGAGCCCTCTTTAGGCTTGAATAAAAATAAAACTAAAGAGGACTTAAAGTCATTTAAAAAAATATATTAAAATTAAAATATCTCATTAATGATTGACTTTGGCACAATCATATACATAACTAAATTTTTTGCAAATGACCTGTACCATATTCTCTTACAAGGGTGTTCACTAATTACCAGTCACCCTGTATGTGCTTTAAATAGAGAACACACTATGCCCTAAATTCAATATCTACCTATCTACAACAAACATTTTTAAAATGCTATAAATATTGAGAAACCTTATATCTGAATAATTATATGTATGGTGTGCTTAGTTATGTTATAATATATGTTATAATATTAAGTTTTCACGATTCATAATTTAAATGAAACTACTTTTTAACCGGATTAATCGCGTATAATAATTAGGTTGTTTAGACAAGAATTACAAAGCACCAAAGAGGTTCTACACGACTTTAATCTGGAACTTGCCAGTCTGAGGGAGAATATAAGTAAATGTAATGAACGGATAGATAATCTAGAAATAAGAGTGACTAAATTGGAGGATTTAAATAATAGAAGTCCGATTGAGGAAATAAACAACGCAATAACCGATCTTCAATTTACTCAAAATATCAGAGAGCAGGAAACTTTCATAAATGATATTGATATAACAGGTTTGCCTGAGAAAAATGGTGAAAATTTGAACCATTTATTCTTAATTTTAACTAAAAAATTAGGTGTTCAGATTGATGATCGCGATATAGTGTTAGCAAAACGTAATGGAATGGTGCGTAGAAACCATCAAAGCGATGAAATCTCAAATCCACGGACTGTTACGGTCAGGCTAGCTCGCCGTGAACTACGAAATGAAGTATTAAAAAATGCACGAGTTCGCAGAAATATCACCAGTAAAGACATTGACATACCCGGAGAAACTAAAAGAATTTACGTCAATGAACGCCTGACATCCTATAACCGCAAACTTTATCAAAGAGTGAGGGAAAAGGCCAGAGAACAAAATTGGAAATTCGTCTGGACACGTGATGGCACCGTTTACACCAGAAAAGCAGAAGCTCAAAATGTGTTTCGTATTCGACGTGAGCAAGACCTTGAACGTGTTTTTAATAAAACTGTCGCAAACAAATCAATGGGATGAAATGTCCTTTAAAGTATCAACACACACACGTTCTGTAATTTTTCTATTTTATCCCTTAATATTTAACGTTTTATTTTCAAAATTCGTTAAGACATATTGTTGTTGTTATTATATTGGTTTGGCCATCGATGTTACCTTAAAGTTCGTTTGTTTATTTGATTTTATGAGGACTCCTCTAATGTACTATATATTTTCATTGTTTTTAGTTTTAGTTCTTGTCAGTGGTGTAGCGCATATATTGTGGTTGTTTTTTACAAAGCGAATTTTCATTTATTATAAGTTTAAGAACGAATTAACCCGAGGTAGTTTTAAAATTGAACAAAATTTTATTATTCATTTTAATTATTTATATCTGAACAGTTACCATAATGTGTTGAACTTTAATGTTTCTTTTTTACATTTTATAAATGATAAATAAAAGTGTGAGATTAATTGTTGGCTTAATGAATGTTGGATCGCTAAAAACAAATCAAGATAATTTTTGTGCTGCTGTTGACCAAAGTAAAGTAGATATATTGGCAATTAATGAAACTTGGCTGCGCCCTGGTGAAGATACTCTTGCACCCATAATACCCCAATATAAATTTGTTCACATTCCGCGTTCTTCAAAAATATGTAATGGTCGGGGAGGCGGAGTGGGCTTTTACTTTAAAAAAAATATGAAACTTAAACCGATCCCAAGCCCACGGTCCGATATAGAACAAATGTGGAGATCATTACAAATAAATGGGAAAAAGATTTTAATTGGTACTGCTTACCGCCCACCACGGTTTGATTTAGATTTATTTTTGGATTCTTTATCCGATACCATATGTTCATTCTCTGGCTATGATTATATAATACTTTTGGGAGATTTTAATGTGAATCTTTTAAACCCAAATGATGGTAGCAATAAAAGTAGTATACTAAAATTTCACTCATTTTTATCATCTCTTAGCCTTCAGCAATTTGTAAATAAACCAACACACTTTACTGATAACAGTGGAACTTTGTTGGACGTAGTATGTTCGGAAGCCCCGTTGTGTGATGTCACAGTAACAAGTGTCTCTGGCTTTGGTCATGGAATGGTTAGTTTAGCAATGCGATTGAAAAAAACTTGTAGTAAACCTAGGCAAATAATTTTTCGTCCTTTAAAAGAAATTGATATGCTTGTTTTTGATAAAGTAGTCAGAGAATTTAATTGGGAAAGTATTTGCAAGGAAAACACTGTAGATAGAATGGTAGAAAGATTCAATGATGCGATTTTAGAAATTTTTAATATATTTGCCCCTGAAAAAACTATAACTATTAAAGAATCAACCTACCCTTGGATAACAAGTAACATAAAATATTTAATGCGAATACGCGATAAAGCTCTAACAAAATATCGTAAGACCAAAAAGGATAGTGATAGGCAATATTACAAAGACCTAAAAGATCTCACTTGTAAATCTTTGAATTCTGAAAAGCGTGCGTATTTTAATAGCAGTATAAATAAAAATGCAAACAACTCAAAGATATTGTGGAAAAATTTAAAGAAAACAATATTAAGCAACCAGAATGTTTCAATTGAGTTACCTCCACCATTGAGCAACCCTAACTTTATTAATGATCATTTTATAAGTTTGCCTAACGATAACAATATCACTTTATCTCAGTTAACTTTTTTTGAACACCATCGTCATGGAAACAATATATTTGGTTTTTATGAAGTTAGTGAGTATTATGTTGGAAGGCTAATTCTAGATATTAAGTCTAATGCACAAGGATTGGATGGAATATCAAGAGATATGATTCTTTTGACACTGCCTCACACACTTGGAGTTATTACTGCTATAATAAATAAATCGATCGAAAGTGGACGATTTCCTGATATTTGGAAATGTGCCAAAATTAAACCAATACCGAAAGTTACCTCCCCCTCAAGTTTAAAAGATATACGTCCAATCAGTATGTTGCCATTTTTATCAAAGTTGGTAGAGAAAGTTGTTTATGTTCAACTCTGTAGATATTTAGAACATAATAAAATATTACCGGAATATCAGTCTGGCTTTAGACGAGGTCGTGGTACTACAACTGCACTTCTCGACGTAGTAGATAATGTTTTAAATGCGCAGGATAAAGGAATGAGTTCAATTTTAGCTCTATTGGATTATTCGCGCGCATTCGATTGTTTGAATACTGATCTTTTAATTTCAAAACTGTCTTATTATGGCGTGAATATAACAGCTCTGCGGTGGTTTTCTAGTTACCTTTCTGGCCGATCACAGCTCGTTGAAGTTAACAACGATGGCGTATTTTTAAAGTCAACCAGCAAGAGTATAGCACGGGGAGTTCCACAGGGATCGATATTGGGGCCGCTTTTATTCATACTGTACACTGCGGATATTAGTCGAGAAATAACATCGAGCCATTTTCATCTATACGCAGATGATGTCCAAATTTATATAAATGGGGAGCCAGATGTGATTGTTGACCGTTTGAATGATGATCTGGAAAAAATCAATAAATGGTCTACAAGAAATGCACTAGTCTTAAACCCTAGCAAATCTAAGGCTATTATACTTGGATCCAAGGGTCAAGTTTGTAATATGCACCACAGTAACCCAACTATTATAATAGATAAAATTCCAATACAATTTGTAAACGAAGCGCGAAATTTGGGCGTTTATATAGACTCAAATTTAAAATTTGAGAAACATGTGTCAGAAATTGTACGTAATTGTTTCTTTAGACTGAAAGTGCTATACAAAGTTAGAAATTATCTAAGCCTTACTATCAGAGAACGATTGTGCGAGTCTCTGATCTTGTCAAAATTAAATTATTGTGACGTTGTGATAGCCCCATGTCTTCTGGAAAGAACTCAAAATTTAATACAAAGAGTCCAAAACGCTTGCGCACGTTTTTGTTATGCGATACCTCGACGCGCACATGTTACACCTTTTCTTAAGTCTCATAATAAACTGAAAATGAAATATCGACAACGACTACATTATGCCTGCCTATTGTTCGATATTATAAATAATAAACAACCATCATATCTCTATGAAAAATTGACGTGGTCTGCTACACAAAGCCTTTATTCGACCAGAGCTTCATTGTATCGCCTAGTTACACCGCTGCACAAAACTGTAGCATTCCGGGGTAGTTTCCGCTACCAAGCAAGCCATTGTTGGAATAACTTACCACCACCAATCAGGTGCTCACAATCCAAAACTTCTTTTAAATTAAAATTGAAAAAATATTTACTGTCAATTCAGAAAAATTTGCCGTAGCGGAAGCTTCTTTGTTTCTTATATTTTTATAATTCACATCATAATACTATGTTTTGTTATTTCTTTACATTATGTGTGCCATTAGTTTGTAATAATTATCTCTTTCATACCCTTTCAATAACTTAATAAACCCCTAATAACTGTTGGGTTAGGTACCAGCTGAAAATCGGCGCCATGTTGCTTTAACAGCATGGTATTGTAGCCGAGCTGGGCACCTTTTTCTTGTCATATGTATACTTATTGTCTAATGTTACCTTAATTTTAATTTTATTTTATGTCCTTGTTTTTTTTGCATTACGAGAAATAAACGTTTTGAATTTGAATTTGAATTTGAATTTGATTAATAAGCCATAGAAAATTCCTAATAAAATATAGCCGTTGTAACTCTTGTATAGTGCAGCATAAAATTCGGGTAAGACCTATTAAAACTATTAGTCTCAAATATTATCAAAGTAGCTCTTACTCCTATACAATTAAAGGTTGTTTCCAGATGCACTACCCGGTGAACTATCTCCGAAATGTGGCGTTAGAAAACGTAGTGACGCCATACGTGTTTCTGATTGACGTTGACTTCGTTCCGATGATCAATCTGTACTCGCATCTGAGAGCTGCGATTCGATTGATCAATCCGTATCCACAGAAAAAGGTATGATTCCATAGATTAATGATTAGTATTTTTTCTTTTATGAAAGACTAAGCCCGCGTTAAACCTCAATTACCTGATGGTAAGTGAATATAAGGTCGATGGTGAAGGCATACGGGCTTGGGAAAGAACTGGCCCATCGTAAAATATTGCTGGAACACATCACCGCCGGAGCGGTAATATTTGGCGGCGGATTTTATATGTATGGTGGGCGCTAGATCCTCATTATTACATAATCACAACTCCGTGTAATGAGCCCACTGCAGGACTATGAGTCTCTCCTCCAGGTGACGAGGAGGTTAAGGCCGTAATCCACCAAGCTGCCCCAGTGCTGGTTGGTGGATGTGAGAATTTTCAGGGTGCCGAAATCGCTTCTGACAAACCCTGACGACAACTGTATATAAGTATACAGCACCCAGGACCGACTGCTTAACGACACGACACTCAAAGTGCCATATTCTAAGAAAATATCGTTGCCGATGGTTGCGTGCTAACCCCGCTGCAGTGGTCTCATTACCACTGCAGAAAAAAACTCCTTGGCTATAAACTGTCATGATATACCTTTTTAAACGATGATTGCTGTATAGTTTCTTGCCACTTCTTCTCAACAGATCGACTTTCCGCAGTGGCGGAGATTCAGTTCAATTCGTAACTAATTTGACATACTTATTTCCAATCAAGCGTTCCAAACCTGTAAAATTTCCCCGAGCAGTTTTTAACTTATTGTCGAGGGTATAAAGTTCAGATTTTATTTTTTTAAGCTATTGCATAGCTTCTATCGCGGACCTTGAGCGTGGTGACCGAATCCAGAAATTCCGTAACGAAAAAAACCTAACACCCCCACTCCGACCGGCATAGCGGTGATACTTTGATTTCATAACTTTACATGCGGGCTTTAATAAACAATCAGCGCCATCTACTAGGAACTTGTGGAACTTCAAATTAGATCAAACATTACTGCATTAATAAAATAAATAAATAATTATAATTGCATTAGTTGATAAAAAATGCTATGCAATAGCTTTACCGCGGCAGTCTTCGAGTGCCACACGTCTTTTTATTATTATTATTTTGTGATGATAATGGAGCTTTCACAACACATCTTCCATCTCGCTCCAGTGCCTAGTGGTAGCGGCTTTCGAAACTCAACTGTATCGCAGCGTGCCGGCGGGGAACAAGCCGGCATTGCTCGCGCAGCTCGCGCGCGGGACGGACGTGGCTGCGTTCAGAGCGCGCGAGTGGCCGAGAGGCCATAGGGCTACGTTGTATGCAAAGTGGTTGCATGCTCAAGCGCCTTACGAGGTAAGAAACATTGATATATTTTCTTTCATGTGAGTAAACTTTTCTTAATTTGAAAACAAAAAATATTTTTGCGCTGGAAAAGGCTAGATGCAATAGAGACTGAAATGTTCAACTACAAAACCAGATATTTTATTATGTCAAATAAACGATCTGAAAAAAATCAAAATATTGATGACTTCCGTGGCGCTGTGGTCTAAAACGCTACCTACGTAAATCATGAGGTCGAGAGTTCGATTTCCGACCGCACGGAACAAGAAAAAATTGCTTCGGTTTTGATTGCTCTGGGTGTTTACCTTTTATACTATTGCTTGGTTAGCGACCACCCTTGATATAAAATCTGTCGCCCAATATCACAGCTTTAGTGGTGATGTGTTCTGGCAATATTTTATGAAGAGCCAGTTCATTCCCGAACCCGTGTGCTGGCACCTTCGACCTCATCTTAAATAACGACCAGCAGGCGTAGCACGGTTTTCATAAGAGATAAGTCACACGACAAGACATAATTTTGTCACAGTCCGGTAATTTGTCTTATATGACAGCACGGGCACACGACGTGACAAAAATGCTTGCCGTGACATATCTTTGTCTTGACGTTTATACAAAGAACGAGTTTAACAACTTTAAACCTCCAAATGTAATTTTTTAGTTGGTGAATTTTTTGTTTTAATATTATTTTTAAGTTTTGTGACCATGTCAAGTGCCAAAAAGCAGTAAGTACCTTTACCGTTGAAGTCTTAAAGAATCTGATTATAATAATTGATAGACATAATTATTATTCATCATCATCATCATCACAACTCTTTGTAATGAGCCCACTGCATGAGTCTATCCCCTGGGTGACGAGGAGGTTATAGGCCATAATCAACCAAGCTGGCCCAGTGCTGGGCGGTGGATGCCAGAATTTTCAGGGCGGCGAAATGGCTTCTGACAAAACCTAACGACTACTGTATACAATTATACAGCACCCGGGACCGACTGCTCAACGTGCCCTCCGAAGCACGGAAGTCGCCGTGAGAAATGAATGGTCGGCGGTCATCCATCCAAGTACCGACCGCGCCGAACGTTGTGATATCGTATGATACACACATTAACCATGGCGCCACGACGACTTCATAATTATTATTATGAAAAAAAAATCTCACAACCTCCGAACCGCAGTGATAAAAAATGTTTGGCGATGTGTCAAATTGTGACAAAAATAAACAAAACGATGCCGCCATGCTATTAAATAAGAGATAGAACTTGAAAGAAGTCTTAAACATTTGTCAAGATGTGTTTGTCACGCATTCTAGATAAATTAAACTTGCCCCGTGCTGCTGTATAAGACTAAGCAATTATGTCGCTCAAATTGTGATATTATCTGTGACACAAGTCTTGTCTTGACAAGCCGTGCTACGCCTGCAGGTGAGATTAACGTCAAGCTTGGGCTGGATCACGGATGTAAATAATTATAAAAAACTATGTATTTAAAAAATTACTTCTATCTATAAAAATACTTCTATGCTGGACTGGGAGCGAAAGAAAAACATAGAATGTGCCAGCTGCTTCTCTTCCCGGGCATACTGTAAAAGTCAGTTAAGGGACCGAGGTGTTATGGGAGGCTTTTTTGTGGGCGATAGGTTGACCCCCTGTCACTGCCATAGTCTCTCTCCACTATTATAATGCCTCCAAATTTGTCAAACGTGACATCAGACGGTTTTATTACCTCTGGTCTTCTGCCTACCCCATACGGGATACAGGCGTGAAGTTATGCATGTATGTATGTATTAAAAAAAAAAAAAAATTCTGACACTCACACAACATTATCTAGCCCAAATTAAGTTTCTTAAAGAACTTGTGCTGGATACTGGATGCTAGATAACTGATATACCTACTTAAAAATACATATATGTATAAACATACATATTGAATAAATACATATTTTTTATTAGAATAAACTTAAATAAACATATAAACATCCATGACTTGACGGCTAATCTTTGTTCATCACACCGATATCCGCCGCCGCCGGGACTCGAACCCAGGACCTCTGGCATAGAAGGCAATGTATGTTACCACTACACCAGCCGGTCGTCTTATTTATATTCTAGGTTCCCCCTAGTCTGCCCATATGACAAGCTTTGCTTAGTTCTGGGCCATGTAGTTGGTGTGATTATCTGTGGATTTTAATGGTAGATGATTTTTGACGAAGGTTAAAAAGTTTGAATAGCAATTATGATGCAGTTCGAGCACAGAACTTTATCGAATCGTTTGTTAACGAATGTTCGTATAGTATGGAGACGGTTTTTAAGAAAAGAATGAAATCTATCCATTGCCGCACGGCCAGCTTAAATAATGGTGTGTCTTGTTAATTTTGAACGTTTGTAAACGTGTTGTACTCATAAATATCTGTAAAATAAAAAAATACAATGTTACTCAAAGCTTGCAACCGACTCCATACTATACGAGCATTCGTTAACTTACGATTCGATAAAGTTCTGTGCTCGCACTGATGAATTGCCTGAACAACAATTTTAATTTGACGCGTTCAAAACTAGTAAGCCCCAAAGATTTATCTACCAGAAATATACCAGGTATCCTAGTAATATTATACGATAAAACACCTCACCGGCGGCAGCATAAAAATACGTGTTATTTTGGTGGTGATACCATTGTGCGTACTGAAGTTACTAATGATGAGGTTCTTAGACTATTGAAATCTCTCGATGTAAGTAAGGGTTCAGGTTGTGATGGTGTACCCGCAATATTTCTGCGTAACTGTGCTAGTTCCTTAGTGTATCCTATAACGTTGCTCTTCAATCGATCACTAGTGGATTGCGTGTTCCCTTCTATTTGGAAGAAAGCCTACATAGTACCTGTTCACAAAAAGGGTCCTAAAAGTGTGATTCAAAATTATCGGCCTATTTCTAAA
This sequence comes from Stenoptilia bipunctidactyla, assembly GCA_944452665.1. NCBI lineage: Eukaryota > Metazoa > Arthropoda > Insecta > Lepidoptera > Pterophoridae > Stenoptilia > Stenoptilia bipunctidactyla. The sequence continues at coordinate 1,890,305 of OX101739.1, forward strand.
TTAAATATTATTGGTAAAATATTTGAACTCCTGATTTATAACCAAATTTACATTCCTATTTCCGAAGGCATTTCCGATAATCAACATGGCTTTTTGAAACGACGATCCACGGTATCTAACTTGGTTGGCTTTAACAATTATGTTCTATGTGGCGTGGAAGATGTTGGCCAGGTTGACACAGACTTCGAAAAAGCCTTTGACCGTGTTGATCACGTCAACCTTCTAAATAAGCTATACAGGCTTGGCATACGTGGTGACTTGCTTAGGTGGATAAAATCTTATTTATTTAATCGGTTGCAAGCGGTTGTTGTGGAGGGCCGTAAGTCAGAATTTGTTTGCATACCTTCAGGCGTGCCCCAAGGATCGCATCTCGGGCCGCTCTTTTACTGTGCATACATATATGACATACACAAATGTTTTCAACACTCTCAACATTTAATCTATGCGGACGATAAGAAAATTTTTATGAAAGTTAAATCTACTTCTGACTGTCTTCTTATTCAGCGTGACTTAAATGCTCTATTTGATTATTATCTTAATAATAACATAACAATAAATATAAACAAATGTCAATGTATAAGTTTTAGTCGTAAAAATCAAATAATTATTTTCCCCTACAACTTTAATGGCAGACCTATTGAAAGAACTGACGAGGTCCGAGACTTAGGTGTAATTTTGGATTCGAAAATGATATTTTCTAAGCACATTGATTTTATAGTGCATAAATCAATCCGTAATCTTGGCTTTTTTATAAGAACATGTAAGCCCTTCACAAGAATGCAAAGTCTGAAAGTCCTATACTATGCCTATTGTCGTAGCATCCTTGAGTACTGCAGTCCCATTTGGAGTCCTAGTTATAACATATATATTTCTATGTTAGAGCGGGTACAAAAAAAGTTTGTTAAACATCTAAACTTTAAGTCTCATAGAAGACATAACTCATACGAAGAGAATTGTCGTCATCATAACATTTTCAACAACGGGAGCTCTTAGATATGTCCCTCCTTTATGATATCCTTCACGGTAATCTAAACTGCCCTGATATTTTAGCTAGCCTAATGTTTTGTACCCCTTAGCGTCGCACAAGACAGACACCTGTATTTGCCATACCAAAGCATCGTACGAACTATGCCACTAACAATGTATTAACCCGCATAGTTAAAACATACAACACAAAATTTGATAATGTTGACATATTTCACCTATCTAAACAGAACTTCAAACAAAAAATCATTAAAACATTGTTACTAAATTGTACTTAAATATTAAATATTAGACATATTTGCAATTATCTATGCATTAGTCGGAATATTAAACAATACCTATATTAAGAATATACAATGATATTTATTTATATACCTACATATAATTTACATATTATGTTTATTTCTTATAATATTACATCTATTTTTTATACACCTAAGATTTATATGTACAAAAATAATAATTAAAATTTGAAAGACGTTATGTATTTTGTAAATAACCTCATATTTTACATAAACCTCAAAAGAAAATAAAAAACAAAATGTGCCTAAATAAAAAATATATATATATATTTTAGTAAATATATTGTTTAACTATAATTCTTTATTGTTCATGTGTTAACCACTTAAATTACTTGGGATAATAATGTGTACAGCTTATCATGCTGTGAAACTCTGGTAATGGCTTAAGTTTTATGTTGTAAGATTAAATTTATTATTATGTACACTTTGTAAAAAAGCTTTTGAGTTTCCAATAAATAAATAAATAAATTTATCACTAGATCGCATAAGATTATGTCTGACACTTTTATTACATACATACATACATAACTTCACGCCTGCATCCCTTATGGGATAGGCAGAACACTAAAGGCTGGAAAACCATCTGATGTCACATTTGACAAATTTGGAGGTATTATAATGATGGTGAGAGACTATTGCAGTGACAGAAAGTCAGCCTATCGCCCACAAAACCTCCAATAACACCTCGGTCCCTTAACTGACTTTTACAGTATGCCCGGGAAGATAAGCAGCTGGCACATTCTATGTTTTTCTTTCGCTCCCAGTCCAGCATTCTGCCTGTTATATGCACATATTAGTGACTTATTATGAGTTTGATTACTTATCGATTAGGTTGCATCTCATTCACTAATTTGAACTTTTTTGTAAATTTTGATGAGTAGGAAACCAATACATACATACATAATGTCACGCCTGTATCCCTTATGGGGTAGGCAGAACACCAGAGGTTACAAGACCATCTGATGTCACGTTTGACAAATTTGGAGGTATTATAAAGATGGAAAGAGACTATAGGAAACCAAAGAAAACTTAAATTGATGAACAGCCTGTTTATCGTCCAATTTGTCTCTATTGTGTTATCTTAGTACAAGGTTCAACACTTTGCTTCCTTTTTAACTTACCTATATATTCGTTCCCACAGGTTGAATGGCAAGCAGACTACGAGCCATACCTTGTGGTCCACCGAACGGTGCCCAAGTTCGACACCAGGTTTTCGGGGTTCGGTTGGAATAAGGTATAAGCAAATAAAAATAAGTATTATGTCGCAACAAAAATTCAAATAGTAATATAAATCACCGGAAAAAATAATAAATTCCGTAAATTTACAAATTCACGGGGAAAAGAGAATGCTCAAAAGCCATATAAAAAAAAACCCAGCTCCGGAGGAAAAGAGATGTGTCTCAAAAAATCAATAATAATAAGTAATAAAATAATAATCGGTTATAATCGTGACCCTTACTTGCCATCATGTAAAAATTGCCAGTTTCATTCTTCAGGCGTCAACTAAAAATATAATAGTTTCATTAATTATTTTTAACACCCGATGCAAAAACAGGGATGTTTTTAGTTTCTCTCGAATAATTATCCAAATCGGATCACCCGTTTGTGAGCTTTGATGCCACAGACAGAGTAACACACCCACACACAAACACGTCAAACTTATAACACTCCTCTTTTTGCGTCGGGGTTAATAAATAATTAATTAAGCTATTTCTTTATAGTTCAAGCCTGAACAATAAAACTTAATATTTTTACATTTTTGCAAGTAAGGATCACGCACGATCATAGCCGATTATTATTTTATTACTTATTATTATTGATTTTTTGAGATACATCTCGTTTTCCCCGGAGCTGGGTTTTTTTGAGTACTAATCTTTATAAACTTAAAAAAAGCGAAAATTAAAAGCTCTTCTGTGATTGGTCGAACCGTTTAGAATCTTACGAATGAATATCCGTAAGTTTATAAATTAACCCGAGACGTCGTAAATTGATAAATTTGCGAAAAAATAATACAATTTATCTCTTGGTTAGAATCTTACGAAAGTTTATAAATTTACGAGGAAATTTGTAAACTTACGGTTCATATTATTGTCCGGCAACATATACACTTCGCAACTTATTCGGTTGTCATAAGGTCCAAATTGCAATGAAAATGTAAACATCTCATAAGACGTGACCAAAGCGTCTAGAGTGCCGAGTAACAAGTACCGTGCCGCGCTAGATTATTTGTTTTGTTACGTCATTTTCTTTCTCCATAAAAAGACTGATAAAACTGTTTGTTTCGTACATTATATCAACACATAATTCTTATTCTGCTCTTAAAATATTTTGCACTATTTTTGTAGTTCCCTGTATACACACTTTGATGCTTATTTCATATACTTTTCTGTTTTAGTACAGAAAGCTGAAAATTCTGTCTATTCGACCGTACTAATAAATTTTATGAGTTAGATTTCAAAAATGCAAAAACGTTTTTACAAATCTGTCTTACTTTCAGAGACTGGCCAAAATTCCAACAAAATGTGCTGTAAATCGAAATTATATTAATTTATTTTAATCGACAAAAACGTTATACACAATACACTCTTTGTAGTTATATTATTGGTGTTTCTTTAAAAAATAAATAAACTTAACACAATCTTCAATACACGTATTCGCAGGTATCGCACAGTTTCGAGCTGCGCGCCCAAGGATACCGCCCTGTGGTGCTCCCCGACGCTTTCATAGTGCACACGCCGCACGCGCCGTCGCAAGACATCGTCTCCTTCCGAAACGACGTGGAGTATAGAGAGTAAGTAAAAATAAAATATTAGAAATTATACTCTATTTTATAACTCGCTATTTGAATACTTATAATAATAAATTTCATGAAATTGATTTAATTTATAATACCTTTAACTCAATAAAATAACACCTGTTATTTTTCGTATATTTTACATTTCTTTTTTGTTAACACTGACATTGAAGTGCTAAGTTTGTATCTACTCTGACTATTCCTTTTTTTTAATATACCCTTTTTTATGTCCCTTATGGCCACAGAGCTACAATATTAATATTAAGTTTGAGCATTATTTGTCTGTAACAAATAAGTATACATGTGTAGATAATAAAGCACTTTTTTTGAAAATAATGTTTATACCAAAATAAACAGAAAAATAAAAATAAGAACTGATTATACAATGTCCCCGCGTGTAGTATAACACTTCAAGAGCAGTAACTAATTATCGGTGTAGTTTATGCACAATTTTAGAATAAACCGCACTTTTAAATACTGTAAAACATAAACTATATCCTTCAGCATTCACAAAAAATCTTTTACTGGCAAGTTTTTATCACGCTGTTATTAACTTGACCCATTTGTATTTAAAATAACACCATTAATGAACCCCTGCCAGTCCTAGATTTAAGCAGCCGTTGTGTTAATAGAAGTCGTCGTGGCGCCGTGGTTACTGTGTGTATCATACGATATCACAGGTTAAGCAACGTTCGGCGCGGTCGGTACTTGGATGGGTGACCGCCGACCATTCATTTCTCACGACAACTTCCGTGCTTCGGGGCACGTTAAGCAATCGGTCCCGGGTGCTGTTTACTTGTATACAGTAGTCGTTAGGGTTTGTCAGAAGCCGTATCGGCACCCTGAAAATTCTGACATCCACCACCCAGCACTGGGCCAGCTTAGTGGATTATGGCCTATACCTCCTCGTCACCCAGGGGAGAGACTCTTACCCTGCAGTGGGCTCATTACAAAGAGTTGTGATGATGATGATGATGTGTTAATAAGGTGAATTTTACTAAAATAAAATTACAAGTGGCTTCAGAATGACAGGGTTTTTTATTAAAGACTGAGCCTGCGCTTGAACTCAATAGCACCTGATAGATGAGGTCGAAGATGAAAGCACAAGGGAATAGGAAAGAAATGGCTCATCATAAAATATTGCCGGAACACATCACCGCCGCAGCGGTAACATTTGGCTGCAGATTTTATATGAAGGGTGATCACTAGCCTGTCGGCCCCTGTCGGGATCCTATCACCAAGCGGGGGTCACTTTTTCATCATCATCATCATCACAACTCTTTGTAATGAGCCCACTGCAGGGCATGAGTCTCTCCCCTGGGTGAAGAGGAGGTATAGGCCATAACATAACCCACCAAGCTGGCCCAGTGCTGGGTGGTGGATGCCAGAATTTTCGCCCCCTCGATGGCTTCTGACAAACCCTAATGACTACTGTATACAAGTATACAGCACAGGGACCGACTGCTTAACGTGCCCTCCGAAGCACGGAAGTCGCCGTGAGAAATGAATGGTCGGCGGTCACCCATCCAAGTACCGACCGCGCCGAACGTTGCTTAACCTGTGATATCGCATGATACACACAGTAACCACGGCGCCACGACGCGACGACTTCACTTTTTACGACAAGCTTATCCGACGGCGGTAGGGCTCTTCTAGAAGAGTACAAGGACTGAAACTTGCTCAAATTATTGAGAAACATGTCAACTTGAATGATAGATAAACAAAATGTTTAAAATTTCAAATTTCGACGACTATTCAACCGTTCTTAAATAAATGAAAACTGTGATAAATAAGAATTACCCGACCAGGATTCGAACCTGGGACCTCTCGTTTGCCGGACGAGTGCTCTTCCACTGAGCTACCGGGGCATAAAAATTACCCGACCAGGATTCGAACCTGGGACCTCTCGTTTGCCGGACGAGTGCTCTTCCACTGAGCTACCGGGGCATAAAAATTACCCGACCAGGATTCGAACCTGGGACCTCTCGTTTGCCGGACGAGTGCTCTTCGACTGAGCTACCGGGGCTACGAGAAACGAGAGTTCCCAGGTTCAAATCCTGGTCGGGTAATTTTTATTTATCACATTTTTCATTTATTTAAGAATGATTGAGCATTTTAAATGCAAAAACTTGAAAACATGACTATTCAACCTTTTCTAAATTTAAATTTCAGATGCCTCACGAAGCTAAAAGAGCAGTTCATGCAAGACCTCAAGGACAAATACAATGTCACCTTCTCTGGCCTCAACGATCCGGAGCCCGATGAAAGTATAAGACTATAGACAATAGACTGTAAGCAATATTGAACTCTGAGTACATAAGTAATAAGTAACAAATATTATTTATTAATTTTATTTTAGGGTTTTAGTTTCGAGGTTGAGCGACTGGTCTGGTAGCTTTAATTAATAAACGGATATCGCTCGACTCACCAATCGATCGGTGTGGTCTGGCCTTACACTTCATGTAACAGTAAAAAAGTACAATTAAAAACGTAGAAGAATGAATGTTTATGGCTGATGAGCGATTTCTTACAGACAACCTTAAAACAGAATATGATCTTTATAGGATGGACGGCCGTCGAGTATAATAATATTCAAGTATTTTGTTGCTTGAATATAAATACATACATACATAACGTCACGCCTGTATCCCTTATGGGGTAGGCAGAACACCAGAGGTTACAAGACCATCTGATGTCACGTTTGTCAAATTTGGAGGTATTATAAAGATGGAGAGAGACTATTGTAGTGACACTTGTGTATGGATACTAGATAATGGATAATAAATTCAGGAAATATAAACATACAATGTTAAATTCGTCGTTTAAAAATAGGGCACACAAAAACCAAAATTTGACGACCACTATGGCGATGGGGTAATCCTATCTGCCTCAGACGCCAGTGGTTGCGGGTTCGATCCCCGCACGGAACCAGAAAAAAAAAATGTTCCGTGTCTGGGTGTTTATCTATTTATGTATTTATATTCTAGGTTACCCCCTAGTTCACTATATGGTATCCCAAAACACAAGCTATGCTTACTTTTGGGCCATGTAGTTGGTGTGATTGTCTGGGGATTTTCTTTTTATAATAATTAATTAACACTTAAACCTTTATTTCAATAAAAATACATGATTGGATAGCAAAATACTGTCACTGAAAACATTAAAGAAAATAAAATAAAGGTATATTTTGTCCCTTGTCAATTAAGTCTCACTTTCTATAAGAAAACAATGACTTTAAAACTTATACGTGCTTTAACGGTGATTAAATAATAAAAGTGATGTTTAAAATACTCTCTAATTTTAGTATTATTTTAGTATTAATATACAAGGTGTTCTTTTTCATATCCCATAACTTAAAATTTTTGTTCCTTACTAAAAAATAATACTCTACCGCAGAATATGTGGTTCAAAAGTACATGCTTTCCAAGATATCATCAATCTTAATATAATGAGTTCATAAATTATCACCCTTGTAAAATCTCTTTAACATTAATTCAATGGGCGCGTGTCACTGAAGCTATACAATAAAAAACAAAAACATTTTAAACATTCAAGGAACGTTGCATACAATGTACAACGTAAAACGTTGCGAACTGTGCCTGTGCAGAGCCATAAAAAAAGGGATAGAAAATGCCACGTTGTCATTCGCATAAAGTTAATTTACGTAAGATGTTTTGACTTGATTGAATTATTTTTTATGAAAATTAAAAACAAAAAAAAATTGTTCACATGTTATTTTATTCTATTAAATGGTTCTATTAACATGGCTAGAGTTATGGGAAATGAACAGGGACACCTTGTATATACTAATTACAAGCTATTTGGCGCGGTTTTAATCCCGCGGGAATACCGGGATAAACAGTATAAAATATGTGCTATTCCAGACTGTACACTATCACCATGTCAAATTTCTTCCGATTCCGTTGTGCAAACTGGTGGGCAGCGACAGTGGCGCGGGCAGCGATGCGGGGAATCTGGTCTAAACCATTCTCGACGCCAGCGGGCAGCGGAGCGATTTGTCGCGGTTTACGAGACTTACTGAACAAACGAAAATGTCGATACTTTTATGAAATGTTCATACTTTCACAGTTCATTTATACGATACGATTTACTATGGACAAAAGAAGGCGTAAATCCGTACTTTAAACAAGGGAAGCAAAGATGCGAGTTTCCTCGTAATAACGAAGACGAAATTCAATCGAATTCTTTGATAACACTAGAATTTTTGTGAAAACATTTGGTTATGTCCTGGAGAATATTAAATCAGAATTACGATCATATTATAGTAACGAAAGTATCATATCTCCAGCGAAAAAAATCATTTTTTATTCTCTCGCATAATGTATTATTTATTCTTCAATTTTTGTGGTTGAAGTTTTGGCTGTTTTATTTTTTTATTTATTTACTGTTCTATATTGGTCTTTCTAAAGAGCTGAAATTATTTCATTCAACGACATTTTATGAGGCTAGTTATCGATATCGGCGTGCAACAGACTACACTATAACCGCTCGATCGCGCACTCCCCGCTAGACTGGCGCTCGCCGCTCGTTGCCCGCTGCCGGCCAGAATGCTTCATACAAACTCAATTTTTTTCATGTCATGATCAATTTGTACTGTATGTATCTACCTATTAATTCGTATAATCCTGACTGAAAAAGAGTGCCAAGAGTTTTTTTCCGCCGACTTTTTTTGTCTCTTGGTCTACTGTAATATCTTATTCAATTACTATCAACACCTTGTTAAAGCCGAAGTACAAAATTGTGACGTCATTAAGCGGCCATTCGATGGTCTTATGATGAATAAAAAATTTCATTTCATTTCATTTCAATACTTTCTACCGTGTGTATACTTTCTGTCGCTGCCGTCCAGGTTGCAGCCTTAGTTACACGAGTAAAACGCTAGTTTTTGCTATATTCAGGGTAAAACATAAGTCGTTAGCCGAAATACAATGTTGTTTTTTAGTCACCAGCCAAAGTTAAATGTTGTGTTCTTTGATACGATATAAAAATACTTGCATATATATTTTAGTATCGCTCTGTACAAAAAAAAATATGGCACCACAAACATTTTTACGAATAACGCTGTTGATGAATATAGCTACTACGAAGCGGCATTTCTTTGATAATACTACGACGTAGAACTACAAGATGTTTTGTAGTAGGGCGTAGTTGTCTTTATTTTAATGGTTTCATTCAAAATTTAGAATGAACATGTTTTACTTAATATTTTATCGGATATATTAAATTATTTGTAAAAAATATTTTAATATTTATGTTTTGCAAAAATCTTTTCTATAAATGATACTTATTGTGGAAAAAAAAAGGCCGGTGAGTAAAAAACTACCCTGTATGTGTTTCTTACTGTTTAACCTTAGTTTAAACAAAAGGACTTGACATGAGGCAATAATAATTGTTTTTTTGTTTACTTTTTTTCATGTCATTGTCAATTTGTACTGTACTTATTTGTATTAATTGGTATTAAGCTGACTGAAAAAGAATCTATCAACACCTTGTTAAAGCCGAAATAAAAAATTGTGACGTCATTAAGCGGCCATTCGATGGTCTTATGATGAATGAAAAAATTTTGAATCTTTACCTTGTGGTCACCCTTATTGTTACGATCAACTGCCGAAGACCAATAGTTTTTGTATTGAGATCAATCATTCAACCTTCGAGTGACCATTAGATTGACGTTTTTGCTATTTAAAGTCGAATTATTTGCTTTTTAAGATAATGCAATGAATTTTTAAAATACTGCTATAGGAACAAACAAATAATTGACCGAGTTATGTTTCATCCAGTAGTTAATAATATGAAGATAAATATAAATACATGCTTGAAGTACACTCTTAAAATAATATATAAAGGTCAAAGTCAAAAGAATCTTTATTTCGTACATATTTAAATACATTTGAAATAAGTCAAACAATTTACAAATTGAACTGAATCTACCACCACTTCGGAAAGTCGATCTGTTGAGAAGAAGTGGCATGATTCATGAAACTCAACAGCAATCATTTTTTCAAAATACACAATAACAATTAACAACCAGGGAATCCCATCTTGTTGCATCCGGATATCTTATTGTAAAACTTTTTATATAACACTTATCCTTAAATCTATCGAAGGGTTAATCTTAATTATTTTGGGATTTTATTATAAATAAATTGGTATTTTAATTATTAACCCAGTTATACGTAGCACTTGAAAATAGAGTAATAAATTACGAAAAGTATGCTTTAATCTCAAGCTCTTACATATTATAAATTTTATAGTTCATAATATTTATAATAAATATTATGAACTATAAAATAAAAAATAAATACGTATTTAACTTTTGAGTTTATTAATAAAATTATGACTTTTATTTATTAAACTCACGACTTTATTATAATTACTTATAATCGTTATATTTTACATCGTATAGATAGCCATGATGAACTAAATATTAATTTATGTAAATAATCTATACTTACATATCATACTTATGTTTTAAAAGTTTAAGTTTATGAAGTTGTAAAGATGGATGAATGCACGTTTGACGCACTGGGCTGAAATTTCTATGTTAGATATATTATAAGAATGAAGTAACACCTTTACAAAGTACAATACAAAAACTCTATGGTACACCACATATGATATTAAAAAGCAAACAAAATAGAGTACAATGGGCGACGTTATCAATAAAAACGATCTCTAAAGAAAACTTAGTATGGATGACAATAACTTGATCGCAAATAAACGATGCGTGGTACTAAAATAAAATCTTGTATAATAATAAATTATGGAATCCTTATTCACGGGTCAAATAATTTCGTTCTAAGAATCGGTATTAAAATAATGTATTCATGATAACTGACCTTTATAAGATTTTTGTAGTGTTTTTGTCGCTCAGGTATGGTCACCCGCGTGCGTAAGTCCTTTACTTGTCGTAGTAATCGTAAATACATATTTTCTTTAGTGTGCGTACTCGACGGAGCAGTCAGTCAGTAGCGAGCGAGCCATCACTTGAGTGAGCGAGATAGCATATACAGCAGTGCGAACACAGAACTTTATCGAATCGTTTGTTAACGAATGTTCGTATAGTATGGAGACGGTTTTTAAGAAAAAAATGAAATCTCTCCATTGCCGCACGGCCAGCTTAAATAAATGAGTGCCTTGTTAATTTTGAATGTTTGTAAACATGTTGTACTCATAAATATCTGTAAAATAAAAAATTACAATGTTACTCAAAACTTGCAACCGACTCCATACTATACGAGCATTCGTAAACATTCGTTAACTTACGATTCGATAAAGTTCTGTGCTCGCACTGCAGATTAGTTACTCACACAACTAACAGCCCGTTCACACATGGTCCGTTTTACTGGAACGTTTTTGTACCGTAAATACGTAAACTGAATACTGTGCCATATGTGGCCTCGCTCATACAACTCCATGCGCTATCGATGAAAAAAGAAACGTATCCGGTAAAACGTATCCATTAAAATGGACCATGTGTGAACGGGCTGTAACGGGAATAAAAAACTTGTAGTTTGCAAGATCTATAACGCGACGTTTGTAAATGATGTGGTGATAACATTTTCCACCACATTTGTAGGCTTTAGATTGCCACGATGGTTGAAAGAATGTGTCTCTCGCAAAATAAAGGCAAATAAATTTTATGACAAACACAGAAAAAACACTAATGGTGCGTACAGATTGCTAGTAATGTAACATTCTGCGCACGTTGCGTAATTGTACGTGTGGTGCGCAGAATGTTACTGTTGTAGCTGTTGAAATATGCTTATGACTAACAAAACAATGCTCTTATTCGAAACTCGAATACTCTAACAAAACCTAATACTCGTACATAATAAATTTGTATAAGTGTAATTGTAAACAAATTGATCAAATCGCATTAGAATAATGTATACCTACCTACAGGCTTATTTATACCATGCAAGATTGTAGACTTCGTGTGCAGTAAAATCAAAGCAATTTTTTATTGTTTCTACTTGATGTAATAATGCCTTAGCTTGGCATATTCCTGGCTGCACATTACAGGCGACTTTGCAATCAAAAAATGCTTGTTTCAGTATTATTTTGTTACCTCAAAATCTGTTGTTCTATTTATAAGGTCTGTAGATTTGACTAAAATTATAATTAAACCATGTTTACTCTATGTTTACGCTAGTTTATAAGACATTTCTATGTACAGGCCTAGATCAATAATACTTATATTTTTAAACCAAAGAATTAATGTTTAAATAAATTATTTTTCTATTAATCATGAATGTGTTTGCTTGTATAGATTTGTATGATTACTCATAGTTGTTCAATGTATAAACGTTTTTCATCTTTTAATTTTATACAGCATAATTTAAGTTTATTGTAAATAAAAAATATGTATACCTTAAAGATATTTTTTTATTTACTTCTCATTATAATATTAATAAGTTTCGGTTGCAACCATCCGTGTTTCTGAGTTATTTAGCATGTTATTGTTGGGATTTTCCTTTGTAATAATTAACCAAAGTAATATAACCGTTTGGAAATCCAAATCTTGAATATCTTTTTTTAATGTTCCTACAGCCTTTTTAGCCGCGACCAGAGGCGAATTATCGTTCATAGATGACCCTTTGGATTCGGTTTTCTGTTTGATGTTTTCTAGCTTTGAAGTTATTTCACTTAACAACTCTTGTCTTTCTGTGACACCCACGCTTACATCTTTATATTCATTAGTGACTTTCTTTAAATCATCTAACAAAGTGCCGTATTCTTTGACTACTGGCTCAAATTTCTCATTCAAAATGTTTTCTCTAGCAACTACTTTGTCCATGACGGTTGCAATGCTGCCGTGGAGTTTAGTCAACTCCGTGCCTACGATTTTATATCTTTGAAAGAGTTCGTCTCTAAAAGATTTCATTTGAGAGTGCCTTGCGCGCCAGTCACGAGCATCAGCAGACACTTTCAACCTCAAAGCTGGGGCCACTCTTTCCAATTCAAGTTTCCACGTTTCCCAATCATGAACTTTAACATTTAAATCAACAGAATCCTTTTGCTGCAATTCGTTAAAATCTTCGCCTTCAGATTCTTCTGAGTAAATCGCCATTTCTTCCTCGACTTTATCTAAAAGGATTTCAGTTTCATCTTCAACTTGATCGACATCGTCTGCTGTTTCATCTGAATCTACGATATCCACGATAGGTTTTTGCCATTCAAAGTTATCTTTCTTTAATACTTCGTTAGCCAACACATTGAGTATATAGCAAACTTGTTCTCCTGAGCCTTGTTTTAGTTTGTGAGGAGAGAAATCTACAGTTAGGTCTTTTTCCTTTAGAAAGTCGAATATTGCAGCAATTATTGAGTTTGGATCGTCTTCCTCGTTTGGTTGTTCAAAGTCTTTGCCAGTCTTTCTGATGAGCCAGGCAGCTGTCGAGGCGAACACGAAGAACTGCTCGCCGGGGTTGGTTGTAGTTATGAAGTAAAAACGAGTCATCGGCTTCATCTTGATGGCCGGACGGAGCTCTGTGTCGATTTTTAGAAGACGCAATTTGTCCATTATATTGAAGTCCATATTTTGAGGCTTATTTATACCTAATAAATTACTAATATATTTAAAACCGTTTTGCTAGTGCATTTAATAAAACATACAGTTTTGCTTTTTGTTATTTCCGAATAATGAAATTCTTCAACGACATAAGCAACCTTTCACAATGTTTTGTTTTGAATTGGTTGCCATGGCAACGTCGTCGGTGTACGACGCAAACAAACAATGCGTTCGCTTTGTTTTTTAGTCAGTGGAATCTGCGTCGATATTTAGTTCAACTTGATACTAAGTGATGAAGAGAACAAAGGTGAAGCATATAGGCATATAAAAGGACTGTATATTTATAAAACATTGCCCGATGAATGGTCATGAAATTATTCCATTAATTTGTAATAATTAATTAATTTTTCCATTTTTGTAACAAATTTCACAAAAATTTCATTTATTTAATTTAATTAAGAAAGTGTTTACAGCTTTAATATGTATACAATAATAAAAAAGAAACATGGATGTGGACAGGACAAGACAATAATCGATAATCCATGGGAGATCGTCATTAATATTCAGTTTACGTTTGATCGCTTCAACATGGATAAACAGACGTTTATTTTTCAACCGACTTCAAAAAAAGAAGGAGGTACTCAATTCATGTGTATGTTTGTTACCTCATAACTTTTGAATGGGTGAACCGATTATAATGATTCTTGTTTTATATGATAGAGGATACTTCCCATTTGGTCCCATATAAATTTCATCGAAATCGATTGAGAACTTCATGAATAATTTGTATGAATTCGGAGATCGTTTACCTTGACGACCTTATTTAAGTTTTGAAGTAAAGTCGGTTTTTTAATGCTCTGCATTCGTTGATTATTTTGTGACTAAAAGCTCAAACTCACCTGATGGTAAACAAAGATGAGGTCGAAACACACAGGCTTAGGAAAGAATCGACTTTTATATTAATATTGCCGGAACACACAAAAACACACCATCGCCGGAGCGTTAAGACTTTATATGAAGGTCGTAAGGTTGCTTGTTTGACAGTATTTTATCGGCTACATTTTGGTGAGTGTGCGAGTGCCCTTTTTGACCAAATTAAACCCACTCCTTTTTACCACTGGACTACCAAACGCAGACAGAACTTCCATCCCTATATAGTGGATTTACCAAGAAGTCGAACAAAACGCTTCGATAGTTCCTTTTTGGTACGGATTGCCAAGGTGTGGAACAATCTGCCTGCGTCTGTTTTTCCTGACCACTACAGTCCTGGAACTTTGAAGTGTCGAGTGAATAGGTTTCTCGTGGATGGACGTGTAATACCATATTCTTCATGCGCACTTTCCATCAGGTAGCATGGAAGACAAACATCCTATCCTTACAATATAAGAAAAAAAAAGACGTGTGGCATTCGGAGACTGCCGCGGTAAAGCTATTGCATAGCATTTTTTATCAACTTGCAATTATAATTATTTATTTATTTTATTAATGCAGTAATGTTTGATCTAATATTAAGTTCCACAAGTTCCTAGTAGATGGCTCTGATTGTTTATTAAAGTCCGCATGTAAAGTTATAAAATCTAAGTATCACCGCTGTGCCAATCGGAGTGGGGGGTGTTAGGTTTTTTCGTTACGGCATTTCTGGATTCGGTCCCCAAGCTCAAGGCCCGCGATAGAAGCTCTGCAATAGCTTTAAAAAGCCAGTCCGACCCTGAAAGGATCCTTCCAACAAGCAAGTTCACACACTCAGATCAGTCGTCTTTTACGACACTAAAATTACAGTAAGTAATCTCCAGCTTCAATGGAAAACATGCAAGGAACATTGCATGTAAAGCGATTCAAGCACTGCCGGCGCTCCTACGCGCGTACTTGCGGGACTGCAGATCCGTTTCATCATGCGGGATTTTTACGCACTTACGCGCAGTTGTGTCATTGAAATACAAATGTAAGACAGGAATAGTACATACATACATACATAACGTCACGCCCGTATCCCTAATGGGGTAGGCAGAACACCAGAGGTTATAGGACCATCTGATGTCACGTTTGACAAATTTGAAGGTATTATAAAGATGGAGAAATACTATTGTAGTGACAGGGGGTCAGTCTATCGCCCACAAAAACGCCTTTAAAACCTCCGTACCTTAACTGACTTTTACAGTATGCCCGGGAAGAGAAGCATCTGGCACATTCTACGTTTTTCTTTCGCTCCCAGTCCAGCATGGAAGGTACAAGAATAGTACTTGTAAGTTATTTAAAGTTTTTCTGTTTCATATCTTATTAGTCATTTACTATGCGATTCAAATGAAAATAGATGTTTTTGTCATATTATTTAAGTCGTTTTTAAACTTTATTTACACGCGACAGTAAAGAGGCTGCATGGTGAAGAAGCGCGGTTACCATGCCAACATTATACGACGATTATGACTTCAGAAAATGAACTTTCATCATTAAGTGGAATGAAAGTAATTCAAAACGCAAAATAATTTTTATATGACGACCACTTTGGCGTTGGGGTAAACCTATCTGCCTCAGACGCCAATGGTTGCGGTTTCGATCCCCGCACGGAACCAGAAAAAAAAAATGTTCTGTGTCTGGGTGTTCATCTATTTATGTATTTATATTCTAGGTTCCCATGTTCGCTACATGGTATGGTATCCCATAACACAAGCTATGCTTACTTTGGGGCCACGTAGTTGGTGTGATTGTCTGGAAAAAAAAATGTAATCTAAATGTAAATGTAATCTAAATGTAAATAAATCTAAATTAAATAATATTATTTTGCATTGACAGCTACAGCGCCATATTGTGCCGTCATTGCCGTCGTCTCATTTGAAACGCATTTTACATAAAAATTTCAGAAAAGCAGTTAGATAGCAAAAACTTTTTTATTTCTCACTAAAACTATTAAAAATGAGGTTTATACTGTAAAATTATTGATTTAATTTTATTTCATTTCATTGTATCACTTTTTACTATGGCTACCAAAACTAAATTGTAACTCAAGGGACTTTAAGTTCAACTTTATTTTTTCTGGTGTGTGTGATGTTGTAAACTATTCTATTATTTTCAGCTTTTCTTAAATTAAATTTTAAATAAATAATTAAAATACTTTTTATTCAAATATTTTAATTATTTATTTAAAATATTTTTGTTGTATTAAATTCTATAATATTTTATTCTAAGGGAAGGAACTGCTTTCTGTCATACAGGAATACTTAGCTCAGGACTCAGGAAGCAGAGAACAGTTGCATTGTCAACATTTTTTTTTTCATTTTAGTTTTTCTCTCTATCAAAGGATGCGGGTCCAACAAAAAATACCCCTGTGTGCATATTAAGTACATCAATACATAGTTTATTAAATATTAATTGTTCTTTAGTTGTATTTAGACGCTAAAATTTAAAGAAATCTTGCTTGAACAGTGAGTTTTTAAAACATTAGTGTTCATTACATAAAGTTACTTTCGACGTCCTAAAATATAAAATCAAGGTCAACGATCCATCAAAATATTTGGCAGCATTCATAATTATTATACTACTTATGTAATTAATAGCCTAAATAGCACGCTTCAACGAGAGTTTAAAATAAATCTGTTGTTTGGAAACAACGGCTAACAAAGAGAGGATAATAAACTGCTATTTATAAATATTTGGCGTTAGCTCATGGCGTTTTTTTGATGTTGAATGTTTGAATAACCGTGTAGACGCCATGTAGTCGTCGTTTTAAGACAATGTCAGATGTCAAACGGCAAAATATAGTGTTTAGCAAGGGAGATCAAACGCGATACATTTTCTGCACATAAGCATTGAAATTTCGTACTGGCAGCTCTTTACTTATCTGCATCTATTTAGATGGTTATACAGGGTTATCGGTAATTAGACCGGAATCTCTTTAGGTGACGTAGGAGAGGTCATTTCCAATCATTTGAGCTCAAAATCATATAATCCCAAAGTGTACCGTTTTTAAAATATTTGGGGATATTCCTTTTTTTCTGAAAATCCAGTTTTACTCCTTTAAACATCGATTGTAAAAAAAGTAATGGTCCGATTTCAATGTTCTTTTCAGTTTGGGATTTGGGATTACATGATTTGGGCTCAGATGATTGGAAATGACCTCTCCTACGTCACCTAAAAAGATTCCGGTCTAATTACCAATAACCCTGTACATTAGAACATAAAAATTTCTCGAGCAAATTTCAAAAGAACAATAAATGATATAACAAAATTTAAATGACCAAATGTTTTATTTAGAAAATTTTTAGAATCCCAATGTATGTGACATCAAATGTACGACTAATCAAAACTTTCTAGATGAAGTATTAAAATAGCAAATGATTACTAATCATATAACATAATCACAAATGACGACTGTAATATAATTACGATGAAAGAGATTAAGCTAGCTACGAGAAGGGCTCCCGCACCGGAAGACGGAGTCGGTACTGTTAGGTGCGACGACGAGTGCAACGTGAATGAGCATGTTAGGTTGCGTATAGTTATGTACGTGTATTTAAATATTTCAAGAACTGGTTTTTATTTACATTACCTCTTCTCCCAAACAATAATACAAGTGTTGGTTTTGGTTGGAAGCTGCCCTTTAATACTTTATTTAATATTGTCTCCGCTGATGCTCCAGGCATACAATAATTTATTACTTGACTAAAGTTGTTTAACAATTTAGCTCCCCTATTTTTTCCTATTTTATCGCTATACATGGTTATTGGGTTTTCATCATTGTCATGGTTACTGACTATGGAACTAACAAGCATATTAACTTACTTTAGGGTCGTCTACGAGGGTTGTGAATAAGTGTCAATAACGGAGGTTTAACAACACTCGGCCGGATCGATACTCGGATGTCTGACCATTAATTTCTCACGGTGACTTCCGTGAGGACACGTTAAGCAGTCGATCCCAGGTGCTCTATACTTGTATACAGTAGTCGTAAGGGTCTTTCAGAAGCCATTTCGGTGCCCTGAAAATTCTGACTTCCACTAACTAGCACTGGGCCAGCTTGGTGGATTAAGGCCTAAACCTCCAGGGGAGAGACTTATAGCCCTGCATTGGGCGAGTTACAAATAGTTGTGATGTGATGATAAATAAAAAATACATTATAAATAAATACAATAGTCGAAGATATTAATAATAATAATAATAAGCCCCCCAAAATCCTACCTTACGTCCGAGTCGAACATCAGACCTCGTGGGGGGCGGACAACGTGTAAAAATAATAACATAACACGGCTAACAAGGTAAAGGTACCCATAAAATATGGAGACGCGAGCAAAAAGTAAAACGAAACGGTCGCTTCCCGGGGGTGATCGCCGGGGCGCACTTGGAGCTGACGCTGAGTGTCACAGCATGCGAACCGTCAGTGGTGAGGAGTTGAGCAGGCGGGCTCCCACCAAGTCCCCTAATGGATTAAATATTACAGCCGAAACAAACCAACTAACTGACAGTCAAAACAATAGCCCCTTAAATATTACTACAACTAATATCCCGATAACACAGAGTACTCTGGCCGCGGATGCTTCGCAGGAGGCACTAGCCACTCAACCTGCAACCACCAAAGCCGGAAAAATTAGGGTGCGCATGAAGTGGACTAAGGAAATAAATGAATTCATAATGCGCACCTACTTCTACATTACAAAATTTGAAACAGATAAAACAATGTACGTCAATAGATTATTTGAGAAGTTTAAAATTAGGTTCCCAGACATAAATGCAACATCGCAAAGAATAGCTGACCAAAGACGAGTTATATTAAGAAATAAACTTCTAACAGAACACCAAATTTCTAAAATTAGAGAAGAAGTTAGCCAGCAACTTTTAGAGGAAGAGGCACAATTTCAAAACACGACCCAACCAAATAATAATAATGTTCATGAAATAGAGCAGACTTTAATACCGATACAAGACTCACTTACACAATCCTCTCACGCAAGCACACAGACATCTTACTCAACTCAACTCTCACTAGCCCACCTAAATGAATACAATACTCAAGAACCAAGTCACATTACAGGGCTGCTTGCTACAGAAATTGAAGAAGAGCTGAAGACCATGGTAACCCTTTACTCCGGAACTGATCCATCAGCTAGACCAAAACTACCACGACTTAGGGAAAACAAAAAATTATACACATTAGTTGATATCTTCAATACCGAAATTTTACATAGCTTCTTTCAAATAGATAGTGATTTAACACATCTTCAAACTTTAATTTACTGCAGCGCATTAGTAATAAGTAAACGATTAGGATTTAAAATTCAAACTATTCATAGCAGAAAAACGGTTAGCAAAGTAAAGTCAGATAAACCACCGTGGCAAATAAGAATAGAAAAAGATATTGCAAAACTACGATCTGATATTGGCGTCCTCACACAATACATAAATAATAACAGATCTAGAAAAGTACTTAAAAAAGTAGAAATCATTTTTCAAAAAGTAAAAACTCATTCAATACATGAAAAAAATAACTCCCGACCCGAAGACTACTTAGATACACTGAAACAAAAATTAACTGTTAAATCACAAAGACTAGCTAGATATAAAAAATCACTACAAAGAAAAAACGATAACAAACAGTTTGCAGCCAATGAAAAACAATTTTATCGATCCCTAAATGAAAATCATACACAGACTCTACCTAGCTTAGAAATACCAACTGAAACAGAACTTACAAACTATTGGACTAATATATGGAAAAAAGCAGCAAATCATAACGAGAAAGCAAAATGGATACAAACAGAAAAAGAACGAGCTATGAATATTGAAGAAATGAACTTTACAGATATTACCCGAAGTGATATAGAAATAGTAACGAAGAACATGAAAAACTGGAAAGCACCAGGAGCCGATGGAATACATAACTTTTGGATCAAAAAATTTATTGCACTTCATGATATATTAGCTAAAACAATAACAGACATAATTAAAGGAACTTGTGAAACACCGGAATTCTTAACAAAAGGTATTACCTATATGCTCCCAAAATCTGATAAAACCATCGATCCCTCTCAATATCGCCCCATAACATGTCTGCCAACATTGTACAAATTAATAACGTCATGTCTTACCAATAAAATAAATTACCACTTAGAAACTAATGCAATACTAACCGAAGAACAAAAAGGATGTAGACGTAAACATATGGGGTGTAAAGAACAATTAATAATAGATTCTACAATACTTAAACATGCAACAGCCAATAAAAGAAATTTAAATATTACATATATAGATTACAAGAAAGCATTTGATAGCGTTCCACATTCCTGGTTAATACAAGTTTTAAAAATTTATAAAATAGACCCCACACTTATAGCCTTCCTGGAAAATACAATGACTAAATGGAGAACTATTTTACATCTATCCAGTGGGTTGAATTCGATCGTCACCAATGAAATTCCTATAGAAAATGGTATTTTCCAGGGAGACTCTTTAAGCCCCTTGTGGTTTTGCCTTGCTCTTAACCCACTTTCTAACCTTCTCAATAGCAATAACCAAGGATATACATTAACTTCTTCCTGTTCAATCAGTCATCTCATGTACATGGATGATATTAAATTATTCGCAAAATCAGAAAAAGAATTAAATAAGCTTATAGATTTAACATCAGATTTTAGTAAAGACATCAATATGTCGTTTGGGCTAGATAAATGCAAAACTCTTAAACTGCATAAAGGTAAAGTAAGCAATAGTTGCAATAAAGAAGAAAGTTGTTTTACGCTTATGGAAGAAAACGAAACTTACAAGTACTTAGGTCTTCAAGAAGGTAGAATTATAAATCATACACAGATAAAACAACATTTGACGAAACAGTATTTCTATAGACTTAATAAATTATGTAGAAAATATCTTTCAGCCAAAAACTTAATTAAATCTATCAACACATATGCTATTCCCATATTAACGTATTCATTCGGGGTAATCAAGTGGTCGCGTACAAACATAAATAATATAGAAATCAAAACTAGAACAACACTAACAAAACACAATTATCTGCATCCAAAGTCCGCCATAGAAAGAATGTCAATAAAAAGGCATAAAGGAGGAAGAGGGTTAATCGATTTAAAAATGCTATGGGAGGGGCAAGAATGCAAACTACGTCATTTCTTTTATAACAAGGCCTTATCTAGCAAAATTCATCTGGCTACAATAGAATCAGACCATAACTTTACACCTTTAAATTTAATCGACCGCACGAAGATTTTTACAACTACTGAAGATTCTCTTAACATTAAACTAAATACGTGGCGCCGCAAAGAATTACACGGAAGACATTTACACGATCTTGAACAAACGCACATTGACCCCATAGCATCAAACAAATGGCTAAAAATAGGTTGCCTTTTCCCGGAAACTGAAGGATTTATTATTGCGATCCAGGATCAAGTAATAAATACTAAAAATTATAAAAAGTTTATACTTAAGGACCCAAATGTAGTAAGTGACAAGTGTAGAAAATGTCAACGACAACCCGAAACCATACAACACATTACAAGTGCCTGTCCAACACTCACCCAAACAGACTACACACATAGGCATAACCAAATAGCGCACTATTTACACCAAAAACTAGCTTTTAAACACTCTTTGATATCCGGAAAACCAGAACCTTACTACCAATACAACCCGAAACCTGTATTAGAGAGTCACGACCACAAAATATACTTTGATCGAGCTATATTGACAGATAAAACTATACATAATAATCGACCAGATATAACACTCATAGACAAGAAACACAAAATAGCCTTTATAATTGACATAGCAGTACCAAATACCCATAATTTGCAGAAAACAATAAATGAAAAAATCAACAAATATACTGAATTAAAAGAGGAAATTACCCGGATTTGGAAAATGAATCAAGTTTATATTGTGCCAATGGTGCTCTCTAGTACAGGTGTTATACCTAAAAGTTTATTCAACTCCATTAAAATTTTAAATTTACCCCAAAATATATATATCACAATGCAAAAAGCAGCCATTTTGAATACGTGCCGAATTGTACGAAAATTCCTACAGGACGATCCCACCTTTAACCCAAACAATGATTTTCACTTGGCATAGCCCGTGAATTTCATAAAAACCGAGAACGAAAAAAACTCGAGAGTGTATGTTCAAAACACAAATAAATAATAATAATCATTTTTATTCAGGTAATTTACACCCATTACAATTTCAAGTTTACAAAAATACACAGTTATACACATAAATAAAAAATAAAAAAAAATCAAATTATAAAAAATCATTAAATCTAATAAAATTGCCAAGAATCAAATAAAATAAAATCATAACAAAATTAAATGAATCTAAATAACAGTCTTGCTTAATTCTATGTCAGTTGCACACACAAAATAAAAATGTCAGTCATGTCTAAAGTAATCAATAATAACATACATATAATTTCCGAATGTCAATAATGTCTAGTTGGCACTGGTATAGATAAATGTCTATTTGAAGCGTGTACAATATAAGGGCAGTCCAACCTATTAGCTATCATAGTGAAGACGGCGTTGGAGCTGGCCCGCACTCTGCGCACGAAGGAGGCGGATCGTGTGATCAGCTATCAATCATCCTTCATAGCTTGGTTGGACCGGGACTGTTTTTACCCTTCTATACAGTGTGTCTGGTCACCGGTGTAGGACCCGTTAAGGCGAAGAAATATGATATATTTTATCGACAAAACCACAGTAAAAAGGCATTTTGCCCGTACTGTTTAGAAACGGCGGCTATTTTAATTTTTTCTTTACTGGGTTCGGATGAGTTTATTTGATGATGATGATGAAAATCCAAAAATCTGTCTTGTAAGATTTTTTTTTTTTTTTAGGGATTTTTGTCAACAGTGACATGTCAACCCCATCATTCCTTAACCTTCTTAAATACTAATTATAAACTTTTCTATATAGTTTATACAGCTCTATGGCAGTTGTGGAAGCCGGGAGTTTATTTATTTTGCAATATTTACCGATGTACCTAAAGGTAAACACAAAATTAACAAAATCAAAGTGTATGAAAAGTGATATTATGAATATCAAAGATTATGTTTTCTAATGAATGAATGATTTATTTAAAAGTAACAAAGACTCAATTCGTTAGTATACAAAATGCTTACAGACTATGTTAATAAATATTTGACTAGGTACATATAAATTTTAAAACAAAATAACTTACAGGCTAATTTACAAAAGCTGCACCATTCCCCCCGAAATGGCACAGGAATGCTTTAAATACGTCGAATCTAATCTATTTGTTATAATAATATGTAAGTATTAATATTTGTATTTAATATTAAGTGTTTAAATTTTTTATGAAGTATGATTATCATGATTTTAAATGGTATGAAAAAGATTTTCGGACTTCTGATTAACGGAGTTGAAAAGTTATGTAAAACAATGCGCCCTCGTTAGATACCTACAGATTGTTATTTTTTATGTTACGATTTCCCTTCTGATTCACGCAGCTGATTGATGGAAAATTTTTATTCATAACATCACTAAAAAAAAATTAACTCCTACTATTATTGTTCACAACGCTTCTATCCCATTCTATCCCTTCTACCGGTCCGACGCCGAGCTGTCCGTTGCCGACGCAATAGAATGTTTGAGTGAGTCAATTAGTGCTTTTAGATACTGTCACCATTTATTTATCCTTACCGATTTTAATATCGATTTACTAAATCCCTTAAAGGGTAAGGCGCCTCACCTGCTTACGTTTCTAAATCAACAAGGATTAGAACAACTTGTCAAGGAACCTACTCGTATCACTAAAGATTCCGCGACACTATTGGATTTATTTATAACAGACTCACCACAACTCGTCAATAAAATTCAGGTGCACCATAACCCCCTTTTGAGTGATCATGCTCTAGTCATTGCTGAAGTTAACTTGAATAAACCAAAAATTTGTAAGAAAAATATCACTAGTCGGTCATTGGCCAAAATGGATGAGAATCTTCTTTCTGAGCTAAGTAATCACTCTATTTGGCACGAAATAAATGAGATTGGCGATTTCAAGGACATGGTGTTAGCTTTCAACAGTAATTTAATAGAGTTGTTTGATAATTTTGCCCCAGAGCGTACTTTTAAAGCTAAGCAAAATCCTCAACCGTGGATTACTGATAATATAAGGTTTATGATGTCATTGCGAAATAAAGCGTTACAGAGAGCTATGAAAACAAAGGTAGAGTCACATTATATTTACTATAAATCTTTAAAAAATTATATAATAGGTGCAATAAAACGAGAAAAGAAAGCATATTTTGAATTTTATGTGAATAAAAACAGCTCCCAGCCAATAAAAATGTGGCAACACCTAAAGCGTACTTCTTCTTTTGTAACAAGTGAACCTCAAATCCCTCTTCATCTTAGAGATGCTGACAGTATTAATAATTTCTTTTTAAATGTACCATGCACTAATGTAATGAATCTCGGAACTTATATTTTTTTTAATTATAATACATTTGGGTCAAGTAAATTTGAATTAAGGACCTGTACTGAAGGCGAAATATTAAAAATAATAAATTCGATCCATACAAATGCAACTGGTCATGACAAAATATCAATCAATATGATAAAGCTAACACTTCCTTCGACTTTGCCTGTAATCACTAAATTAATTAACTTATCAATCATTAACAAAGAGTTTCCTGACGAATGGAAACTGGCAAAAGTCATCCCTTTTCCAAAATCCTCGAATATTGATTCATATAGTGATATACGTCCAATCAGCATATTACCTGCTTTGTCTAAAATTATAGAGAGGGCTGTCTGTTTACAACTCACTAGCTTCTTGGAGAGGGAGGGCATTTTGCCGCCTGTTCAGTCTGGGTTTCGGAAGGGCTTCAGTACAGCTACTGCACTTTCCAAAGTTACAGACGATATAATTGACGCAAGCGATAAAGGTAGGGGCAGTATTCTGGTGCTGCTAGATTTTTCTCGCGCTTTCGATTGTTTGAATAGTGCTCTCCTGCTGGCTAAGTTACATTATTACGGAGTGACCGATCTATCTCTGAAGTGGTTTGCATCATTTTTAAACAATCGAAAGCAGTTTGTAAGTCTAAACGGTGAGGATGGAGAGCGGTTGGAGTCTCAAATAAGATGTATACCTAGTGGCACGCCTCAAGGCTCTATAATCAGCCCTATTTTGTTTGCACTCTACACTGCGGATCTCCCGAGCCTATTAAAAACCTGTAATGTTCATTTGTATGCTGATGACACACAGCTCTACTATTCTTTTGACCCGGCTGATACCAAAAAAGCCACTAGGATGATAAATGACGATTTAAAAATAATTAAGGAATGGGCTGATAATAATAATTTAGTTCTAAATCCATCAAAATCAAAATATATAGTAATTGGTACCAAAAATCAAATTAAAATCATTAAAAGTCATAAACCATTAATTCAAATTGATAATACATTAGTTACTTCCACATCTCTTACAAAAAACTTGGGCTTATTGATGGACGAGGAGCTGAGATTTATGGAGCACATCAATCATAAAACTAGAAACTGCTTTTACAGATTAAAATCACTGTACGCGCTTCGTGAACATCTCTCAGAAAAAGTAAGACTTATTTTGGTTGAATCTCTAATACTATCTAACTTTAACTATTGCGATACTGTGTATGGTCCTCGCATCTATGCGAAAACTAAAAAAGTCATCCAAAGGGTGCAAAATGCGTGCATACGCTTTTGTTATAATGTGCCAAAAAGATGCCATATCACACCATACCTGAATAAGTTCAAAATCTTGAATATGGAGACCCGCAGAAACCTTCACCTGGCCACACTAGTTCACAAAACAATATTTAAGAAAAGGCCAAAATATTTATACGCAAGTCTCTCGTGGACTAGCGAATATCATAGAGTTAACACCAGGGCTCAAAGCTCAAAAATGCTACAAATACCTAAGTATCATAGCGAGGGATTTAAAGGTTGCTTTAAATACTCTGCTTCCAAAATATGGAACAACCTCCCACCACCACTGCATCAACCAATGTCTATACATACTTTTAAATTAAAATATAAAACCATTCTCATAGACAGGCAGTTGCGTGAAGAGATAGCTTCCTCTGGTGCTATGCATATGTAATTATGTATTCTGTTAATATGTATCTGTGTAAGTATAAAGATATTGTAAATGTACTGGTATGTGTGTGTATGTATAAATATCCTCATATATATATATATTTTTTACAATGTAATTATTTTATCTATATATGTTTGTATTGTATGTGTGTGCATTAATATGTATTTAAGTAAATATTAAGTAAAGATACATAAACTAAGTATATACATTTAGTAGTTAGTAGTAAACATTTTTAATAAGCTTAGTTATATATAGCTGATAACATTGGTACAACTCTTTCCTTATTTTGTTTGTTTTTGTTTATTATGTATAGATGATGTATAGAGTCAAGTGTATTGCTTTGTGTCTAAACTAAATGGTCATAATATATTGTACTAGCTTTATCCCGCAACTTCGAATGCGCTTAACTACCCTTCTTGTGGAAATTTCAGAAACTATACAACCAGACACCCACTGAAAGAACCTTTATACCAAGTATCACACCCATGCACTCAAGGAATAAGTTTTTTTCATACAAACTAAAAATCATATATTTCCCGTGCCCGTGGGAATTTGGGAATTGTTTTCGTAGCACAACCAGTCACTCTTTGAAGAACCTTTATGCCAAGTATCACATCCGTACAGTCAAGGAATAAGATTTTTCATACAAACTAAAAAGTCCAACCCCTTCCCGTGGGAATTTCGGGAATTCCTTCCATAATACAAACAGACACTTATTGAGGAACCTTTATATCAAGTATCACATCCGTGCACACAAGGGAAGGGATTTTTTCATACAAACTAAAACATCATATATTTCCCGTTCCCGTGGGAATTTCGGGAATTCCTTTCATAACACAACCAGACCCACATTGAAAAACATTTACACCAAGTTTCACATAGGTGCACTCAAGGAATAAGATTTTTCATATAAACTAAAAAGTCCTATATTTCCTGTTCCCGTGGGAATTTCGGGAATTCCTTCCTTAGTGCACCCCTACATCCTCTAAAGAATGTATGTTCCAAATTTCAGCTCTCTACGCCCAGTAGTTACGGCTGTACATTGTCTGTCAGTCACTCAGTCACTCAGTACCTCAGTACCTCAGTCACTCAGTCAGTAACGGAACAGTTTTATATATATTGATGATTGATTGTATATATTGTATGTTGTTTAGGGCAAGACTGAAAATCAGCGCTGTCAAGTGTTTGTTTGCACTTGTCAGCAATATGCTGAGTCTTGACCCATTTCCATGCTAAATGTGTATGTTTATTTTTTTTCTGTTGTAATTTACATGTTTGTGGAAATAAATGGATTTTATTATTTATTATTATTATTATTATTAACCAAGGAACATAATTTAATAAGAAATGATAATAAATTCTGTTTGGAACAAATATTCGGATTGATACGTATCCGGCGCTGCGGGATTTGCAGCCCCTTCGCCCTTGCGTAACTCACCTTCCCAGCTTGGGCTTGCTGCAGCCTCAGCCACTACGGCTCGCATGCTGCCACCGGCGCTACGCTTACGGCGGGCGGGGCTGCACTCCCTCCGCGCCTCCGACTTCTAAAAAACACTCTAGGGCGGGACAAAAAAGTACTGAGTGAAGTCGGAGTTGTGGTTATTGGGGTTGTGAGATTCAATTTTCAATAAAATATATTTTTTATGTTATATGAAAAGAAATTGCCTATATCAAAAGTTGGTAAGTATATCTAACGTATATTTTATCTTTTGAATGGTATTGAAATGAAAATATAATATAATTTTATATGAAATGAGACGCACCCGATGAAAACTTGTACCTTCTTGTAAGATTATCAAAGCTGTAAAAGTTGCGTATTGATTATTATGAATATGAATATATGACTTTGAGTTATAGTGTAAGAAACAGTTATGTTAAGAAAAAATAGGAAAACAAATATAACTCTTTTAATATACATGCTGTCAGATTGTCGAATTCATTACCATTCGAAATACGCGAATCAAAAACTATAATTTCATTTAGAAAAAGAGTAAGAGAACATTACTTTTCTCAAAATGCGTAAAATTGAAGTCAAATTAATCAACGAATATATTTTATTTATATATATGTATGTATGTATATATTTATTTATTAGTATTGTATTTATTATATCTTAGTGTAGGTATTGTATTTTTAAGTATTTTATTATTTGAATATTGTTTTTGTTATGCACGCACTGATTTTGTTTCAATGTATCTCTCCAGTCACGGGTCTGCTGGAAGAAATTTCTCTTAGAAATAAGCTGTACCTTTGTACATACGAGGGTCAAACTGAAAGTTCTTAGAAAATCAAAAACTAAGCATTCTAGCAAGTTATTAGTTTTATTATAACTTTTCAAAATAGCGTCCATTCACATCAATACATCGCTGCATTCGATGGAACCATTGAGAAAAGCACCTTGCCCACTCGGCCTTAGGGGTCTCTTCGACGGCGTTTTGAAACGCAGCCACTGCTTCTTCGGCGTCCATAAAATGTTTTCCTCGAAGTTTTTCTTTTATTTTCGGGAATAAATAAAAATCGCAGGGTGCGAGGTCGGGGCTATACGGCGGGTGACCCAGTAATTCCACGTCTGAGGTCGCCAAATAGTCGATCGTTTGCCTGGCGGTGTGCGACGAGGCATTGTCGTGATGAAGGAGGATCCTGCTGCGAGGTCGTTTCTCTCGAACTTTTTCCAAGACAAGTGGCAAACAGTTGTTAGTGTACCACTCTGCATTAACCGTTTTCTGATCCTCTAAGACAACTGTCGCGTAATGACCTGTCTTTCCGAAGAACGAGGCCACCATCTTTTTTCCAACACTTCGACCTCTCTTCACTTTAGTTGGCAACTCTTCGGAAGGAAACACCCACTGAGCAGACTGTCTTTTGGTTTCCGGATCATAACAGTAAATCCAGCTTTCGTCACCCGTTAGTATGTCGAACACAGCATTTGAGTCACCTCCGTTAAATTTTTGGATCATTTCTCGGCACCAATCAACACGGCGGAGTTTTTGAGCCTCGGTCAAATTATGCGGTATCCAGCGGGCACAAAGCTTCCTGACCGCTAAATGTTCATGGAGGATTTTGTGCACTTGACTCATACCTATGCCTAGACTTGTCCGAATCTGCTGATAGGTCACTCTTTTGTCAGTCTCTATCATACGCCGCACAACACTGATATTATCTTCAGTCGTCGCTGTAGAAGGCCGTCCCTCACGCAAATCATCGGTGAGATTAGTTCGACCACGTTTGAATTCATTAAACCAGTTGTAAACTGTGGCACGAGATGGGGCTTCATCGTGAAAAGCCAATCGAAGTCTATCATAACTTTCTTGTTGACTTATATGACATCGAAAGTCATAAAAAATCATTGCACGAAAATTTTCTCGGCCTAAATTCATTCTGACGTGCACAGACAATTTTCAATTTGCCGCCAAATCGTAAAACAAATGACAAATGAATGAAATGAATACTCAATATTATTGGTAAAGAGTTCTATTTTCAAAATTTAAACTTATTTTTTTAATATAATGCTTTTAAGTTGCCAGTTCTAAAAACTTTCAGTTTGGCCCTCGTATTAATGTCTTTAAGTATCATTGTATATTTTAAACTGTGTGTACATAAATGATTAAATAAATAAATAAGTTTAAAAGATGTTTATTGCTTCCAACATAATGAAATTCAATGATAAGAGAGAAGTTATAAATAGTGATTGTTAGTATAAAAATTACAATTTACAGAGTTACAATTTTCGTAGTTGAGATGTGAACTTTGGCGCACCCTTTATCTCTGTACTTGTTTTTTTCGTAATTTTTCTTTTCGCTTTCTTTTCCTGTTTCTAAATTTTATTCTATGTTTGTTAGGCAAAGTAATTATATATTTAATTGTTTTGCTTGTATGTTCACGTTTATTTTCTGATTTGTTTTTTTTTTAACTTTTCTTATTGTATTTTTTTATCTCTTCTATTTGTTTGTCATCTACTTTGTTGCATTGTGTTGTTGCAGTTTAATAAATTTATATGAGTATTTTTTCATACAAAACAGGCTTTATATAAAATACGCTCGAAAAGCTAATGTGTGAAGGTTATCACTCGAATTAGTCGCATTTTCAACCGACTTCCAAAAAAGGAGCAGGTTCTCAATTCGTCTGTATGATTTTTTTTTTGTTTTTTTTTTTGTGTCTTTTTTACACGATATTACAATAATGAATCGATTTTGAAAAATTCTTATTTCATATGATAGAAGGTACTTCATAGTTGGTCCCATATAAATTTTATCGAAATCGGTTGAGTAGTTCATTGAAAATTTCAAATTTTTGAAGGAATATGTATGATTTTGGAGAATGTTTAGAATGACATTCTAACTTAGCCAAAGTTTTGACGTTAAGTCGGTTTTTTAATGCCCTGCATTCGTTGATTATACTGCATTCTTATCCGGTAACATTAAGGACTAAGGTTATTCTTTGCCAACCCTACACAGGTCTCGGATTATAAGCGGTCCCTTCATTCTGCCTCTATCCTTAGGTCCATTTCTAGTTACTTTGAGAGGTTTTTTTGATTGGTGACTTATATCGCCTTTGACCTCAATATAGCCTTATGGTGAGTGTACAGAGAATTGGCATGTGTCCTTATTTATTTACAGTTCACACGATGGTACCTACAGCAAAAAAAAAGTTTGTTTAGAAATCTTGGCGGTCTGCCCGCTGAAGAGCAATTTCTTCCAGACAACCATATAATACATTATAAAAGATATCCGGAATATGCCACAGAATGCTTCCATGCTGGACTGGGAGCGAAAGAAAAACGTAGAATGTGCCAGCTGCTTCTCTTCCCGGGCATACTGTAAAAGTCAGTTAAGGGACAGAGGTTTTAAAGGCATTTTTGTGGGCGATAGGCTGACCCCCTGTCACTACAATAGTCTCTCTCCATCTTTATAATACCTCCAAATTTGTGAAACGTGACATAAGATAGTCTTGTAACCTTTGCTGTTCTGCCTACCCCATAAGGGATACAGGCGTGAAGTTAAATATATAGGTATATTTAATACCAAAGTTTGCACGTGTGACCTCTATTACGAAGGATTCGTTCTTGACCGCAAAGACTGTTTATGTATCTGTATATACCTACCTAAACTAAAAGAAAATGCACACAGCACAAATGAAAATAAAAAAGCTCTTCAATTAAGAGCCGCTTTATCTCTCGTGTTACTGTAGTGATAAATTTAGAAAAGCCGGCAAGTTCGGCCGGCTATGTCGGCGCGCCATGCGGCCTTCCTTAGTCAACTCTACTCAACTCAGTCGCGAAGAAACGCTTGCGCTGTCAACTGAGCGCGCGCTTTACGCCGCCAAATTCAAATTCTGTTCTTTTTTTCTTTTTAATAACACTGTTACGAAACATTTTTATTTTGTGCCAGTTATTTATCAAAGTTAGTGAAGTGCCATCTATCTTTGTGCTATTTTTAATAGAGGAGGCAAAGGATTACTCTTTTATGCAGTATTTGGGATGTGTGTGCTAGTTTGACGAAGGTAAGTGCGTGCGTTTATGGTGCTACGATTTAAGTCGTTTTGTGCTTTTCGTAAAACTAGTCTGGACAAGATTTGGAATGCAATCTTTTTTTTTTGTATATACTAAAAGATGAAGGTGACTCTATTTTTAAAGCTTTCATATATTCAGCGGATAATAACACCCAGCAAGCTACGTTTGAAAGCGGTTTTGCAACTTGCAACACAAAGATATATTTATTTATTTATTAGTACCTACCTTTTTTAAGACAGACTCTACCTTCACGAGCAATAAATAAAAAAAAATTAAATTACTGATTTATACTTTCGTTATTTATCAATAGTTTTTTAACTGAAACCCTTAGAACTTACCTTTAAAGATTTAGGGCATTAAAAATAGGTAATTATCTATCTGAAACTTTAATAAATACTTATTTAATAATGTTATACACTATAAAATAACAATGACAACTACCTATTATTTCAATATAAAAACTCTTTACCAGTCCAATTAAGTGACTGGTCTTTCATATCTTATCATACAAAGATAATTTGGGTAATTTATTAAGGTAACAAAGAAACCCGTTTCACGCTAATGTCAAAAATAACGTTCACTAATTGCTACCGCGATCAAGGTATTGTACAATCTGCGATGAAAAAAAAAACAAGATAAGAAAAAAGTTTTTACACTTATGAAACTGCTTGGTTAACAGATAGTTTATAATCGAAATTCAAAATTATTTCTTTGAGCGGCAAAAAGATAAGTAAACTTTGTTTTCTTGATGCGTTTCATAATAATTTATAAGTATGCCAACTGTTTCTTAAGTTTATACCTACCTTCACTTTAATAGTAGGTATTGAATTCCGATAGTCGTTTTAGAAAATTCAATTCTTGACGCCTTTTTGTGTAATAAAAAGTTGAATTTAGATCTTTTAAATAAAAATATAATCGTGAATGATTTTTCAACTATTGAAAGGTTAATAAAATAGCCCTTCTCAGGGATTAGGGTCAAAAGTTAATAGGTTTCATCTTAAACTTAATCAAAATTCGACTTCTACAGATTTAAGAAGTTAACACGGTTACAATTAACTAAAGCAAAAATCACTGAATTCGATTTTCAAACCCCCTTAACAATCCTGGCCACCAAACGCTAAAAGTCAGAATTAAAAAAAAAGTCAACACGGTTCGATTTTTAAAAACAATTCTGTTTATCTTAATTGTTCATCTAATGAGGTAAATACATGAATAATGAACTCGTTTGTGGTATAAGTCGTAGCGACTTATTGTAGTATTGAATTTCAAAGAGCAAGGTTCCATTATGCGTTATCAAGGACGCGAGATGTAATGCACAAGAAATGGCTTGAACTAAACGAGCACACAATGGACTATTAATTCTATATAATACAACGTACAAACACATCATCTCAGAGTCTAAATTAATGATATTGCAGCGCCATATAAAAGTTGTAACATAAATGCAGAATTACAGATTAAAAAAGATAACGTTTTAAAAAATATTTTAAATTTACTAAGTTTTGTCAAATGTTTCACATGACGGAAAAGGTGACTAATTTAAATGATTTTCTTTGGAATCAGGATCTATACCGCCTGAATATCAACCTTTTTATAACCTACAGGTAAAAATATCGTTCTAGCGAAGAGATTTTTCGGCAATGCTTTGTGCATTTTTCTTCTTTGGCCCCTCTCTCCTTCACTTACCGTCAGATAATATAGAGTTCAAAGTCTACGTCTATATCTATCTACCTCTATAAAACCCTCATGTAGAGTCTACGTGGTCAGTGACAGAGTCATAGTTGTTGTAGAGCTCAAGAAAGTAGCACTTATGAGATAACACTTATGAGATAACTTAAATATAACTTAAATATGGGGACTGAAAACTGCTCGTGGGGACTGAAAACTGCTCGCGTCCGCAAGGTTTAGCCCTCGATGCCTTGTACGTGGTCCCTGGGTGGCGCTAAACGAGCGGTATTATCTGGTGGTAGGCTTCGGCCGCGGCTTGTCACCACCCACTAAACAAAACCATGCCGCCAAGTGACTTAGTCGCGTTCCGGCATGATGTTTAGTGTAGCCATTTAGGAGGGTAGGTCTGAGTAATCGTGCTGCATTGGAGAACTGTTTTCAACTCGTAGGATAGTGACTCACTGGGTAACTCGTTTTGGAGGGTAGCGGGATCCGAAGCACGGTGCACCGCTGGCCGACCGCAGGTAGTAGGGGGCCCAAGTAGCATGCCAGCCACATGCGAAAGGCTGCCCCGCCACCTCGCGAAAAATCCCGGGAGGCTCCATCGTGCCGGTTGGCGACCGGTTGGAGAGGACCCGATGGCGACCTCGGGGGGGTTCGGGCGTCCCCGCAGTCTCCAGGCGAGTTCCCCAATGGTGCGTTGTTCCCTACGAGTTGCTTGGTTCCATTTGCAGCGCTTCACTCAACTTCTATTCTCCTCCCTATTCACTCCACTACCAATTCACAATGAAAGGTCCTAAAAAGAGTACGGTTCAACAGCGGTTGCACTTCCTCTCCCTCAAAGTGCACTTCTGTAACATCCGAGGAGTGCACTCCAATCTGAATGATGTCCATCACCATCTTGAGACGGAGAGACCACACCTACTCTTTCTAACGGAGACGCAGATCTGCGATCCGTCAGACTCGACATACCTTGGTTACCCAGGCTATATCCTGGAGTCTTTTTTCCGCCCGCACGCCGGGGTGTGCATGTATGCCAGTGACGCGATCTGTTATCAGCGTCTCCGTTACTTGGAAGTGCCGGACCTTTCAGTCATGTGGGTTCACATAGATACTGGCCTAGACCAAGTGGTCTACGCCTGTATCTATCGTTCACATAGCGGAGATCGGGAGACAACAAGGCTTATGGAATACCTTGGCAATACAGCAGATAAGATTCAGCAACGTTTTCCCACGGCGCAGTTGGTGTTTCTGGGGGATTTTAATGCTCACCACGGGCAGTGGTTATACCCGTATCAGGACACTGACCATGCTGGCAGAGAGGCCTTTAAGTTTTCGCTGACTTATGGTCTCTCACAGCTTGTTAACGAACCTACGCGCATCCCCGACGTTGCTGGCCACACTGCGTATTGCTTGGACCTTCTGCTGACAACCGATCCTGACAGATACTCGGTGTCCGTCACTGCACCTTTAGGGACATCCGATCACTGTATGGTGAAATCTGTATCGCTGTACTCGCCACCTGACACCCGCCCAAAAGGCTCCAGGCGAGTATGGCGTTACAAGTCAGCAGATTGGGATGAAATGCGACATTTCTTCGCATCTTATCCATGGCGGCAAACTTGTTTTACATCAACCGATCCATCGTGCTGCGCTGATGCTGTCTCAAGTGTGATAGTTCAAGCAATGGAGTACTACATTCCCCACGCTGACCTATCCCTTGAAACCAAAGCTTGCCCATGGTTTAATAGTGCTTGCCTTGCGGCTGAAAAGCGAAAGCGGGAAGCATACAAAGCCTGGGCAAATGCTCGCAGAAGCAAAGCCCTGGATTCGCATGAACTTAAGAAAAGATACAATGCTGCCGCCAAGTCCTGCAAAAAGGTGATCAAAAGAGCTCGTTTTGCCCACATAGGCCGTATCGGAGACAGAATCGCAGCATACCCTCGGGGAAGTAAAGCTTTCTGGTCCCTTGCCAAGTCGGTCGAAACGAACTTTTGTCGCCCGTCGCTGCCACCACTGGGAAAACCCGATGGTTCTCTGGCCCACACTGCTAAAGAGAAAGCAGATTTATTTGCTAGTATCTTCGCGGAAAATTCTCGTCTAGATTGCCAAGGAAAAATCCCACCTCAATTACCTCAGTTCGGACCCACAATGGGTACTGTTCACATTCGCCAAAAGGAGGTTCTTAAATGCTTGCTGCACCTAGACGAGAACAAAGCTAGTGGACCAGACGGTATTCCTGCAGTGGTCCTAAAACGCTGCGCAGCTGAGTTGTCTCCCGTTTTGACGTGCCTCTATCGACTTTCATTGGAATCGGGTAAGGTCCCCAAGTCCTGGAAGCTTGCTAACGTACAGCCAGTACCGAAGAAGGGAAGCCGTGCCGATCCTGTCAACTATCGACCAATTTCAATCACCTCCATACTTTGCAAAGTCATGGAACGTGTATTGAATAATCGACTCCTGGCATACCTCGAGACCAACGAGCTCCTTAGCGATAGCCAATATGGTTTCCGCAACGGACGCTCGACCGGCGATCTTCTCGTGTATGCCACTCACTTATGGAGTGAGGCCTTGGAGGGTCATGGTGAAGCAATAGCTGTATCCTTAGACATTTCCAAGGCCTTTGACAGGGTCTGGCATGATGGTCTCTTAAGTAAGCTTCCAGCTTATGGCATACCGATTGGGCTCTGCGACTGGATATCTGATTTTCTGAGGGAACGGTCAATTCGAGTAGTCTTAGATGGCTACTCCTCCGACCAAATGGCAATTAATGCCGGGGTACCTCAGGGATCTGTTCTCTCTGCAACATTATTCTTGCTGCACATTAATGACCTTTTAACACCGGGCATTATTGGTTATGCTGATGACAGCACTGTTGTAGAGAGATACGTATCCAATGCGCGAGCGAGCCCCCGTGAAATCCAGAGTTTAAGAAAGTCAATGATTGAGCGCGTTGATTTGACCTTACGGAAAGTATCCGATTGGGGTGAGTCGAATTTGGTCAAATTCAACGCGTCCAAAACTCAGGCGTGTCTATTCTCCGCAAAAAAGAGCACCTTCACATTTTCGCCCACTTTCCAAAATGTATCTGTCCCCATCACTAACCATCTAGGGCTTTTAGGCGTAACTGTAACATCCAGTTTAAACTTCGGTCAACAAATTGTGTCCATGGCTCAAGTAGCTTCGAAAAAGTTGGGAATCATCTCGAAGGTACGGCGGTACTTCGGCCCTGCACAGCTTCTTAACTTATACACAGCTCAAGTGCGATCATGCATGGAGTACTGCAGCCATCTTTGGGATGGTTCTGCCAAATATCAACTAGAAGCGCTGGACTCCGTTGACCGAAGAGCCCGTAAATTAATTAACGACGTCGACCTCACAACCAAAAAACTGCAGACCTTAGAGCATCGTCGTAAGGTTGCGTGTTTAACCGTGTATTACAGGATACATTTTGGTGAGTGCGCCAGTGCTCTGTTTGAACAAATTGAACCCTCACCCTTTTACCATCGGACTACTAGACGCAGACAGAACTTCCATCCGTATGTGGTAGATATTCCGAAAAGTCGAACTAAGCGCTTTGACAGTTCCTTTTTGATACGGGTCGCCAAGGTTTGGAATGAACTGCCTGCGTCTATTTTCCCTGACCAGTATAGTCCTAGTACTTTTAAGCGTCGAGTGAATAGGTTTCTCGTGGATGGACGTGTAACATCTTAGTCTTCATGTTCACTTAACATCAGGCGGCATGGAAGACAAACGTCCCATCCATAATTTATATAAAAAAAAAAAAAAAAAAAAAAAAAAAAAACTGGGTAAATTGTAATTTTTTCTTCCATGCTGGACTGGGAGTGAAAGAAAAACTTAAAATGTGCCAGCTGCTTCTCTTCCCGGGCATGCCGTAAAAGTTAGTTAAGGGACTTAGGTTTTATTGGAGGCTTTTTGTGGGCGATAGGCTGACCCCCTGTCACTGCAATAGTCTCTATCCATCATTATAATACCTCCAAATTTGTCAAACGTGACACCAGATAGTTTTACCTCTGGTTAACCTCTGTTGTTCTGCATACCCCATAAGGGGTACAGGCGTGAAGTTATGTATGTATGTATGTATTGTAATTTTTCTTTTTAAATTTCATAAAATGATTGAAGGGATAGATTTTGTATAGGCATGTAAAACATTAGAATAAATACCTAATGATAATTACTGATGAAGAACATGGTGATCTGTGACACAGGAATTATCCTATCACAGACACCAGCTCCTCACCTCATAAATGTTATGTTAAGTATGTACGTAGTTTTAAGAAAAAATCTGTAAAAAGGAATAAACTTTATATTTGAACTTAAGAAAATCAAACCCAGTTTGTCAAAAGCAAACTTATTCGCAAATAATTAAATCACATCCAAAGTAAATTAAAATAAGTTTGTCATTTGAATACAAGAAAATGGAACTATAGAGAACATTCAACTAACAATAGACTCCGTACTATACGAACATTCGCAAACATGCGAATTGATAAAATTCAGTGATCGCACTGCAGAATAGAATACTCCGTTACCAGGCCCGGTTAAGAATCGAACCTTGGGCCACTAGCGCTCCAGGCGACTACAAATGCCAGTGCACCAATAAGGTCATCTCGCGCCTATGTAGCTTCTTAACCTACACAACAATTTCAATCCTACACAGACATACTTTAAATATACTAGTCGTGTCATCTTAAATTAAAAAGATAATAGATAACTGCATAATTAAATTAGCATTTAAATAATTGACAATAGAAAACTATAAACAAGATATTATCTAATCAGATAGGATTTTATTTACCACACACTTATTTATTTACATTTTTAGTTCGGTGAACATGAGAAAAAGGATCAGTTAAAATTTCTGCAAAAAAACATGTTTTTGCATAAAAAATATGCTATTAAATACGTTCAAATACTTCTTTATTCGGAAATCCAACGGTTAATAACAAAAATGATTAACACAAATAAAAAATAAAACAATTAAAATCTCCCGACAATAACAACAACTACATGGCCTCAAAGTAAGCAAAGCATTTGTTATTAGATACCATGTTTTTAAAAAAAAACCTAGAATATAAAATACATATATGTATAGATAAACGCCCAGACCCAGAAAATTTTTTTTTCTTGTTCCGTGCAGGAATCGAACACGCAGTCACTGGCGTCTGAGGCAGACAGGTTTATCTTATCGCCAAAGTGGTCGTCGTACTAACCTAAATATTCTTTCTAACCTGGATTCGAATCTTGGGCCTCTGGTATGGGATTCTATTATACATACATACATACATAACTTCACGCCTGTATCCCTTATGGGGTAGGCAGAACAACAGAGGTTATAAAAGCATCTGATGTCACGTTTGACAAAATTTGAGGTATTATAATGATGGATAGAGACTATTGCAGTGACAGGGGGTCAGCCTATCGCCCACAAAAAGCTTCCAACAAAACCTCAGTCCCTTAACTGACTTTTACAGTATGCCCGGGAAGAGAAGCAGCTGGCACATTCTAAGCTTTTCTTTCACTCCCAGTCCAGCATGGAAGGTATTTTATTCTATTATAATCCTTCCTAAAAACGTTTTAGAGCTCATTCTCACTTACCATCAGATAAGGGTGAGGTCAAAGAAAGGTTTACTCTCTGATAATAAAAAAAACAGAAAGTAAATGCAGTTGCTTACTTCTACATCATGGATTTTCAAAGCTACATTTAAAAATATGAAAATTTTGATGGCATAATATGCTTTCATCAAAGTTATGTGAAATGTCTGGAATGACGAATCAGATTTTCATTGTTTTTCTTTTCATTGAGAATTTCGACATCACAGTTTTTCAGTTCAACATATCTTATTTAACAACTATCAACAACTAGTTAAAGCCGAAGTATGTGAAGACTGACTTCATCAAGTGTTTTGTGAAATTCCTAAGATGAATAAAACTTTTTGATTTCATTTCACCAACATCATCTTTTGAGAGTGATTTTTCGTTAACGTCATTGTTTGCTTTTAAAAATCTATAAAATTTGCAAAATCCTCATTGTTTTTCTTTTTAATTTTAAATTCAAACTCCTTTGACTTTTTTTTCTTTTTCTATCATCGGATCGCATCAGTCATATTTCAAAACCTCTAAATTTCTTTTTGCATAATTTAATTTACCTACTCCGAAAAGAGAACCACAAACGTAACCAAATTTTCCACTTATCTTTAACATCAAGAAACCTTCTATACTCCACCAAATAAATAAACTTTATAATAATAACATACTCCCTGTCGCCAGTGTCGGAAATATCGTGTCTGTATGTCTGACCTCGCATACCTCCGTGCATACATTTAACGTTAACTCATAAAGATACAAAATTTATTTTGTTTTATTTGAAAATTGGCGTTTTCTTGGCTCGTTCGACTAGGGCCAAGGGTCCTTTAAGTACCTTCATGAACCTTTCACTATTAAACTTGTCGTCTTTTTGGCAAATAATTTAAAGAAATAGGGCAAAAAGCTATTCATTTTTGAACCGCGACTGATACAATGCAATGAATCGCAAAAAAAAACTTGAACAATTTTTTGTTACTTATACGTATAATTTAATTAAATGAGAAATTGAATCCAAAACGGAAATAAAAATTATAATTTTCGTTTCTCTTTTAATATCATTAGGAGCTTCCTGTGGTTTTTCCGGCGGATAAAAAATAAGCCTTTAAAATTAAAAAGTTGCAAAGGTGGTTTGGGAAAGTACAAAAATTTACCGCACATTAAATACACAACAATAAAAATTACTACACATAAATTCAAAAACTTATTTAATTCGTAGTTACGTTCACAAAATATACACTGGAAATAAGTCAAATTATTTACAAATTGGACTGAATCTACCACCACTTCGGAAAGTCGATCTGTTGAGAAGAAGTGGCAAGAAACTCAACAGCAATTATCATACCTTTCTTTTCATGTCTTTTCATGTGGTAATATCCACAAATCATAAAATCCCCGAACAGACACACCAACTACATGGCCCCAAACTAAGCAAAGCTTGTGATGTGGGATACCATGTAGCGAACTAGGGGCGAACATAGAGTATAAATACATATGTAGATAAACACCCAGACCCGGTTTTTTTTTTCTTGTTCCGTGCGGGAATCGAAAGCGCAACCACTGGCGTTTACGGCAGATTACCCCATCGCCAAAACGCCAAAACGCCAAAAAAACCCCAGGGGATGGGCAGTCCCATCCAGGTTATTTTCTATCGGTGACAAAATACATCTTTGACGTCATATTTACTAGAAGATGGCTAATGAAGTACCTAGGTCTGTCGAGGAAGCTTTTCATACAGCATTGCCGAAACGCATCATTACCCAAGTGACGATATTTGGCAGTGGTATTGTTGCACGTTGTCGTATTCATTCAAAGTACGAGCAGTAGACATTGTACTCAATTATCGACTGATTTAAACTATATGTATTAAAGATTGATGTTTTGTATGTTTTGTCATGAAAACAATTAATTAAATGACAACAAGGCTTTTCTTTTCGTAGCAATAATGTCAATATTATTTTGGCCAAATAGTTTCTATCTATCTAATTTTTCAAACCTTATCTATCGTCTGTCAGTGAACTCAGATCAAAAGTAATTTCCCGCCTACCCTCGCATTCTCGAACATAAAAAAGCTGCAAAGTTGCCAGTACACAAAATGCTTTTGTTTTATGTTACTGGCATAATTGTTTTGTTTTTTTTTTTTGGGACGTCATTGCTTAGTATTTTATATAGTTTGATAAAGCAGGTAAGTAAAGCCTTCTTAGATGGTGGCCTATTTTAATAGGTAAGACGAAAACATCAATAACTTAAAGTTTAATGGGCAATATGGCGACATAGCTTTGGTATGCGACTGTGGCGGTCCCGGTCGTTCTATTTCTGACTGGATCGATTTGGGAAACAAACACTTCTATACTGAGTGGTGGTTTACCCTTTTTTATGGTACACAAAATCATATACTTAACAATCATAGACTTGATAACTCTTCTGATAAATTCTCGAATTTCGGTTTCTTTGCATTAGTATATCAACAAATAATTGAATAATATCTTTATTTGCATATTACAAATAACTCATCAAAAATTAATACTTTCTAAGCACATTTTTTAGATATTTAACTCGAAGTTTCGATATCTTTACTGATCGCGGTAAGAATGTCTTTTCTAAAATTGCGTATTTTTCAAAAAGTACTTTATCGATTTTGTTTAAATTTATTTAGATGGACCATCTCTGAAGAAACTAATGAATCGGAATAAACTATCGATCCATAACTGACCAAATAAAAAAAACATACATTTCGAATAGCTAACCTCCGTTTGCAAGTTGGTTGAAAATACTTTAATCAATTTATCGTCGGATAAAAGTTATCTGTCGAATAAAGAGTAACTCGGCGGAATAACGTTGTTTTACGTATTTTTATAATTGTATGACAATGATGCTGTCGAGTAATACTTTATTCCTTAGTTAACTTTTACCTGACCATTGGAAAATCGGGCCTTAAAAACGCTTCATGCTTAAGAAAGCGTTATTATCCTTTTTTTTTTGACTGGAGGAAAACGTGCTATCACGTCCCCGACCGCCCAAGGGGGAGCGGCGGGGTATGTGGGGATGATCCGGCAGAAGGCCGGACCCACCCACTAAAAACCTCCAGGTGTACCTCATCCGCCATAAGTGGAGCTCACGGTACCGCCATTGGCATTACCCTAAAATTATCCTAAAGTCACACAAGTCCATATAATATCAAGAAATTCCCAAATCAGGAGCTTCGCGGGCATAACCTAGTGTTACTGGTAAAAAATAATTCACATCTCCTTTTAAATATAGATCTTTCAAACATTTCTATTTAGACTATTATTAAACGGCCTTAAAGCGCTTTGAGCGATGAACCAATATACAAATGTTTGTAAAGCTTCTCTGATATTTGTCATTTGTCAGCTTTTCTATGTATTGAACGATATATGTATTGTTGTCGATAGGAAAGGTTCAACCCGTTAGTTCTGAACGTAACATAATTTATCGATTCTAACATTCGTGCGGTGACTCACAAAAACTTATGGATGTAAACATTCTTTAAGTTGAGAAGGTTTCATTGTACCACTTTACCATAGCATTTTTTTACTAGATAGATAACTCGTTTAGTTAGGTATTACATGCACATGCTTACAAAATAACACAACAAACTGAACAAAAGTAAATAAAATATAATTTACAGTCTGGGCAAATGTGGATGCTGCGCTATCGTTATTTGCAAAACAATTAACGATAGCTCAGCATCCACATTTGCCCAGTGTAAATCGCTGGCTACTTGCGAAGATTTGACAACTAACTTATAAAAATATCTTTATTAAGTACATTTACATTCATTTTCTTATATCAACCCATAGATTTCTGTGTATTCTTACTAAAATAATCTTTGCTCGGCATAGTCTTTGCATCAGTTTACTAGGAAACCTTTCTTTTTTTTCAAATTCGAAATTTAAACTGTCACTTTGGATAATTATTTAAATGCATTTCTTTTTTCTTGGATAAATTCAAAGTTTAAATTAAGAATAACATTTTTTGATTGATTTGATTAATTGAAGTTGATGTTCCGTAGTCAACTATAAGATTATTAAGTATAGATTCTAGGTTAATTCTTTCAGTAGGTACACTTCTGAATCTAACGATACAACTTTTGCAAGAAAAATGTGGCATTACCTATAACATTATCCGAACTGTCACTTCACGACATGTACCTACATAAACGGAGTAGGTAAATGTTTTATATCACAAA
Source organism: Stenoptilia bipunctidactyla (assembly GCA_944452665.1). NCBI lineage: Eukaryota > Metazoa > Arthropoda > Insecta > Lepidoptera > Pterophoridae > Stenoptilia > Stenoptilia bipunctidactyla. The sequence goes on from OX101739.1 coordinate 1,934,003, forward strand.
CTGGTTTGGAAAGCGAGAGCCGTTGAACCTTAGCTGCGCAGGCGCACACTTCGGTTCGTAGTCGGACATTTTGTTATTGAGTTTTAAGGTCCTTCGTTCATGTTTACTGGTTTGTAATTATAATCAATGTATACTAGTTATTTATTATTTTTATAGTAAAACAAGTCTCTAGGGCTTTTTGTATTTCTGAACGAGATAAATTCAAAATTGGAATGTCAAAATACTCAACCCGTAGATTGTTATTACTTATTACATTATGCAGCTTTTACTCATACGTAGTTCGAGGTATTAGAGTTGTTTTTTGCACATATTTTTTATTTTTATTTATTTCTTTGAACGATGTTTTTTTATTTTTAAAAGTTGATTATGCTGTTGTTCTTCTTACCTACGACTTTGTACATTCTCACAATGGTGGCGGTGTTACAATAAGCACAAATAACTTTTGTTATTTAGTTCCTGGACAACAGTGCTATACACAAGTTTACTTTATTTAAAAAAATCCATGGGCCTAACAACATTCATTACACTTAGACCCAAATTAACGTTTACAAATAGGTAAGTACGTTCATTCACACTAACAATGACATTGTAACACGATGAGCGTCATTCAACTAATATCACGTGACATTTGTTAACTAATAAAAAAATATCAATTCTTTTTGGCCACATGTCGTTGTGGATTTGGTGTACCTACATACCGCTGCAGAACTACCAGTTTTAAGTTTGATTCTAAAATTCTTACACTTTTTTAAACAGGACCTAGACCCTGGACTTGGTTATCACTATTTACCCAAAATTTTTATTTGCCAAACCACCGCAACAGCAAGTCTCGCACTGTTAGCGACTATTTAAAGTTTTCTCGAATCTTCGTAATTCCTATTCAAAAATTTGAGTCTTATAAAAAGATAAGTAAGTATAAAAAAAATTAAAAATCAGCAAGCATTTTCCTTTTTCGTCAAAAAGCCCGGCTATTACAATTGTTCTGACTTGCGCTTTAATGTACTACGTTGTTCTGCTCTTCTTCTTTTGACAAAATTCTTATGACATTAACAAATGAAGACTTATACCCAAAATCCAGCAAATCAGTATAGGATTAAGGATAATCGTGAATTTCCGCCGAGGAACTAAACAAACAGACATTATGTATACAACCCATGTGTGTGCGCACTATTTATGTCTCCCATGACGCGCAGATGTGTACTGGCTGAATATATTACATTGCATTCCTTATACGATGCCAATTCGATTAATCGATTTATCGCCTCATCTCGATTTAGTATGTATCCACACTTCCGTAATGAGTGCCTGTGGAAAGGTTGACGGACCTTTTTAAATTTTCGTTCTTTAAAAAAAAGTTCTAGCGTAAATTTTATTCATGCGTTCCTTTTTCAAAACTCGAAAACTGAAAAGCTTGCATTTAAATACATAAGGATTCCTTTTTTAAAGTGTAATGATGTGAAAAAAAAACTTTTTGATGTTGGTTTGTTGTGCTGTTTTTTGTGTTCTGGCAAGACATATGTGCAACAGTGAAATAAAAAAGCTGTCGGTAAAATGAGCCCACTGCCGGTCCTCAAGAAATTTAAAAAACAAGTGTAAGTCCTCGGGTGTTGATGAACTTTTATTAGGTCATCTTTTGAAACGCTACTGCGAATCAAAAATGTGGTTTTGGCAGAAATGATAACTTTTGTGGCGTCTGCAAAAAAGTAGGCTCGGTATTAAAATTTTACAATTGAATTGTGCAATATCTGAATATTACGACATTAATGTAAATCTACCTACTTACATTCTTCAGTACAGAAGTGTTTCTTTAGTCATTTTTCTATTTAATCCGTAATTTTAAAAAGCACTTGAAAATCCTTTGTTGGTGAATGTCAGGAACTTCAGGAAAAAGAAATGGCTTCTAACAAGCGACTTGCATCTTGCTAGTAATAAAAAAAGAAATAGTTTTTTTTTGCAAACTCTTTATGTTGTTTAATATTAAAATTAATCGTGATTCAAGAATAAAATATGTTGTAATTATGATTAAGTTGGTATTAGCTTGCATTCACTCCTTTTTCAATTTCTCCAATAAAACTTTACCAATCATGCATGTATATTCGAAATACAAATACAATATTGTCAAGTGTATATTTAGTTCTCCTCCAAAAACATAATAATACTCTTGTAAATCTGCCACGCAGTGTAACCCTCACCCAATTGTGAAAGGTCTCTGGACGGCAGACAGTGGTGAACAGCTGTTGTGATGGTACATTATTACCGCTTAACTCGACATAGAGCGACTATTTGATTCAACATGACCTATTTAGACTAGACGCTAGATGCTAGACGAACGAAGCTGTGAAAACTATGAAAATGTAGAGTCCTATTTTTTTTAACTGGCGCACTAAGGCTGTTTTCACACAGTTTAAATTTAATTTTTTTTTTTCATAGTAAAAATTATCGATCGACATAGACTGTTCCATTCGTCCATTGATCGACGGTCGATCGATTGGTGTGGTAACTAAGGCCCTAACTTTCTGACCTTAAAGTAAGTTTTTATAAGCTTGTGTTATAGAGAACACACAGTGGGACTAGGGGGTATCCTATAAATAAATAAATAATCATTTAATTATCAATCAATAGTCAATCATTTATCTCTAACCTAAAAACTTATGTTACTCTTAGCATTACGGAGCTTTCTAATGTAGAGGCATTTCCTTATATCATTGTTGTCATTTGTGAATTTATTCTGTACACATGAACATGTAAAATAGCAATTGTTTACCTACTCATTTTTATATTACTCAATATTTAATAAAACAACGTCTTCCCGTGCCGTCCGACATACGTCTGTCTGCGTGGCTGGCTAGCATGCAACCGTCGACAACGATAAATCGGGCCTTTTATCGATATTTTCTTAGAATATGGTGTATGTAATTTATTAAGAATGTGACATCTTTGGTTCTGTGGTCTTAATCATGGTATCAAATCGAGTAATTCTATCTATTATGGTGCGCATATTAGCTTACATAATAGGATAAAATAATAAAATAATATTTAACTTGTCGATTCGAATATTTATCGATGGTTGCATGCTAGCCCTGCTGAACGCAATATATTCAATAACTCAAAAACTACTGAACCAATTAATGCGACGAGATTTTTGAATATGGATAACTCTTCTACCCGTGTGAAACTTGTGTATTTCGCTACTTAATAATATTTTTTTGATTGAATAATTATCTATTGTTTTACAAATACCAGCACAGAATTCAGTTTGGTACAGAAATAAAAACACAATAAGGCAAAAACTACGACTTCTGAAATGTGATTCGAATCGTCATGATAAGATAACAGCTAAATTGCATTACCTTGCAGAAATGGCGATAAAAAAGTAATCTTTCAGTACGTGATACAGTTATATTTTGTTAACATCCTGAACCATGGCGAATAAACATACATACATTCATAACGTCACGCCTATATCCCTTATGGGGTAGAACACCAGAGGTTACAAGACCATCTGATGTCACGTTTGACAAATTTGGAGGTATTATATAGATGGAGAGAGACTATTGTAGTGACAGGGGGTCAGCCTATCGCCCACAAAAACGCCTTTAAAACCTCTGTCCCTTAACTGAGTTTTACAGTATGCCCGGGAAGAGAAGCAGCTGGCACATTCTATGTTTTTCTTTCGCTCCCAGTCCAGCATGGAAGCAATTGTTAATAAAGTATTATAATAAAAACTTGTAAACAAACCTATAACGACATTAGTGAACCAAAAACAAAAACTTGGAAACTGAAGCTGAACATTTACTTCTAAACCTTTATACATTTTTGCTTGCTAACAGAAAACTACATACCTTAACTAAATTAACTCTTAGGAAACTATTAAATTCAATTCTTGACAATTTGGCAACCAGCCGTCGATCTTAGGGTATAATACTGGCAAATAATTCAATGTAGTAAAATGACAGTTCCAGTGTGCCCACTTGAGCGAAGAAAAAAACAGTTATGCGGTTTAAGTGAATGAACGCAATTGTTTTAATAATAATATCGTAGTGTATGAAAAAAAAATATTTTGGCTCTCAAAATGTTTATTTTTTTATGATTCTGTTAGCAAAGGGCAACTCTTCTTGAAATTTCATTTTTAACGACTAAATGAGTTTAAAAATAAAAAAGTTTTACTTCTACTGTAATCGTTTTAAAGCACTAGGTATGTTTGGTAAATAATAATTTCCTTTAAAGTTACGTTGAAGATAAAGTACACGCCTCAAATTAAATTAATTATAATTGTTTTAAAATTTTACGAAAAACAAATGACAAAGACTCATTCATTTTTAATCATTCTTATTCAGTACCTAATACACTACTAAGGCTGCAAACTGGACGGCAGCGACAGCGACAGCGAAAACGACAGCGGCGCGGGCAGCGATTTCCGCGACACGATGGAAAGTATTGAGTTTGTATGAAACCGCGACAAATCGCTCGAGCGCCCGCTGGCATCGAGAACGGCCCGTCACTGCCCGCGCCGCGGTCGCTGCCTTCCAGTTTGCTGCCTAAGGTTCAAACTGGTTATCATTACCTATATCATTATTTTTCTATTTGACATTTCAAACTGTCAGTTCTCTGCATTGTATTATTTGCCAGGATATAGAAAGTTGGATCACTCACTCATAAGCTTCGTTTATGATGCCCTTGACGTCGGATCACTTATATCAGGAAGAATCACAAATCTTAACTAAATGTTATAAAAGTATAGATTAGGTACCGAAAATATACAAAAACCGCTATTCCTTTTTTGGTTTATAACTGAACAAAAAGTGGTTTAATTTCTGCCAACCGATCTTACATTACATTACATTTACATTTACTTACATTTTATTTAATTAAAATCAAGTTGTAATGTACAGAAGGCAACACATCAACCGTTACAAATCTAACAAAAAAATTTACTTGAATCTGAACTCTATGCCCTCGACATTAAGTTAAAATTGGTTGGGAAAATTTGACAGGTAATGTAACGCTTGATGAGCTGGCTTCTGGACATACTTAATTCTATGCTGCATGTTTTTTCTTTATCTGTCCCTAACAGATACATTAAAAAAAAAACAAAGCTATCAAAACTTTTTCATCGTCAGTCATGATCATCACTCGTTAAAAGTACGGATTATGTTGGTAAGACGAATTTTAAAATATCCAGATTCCTGATACGTAACCTCGCTCTCATTTCCGCATGCTTTTGAACTTCGAATGTGATCGTTTTGTTTCGTGAACTCGATGATTCATTTCTCGATGAATTTTCGTAACCGATTATTGGGTTGTTTGCATACAATATCGTGTAATGAAAAGTTCTACCTTTTTCAGACGTAAATCTAGTTTTTCTAATATATTCAAATAGCGCTTTAAGCTGTTAAGTAGGTAGGCACACGGGTTACTTGACAATGATTAAACACATCCTATACTTTATTTGCAATGCAATATAACCATGAACCTATAACTAACGTGTCCATCAATAAATCCCGCTTTCAGATAGTCTGTCCCGGTAACCCCAGTACGAACGACATAGTCCCGTTTTTGCAAACAGACCAATAAAAAAATTAAAATGTTCAGCACGGTTCGGCAGATTCCTAGCAAGACCCAATATTTTGAAACAAATTTGTTCTGGTGAAAAATATCTATTTAAAAATATAAATAATAAAACAAGCCAGTAACTTCGCCTAGTAACTCGGGGCTTAGTAACTCGAGCCTACATAACTATGAGTCTACATAAAATAAATATGCTAAAGTTATGTATACTACTACGTAAGTCGTAACTCAGTAACATTTAATACATACATACATACATAACGTCACGCCTGTATCCTTTATGGGGTAGGCAGAACACCAGAGGTTGTAAGACCATCTGATGTCACGTTTGACAAATTTGGAGATATTATGAAGATGGAGAGAGGCTATTGTAGTGACAGGGGGTCAGCCTATCGCCCACAAAAACGCCTTTGAAACCACTGTCCCGTAACTGACTTTTACAGTATGCCCGGGAAAAGAAGAGAATGATTTTCTTTCGCTCCCAGTTCAACATTTAAATATTGTTAAAACTCATGCAGATGAGTGGGGCATAAACCCTTTCGTCACCAAGCTGTTTAAAGATTCGCCACACTCACTACACAATGCGCCGATAACTTATAAATTTATATATATAAGTTATATATAAATTTATTTATTTATATATTTTTATACACACGTCTACATAAAACAAATTTTAATTTTTTTGTACAAACTGCCTCTTGAATCTAAATAATAATCAACGAATGCAGATAATAAAACAAACGACTTCATGTTAAAACTTTGGCTGAATTATAATGTCGTCAAGGTAAACATTCTCCGAATTCATGATATTTTTTTCAAAAAAATGAAATTTTTTACGATGTACCTACTCAATCGGTTTCGATGAAATTTATATGGGACCAACTATGAAATATCTGCTGTCATATTAAACAATAATTTTCAAAATCGATTCATAATAGTCCGAAATATCGTTTTAAAAAGACACACAAAAAACATATACCTAAACGAATTGAGAACGTCCTCCTTTTTGAAAAGCTCAAACTATTCACTAATTCAAAAATCTGGTCAAATCACACTTCCTTGCAAAATTCTCAAAAATCGTATGATATCCGATATGATATCCGATAATGCACCGTGCGATATGTTTTTATTTAGCATTTTATACTTTATGTATATGCTTACATGGTATATGTTTTTAGAAAGCTCATGTATTTATACAGTCGTATAGTTTTGGCTTAGGGTTAGGGATGCCAGCTTTTTTTCTAAAAATAAAGTATTATGGGACCAACTTAAAAGAATACAGTATTTTGGAAAAATGAAAAATAAACAGTAGGTATTCAATTTATTTAATGTTTTAAACACATATTTTTAGTGCTTCTTGCACAAATTATCAATTAAAATCTATCATATATAAAGTGTTTAGCTTTTTATGCTGAAAACAGTATTTGGTATACTTTATTTTTGTTCAACAGTAAACAGTATAATGTTGTGAAAAACAGTATGGTTGGCAGCCCTACTTAGGATATCCCCATTATCCCTGAATAAGCGTGTCGTAAAAGGCGACTAATCCGAGTGACCCCCGCTTTACGGTAGGACGCCATCTTGGTTTGCGTGACCTTTCATACAAAATCTGTCGCCCAATAACACCACTCCGATGACGACGATGTGTCCCTACAATGTTTATGAAAAGCCAATTTAATAAGTACAAGTTTATACAGTAAATAACTAGTAGGTATGTAGTTACCTGGAAGAGACCATCTTTTTTCATTTGTGCTCTGTAACCTGTATCCTATTGTATCCTACCTATATCTTAATGAATGAAGTGTACAATAATTAAAGCTGTACAAACATGAAAAATAGCGCAAAAAGTCATTGCCTAGCCACCGTAAATACTACTCATATCAAAACGGTGATTTAAATTAGAGATGAAACGGATATCCGGCAACTATCCGGTATCCGGCCTATCCGGCGGCTTTAACACTATCCGGCAAGATACCGGATAGCTGCTTTTACGCCGGATAGTATCCGGCGTAGTTCTTTAAGTATTTATTATCTTTATTTAGTTAGTCTTAGTATCACTTAACAAATAAAATAAGTGTATATTTTTTTAAATTAAATCAACACAATCGTGCCCCTCGGTGGGGACGTATATGGGCTGATAAAGAAGAATCAACACAATACGACAATGAATGAATGAAACAATTAGGTACTTACTTACTTTCGTTCATCAACGAAAAGATCCGAATCGAACCGAGTTCACCCGATCGTTTGCGCGCTCTAACGCAGGTGTGTGTGTGCGCGATGCGCCAAACGGCTAAGTCCCGCCGGATATCCGGCTATCCGGCCACATGAATGGCCGGATATCCCGTATCCGGTATCCGGCCAAACTACTATCCGTTTCATCTCTAATTTAAATTTAACGGTGTCCTACCATCAAACTTATAAGTCGCTATTCTAAATCGACTCTGATTGGCTGTTTTAATCTTAAAATGTATTTATTTTGATTTATATTTTGTAAATGTACGAATACATTTTTATTATATCTACATAATTGGCCCTATTGTAAAAGTTGACGCCTATTCACGCCAAAAATCTGGATCAAAGTATCCAAGATAAGTACGTAAAGGTATTTCATTAAAATGCAATATTTTTGGAAATGAAAATTAATAAAATCGTTTTAATATTATCTAACCTACATTCTCGCGATTGGCGAAGAGGTAAACCTATCTGCCTCAGACGCCAGTGGTTGCGGGTTCGATTCCCGCACGGAACTAAAAAAAAAAAAAATTCCGTGTCTGGGTGTTTATCTATTTATGTATTTATATTCTAGGTTCCCCCCTAGTTCGCTACATGGTATCCCATAACACAAGCTATGCTTACTTTGGGGCCATGTAGTTGGTGTAATTGTCTGGGGATTTTATTTATTTTATTTATTATAATCTAAAATAAAACCCGTGGTCTGCAAAGACACTGAAACGTCGAGTTAAAATATAAAATATTTATAAGCGATAAAGCCGGTTTTATTTTAAAATTTGTTTTAATTTCAGATCTGCAGAAATGATCCACGTTGACGAAACGGATCCTGTTGGTGGTGAGTACTTTATTTTACTAAACCAGCCTTCAACCTCAACCTCAAATAGTAAGCACCTACCTAGGTATCTAAATCCAAAACTTAGGTGATCTAGCTTGTTAAAAGAACGCCCAAGTTAGTGGTGTTTACTCGTCATGAAAACAAGAAAATGGCACTCCTACTCACTGTGCAGTTTTTCTTGTTGAATCCTTTATTAGGTTAGATATAAGGTCTAAGCCATTCAGCCTATCTTCAAATTCAAATTCAAACATTTATTCAACATACAAACAAAACAAGACAACAATAACACATAAAATCAACACAATTAACTACAAAAATGGAACTTAAAAACAAAAAGGTTATAAAATTAAGTTAAAAAATAAAGAAAACAACAACACATTAATAATTACAAAATACTTAATAATAAATCAGTCACAAAAATCAGCACACAAAAAAAAGCATCTTATTTTAATTACTAGATATGTACAGTTCGGGGCAAATACTTCTCATCTTATAAAGTTATATTGTGAACTAGAACGGACCATATCATACATGCGCACTACACAATTTTGTATGTAAAACCGCTATTGCGCAAGCCATGTATCGTGTACGAAAATCGTGCTCAATAGGTCACTTAGAATTGTCCATCGATTTTTTGGGAAACGATACATTTTTAAAACAGCTGTAACGTGACATAATTGAAGAAAAGTTTATTTATAATGTTGTTAAGTTTTTGCATTTAAAATGCTCAATTATTCTTAAATAAATGAAAAAAATGTGATAAATAAAAATCTCCCGACCAGGACTCGAACCTGGGACCTCTCGTTTGCCGGACGAGTGCTCTTCCACTGAGCTACCGGGGCCTGGCGGAACGCCTCGCAATTACTTACCACATTTTTGTTTTTACCACATCCTTCAAAGATGTTCGCGTTTTTTTTTTATCACATTTTTTCATTTACTAAAGTTTATTTATTTTTATATGATTACTAGCTGACCGGCAAACGTTGTTTTGCCATATAAATAATTTAAAAAAAAATTGATGTTGGCCGATTCTCGTAGATACTGCATAAGCACAAAAAATTTCATCAAAATCGGTCAAGTATGGCAACGAAAACTGTGACACGAGAATTTTATATATTAGATTATTATTCTATGGCTAATGTTATCTTCGATCTAAGGTATCTTTGTGTATTATTGTGTTAATTTATAACTAGATTAATAAGTCTTAGTATGGTATGGAAAAGACTTTATTTCTACATTTTGAACTCGACGTTTCGGTGCCTGAACAGACTTGGCGGTGTGTTTATAAAAAGTGTGTTTATAGTCATACTAATTCATACAAAATATCAATCTAAATTACGACTCGTGTTATTTTTAAAATTACTTTCAATTTAATTTTATTTGTAAACCACAGCTTCACGCGATGCATATGCACAATAAGTAAGTACCAGCGTTACTTGTCATCCCTGATAATTTCTTGAGAACCATCCTTCAAAGATGTTCGCGTTCAAATGGGAAAACTCTTTACTATAAATTACGACTGTTGCAACTAGCAACACTAAATGTGTATTATTTTATATCTTTTATCAACGCCAGATATGGCAATTACATGTCAACATACCTACCTATGTCCATTCTCTCTCTGTCCGGCAAAACGAAGAAATACACGCCTGTGAATCGTCCTGTAAATACTGAAAATGTAAAATGACCTTTAGGATAAGGGAGTTCAGGCCATTCACGCCACAATAAACCCGCATGAATTATCGTCAAATAAAACAAACAAAACTCGAGATTTTGGCACGTGCTTAGGAATTCGTCTTTATTTTCGATCGCAAACCGGACTATCTGCTGAGCTCAGTAGACTCATTTTGACGGGTCGCAACGATGTTTACTATAGTCTGTTAATTATAGGTACGACAGCTGTCAAAGTGACATTTCATTCCTATTCGAATAGAGCATGACATTTCATTTTTTTGTGAAATCCAGCAAACAAATATTTCAGTGGAATGGGAGCCAATCCCCGTTTACTAAAAGACTGGACCTCGCTGACATGTATAATCTATGTATCGCTGAGTCCGGTCTTATTTTTTAAGCTATTGCATAGCTTCTATCGCGGGCCTTGAGCGTGGGGACCGAATCCAGAAATTCCGTAACGAAAAAAACCTAACACCCCCCACTTCAACCGGCACAGCGGTGATACTTTGATTTCGTAACTTTACATGCGGGCTTTAATAAACAATCAGCGCCATCTACTAGGAACTTGTGGAACTTCATATTAGATCAAACATTACTGCTTTAATAAAATAAATAAATAATTATAATTGCATAAGTTGATAAAAAATGCTATCTTTACCGCTTTACCGCGGCAGTCTCCGAGTGCCACACGTCTTTTTTTTTATTATTCCAATTATCAAAACTAACACAGCATACCTAGAGTAGATATTTCATAAACATTAAGTTTCGTAAATAGTCCTAATAATGTATTTTTTTTGCACAACGTACTCATGGACGCCAGGTACAAACTTAAAGAAAACATTATATAGATTAGATACACCATCAACCAATCTGTGTGTCACACATAGTTGTGATGTTTAAATAGGGAAAACGGTAGTAGCGAACCTGTCGCCGGATCCCCAAATAAATAATAATAATAATAAAATAAAATCCCCAGACAATCACACCAACTACATGGCCCCAAAGTAAGCATAGCTTGTGTTATGGGATACCATGTAGCCAACTAGGGGGGAACCTAGAATATAAATACATGAATAGATAAATACCCAGATATGGAATTTTTTTTTCTTGTTCCGTGCGGGAATTGAACCCGCAACCACTGGCGTCTGAAGTAGGTCAGCGGTCACCTATTCTAGTACCCTAAGTTAATTAACATGTAATATCGATTGATAGACAAGAGCCATTACATGCACGGCGCTCACAGGAACACGGAAACATACAGAAAATAAATTCAGAGGTTCACAACATGTCTCGACTGAGACTCAAATCCAGATCAATTTGTACATAACACTAAATTAGCTTCCATGCTGGACTGGGAGCGAAAGAAAAATATAGAATGTGCCTGCTGCTTTTTTTCCGGGCATACTGTAAAAGTCAGTTAAGGGACAGAGGTTTTAAAGGCGTTTTTGTGGGCGATAGGCTGACCCCCTGTCACTACAATAGTCTCGCTCCATCTTTATCATACCTCCAAATTTGTCAAACGTGACATCAGATGGTCTTGTAACCTCTGGTGTTCTGTCTACCCCATAAAGGATACAGGCGTGACGTTATGTATGTATGTACTAAATTAATTGAAGCCATAATGGTTGATGTTTCATACAGAATAATACTAAAAACACTAAAATTCAAACTTCTTTTTAATTTATTTTTTATCGTATCTTCGCGAACTGACATTGTCCGAAGTGACTTTTAAATAAATTATCTCATAACGATAATTAGTAGATATGAGGTGATTAACCTAGATCCCCATGCAAATTTTACGCTGGTTTTTATTGTTGCACACAGACTTGACAACTGTTTTCTGGGCGGTTCGAGATTAGTCTACTTTCATCGTACTGACTGCGACGATGTCATTGAAATATTTGTGGTGAAAGTTATCAACGGGAATTTTATTAACCGATATTAAATTATTCGAAGGAAGGAAATAATGTCTTGTGAGTTATATTAACTGTGGATTTCTATATTCAAACTTTCAATTGAAGATTTATTCATAGAAAATAGATATGTCAAGATCCATATATTACAGTAATGGCATCACCCAATCACTGTTGTGTTTTTAATACTATATATACTAATACAAATAATATAATGAGAATACTACCACTATGAATCTAGCAAATATTTATAAATAAACTGGATCTTTTTCTACACAATAAATTGTGGTGCGTTCAAATAAGTTAAAAAGCTACCGCACAATCGAATACAATCACCATCATTTTCAATCAGATTTGTTTGAAGACAAATGAAATCAATTATTTGAAAACAAAATCGAAGTTATATAACAGAATATTGAATGTCTATCAATAAAAAACTAAAACCAGATCGAGCGCTGATCTCTACCGTCAACACGCGTTAGTTCTCGCCAAAGATTGCAGATCAATCGAAATATCTACTACTAATATTTAAACCTTGTATAAACACTTTACGGAAGCCAGCACCTCTTCCCTCCCACGACGGGATCAAGATGATCCTAGGCAAAGATAACCGCATGACTGTACGAGATAATTCCGTACAACATTACGCATTCTCAATGCAATTGAATTTAGAATTAGAATATTCACACCAATGTCACACCCACTCGCAGATTTCGAACATCTCTCCAACTCAAAGCCCGCTTTCACCCACTAAAGTTGACGTTCTGACTAATGACTGGAAATGTGTACGGACTGCAACATGCCGTTTTGTATGAAAATCAGTACGGGTGTTTGTTATTCTCGGGCTGCAGCGAGTATAAGTGCAAATTGGTTGTTTACTCTGAACGGTCTGGTATACATTCTTGGGTCACAGTCGATATATTTTATCGCGTCATTCCTTAAGCTTGGAAATTTTAAGAATTTTTAAACATGTCTTCAATTAGTAAGTACTTCCCTTTTTTATATTTGAATAAACAAGATTTAGGCGGGCATTTTACAAATTATTTTAAGTGACAATGAGGATTTTTCTTCAGACACATGACTTTCAAAGTAATTAATGATTATGCCTGTGAAGATGGACAAACTGACGCTTGTCATGGTTCCTCATAATATCATACAGAAGTAGGCACATACACCAGAACAAAAGAACGTAGCTAATATACAAGCATAATAATAATTGCATATAAAACATAATAAAAATTGCATAATTCAAAGATAATATAATACCTACAATCAAAACCTACATAACGTCAGCTAAATCTACTTTTCTATATTCAAATAAGAGTCTTCACATATTCATATAACAAAATCCTATTTTTAATTTTAATAACAGACTGCACCGGAAGATTCGTCTCAAGTCGACTCCGCGTATCGTTTTAACGTACTAAAATAAATTTCGCTTCAATTATTATCATTTATGACATACACGTGTTATGTTTCATAGGAAGACATTCCAAGTAGCGACGACGGGAAGGTCGTCTGATTATTTCGTTACAAGCGTGTTAATGGGACTCGACGTTATTGGAAATGAGTAATTTCACAAAGTGACTGCAACGTCTGGTATTACACGTTATGTGTATTAATTTGTGCGATTCGTGAAGCTAATCGTAATTAAATCTTAATTAGTTAAGGGGTGTACATCTAATTGACTTTACAGCTGCACGCCTTAATGTGCTTCATAAAGATTGGCTCGTACGTTTCGACTAATAAAAAACCTCTGAAGCAACATCTTTTATTTTACATAATAAGGTTGCCTGTTGCCACTAAAATTGCGCTAGCACAATCTCTCTTACTTCCTATTCTCGACTATGCTGATGCCAGCTATCTTGACTTAACTGAAGAACTCCTTAATAAACTTAAGCGGCTCCAGAATCTCTGTATAAGGTTCGTATTTGGATTACGCAAATTCTGAATTCCGAAATAACCTCAAGTGGTATTGTCTTAAGTTTTCGCGATTCATACTATTAAATAAAATACTTTTTAACCGGATTTATCGCGTACATTGACATTTTAAATTTGAACTCGACGTTTCGGTGTCTTTGCAGACCCCGTGGTCACGAGCGACTAAGGTGTCAAGCGTCGGATTGATAGATTGAAGAAGTATCATCATCTCCATCTGTTTCGCAGTCTCCGAGCGTAGCGTTCTGGATTTTGTGTCAATCTATAATCTCATAGATTCAATGTCATGCCAGTACTCTCAGAATGCACAATCCAAAAGTTTACCATTATGGCCTTTCAGTAAACTATCTAAGAAGATTTCTATGCACAAGTCATCTTTATTCTAAATTTAAATAGCCTCGCGCGAGCGTTTTAACAAATAACAATTTTAAAAAGTTGTCGCTACTGAAACGCCGACCTTTATTCACGTGATATTAATAACAACCGTCTAGTTTACTCCTTATTTATCCCCTGTCAAGAATGTGACCTTATTAAAACATAAACATAAGAAAATGTATAAATAATGTATGTTAACATCGTTTATTAATGTAAAAATGTGAGTTCGTGTCGACATAACATTGTCGTCGCCTGCGCAGGGCATAGTTGGCGGCCGGCGCGCCATCGCTTCATCATTATTACCGCGATGTTGACATAGTAAGCGACAAGTGATCCGGGATTCCTCTAAAATTAAAATTAAATCATATGATCAGATCATTAGTTGCCCGTTTGAGGCAGCATCGCTCGCCAAGATAAATTAAAGCCAAATCACCGGACATAAAGTCTGTAATCGTATACGGAATTAAGTTTGGCTGTTTTGCTGCTAACATATTGTAGAGATTTAAAGAGATTTTAATTACTACTGGAGTTTAATAACTTCCTTGATAAATAGGTCTAAACTCTCATTATTAAAATCGTATTTTTATTGGAAGTGTATGCTTTGCTGACTGCACTATAGCTCTATGCTGAGAGGGATACCTTTTTTTTGCAACTCGTGCGAGACCCTTAATTAAGTATTGTATGTAAGGCTATGTGTGCTGAAAATTAAGGTTTTGTCTTTGAATTTAGAAAATGCTTATAGTTCGTAAATTGAGAACGTGGGCCAAATCGATTTAATACATTAAAATACTTTCCACTTAAACGAAGATGCTTTTCGAAAATCTTTTAAGTTTCAGTTAATGTAACTTAAGCACGGTTTTTTCCCGGCTTTTCCCACTTTCCACATAAAAAACTATAGTAACGGATATGTGGCAGCTATTTTTTGAATATAAATAAAACTCATTTATAATCTTTGAACCTACACACATAACCTAAAATCAATGGCTAGTTAGATAAACACGGTAGTTTACACCACTCAAAGGAAACACTGAAAAATGAGTTCTATGTTACATAGATATATAGTTTATTATCAAAACCTGCGCACACGCAGTCTGTCACGAGAAGGTCGGCTATGTCATACAATGCGTTACTCCCGTTTCCACACGCCTCTTGAACCGATGCCAATCATTATTCCGACTTAATATTGTAGTAATATGAAGATTTGAACTGTCATTGTTGCAAAAACTCGAAGCGCCGTGGCATCGTTTTGAAAACTGGAAATCGGAAGACTGTTGAAAATCTTTGGTCAATAAATCTGTCAAAAAAACCGGCCAAATAAAGAATTCCGTACGTTATCTATAAAAACGGCAAAAAAAATGCTTTATGTCGGGGGGTTCTTTTTCTAAATTCTAGACTAAGCCAGGGTTTGACCTCAATCTCACCTGATGGTAAGTGAAGATGAGGTCGAAGATGAAAGCCAGCACGGTGTTTGAAAAGAACTGGCTCTTCACTGGCTCTCTTCAATTTTTATTTTATGTACTTTTATAGGGACAAAATAAATACATCATCTGTTTTTTCAACTGTTTATTATGGTTCATGAGAAACCTACAGACTGGTGTCAGACGGACACTGGAGTCTTAGTAATATACAACGTGTAACATAATGAAGAGATAATACTTAAGGGAATTGTATGTTTGGTGATGTAGTTTTTTTTTAATAAATATGGATGGGACGTTTGTCTTCCATGACACCTGATGTTAAGTGAACATGAAGACTAAGGTTTTACATTCCATCAATTTTATAAGTAACAGTAACATAAATTTGTTATCCTTACGGTTCAGCCAAAAAACAAGATCAAAGTTTAGATCAATATATCTAAGTGTCAACCATAAAAACAGCTGTTAGCTTTTGATGAAATCTATTCGATAACAGATGGCGTAAAAATAAAGTGATGGGTAACTAAGACAGATACCTACTACCAAGTTCAGCCGGTGCGGGAAAGGTCATAAACTCACTGACTGCAGCACAAGTCTTGTTTTAGCTTATTAGATTGACTAGGGTTGTCAAAATATGTAGTTGTAAAATAATTAAATTAATTTGTATGAAACTGATCATGCTAAATATTTTACTGTATATTCTACGTATGGTATAGAAGCTAACCCTTAAGTTTTATCTCTCCATTTTGTTACACGTGGTATACATACATACATAACTTCACGCCTGTACCCCTTATTGGGTAGGCAGAATACCAGAAGCTATAAAACCATCAGATGTCACATTTGACGCATTTGGAGGCATTATTATACATCTATTATTACATATAATAAAATGGTAGGAAAGTCAAAACTGTACATTGAATATTTTTTTAAAAGAATACTTGGTGTATGATCTACAATCGAAACAGAAACAAAAAATATAGTTTTTAGAATTTTTGTCTGTTTGTCTTTCCGGGATAAACTCAAAAAGTACTGCATGGATTTACTTCAAATTTGGCATGAAGATAGTTAAGAAGTCGGGTCAACATATAGGCTACATATTATCACGCTAGCAGTGTTATAATCGTAGGTGCGTTTGGTGCTGCATAGCGTTCACGCAGACGACGTCGCAGGCAGCAGCTAGTACATACATAAAATTACGTCTGTCTCCATTTGGGGCAGGCAGAGACGAAGGAAAGCCAACTGCTACGATCCAGACATACCTTTTTCGCTTCATCCACGTGCATAAATGAAGGAGAGAGATTAATGCAGTGCCAGGGGGTCAGCCTATCGCCCACAAAAAACCTCCGATAAAACCTCTGTCCCTTAACTGACTTTTAAAGTATGCCCGGGAAGAGAAGCAGCTGGCACATTCTAAGTTTTTCCTTTGCTCTTAGTCCAGCATGTCTTAGTAATATTGGCCGATTTTACCCTTTGTGCATGACACCCTAAAGACTATCTCTTTCTTTCCTTCTATCCCGAATTCCTGGGAAAATCAGATTAAAAGGATATTTTTCTGATATTCAAGGCGTACCTGTTGGCAAAATTCCACGCATTCCTGCAAAGCCGATTCAGCGTGAAAATTATACAAACATCAATTTATGTTCAAACCCGTTGTCAAAAATTTACGTACCTATTTAAGTATTTTAAGAGATCAGACTTTTTCTATGAATGTTTACGCATAGGTACATATTACTGTATTGTTTTATAATTTTATATTTGCTTAAACTATTTATAAATAAAAACATTATGAAGACATCACGCGTAATTGAATAAAACAAAAAATCCTGCCTCAGTTTTTATTCAATATTTTATTATTACTCTGTTAAATACCGCTGCGGAATGGTAGCAATGATTTATTTATTTTATTTTATTTTATTTATTGTTAGTTATACGGACAGTGCCCAGTTACATAACAAACACAGTTAGTTTTACACAACAGAAAAAAAAAAAGAAAACAAGAATAAAGAAAAATTAGTACAAAGGTGTCACACGTAAAACATTTAAAGCGGGCACCCGCTTTCACAAAAATACAGACATTTAGACTGAATAGTCCCCAAATTATCTGTGAATACGTCGCAGTCAGGCTGTTGACACAAGAATGCATTGAGACCTGCGTGCATCTGACAGATAGGCGAGTGATCATACGCGATAGTTTGACCAGTGGGGGATGCGAATAGGCGGCGCGGACGACAGGCACGGCGACGAACATAGTGGTCCGGCACGTGCAGTCGTAGTAATTGCTCCTGCAGCTCTTGGCATTGAATGGTGCCACGTATGACTTTCACCGCTGTTAAAATTAAGTCCTTGTGACGCCTCACCTCCAACGAACACATACCGAGCATACCTAATAGAAATTTTGTTGGATATAGGAATGGGTAATATCCATACTTTCTTTTATAAAGATATCTTAAAAATGCTTTTTGTACTTTCTCCACCATTAACTTATATTTAGCTTCGTGTGGATTCCATACACATGAACTTGTCTCATGATGGGTCATGTCGTATGAATTGGTGAAAAAACTAAAACAACATCACCGTATTACAATTATTTTGGAATATGTGTAACTTCGCTCAATTTGAAAGCCAGTCTTTACTTATGTAAGGGACTTTAAAATTAACTTTGATGTTCAATGATTTCATGTCAAACAAGACATGTGTAGAGTAGGTTGTTGCGGTTAACCACCAGGCCTTCATGAACTTTTCTTATCATCTTATTATTGCTGCATTAGCCCGCGTTTTATCTTAATCCTAACTGATGGTGTCAGGTCGAAGATGAAAATACAAGGGTGTAGGATAGAACTGGCTCTTCATGAAAAATTGCAAAATACACATCATCAATATTTGGCCGCAGACTTTACATGCAGGGTCGCTATCCTACCTCCAGTTGGAGTCTGCATAGATACGACCGTAGGTGTTGATTTATAAGGCACCAAAACTAATTCCAACGACGGTATACAAGTATATAGCATCCAGAACACGGAAGTTGTCTCGAACAATTAATGTTCGGCAGTCAAACGTTCTTGTACAGACCGTGCCAAAGTTATGCCACCCGATATATCGAACGATACGGACAGTAGGCGCAACGACGATTTCTCCTATTACAGTACGAAACAAAAGCGGGTATGTATAGCACACACCATCTGCCCGCATATTATCAAATGCAATTCTGGCAAAAACAATTCAGAGTTATACGGGGTGACTGGTGACAAATTTTAGATACTGAAGGAGAGCACTCAGTAAGTACTCGATTCTGGTCATAATTATGTAATAAATTAGTAGGTACTTAATTTTTCACCAAAATTGCCTAGAAATAAATACAGTATTGTTACTATGTACTTTTCTTACGCCTGATTCAATCGCGACACGTGACCTGTCTAGTCTAATCATGCGCTGCGTAATAAATTCTTTAACTTTCGGTTAAGTTTACTCAGTAAATAATTAATGTTTATCTCTACTCTTCATGTATGATCTCAAACTATCACGTCTTTTAATTTCAAAAGTGACCCATCAGTCACCCTGTATGTGAAAAATTGTTTTTAATACAGTTGCTCAAAAAGTGGCGTATTGCAGGGACGTTTAGCGTTCGGGATGTGGGCTATTACACACTTGAGCTTTTTCTTTACCTTTTCCGCACTCGTGCGTTCTCTTTCCCAAATGTCAAAATAATGTCTATTAAAAAGAAAAAATCAACCACCAAAATCTGAAAAGAAGCTACTAATTTGTTTCAATATCAGATATAATGATTTGATGCAATGAGTTAGGTTAGGTTTCATTTCATTTCATCTCATTAAATTCATTTTCATTTCATGTCAATACAAAAAATCTACTAAAGACTTGGCTGTATGAGCATAGTTCCCTTTGCCTACCCAGAATGGGTAAACAAAACAAAAAAAAACTCTGTTTATAATCTTTCACGGCTGGCGCCATTTTGTATATTTTATAAAACTGCTTAATTTTTTCGCAACTGTATTAAAAATAGTTGTTCAGTACACGTGCGGAACCGTCATTGCAACTTGTTCCGACTGTCAACCCTCGCCTTCGGCTGCGCCTCGGCTCGGGTAGACATTTGTCGGAACTCTTTGCAATGACAGGCTTTCCGCACTCATAATGAAATATACTATTGTAGCTCGAAGCTATATGTCCAATGAATGTCCAATAATACCAATGACCAATGATCGTTGAAGTCTGCATAGATACGAAGCGGCCAGCTTGGTTGTTTTACGGCCTAACCCTCCTCGTCACCCAGAGGAGAGACTTACAGCCCTGGAATGGGCTCATTACAAAGTGTTGTGATAATGGTGCTGATAAACACCTTAACAAATTAAGTTTCCACAGATCGTTGTTGTTAAACCAGTTACACTCCTAAAACTCTTTTCTCTTGTTTCAGAGATCGAGCCACCGTTCCCAAAACGCGATGTCACCATCAAACGGAACACCGACGTCAATGACCACTATGAGATGCTGTCGGAGATCGGCCGGTGAGTCATGGCAGGTCAAAGTTAAAGTCAAAAAGTTTTTTATTTTGTAGGTTATTTTGCATACACTTGAAATACGTTAAATTACTCACAAATGGAACTGAATCTACCACCACTTCGGAAAGTCGATCTGTTGAGAAGAATTGGAAAGAAACTCAACAGCAATCATCTTTTAAAAGGAATTGGTCACCGCTGGTCATCATCGCTCCATGCAGAATCTATGGGGACGTTTGACATTTTATTTATAAGAGTGGTTATGGTCTATATCCGAATCTTATCCAAACAGAACCGATTTCGAGAAATTAAGAATCTCGAAATCTTGTATGAAATGACGGAAGCTACCATAGAAATAAATAGCTCTACGGCTGCGCCGCCGCACCGCACCGTCATTTCCGAATGAACTGCGTAACCGCTCTAACGGTGTGTTTTAATGTCTCCAATTTTAAACTCTATGCGAATTTTGGCTAGGTAAAATGTCTTTTATAACAGGACAAGGTATTTCTTTCAATGTCGTTCAAGTGTTATGTGAATACAATTTTTGTATAGGACTTTTGACTTTGACTTTTGACCTCATCGTCACTTACCATCAGGTGAGATTGAGGTCAAACACGGGTTTAGTCACTTATAAAAAAAAAAACTTTCATCGACACATAAAATCCGTTCCCATGGTAACTTAAGCTTCGATTGGCTTCTAAAGAATTGGGTACAAAAACTGTTGGCTGTTAGACTTTATAGGATCGATGGAACCTAACAGTTAATCAAAACCAACTTTACAAAAAAGGATAAATATTTCAAAGATTCATACCAAATTGTTATTCAACAAAATTAAGTTTATTTCTGAATTTGTGTTATAAATACTGGATAACACAATAAATAACGTTGAGAAGTATGTAAAGCTTTAGCAAAGCAAAAGCTTAGGTGATTTATTTATTGATTTACACCAAAACTCTATCCTCAGCGGCAAATTCGGCACAGTCTACCTCTGCCGGGAGAAGAGCACGGGTCTGGAGCTGGCAGCCAAGCTGGTCTCCGTGAATAGAAGAGATGAAAGGAGAAATGTGGAAAGAGAGGTGGACGTGATGCGGCGACTGCGGCACCCGAGACTGATCCAACTTTATGATGCCTACGAGTGGGGGAAGTGCATGTGCGTCGTTTTGGAGCTGTGAGTATTTTGTTCTGTTTAAATATGATTATTAAGAAAAATCTTCGACTTAGTAGTGTAGAAAATAATAGAGCATTTTACAGATGAAAGGTAAGTCGAAAGGTTAACGATATGTCAATGAAGGGAAATAAAATATTAAAAGTTAAAGTAACTGTTAAGACATAGTGTGGCTATCCTTCTAATTTGTGGTTAAGACACTTGACGGAACAAATTGCACTTCTTCCTCAATAATCGACAATTATGAGAAGTAAAGAGTACGAAAGTTATGCTGGAGGGTCGCTCATTTTACAGCCAATTTACTTACCTACTCAAATCGGTACAAAAATTCGTTCAATAATTTTTAAGCAATTTTTTAAATACAATTTTAATTTGTGAAAACCGAATGAAAATGTCCTTAACGTTAAAAAAATATGTATAACACAACATGAGTCGTATAAAAAAAAACATTTGATTTGATAAAATTAAAAAAAAAAAAATTACATTTTTTTTAAATATCTGTTCATATAAAAATACCTATTTCGCATAAATAATTCCCATTATACATGATTTTGAGCGTCTATAGATACTCATAGAAATCAATTGTTTACTAACCGATACCTTAGAGATAATCTTCCAAACACACGCCTATATCTGTCAGCACTATCAACAAAGTCGTGTAAACACCAGTGTTGCTGAGTCAGAATACCTTGCCGCTGTCTACACAACGGAAAATCAGGGTTGCCAGAAATAAATATACAGCAAAACTTTGTGGAAATCTTTTGCAGAACAGCTGTGGTTATTTAGGCGAAGAGAAGCCACAGTGGCATTGTATCGCACTGTCATAACGTCTTATCATTGATCTTAAACTATAATTTTGTACACGTATGTGTGAATCATTCGTATAACAAACAAAACGTGTTATTTTATTAAAAAATATTGAAGATTTCCATACATTTTCGGTAGGTACCATTTTCGAAGGGATCCTGCGCGTTTTAAGACATTTATTTGTGGGTCTTTTGCTTAGATCAAAGATAATCATAATCTAATCATATCAATTGATTCCTATGAATATAATAACATCAAATCAGATGATTAATTGTTGTTGCATTATTATAAAAAAGCGTTTTTATCTTTTATCACATTTTTAAATAATTACTGGAAAAAGATATTTATAACCGCTCATCTGAATCTTAAAGTATTGTATTGTACTTCAATACAGTTCAACGGATTACTTCAAAGTCACAAGATTTTTGACTGCCCAGCCTTAAAACGTTGCGCGGGCGCCTTTTCTTTCAAAGTAGTAACCAGTGATTATATGTAGCTCAATGTCTCGATACGTTCCTATGACGCCCGAGGAATTTGCGTGAGAACCTATTCTGATTCACTTCACTTGTAAGTGATTGAGGTTCTGGCGTGGGCGACTTGCACTCTTGAATAAGTCATGTTTAGACGAATGTACCATTTGTAGAGTCACTGTCTCTTAAGTGACGTTTTACTTTCAGCGTACCCATGACAGCGCAGAAAATGAATAGGAACGCGTTTTAAAATTTATAATATGCAATAAACAATGAAATTCTGAAACATTTTAATAAAACCTCTTTAAATAAGTTTAGAATAAAACTCTTACTTTAAATTGTTTTTTTTTTAAATTAGAAGACTTTGTGAGTGTCAATGATATAACGATAAAATGGAAGATCTTTAAACTCTACCGTGCTTAACTTTTTTATTACTTCAAAAAGTATGTTTACAACAAAACTGGCCACACAACATGAGTCATATGAAAAAAAAACATTTTATTGCATTTTTCTAAAACCGGGCCTTTGCGAAAGGTTTGATTCACGCGACCTGCACCGTTCGCAATTTGAATTTAAACGAACGCATTCCAAATTGAAACCATCTCGCGCGCTTTGTGAATGAGTCATCCTGGGAACTGGGAACTACTTCGTTCGCAGCTTAAAACTATAACCGATCTAGGTTAAGGACATAGGAATTTGAATTTCTTGAAATTAAAATTATTTTGTGATTTAGTCATCACAAATCAGAAAACTAAAACCTTTTATGAAGCATATATTACGTACCTACCTAATGCTTCTTACATCAATAAACAATAAGTACAGGGAATACATTTGTTAAAAAGAGTAGGTGCTTGAAAAAATATCCAACCGAAATCTTATTCATTTCCTGATCATGTTTTTAAAGTTATCTTGTACAAGCTATTTATTAAAATCACGACGTTAATTTTTATTTATCTGCGGCAAAACAAGTAGAATTCAAATAAACCCATTTTGAATATAATCGTATCTTAATCAGTAATATTCACATTAACACAACTGTTTATTAGTCTCAAGTAATAAATTTTAAATAATAATCACATTTATAGTTTAATGTAAGATAATAGTATTGCTATGGAAGTGCTTTAATAGTTTTAATTTAATCAAAGCTCCATGAGGCCAAGGTATGTTGCTGTGCGGTGTATAAAGAAAATTCCTATCTTATGAATGTAAAGATATACTTACAAGGATATTTTACTGTCGAGCATTTTTATAGTTACACCTTAAGTGTAAGTTCATAGTCTTTTAATGTGCCTACGTCGGTAACACTGGCCATATAATAAACATTGCCATTGTTCTTGCTAAAAAAGGATGAGTTATAATAGCTAGATTTACATTGTTAGCTTTGTACTCAGTGTCTATATTGTACATCGTTTGTTTATTATATTTTATACAATATTCTGGGTTGGCTTAAAGTTTTTGCAAATCTTCTCCGGAAAGACTCATCATCACGACCTTTAAAAAAGCCCTTAAAGAGCTTATTGTAGGGCCACAGGTCTATTCTTTGCGTGACGATGTGGTTAGGGGCATAAACCACTAAGTTGGCTCAGTGCTGGTTGCGAAAGGCAAAAATTTAATTTAATAAAAGCACGATAAATAATGCCTGGTAAAATTCAGTCCTTAGTTTTTCCATTATCACGAAAACAACAAACATCCGGCCCGAAGGACCAAAGTTTTGGCTCGAAAAATATATCACAATAAAACGTTATCTGTATTTAAAAATATAAGCAAGAGATACCGTAGCGATAATCATGTAAATATACGTCACTTGAAAATGTCATTAACATAGGAAATACTGATATAATTTTCGCGGGAAATTTGCAAATAGGGCAGCCATTTTGTTTTACGTTATCTTTTTTTTAAATCTATTCAGATATTTATGGGAAAAGCTTAAATGTCATTATTGCACTCGCTCGACAATGTAAAACAACGCACAAATGTAAATATACGACCCTTGACAACGTCATTAACAAAATATTGAAATATTGATTTAATTTTCGCAGGAAAAATTAAAATAGAGCAGCCATTTTGTTTTACCTTATCTTTTCTCTTTAAATCTATTCGCATATTTATGGGCAAAGCTTAAATGTCATTATTGCACTCGTTCGACAATGTAAAACAACGAACAAATGTAAACATACGTCACTTGACAACGTCATTAACAAAATAATTAAATATTGATTTTAAAAATTAAAAAAAAATTAAAAAAAAACAGCATTTTTGTTTTATGATATCTTTATTACTTTTAATCTATTTATTTAAGGACAGTGCTTAAATGTCATTATTGCACCCGCTCTACAATTATAACGCACAATGCCACTTCGCTCACAATCGAATTCCGAATGTCTGCCGAAAATAAGCGGATGAGTAATCCAGGTGCGAGGTCGATGACTGACGTGCCGACGCCGGTTCGAACACACCTTGATTTATTGTACACAAATGTTTGTAAGATGTATGTTTTCGTTAGACGTAAGTGTATGTTATAATCGGGGGCAAACGATGCTGAAAATTTACCACCGAAATTACCATACGCCTGCAAATTGAGAGGAATCCCAAATTATTAGATATATTTCATTAGGGACTTTAACCCGCGTTGGACCTCAATCTTATCTGATACTAAGTGAAGGTAAGGTTGACTGTAAACGACACGTTAAATATTATGTTATTTTATTTTAAATTATCATTCCACAAGCAAATGTAACTAGGGTAAATTGTAAAGCAGCGAGCGCTATACGTCATCGACCCGCTCCCGCGGTCTCTTAAATTTAACAGGTTAACCTAGCTGTCAAAAACGCAGGCTACGAGCCACTCTAACGTAAAGCGCCCTTATATTGTTAAAAATAAAACTCTGTGTTTTTACGTGAAATAAATAGTGCATATTCAACGTTAATCACCGTATAATAAATAAATATGTAAAAAGTCCCTTTGTCTTTAGCGATAACATATGTTTACGTATGTTCGCATAGTATGGAGTCCTTGCACTTGGTACCATTGCCTTTTTAAAGTTACCTAGGTAATAGTAATAAAACAAGATCTTGCTTAGATTATTGTCTTTCTTTAGATGTTGAGATTTCATGTTCTTTCATCAAAGTCACTGCTGGTCTCAAAACATAATTCTGATAGAGCATTGGAACTTTAAAAAAAGTAGAGTTTCAATAAATTGTTGATGAAAATGTTTGAGAAGCTGGTAAATACGAATTGAGCTGCAATTTCGTGTTTCCTTAATAAAACTTTGCATAGCGATCGAAATTCTATCTCATAAAATTTATTTGGGAAAAATCTTCAATGCACATATTGCTACAAACCGTTAATTTGTCAAATTTGCATTTCTACACAAAAATAACGATATATGTGTCATCCCGATACCAGAAAGGATACTATAATAAACGTACGTCACAGTGTAACATATATAGAATTGTTGAAATATAGTAAAACGTCCTTTAAATTGAATACAATAAACAAGACATCAGAACCTTGGAACACTCATTGTGCTAAAACAGCAAGGATCTCAACATCTACACTACTCACGCAAATTCTATAAAGGCCTCCTTATACTTAACCACAACAGTTAAAACTACACGTTAAACTTTACAGAACGAGTGAAAGGCGACAGAGTTAGGAATACGGTTAAATGACGTCTGCGCATGCGCTTGGAAAGCCACCATTTACAGTTAGCCAAACATATGTGTTGTACCACTTACTGCGACAGAGCTTTAAAAGTTCCGAGAGTTGTAGAAATGTGTTTATAAAAGTTGTTTAAAGAGATAAACAGGCTAATACGTCAACTGCAGTGGGCATTTGTCATTGTAACTGTCCGGTTAAAAGTTAGTTCTGATCTAGGCCACGTCTAACATACTGAGCCAATTTGAGACTTCAAATTTAGTTGGAAAACATTTGGTTTGAACTCTTCTGATATAATTGAACCTCATTTCTTTTTAATACTTACCGATGCAATGATGAGACGACAGAGAATATGTAGGTAAATAAGACAAAATATCAGAGCATAGAGAGAAAGATCTTTTATAAAAGACAACGACATTCAAAAGGTCAATTTAGATTTTCATATTAAGCTTTATAAAAGTAAAGAATTGGAGTACCCTAGACAAAAAATCCCGGTCAAGTGAGAGGGACTCGCGTACTGAAGATTTTCCTTTATTAGTTTCTCGCTTTTTGCCAAATTTCATGATTCTAGGTCAAACAAAAGTCTCCGATAGTTTTTTATTACCTTGTTTACGTCAATATGTCTAAATGTAATGTTTTGATTTCACTGACTTACATGTTTGGTTTTATTCTATGTATGTATTTATATTCTAGGTCCCCCTAGTTCGCTACATGGTATCTTATAACACAAGCCTAGCTTACTTTGAGGCCATGTAGTTGGTGTGCTTGTCTGTGGATTTATTTATTCACTTTATTATTATTCTGTGCTTCAAAGGGATTGCAGAATTAAACATTTGACATTAGTTTTAACTTGATGCCTCCGTGCGTTCTTTAGAAAAAGAGTATTTACAGACGGAAAGGTTTAGTTAGATAGTTTTGACAGAATGTGATTTTTAAATCATGAAGTACGTAATAATCTAGACTTTTACCAATTATTATAAGTTTTTAAAAGTTTCGAAAATCTACCTATTAGATACGTTGGTGTTATAAATTCCTATACGACATCACAGATCTATGGGATTTTAAAGTAGAAAAACAATGTTGTACCTTATCGACAAATTCGTTTCTACGCCGCAATTTTTTTCATATAAACTTTTCGTGCCATGATCCCAAGATTGCAAGTCACCGAGCTATATCATACTCAACTAGTTATCTACATTACATACGTTATTAATTTTATTTCGAGGTGTATTTATAAAATAATCCAAGTCGCGGCGTCAGCGGCGCGGCGCGACGCGTCAGATTATAGCGCGCATTTTTGGCGGCAAGCCATAACTACTCGGCGCCATATTTGTTGAGTTATTAAAAACGCATATGTTTAAAAAAGCTTTAATGATCAATGCCTCTTTATTTTAGTTTTGCTTTTTAGTTTTAACTAGAATGTTACATCATGAAAGCAATGTTGTAGAATTATTAAAAATAATGAGGTAGTCTTTATCGTGGCGTCACGCTTGTGATAGAGTTCCTTTACGGCATTTTTTTTCCAACACCATGGACATAATATGAATTAGAAGTCTTGACTTATATTAGCAATTAGCTGCTTTCGGTTTTTCAAATGTTTTTCAAATCCGACTTTTATGCCCGTCTGCACGAAATTTCGTCCTAATCCCGATCCTAAGTCGATGCTTAAGTCTGTACAGTCCGTTCGCAGTTGGTTTACCTCTGACGTATGTTTGCACTATATTGGCCCTATCGTCCAGCTTCCCTGAAAGTTTGCATAAAAATTTTAAATAGCCTTCTTTATTCTATTACAACAAGGTAAACTATAGTCGGCGCGGCGAACCTTGATCCCTATGACACTATATATTCCAATAAAATGATATTCCGTTGGAATTATAACAATTTATAACATTTGCAAGAAATTATCTCAATCTCAACCACACTTTACGTTTACGTTGTGCAAAAGTTACTTCGTAAGGTATGATTCAATAAATACCCTTGGAATTATAACAATTTATAACATTTGCAAGAAATTATCTCAATCTCAACCACACTTTACGTTTACGTTGTGCAAAAGTTACTTCGTAAGGTATGATTCAATAAATACCCTACGAAGTAACTTTTGCACAACGTAAACGTAAAGTGTGGTTGAGATTGAGATAATTTCTTGCAAATGTTATAAATTGTTATAATTCCAAGGGAATATCATTTTATTGGAATATAGCTACGTAAAATAAATAAATGCCATTTTTAGAAGCCTCCAATACGATTCTAATGTAACGGTGACGGCACTACAAGGTTATGTTGTGAAAATTACTGTCAGTGTCATAGGGATCAAGGTTCGCCGCGCCGGGTATAAATGGCTGTAAATTTTCCAAATATTGTAAAAAAGAACGAAATATTACGCTCAAAAATGAAATAATTATAGTAGACTAGACGTTCAAAAATATAGGTGTTTTCATTATTAGTAATACAAACGGTATTTTTTAATCTAAATTTAATACAGCAACCCAAGATTCATGGCAGCCAATCAAACAGCTGGAGTTAAACCAACTGTGAACGCACTGTACTCTGATTTTTATTGTTATTTGTCCTGTCTGACGGTTGATTTGACATGATACGCTTAAGTTTTTGCTTAAAGTTATGACATGGGAAATCGGGGTCATAACTTAAGGCAAGATACTTACGACGGCGAGCGAAAAGTTACGCCAGTACGCTTGTTTAAAAAAATGATGTTTATTTTATTAATATTTTACCAATTCTATTTAAAAAAAATAAAACATAAAACATCGTCTCAAAAACGAAAATTCTTTTCCCCTTCACTAGTTGGTATATTGACGAAACCTGAGCTACACAAGTTCCCACAATACATTATTTATAGTGTTCTCATTACTTTTCGATCATGTGAAATTAAACGTCAGACAGCCCAAATGACAATAAAAGTCAATCATTTCTCGTTGCACGTCATAATACGTATCAACTTACTATCAAAAAGTTTAGGCATGTCATAACTAAGCCTATGCTTAGTAGAGTTTAGTGCAGACGGGCATTAGATTCATAGATCAGTTAGCTCATCCAAACAACTTATTTAACTATTTTATTAACGGCTTTTTCTGTAACATTATATAAATTTAAAATAAAACACTTTTTAACCGAATTTATATCGTATAATTTATTTTTTACATTTTGCAGACACCGTGGTCACTAGCGACAGTCGGTAAAAAGGTTTTTTTTTTTAAATTATAAATCGTGAAAACTTAAGCTCTTAATCATATTTTTTATTTATTGTTTGAAATCATGCGTAGGCGCCGTTCGCAGTTAAAACTTTACCTACCATACCTTTTGGACCATTGGACCATTTGGAACATACAATTGGACATTCTTTTTAAAAGTTCGTTGTTGAAAAAAATCAGGAATGTGTTTAAAAAATAAATAAAAACATGGATACCAACATAACGGTATGCAAAACAATCCGACGCGTCGGACGGAAGGCATCAGCTGAGCTTTGACGTACACCCATTCACTCGCTCGCTTCTAATTTTAAATTTTACCCGACAAACATGACGTTAAAAACACTAGAGCTACAGAGATCTCGAGTAAACAAGCGTAAAACTGTATACATTTTTGCTAATGTACATAATCTGTAAGACTGTTTTTGCTTATTTTCATTCTAATTTGAAAATAGAATGAATGAGCTGGTCTTGGGAGAGCCTACGCTTTTCTAATTTTGTTATCAGCAATGAATGATCGGTTTTTTAATGTAGGTACCTTGTTTACTTTAGGATTTATTTAGGCATACGTGTGCGTGGAAATATAATATTCTTTGGTATATCGTCCGTAAAACTTTCGGGATAAAAAATCCAGAATTTCCAAATTGCTGACAAACCTACGGAAAATTCTGACATCCACCACCCAGCATTGGGCCAACTCGGTGCTTTACGGCCTAAAACTAAACCTCCTCATCACCCAGGGCATAGACTCATAGCCCTGCAGTGGGCTCATTACACGGAGTTGTGATGATGATGATGATGAAGTTGTTTATTTATACGATTAGGATGAACCTATTTCTAATACAAATAATTTTCAATGAGAATCTTCTTTTAAAGAATAGAATAGAAGTACTGTTTATTACTGAAGTATTTATTGACGGACACAACACATTACAATAGTTAGAACATACAAAAGAAAGAAAAAGCACAAAGCACAAAAAAAGAAGACATAAATAAAGTTACAAAGTAAATCACATCACAGTATACAAAAATCAAATTAAAACAGATACAACAGTGGAAACAGATAGTTGGATTAAGTGTTGAGCCAGTCAAAAGGCTACGACTCATCATATGTTACGACTTGCGTCGTCGTCACGATGCTATTCTGTTGTCGCCCTAAGCTTGGTTTTTGGTAATCAGGTTTACAATTTTGTCTCTATATAGGCTTATAAGTGTTATCACGGTTTTTTGTCAACAATATCGATTTTAAATACTATATTGCAAAGACTGTGACAACTTAGGGCCATACTGCACCCGAGCAGAGCTGGATTCTACATATTATTTAACAAAACACTATTTGAAACAGATTTATCACGTGTTTTTTATATTTTAAGTAGAGGTTTCGGTGTCTTTCAGTTACGAGCAACTGACCACGCAGTCTTAACATATTTTATTTAATTTCATTTCACTCAGGGCCAGCTTTTGCCCGCGACTTCGTACGTGCATAAACTACTGTTCCTGTGGGAATTTCAGAATTTCCTTCCAGTGTTGAACTACCATTCTTCTTTTTGCGAGTCGGGACAAATTCGAATTGCGTTCGTCCAGAATTTTTCCACCTCTTCAGCATAATTCCTTCACCAGACATTGAAAACCTATATACCAAGTTTCACATCCTAGCATCTTACTAATATTATAAATGTGAAAGTTTGAATGTATAGGATGTTTGTTCCTCAACCACGGGAGAACGGCTCAACGGATTTAGTTGAAATTTAGCATAGTGATAGTGTACAGTCTGGAATAGTAAATAGGCTACTTTTTATCCCAATATTCTAGCGGGAATCGAAATGGCGTGGGTAAAACCGCGCGAAACAACTAGTTATTAATAAGATTTTTCATACAAACTAAAAAGTCCTATATTTTCAGTTACGTGGGGATTTCAGGAATTCCTTCCCTAATGAGGTGGAATCTTGAATTATAGAAAAATAGAATAGAAAAATAGAAAATGTTTTATTGTTCTTTAGCACACACACTTTTACAATTACAAACTTATAACAGGGTTCTTATAAATAACAGTGTAAATAACTATAAACTTAATTCACTAACTATAAACTATAATTTATTTATACAAAAAAACAAAAGGCGACAACTCAGCATAATACTTTGCTATGAAGGTAGCAAAGCACTGATTTTCAGTCGCAGCCCGAAAATCATCAATAAAATCAGAATTAGGAATCTTCTCTTAAGGAATGTATGTTAAATTTTAGATCTCTACACCAAGTAGTTAGGTATTTGTACGTAGGCTGTTAGTCACTCAGTCAGTAACAGAATAATTTTACTTGAATTGATTATGAATTGTAAAACTTCAAGACAAGCAAAATCTAAACGAAGCGGAGTAATTAAATCCGAAATCCTGCACCGCTTTATGCGCGTGCGTCTCGAATCACAGATCCTGACATATATGTCAAGGTTGGTAGGAAACCGTAAACAATGTAGAAATAGATCGCTACGGATAGGTACACTCCTGCGTAGTTACGTCGCGATCTGCTATCTAGACGTTTCCCGTTACTCCGACGTTTTACTTGTCATAGTTTTTTTTTTTTAATCTTTATTTTAAATAACGAAGGTTTGGTCAAACATGACCATGTCACCTTCATAGGAAACTTACAAAAGAATCTTAAAACTATAAAAATACAACTTAAATTATAATTTAAAGTTACAAAAGAATCTTAAGACAACAAAAAGAAACTACTTGTCATAGTTAGCATGAAATATCAAACAAACAAAAAATCAGTGTATGTAAAAATATAGGTATAAGTAAGCGTTTTTCTTTCTAGATTTTTATTTTCAACTTGTACTAAAGAAGTATTTTGCGATTAAAATAATTTTGAAAAGGGAATAAAAATATCCCTAAAATGTTTCCTCAATTTTTTATTCTTTTATTTACGTTGTGTAGACGTTACCTTTGTTTTGTGCAAATAAAATCAGCGATGCTGCAGTAAATATGCAGCAATACCTTTTCATGTGTTTACTAAGAACTCCCCTCTTTTTTGTTTCGGTAACGGAGTATAGGTTGGCTTCTTCCATAATCATGGGTCACATTTTAACCAATTTTGATAAAGTTTAAATTATCTATACCTTACCATGTATCGCTCCTCCCGTGGGTGAAGACCGAATCAAATTCCTTTGAGTGGTTTTGAGTTTATCCCGTTCAAACAGACGACAGAATTGGGGAGAACTATGATATAACTATGATGCTGGTGCCAAAACTGGTGAACCACTTTTTGTTTGCAGTAAAATAATAAGTGTTAGTAAAAAAAAACCTACATCGAATTGTAAAAACATACAGCTTAACTTCGTGGTAGCGCCCAACTTTCCGCAATAATTTTACTGGCAAATATCATCTCATGTCACTTCACTTAATTTATCGTTTGTTTTCTTAGTTAACTCAATAGCTTCAGTGGCACGATGGTAAAACTTTCACTTTCATTCAGTCAGACCTTTTCTTTTTAATTCGGTTATGTGATGTCCATAAAAGAAACTTATTTTATCTAGGTCCAGGCGCCGTTTCAGGGGGGGTCACATGGGACATGACCCCCAAAATCATGAAAAGATGAACCTCTTAGAAGAACAGAAGCTAGAAAAAGATACTTGTAATAAAAAAATTCGTTGTGACCCCCCCAAAATTTCAGCCTGCGACCGCGCCTGTTAGGTCTACATGATTGTATTGTATTATGCTACAGTTATCTGTATAATTCTAACCTGCCTCTAGCTAATATTTCTTTACATTGAACCTCATTTAACTACTGAATTATGCCCTCTTTAATTATTTTATCAAGCGTCACACACTTTTGTAACAAAGACACTTGTTCAAACATAGTTTACCTACGCATTTGTACTTAATCTTTGATTACTTTAGTGAGCAGACGTTCTCAAGTAATTATAAATTTTTGATTGGAATGCTATATATACTAATAAATACTGAAAAGTTTGTTTGTTTGTTTGTTTGGAGGTGTTCAGATCAAAAACCATGAGACAGATTATTATGCATTTAATAGTGTAGCTTTTGCCGGAGGTCACAAGTTATGCCATTTCCCCATTTCATTCCCCTACGAGTCTCATACACGGCTGGTAATCTCCATAGTGTATATTAGCATCAGTCTATGGATATTGTCCATGGGCTCACATAATGATATTGACACTTGACTGCTTGAATTGGTTGAATAGTTTGATTGAATTGAAAGTTTCAATTCGAATTGAACAATCTTTGTGAATTGATGTGTAAATGAATTTAATTATAAATAAATTATAAAAATATTGTATAAGTTGTGAAAATTGTGTTACCCTTATGTGAATTTCCTAGAAAATATACCAAAGGAAGAACCTAACTATAACTCAACAATACCTGAAATATACTGACAGCGAGGACTGAAATTATATACCTATATTGAATTTGTAATTGGATTGTCAGAAAAAATTATTTAATCACACCACATTGTCTAGCCTAAATTAAGTCTCATTAAGAACTTGTGCTATGGATACTAGATAACGGATAAATAAACTTAAGAAATATATAAACACATAGATATTTTTTTATTTTTTATATAGAAAAACATCCAGACCCATATTTATTTATTTGTAAATTTTATTATTTGGCAAAGGAATTACCTTTAGGCATAACATACTAAGAAAGTTCTTTGCCATGTCCGTAGAAAAAAAACTGCTACACCTCATTGTGTAGAATAACGTTTAAAAAAAAACAAGCTGTCAAAATCAATATGTGAGCCTCGTATAGACCGACATCTATGACAAGGGAGTTGTCCGTCTGAACTTGTTCTCCTTATTAGTCTGTGGTCTCATACGACTAAACACTGGGAAATCTCTAAAATTTATTAGCTATAAGTAGCTAGGATTACTGGACAAAAATTACTTTTTAATGCAAGTCAAATTGCACTCTACAGTACATTTGTTTTGAAACGATTTTCCTGACAATTCAAAATTCACAATGTTAGTGACGTTGCTGTAATGAAATTATTCGATCTTCGATTCAAATCTACCAACTGATTTCAAAACATTGAATCAGTTTAAAAAAAAGTGTATTCAGAATGGGGAGTTTTCTGACAGCTCATTAAAAACACAAAACTGTACAAAATTGGTACAAAAGGCTTCGATAGATGGCGCTTTACAAAAGGCGAAGGCGAAGAATTTATTCCACATTGCGTTTTTAAAAGTAAAATAAATTAATTGACGTCTGTATCAGAAATTGAACGTATAAATAAATAACCATAGATACCACTTACCTACATTATAGTTTACAGACTTAACGCCTTCGGCTTTTTAAAAGTGCCATCTATAGAGGTGTTTTGAACTATTTTTTATGAGCTGTCAGAAAACTCCCCATTACGATTACAACATGGCCGCTCATATTCATCGATTTAATGTCGATTTAGTAGTGTCAATCCCTTTTACGATATATAAGAAGAATATTTTTTATAACATTTACTTAATTTATTTACATTTAATAAAAATTATGACAGCTGATTAATAGTTTAATTTATAATTTTTGAATAAACAATTCTTTTTACATATTTTTTTTTATATCGTGTTAATTTATATTTTATTAGTATTAAGTAGTTTGCGTGTAATGAAAAATGAGAACTGTCACGAAAATCAGTTGAAAAAAAATTCAACTATAGTGTAAAAAAAACTGTAAGTAATTCTATGTTCAAAAGCTACATTATCATTCGATGCAATCATTAATTCTTACTTTTGGCTCAATCGTTATTTATCCATCCACATCCGTGATAACTAGTCTTTGGAAAGTATCCAAAAAATGTATACAGGGTGTTTTTTATGAAGATCAAAATATTTTAGGAGAAGGTTAAGAATTAAATAAAACACTTTTTAACCGGATTTATCGCGTATATTTACATTTTAAATTTTGACTCGACGTTTCGGTGTCTTATAAATCCGGTTAAAAAGTGTTTTATTTAATAGTATGAATCGCGAAAACTTAAGACAATATTATTAAGGTTAAGAATGATGGGTGGATTCAATTTATGAAAACCTGCGACATTTTTTTTTTGTTAGGTAAATTGATATTTTTTAATTCTCATAAGTTAACAAGATTTTTGTTAAATCTGTTATTTACGACAAAATAGCAAGAAATAAAAGCGTTTTTCCAACTATTTCTATTAAGAAATATGTTAAGCCCCGTTTTTTCAATAGTCAGAAAATTTTGATCGCTTAAAATAATTGTAAAATTTCAATTTAAAAAAATATGTACAATTTTTTTTGTCATAAATTGAATCCACACATCATTCTTAAACTTCTCCTAAAATATTTTGATCTTCAAAAAAATGACCCTGTATAATGCACGTTTTTTGATACCGAATCGCTGTCTTTTATGGCCATAATTTATCCGACGTTGTCATTCGTTTTTCGTTATTAATGTGTCCTTCATAATCTAAAGAATTTGATTCGATAATTAAATAGCACAGAAGGTAAATTAGAGCTAATTTATAACCGTGGGTACAGGTGGTATCTTCAAGTTTTAGAAGGCCTTTGTTCCGATATACGCATATTACTTAAAATTGAGAGTTAATGATACTATTTTATGCATCTTATAAAAATTGTCAACGCCATATCTATACTGGCATCGGGATTCTATCAACCTCTCCATACAAAATTGATTAAAGATTGTCTACTAGCCACCGCGCGCGGTTTTACCCGCGTAACTTTTGATCCCGTGGGAATTTCGGGATAAAATATAGCCTATAACCTTCCTCAAGAGTTGGGCTATCAAATGCAAAAAGAATTTTTCAAGTCCCACTTGTAGTTTCTGAGATTAGCGCATTCAAACAAACAAACAAACAAACTCTTCAGCTTTATATATTAGTATAGATTTAACCTATAATTTAATTATGCGTTTTAACGCATAAGCTCGAAGTTTACATAAATATTCTAAGTTACATAGTTAGGTACATACATTAGATACACAGGTAATAGAAAATCTTAGGCTAACCAAAAAATACATCGCCACCATAATGGTTGTATATCTGAGTATATCTTAATTTTATAGGTATAGCAATCTGCTGAATCTATTATTAAATATATAGTTAACTTAAGAACTAGGTGAAAACCAATTTTGAAAATTCTTTGACTAGAAAAGGTGAGGAACTTACTTATTATAAGATTTTTTTAACATTTTGTTTCTATTATTTCATGGTTTAGAACGAAATGTTTAATAAATACGCATTCAAATGTGACAAATGCATTGCTCTCAACCCTAACATTTTTGTATTAACGTTTTCCTAATAAATATTGGTATTGGATGGTATATTGATAAAGGTAAACAATAGCGTACAAAATTATGATTTAAACGTAAGCATTGTAATCCATGTGAAAAAAACTACCATCAAAGTGGCGACATCGGCAATATTTTATTATTTTTTACGGGATCAAGAGGAACGCAGGTGCAACCGCATGAAACTTCTAGTTTATAATATCAAAAGAAGCATGAATTTCTTCCTGTCTCTGCCAGTTGTGTCTGATTTATACCCGGTTGATGCCAAATATCATTCAAGGTTCATTGTTCATTGGCGCGTTGGTCGTTCGTCGACTGTTTTTTGTGAAAAAAACGTAGGTAATTTGGCCGAGCAATCAACCTTGTTATGACACTATGATGTGAGAATATAAAAATATTTCCTTCACATTACTTTAGTTTTGCAAAACACGAAGCTTGAGTTTTATTGTTCATGATTATAGTTATTTTTTTATTTTTTTTATTGGTGTTTCGGTAGTTTTAACTGCTCTACAAATAAGTGTTGTAGAAAAAAAATTCAAAAAGTTTTCTTCATCTTAGGAATTTCACAAAACACTTGATGAAGTCAGAGGAGCTAAAACTACATGCAAAAACAGACTGAAATTATTACTGAGACTTATTTAATAACAATAACGTCTTCTCGAGATGCACACTAGTAGGTATCCCACAAATCTCATGTGTCCTAGACCTGGAGGCACAAATTAACTATAACTTACCTACCTATTGTATAAACGTGAGAATCTTATATTTAGCTGAAAATAGTTCCATTCTCAATTTCCATTTTAAAATCTGTTGGTTCTTCAATTAATAAGTAAATAGACTTAAGTAGCGAAAGCAATTACTTACTAAAGTTTACCTGTGACACCGGCTGCCTTATCGCCTACGTAACTTGCAAGAGCAAAGCGATGACATGAATTGCGCAAGATTTGCTAAAAAAGAACTAATTCGTATTAATCGTATTAATTACGTTACAGCAAAAACAAAGCCATAGCAATCCGACGATTGTGCTGCCTCTATCGTACAATCGATGTACTAAAAGTGCATATAATCCCTTTGACTTTCATACTTTTCGTGTGTACTTTACTGCGAAATTTTAAAAGGAAACATCTGTTTCACATTTTATTAGTTTCTTTTTTAGCTACCAAATTGTTTTTGTATATTATATCGTATTTATTTGTATTTATTTTGTATTAATTTTGTATCGTAGCAATAAATGCATTCTGCGAATCTGCGATCAACGATCGCGCGTCCATGGCGTGATGACTGCGCCATTATAGCTGATCGCTAATATTTACGTGATAAGGCAGCCGGCTTGCTTACGTGGAACGTTGCTTCATTTGCAAAATCGAAAGACAATCGCAAAATCCACTACAGGTACCACTAAACCACAACAACATCAAGCGTATATTTTTTAAATGTTTGACCTCAATCTCACATGATGAAAGTGAAGATGAAATCAAAAATGAAGACACACAGGTTTAAAAAGGATCACTTTACAATTCAGTTTATAGTACACGTTGTTCAGATAGTAAAAAAGTGGCTGAAGAACGATTTCTTCTAGATCCATGTTTCCATTTATTAGTGGTGGTTTGTTTAAAACATACCCATGAATTAATTATTGGGTTGGGAAAAAAGCTTCTTCGCATTTTTTAAGAAAATTCAAAACATTTTTTAATATAGTTTATTGACATTTAACTAAAGTATGTATGTACCATTTTGTTCGATAGCCTTTTGCCATCTTGTAGGTAGGGACATGATCCCATTGCTATAAAAATTTTGGGACCTCTCATTAAAATACCGCGACAAGTGGATTTGGCAGTCCTCTCGTGATGTTAACCTAACACTGCCTAAAGAATTCTGAAGAGACCGAAACAGGTGGAAATCTGAAGGTGCAAGGTTAGGACTATACGGCGGATGCATTAACACCTCCCAGCCAAAGTCTCTTAATTTTTGCTGGGTGGCTATAGATATGTGAGGTCTAGCGTTATCATGATGAAACACCACACCCCTTCTGTTGATCAATTCCGGCCGCTTTCTCTCAACTTCTTGTTTTAATCTCATAAGTTGTTCGCAGTAGAGTTCAGAATCGATAGTCCTGCCTGGTGGTAACAGCTCATAATGAATAATGCCCTTCCAATCCCACCACACACACAACATCACCTTATTGCGAGTTAACCCGGGTTTCGCCACAGTCTGTGAAGCCTGACCGGCTTTTGACCACGACCTTTTTCGCACGTACTTGTCGTACGTGATCCACTTTTCATCATCAGTTATCAGCTTTTTTAAAAATGCTTCGTTTTCGTTACGTCGTAATAAAGAATCACAAATGAGTACACGGTTCATTAGGTTTCTTTCAGTGAGCTCGTGAGGTACCCAAATATCGAGCTTTTTGTGTACCCAGCTTTTTTCAAAAATGGCATCCATTTTATCCGTAATAGGGCGACCAGAGCGAGGTGCATCTTTGACATCAAAATTTCCGGATTGAAAACGCTTAAACCAAATTTGTGCTACTCTCACAGACACTGCACTAGGTCCATAAACATTGCAATTTTTTTCGCGGCTTGCGTTGCATTTATACCTTTTTTGTAGTAAAATTTTAAAATGTATCGAATTTCTTCATTAGATTCACTCATCTTGACAGTACGAAAAACAAATGAAAATCACACATTTTCCTAATTTGAATTTGGAATTATGTTCTTTAAAATTTTAACTTTCAATGATACCAAAACCAGCCAGATACAAATACTATAGCCAAAGAGATTTTATTACAAGTTCATACATACTATAATGCGAAAAGACTTTTTCCCCAACCTATTATAATGGTTTTTCCCT
The DNA here is from genome assembly GCA_944452665.1 of Stenoptilia bipunctidactyla. Taxonomy (NCBI): domain Eukaryota; kingdom Metazoa; phylum Arthropoda; class Insecta; order Lepidoptera; family Pterophoridae; genus Stenoptilia; species Stenoptilia bipunctidactyla. Next base: position 1,973,907 of record OX101739.1, read on the forward strand.
TGGATTATTACAGTGTAATGTGTACTAAAACCCTTTCCTTCCAAAGCTGTATCGCCTCCATGTGATTCAGTCATTTTAGGGAAAGGAGAGCAATGGTGACATTTACCAAACGGCACAGATCTCAATACTCTGCTTGTTTGAAATGTGCACAACATTCGATTCAACCTTCGATTCGACGGCAGGGTGGTTGCTAACCAGATATACTCAGATCCCACAGTGGATATTTTACTATCTATAACGGGGATCAGTTAGGAATAACCCCGAATCTTGAAGGGATCCTATCTCTGAGGGCTCGAATTAGCTGCCCCTTTACGACACGTTTATCCAGGATAGGTAGGACTATTCTAAACCGATGCTACGCAGCTATACACTATTAGAGACATTCATCATCATCATCATCAGCAGCCTGTAGACGTCCAGCAGTTGAAATAGGCCTCCCCAAGTTTCTCTACGTCACTCGGTCCCGCGCCGTTATCACCCAGCATTTACCAGCGACTTTGACCTGATCTTCGGTTCGCAGAGACATTAGTGTAGATCAAAAGAAAACTCAACTTTCTGCAAAATAATTTCTTAATGATCTATCTTCTTTCTCAGGATCACTGGAGGAGAACTGTTCGAGAGGGTCATAGACGAGGATTTCGTGCTGACGGAGCGCGCCTGCACCGTGTTCATGAGACAGATCTGTGAGGGTATCGAGTTCGTACATCGCCAGAATATCCTGCATCTCGATATGAAGGTAAACTTATAGGAGGTTTAGATCAAAATATATTTGTTATTAAAACTTTAATACATACTTAACTTCACGCCTGTATCCCTTATGGGGTAGGCCAGAACACCACAGGCTATAAAACCATCTGATGTCACGTTTGACAAATTTGGAGGTATTATACAGGGTTAATTTTATTAACCGCATCACCCCTTGCAGGCAGCCTCTTCACATCAATCACAACAACATTTGTTGTACAACTTTTTAAAACTAATAGGTTTTAAAATTTTAGTTTTCCCATACACAAAATATTTATAGGCTCTGTTTAGAGGCGTAACTCTATTTACTCTGAGCGTATGCCACGCACCTTGCGCAGTAAAATATCGCTTCAAAATAATAATAGGTAGGTACTTCTTACAAAATGTAAAGTAAGGAGCAAATTTTTTCTATTTTATTTTATGTGTTATTTATCACGATGTGTAAAAAGTCGTAGAACAAATGTTGTTGGGATTGATGTGGAGAGGCTGCCCGCAAGAGGTGATGGATTAATCAAATTAACCCAGTAATGATGGAGAGAGACTATTGCAGTGACGGGGGTCAGCCTATCGCCCGCAAAAACGCCAACAAAACCTCTGTTTCAGTAATATGTTGAACAAAACGGTGGTCATATGTAACCAGCTGTCATAATTAAAGGCATTGGTTTTCAACGTGTAATTATTCTAATGTAATTAAATATATTACCTACATTTTAACTCTTGGTTTCTGCAATTGTCGATTGTTATCCATGTTTATGCAAAGGCAAGGATATGAATTTAAATGTATAATATAATGGAACACTATAGTATAATGCCGTAAGAAATGTATTTTATTTGATTCTAATGGATCGTGAAAACTTTAAACAATAAAACATAATTTATTTCTCCATAAACGTCGACGAATGGCATTCCAAACTGCCACTACAGACATTGCTATTATATTACGTTTTAAACCTACTGAAAATGATAAAATCTACATTTCAAGAAGACCTAAAGGGTATCTTTAGATGACTAAGTCATGACTAATAACTTGTCTAACTTGCTTCTCTCATGGCAATCATGTCGCTATCTTAACAGACTACAAAGTGCTGAATAAAAGGTAATTAATTTATAAAATTAAATACCTGTTACGTAAAAAAAAACCAATAGTGCAGAATTCCACGGTGGAAATATACAAAGAATCTTTAGAAGTGAATACTTAGTCACAATGCTATGCTTATCAGCGTTCGTCACGCGCGAATTGTGCTTTTTGAATAATAAAATTATATTTCACATCGTGCACGTGTTCAAGGCATTTGCATTAATTTGCATGAGTAACGAAATCAATTTGTTTCCCATTAGAAGTGGATCTTTACAAACATATGGTTTCAAAGTAACAATGACAATTTTCCATTCTTTAACGCTATGTAATTGTTTTATAAAACAATGCAAACTTTATTGCAATTATTTCCTTACAAATATATCTTATCGTAGAAATTCGGTTTCATCCAAGTTCACTCCCTTGTGGTACCCGCAAAAAAAAAGAAATTCTTTGGACTTGAACAAATAAAATCTAATTTTAAATGATGAAGTGAAAAAACGACAGACAAGCAATATACATTATGTTACATTCATAATTGGGCAATGGAACTACAATGTCCAAATCACCAAATGCATATACTTTGGTGACTGTCCAAGTCATTACTCGTACGTACACCAGCGGCATGCGCTTCAGTTTATGACCAATGTGCAGAAGTGTATTATTAGATGTTATTGCTTTATTTATAGGATAATTAAATGAGTCCATTGTATTTCAAATATTTCCTGATAGGCTATCAATCTTTTGATGTATTCACAAGATCATATTTCACGATGAATCACGCTGGCAAGTTAGACCAAAGTTGAGAAAACGCTTCTTTAAAATCTAAAAGCACTCTATCTGAAACTTTTGTTAACATTTTATATGAGCTCTGCTAAAGTTTATATTCTATCTCCTTAATTTACAGCCAGAAAATATACTTTGTCTTACCAAAAGCGGTAATCGAATCAAAATCATTGATTTTGGTCTGGCGCGGTTCTACGACCCAGAGAAGAAACTGCAAGTGCTGTTTGGAACGCCGGAGTTCGTGGCTCCGGAGGTGGTCAACTTTGACCAGATTGGATACGGTACCGATATGTGGTCCGTAGGAGTTATATGCTATGTGCTGTAAGTATGAGATTTTTGGCTACATTTTTTCTAAAATTCTATTATTGAACTTGATATTAGGTTTCTGACAATAGGTTCCTGTCAGGTTCTTATAAGTGTATAAATCATGTATAAATGTAGGTTTTATTGAAAACAGGGTCCTGACAAAATCTAAGGAGTGCAGGATCTGTTACTAGACACTAGCAACTACCCTTTACAGAAAATGGTTTACCCAATTTTCGTATATTCATGGAACACATTTTATATTCCTTACAAGAAAACTAGTTTTTTATTATTTCTTGGAATACAGTTTCCATCAAAGCAGAAAATCACTGCTGCATGTTATAGAAAGATAGGCTTTGTATTACTGATCTCTAGGCTAGATAACCTCTCATAAACATACGTCTCGAAAGAAAACTGTGGAACTGCATGCTATTATATTGACTTACCAAAAATTTCATTCCAGTCTCTCCGGCTTATCTCCGTTTATGGGTGAAACAGACATAGAGACAATGGCAAACGTCACTGTCGCCAAATACGATTTTGACGATGAAGCGTTCAACGAGATCTCCGAAGATGCCAAAGACTTCATTAGAAAACTACTCGTGAAAGACAAAGAGTAAGTTCAATGTTGTTTGCTGTGTGTTAAAACTCTACAAGAGTGATTACCCGAGCGATTAACGCAGCCTATTGTTACTGTTCATGTAAAAGTGAACAAGGTGCACTCAAATTGGCATTGCGTATTCTCTTGGCTTTGTCTTCTTTTAGTTTTGTTTGATTGCTTGAGTAAGAAAACCGGGCTATGTACGTTGTGAAATTAAACAGACTGAGTAAATTTTTACTTGATAAATGTGTATGAATATTGACTGATTTTCTGACTCACAGCGAATTGCAGTACTTGTAAATCGTTGTTCGGGCTGTTGTGTATATAATACTTTCTTACTTCGAATGTTATCTTGAACGCCTGTATTATAAAAGCATATTTAGTTGTGAACTCTACCTAAGCATACCTATCATATTTTATATTTGGGAGTGAACAAAGCTTTCATGATACGGGTCTAAGTAACTCAGAATGATCCAAATACTGCTGCAAAATCAAATAAACGTAATCAAATATCACTCAAGAAAATAGACACCATTGTTAAGTTTCAAAACAGTGGCCAAAAAATACATTTACCTCAGTATCATTCCCTTTTTCTTTTTTCCTCAATTTTGTTTACATTTTTATTTTGTTGCGTGGTAAATTTAAAAAACCGCCACGAACAGGCGAACCATCAAAGACCTTTGTTACTTTGCATCCAACACTGAAATGCCAGTTACTAACAAATATTCACTCTTTCACTTTATTTTAATTGTTTTGAAATTTAGTTTATTGTGCTAATACTTTATATTGTCCTGTATGTAAATATGTGTATAGAAAAACATTTGTGTAACTGTCCTCTATCCTGAATTGTTTGTAGTCCCCAATTAAAATAATTTTGCATATACCATTCCAATAGAAAGTATTTATGTATTTCTCCTAAATATAAATTAAATATTTTGTTGTGAAAATGCAAATATTTCTTTTAAAAATAACATACATAAGCAGTTCTTGTTTGTTTATCATACAATTACTACACGGAATTTTTGTTTGATATTATTCTCGGCTAAAACTCAAATTTCAAATGTTAGTGTATTTTATAATTTCCTGATATTTCCTTTTCATTATGTTCATTCATCATCAAGCCGAAAATCATTTCCACAAACTTCCTTTCTCCTCATATAATATCACTTTACCATCCTTCATAATTTCATAGTCCTCCGCAGTGCACTGTAGGTGTTGGGGTGATAGTAACAAGGGTCTTTGTCGCAGGTCGCGCCCCAGCGCCGCGGAGTGCTTGCGTCATACGTGGCTCGTCAGGAGGCCCCCTCTGAAGTCCAAGCCCGCCCCTGTGCCGCAACCGTCACCAAAACATGAACTCGACGTCGCCAAAGACAACCTCAGGCTCTTTGTCGAACGTTGGGGCGAACATCCCAACTCTCCATACGTCTTTGACAATGAATCACATGAAATATCCGTCATGAATGGAAACTGCGAAAAGTCTTCCATCGGAGGCTGTTCGCCCTCTCCACGAAGCTCCCTTGCCAGCTCACCAGACTACGTGTTCGACGAGGACGACCTAGAACCACCACCCTTAAGAGACAACTTCCTTTCCACCAGATATAACCCTGTAGGACGACGAGCATCTGATAGCACATGTTTCATACACAAAAAACAAGATGTACTAGTTCGAAAGAATTTAGCCGACGAAATAAAGAAACTATCCAATCATCTCTACATGCTATCGACCATGAATATAGATTTAGCAAATAACAACAGCACTAAAGAACCTGACAAGAATGTCACAAAGTCGAAGACCGTTTCCGTCGACGAGAAAAAGTTACCAAATGGATTCAAAAAGTCATCAACCACGTCAATATCTCAAACATTCACAAACGGAAATTCCTCAAACAGTGAGAAAAAAGTTGTCACATCAAGTTCGACGCATAAAGTATCGTCTACGTTTCTTACAGAAAAGGGGCCAGAGGCACCCATGACCAGCCAAATGCCATGGGTCAAATCTACTAGATCCAAAAAAGTAACAACCACAAGTAGAGATGTTCCAGACCAGCCTCTAGAAAGGAGAAACACATTTTTTGAAGAGTTCGATAAAAGGCGTGAAAAGATAGATAAACTAGTTAATGGGTCAGAAAATGGCCGACAGCTTCCATACAGACGAGGCGACGAAAACAATGCTCATAGAACCAAGGATTTACTGTTGCACCTCTTAGAAAAGTGGGGTGAAACAGATGTTGAAGGGGAGAGAACTGCAGGTGGCACTTCGAACGGAGGCCGGCATCAGTCTATATCACTGGAATGGTCTCCATCGCATCAAATCGCGCAGTCATCTATGAGCAGCCTCCATGCGTTCTTCCGAAGACAGACTTCAGAAGAAAAGGCGCAGCGGAAGAAAGTCTCAACTTTAAAATCAACGCATCAATGAAAATAATCAAAATGTGCCATGACATAAAATTACCAAAGTAATAAGATGAGATTTATAATACTGTAAGGTTTCTAAAAAGAATCATTTTGTTGATAAAATGAATCTAGTCTACTATCTCAAGGTTGTTCTCTGGTATTGCAAGACTGACAAAAGGGCCTACTTTAATAATTTAACGCATAATCATTTTTGAAATGCTTTAAATAGACCAAATTATACTCAATGTAAAATTTAAACCCGCGCTAAATGATTTTAAGTTATCAAAACAGTTCCGAAAAAGTATTTAAAAGGGATAATATGAATCTAGTATTTTATTTTTAAATTAAAGGCTTCTGTGGTTTGTGGTTGTGCTTTGTATTTATTTTTCCCTATCAAGGCAGGGATGCAGGCACGGTCGACGTTTATTGAATAGGCCCTTTTGCAACATCACAAAATACTTATATGTATCATACTTTGTATAATAAATAAATGAACAAATATAATGTTGTCTCCATCAAAAAATTGCAAGAAAATGACAATAATGTAGTAAATAAAAAATAGATGTTGATATTTTTTGAGGAAGTGATTGTACATAGAATTAAGAGTAAGGCTAAATTAAATCGACTTTTTATTACTGTACTAAATTGAGATTTTACTTATTAATTTATTTGTTATAATAACGTTATTAAAATGTAAGGCTTTCTTATAAGTCAGGTGTTTCATTTCTGTATTTCAGGTACCTGTAGGGTATCTAAATGCCTGTAGTAAGTATATTCAGCAGCCAATTTTATTTTATATGAAGTGTGGTCGCTGGAGAAGCGGATCCTGAAGGAAATCGGCCACCAAGCACTCTTAGTGCTTACCTCTGAGAATATAGGTACTTATCCAATTTGGTACCTAAGATTTTAAAATCCATCGTTATAGACGGCGAGATTTTTGTCAAAGAATATCATAAAGCGTACCCTAGAAAAAAAAATATCATATCATAAATAAAATGAGTTCAAATACTAAAACCCGAATACTTACTAAAAACATGCTCTTAAAAGTAGAAAACAAGTAATAGTCTCCGCTGAAATATTTATGTATTTACGTCATATTGATAGAGATATGATGAAAGGGTAGCCGTGATCGTATGCCATTTTTATTTTTATTTTATTATTAAAATGAATCTGCTTTGCTATAAAAGGTGGCATACGACCACGGCTATCCTTAAAACATATCTATATCAATAAGACGTAAATACATAAATATTTCAGCGGAGACTATTACTTGTTTCCTTCTTTTTAGAGCGTGTTTTTGTATAGTAGTCGGGTTTTAGTTTTCAACTTATTTTTTTTCACTCGTTTTGGAGTAATAATGGTTACATATTTGAAATGTGCTAACTAAGTTCTTTTATTTGATATCCCACACGAAACCAAAAAGATTTTTTTTGTTCTTCACTTTAAGTCCCCAAAGGGCGTTGTAGTCAATTTAACGTATTTTTATGTACCTAGCCTATAACCAGCGGACAGTGAAGTGGCTTCCAAGGACACCTCATTTGTCTTATTATGATTAATAGTTTAGAAGTTCTGAGGGAACAGATGAACACCCATACACGTCAAAATCATAACCCACCTTTTTGCTTCGCCGTACCTAGTTGGGTAAAAATCTATAACCGAAACGATCTAGCATCAATGGCTGAGTGAAGAACTTAAGTTGAACTAGTAATTATAAAGAAATTGAGAAGAGGTAAGTAATAGCACTGTATCTGGTTCTATACAAGTGGAGTCATTTTAATAGGTAACGTATGACAAGTGTCAGTCTTAGGTATACATATAGGTATATATTTTTTTACAACACAACCAAAAATGAACTTTATTTGGCTGACATAAGGAAACGTCAAATGTGATCTCTTAATATGGCCCTACTTTAACCACTTGTTAAGGAACCAGGCTTTCAAATCTCTACCCCATAGTGTTCCTGATGCAGCCGTGATAAAATAATTAACCAACTTAGTGCCTACATACTAGGGACCCGTTTCGTTTTCTATGAAGATGTAAGCTAAGCGACGTTAATGAAGATGTAGCACGTAAGCGAAACCAATAACAAGTAAGGTACTTGTAATACCTAAGATTATTAAGAATAGTAAGTAAGTAAAACGTTTATTTGGTACAAAAATCTGTTGTTTACAAAAAGATAAAATAATTCTACTTTTAACTTAACAAAAAAACGTACCAAAATGACCTTCACTCAGCGTATGCTGCAGTGCCCCAGGGACTGCCAGAGAATAGGCGCTCCCGTACGCGTAGGTACCAATGCGGCCATTGCCGCCTGATCACTTAAAAAAAATGTCGCATAAACATTGCTGCGAACTGTTTTACTATCATTCCATTTTTGAATGCAAGCAAAAATGAACTTAGTAATGGTCAGGCGGAAGTGTCTTCGATAGTACCACCGTCTTACTTATTTCCACTCCAAAACCACTTTGCTGTGTTGCTGATAGAAGAACAGATGGAGCAGTTAACTAAGTTGACAGTTAGTTCCACTGTTTATGCGAAGTGTCGCGCACATGGTAACTTCCCACGACCTTTGCTCAATGTATAGATATCGATAGCATAGTGACGTACAATAAAAGTATCGATCGTATAGTGCAGGGTTACCCATACAAATAAGAGATTTTTTGTTATTACCCAAGCTCATTGAATACACATCAAAAATATAAAAATATTATGTATTTAATGAACTTGACTATATGATTACTTTCCAATAAAATAAATAAAACACATTAATATTTTTACTTCCTTTTTAATCTGGATAGCCATAGGTATGCTAGGCGGTTACACATACTATCAAACTGATGTCTACCGAAATGCTTCTAGCACACACGTCTGCTTATTAAATTGTTCTTTCGATAAGTTCAATATTCACAGAAATTATGAAAGACCACAGTTGTCGGAATCTATCCTTCCCTGGAAAGGAAAATTGGCGATGACTTTCTCTATCCGAATTGCAAGTTGGAACACAACACTTACGCAATCGGATTATTAAGATCTCAACTCAAAGTCCTAACCAAGGAGTAAACAACATAATCCGGCTCACTAGAACTAAACACGAGAAACAATCAGCGAACGACTGACCGTTGCTGACCAAATTGACAGATTGATCTGTTTGATATCAACTGGCTGACACTTTTGACAGTGACAACAAAAAATTACAAACGACAGAAGCGCTGTGTGTAAACTATGGAACTAAAACTGTCAGAGCAGTGCGAGCACAGAACTTTATCGACTCGTATATTTACGAATGTTCGTATAGCAAGTATGGAGACGGCTTGTAAGCAATAATTGAAATCTGTCCATTGCCGCACGGCCAGCTTAAATAAATGTGTGCCTTGTACACTGAAATAACTGTAAAATAAAAAATTACAATGTTACTAAAAACTTGTAACTGACTCCATACTATACGAACAGTCGTAAACATACGAGTCGACAAAGTTCTGTGCTCGCACCGCTGATAATTTAATGTCGCAAGATTGGCAACGTAACTTTTCTCAAAAGAGGAGCAGCAAAACTAAACTAATCACATAATTAATCATCCTTTATTTCTACATTTCTTTCCTATTTTAACCTAACATCAGATAATTAATTTGCTTATTATTTCTCTCGTCGCAGCGCCCGTCTTCTTTCAACGCAGACATTGACACACCCCTGGCTGATCCAGTCGGCTTTGTGCACTGAGCTCCACGTCACTAAGACCAAACTGAAGAGATACGTCATCAAGAAACGATGGGCGAAGGCGGTATCTGCTGTGATAGCCCTGAAAAGGATGGGAGCCAAGTTCGAAGATATCTCTGAAGAGAAGGTGGAATGACGGATGGTTTGATAGAGATTGGGTTTTTTTATCGAAAAATACTGTTTAGGTGTGCACAGGGCTACTGCTACGAACGGCTACAAAAGATAACATAATTGTTTAGTCCGAAGGAAATATTAATTTTATTTCCAGCCTTGAGTTTGTTTGCTTATAAAAACTAAGTACCTACCTCCGAAATAAGTACTTATATATTTTTGTATATTTTCGCCGTGTAGGTACCAACTTAAATATACGAGAGTGAAACGGACGCAATTTCATTACTTATTTATCAAATACTATGATGGTGCATCAACAAGTTTTTTCGATAAAAAGGCTAACTCTTGTTAAACTTTAATTTAAACTAGTCTTCCATAAGTAACTATTTTATTAGGATAAGTTTAGTTTTCATGCCTAGTATTTAGCTAGAAAAATAATAAAGATGGCTTTATGTAAGTACTTCTGTACTTTTACCAGCTATTAAGAATCTTAAAATTGATCTGTCACTTTTGTGAGTTCCACGCATCTATTGTTACCTACTAATTTGGCGAAACTTGAAACCTAAGCATTATTATGTACTACTTAGTCAAGACAATCGGTCTGTTTTCTTTTTTCTAAAAATACCTACCAAGGATCTACAACGTGTAACAAATTGGAGAGATAAAACTTAAGGGTAAGCTTCTATGCCATACGTAGAATATACAGTAAAAAAATTAGCATCATCAGTGCTGGTATAGACTTTCATACAAAATTATTTAATTATTTTACAATAAAATATTTTGACAACACTTGTCAACCTAATAAGCTAAAACCAGACTTGTGCCGCAGTCAGTGACCTTATGATCTTTCCCGCACCGGCTGAACTTTGTAGTATCTGTCTTAGTTACCCATCTTTATTTTTACGCCATCTGTTATCGAATAGATTTCATCAAAAGCTAACAGCTGTTTTTAGGGTTGACACTTAGATATTTTGATCTAAATTTTGAACTTGTTTTTCGGCCGAACCGTAAGGATAACAAATTTATGTTACTGTTACTTATAAACTACGTCATCAAACATACAATCCCTTTAAGTATTATCTCTTCATTATGTTACACGTTGTATAAGAAAGGGTTTGAGCTTAATACAATCTCAAGATCTCAATCAAAGCAATTATAAAAGGCGTTGAGAAGATTTATTTTCTTTTAATCAAAGAATTTTTTATGTCTACTCCTTGCGACACGGTAAAAATTGCAATTCCATTTTATGTTACTACCTACAGAATCTAATATAAATACGCATGTATAACATGGGCATATTTCTCACTAGGCAGATATTTGTTTGTTATAAATAAAGAGTTTACGTGTTATGAAAGACATTAATAATTAACATTACCTTAATTTCTTATTAAGTTTATTCGAAGATGGATATTAAATAAGCAGGACAATAGATTCCCTAGACAAGAAGATGTGTTACAACGGAGAACTGTTTGGGGAAATCTGTAAAATAAATTAAGAAATTTGTAGATATGTTGTCTATATTGTTTTTCAATGGGGAGTTTTCTGACAGCTCATTAAAAAAACAAAACAGTACAAAATTGGTACAAAAGGCTTCGATAGATGGCGCTTTACAAAAGGCGAAGAATTAATTCCACACTGCGTTTTTAAAACTAAAATAAATTAATTGACGTCTGTATCAGAAATTGAACGTATAAATAACCATAGATGGTAGATCCCACTTACCTACATTATAGTTTACAGACTTAACGCCTTCGGCTTTTTAAAAGTGCCATCTATAGAGGTTTTTTGAACTATTTTTTATGAGCTGTCAGAAAACTCCCCATTCTCCTAAAATGGGCCTTGACACACGTGTGTCTATTTAAAAAACTTGGCTGGCATTAACATCAGTCATTTGTCTAGTAGTTAGGTACTAGTTTTACGAGTCTAGCTTGATATTTTCAGTCAGGGCGGCTGAAAAAAGGACCCGCTTCAGGCAGTTGTCCGACCGTCTCCTTTGTGTACACAGATTGTATATTTTTTGTACGTTTATTGAGTGAGAAAACCGCCGATAGTTTTCTCGCTGAGGCGGCCGCGACGTAGTTGGGAAAATTGCTTCAGTGTTCTGCCGCCATGAGTATTCTATAGAATTCATCTTCGAATGGTTTTTAATTTAACTGTGCCACTGTATCGTTATTCCTGTTAATTTTATTAATTTAATGGAGAGTTTGTTAGTTGTTACTATTAACAAAGTTCTAATAAAAGTGTATCGTGTATATTTGCATTTAATTGTAATAAAAATAAAGACATTTGATCTGTTTAGTAATAAAGTATTCTTATCTAATCATTGAGTTGTTTTATTTTTTAACAGTGTTATACATTAATACAGGTTAATTTAACTAACGCATCACCTCTTGCAGGTAGCTTCTGCACATCAATCCCAACAATATTTGTTCTACAACTTTTTTAAATTAACAATTTTAAATTTTAGTTTTCCCATACAATAGTAAATTGTTAAACTAGGGTCGGATGAAATCAATTCCCATACGAGGTGTTTAGACTGATATAATCCGAGTATGAATTGATGTCATCCACCCGCGGGGAACACTCTACTTTTCATTTCGAATATAAGAAAAAAAAAAAAAAAATTTTTCTTAAATATTTATGTAAAATTAATGGAAAAGTTCGAACAATTCGTAAAGTTTAAAGTGACATTTTTATTCACATATAAATCGGTGACATATTTCTATGTAGGTATAGATATCATTTTTTACATAAAACAACCCTATGTATTAAAAATAATTATATATAATTAAGAAAATTATATATTTATGTTTTTTTTTTAAATGATACCTAGTGACAAAATATAGACAAATATATTTTTTTAAATTACTTCTTTTAACTTGACTTCTAAAATAAAAATAAATCATTAAAAAATCTAAATTTTTGACAGCTGGCTTCATAAGAAATGTATTAGTTCTATTTTTGAAATCCATTCCGGCCCTTGGTTCGGAATGAATTTGTATGAAACATTCCGACCCGCGGGTCGGATGAAGCATTTTCAGACCGACGACACTTGGATCAAACATAGACTACTTTCCGAGTATGAGAAATGAAAAAAATATTTACAGCCTCTGTTTAGATGCGTAACTCTATTAACTCTGAGCGTAGTTATGCCACGACCCTGGCGTAGTCAAATATCGCTTCATAATAATGATAGGTACTACTTACAAAATGTAGAGTAAGGAGCAAACACTTTTTTGTTTTTATTTTTTTGTGTTATTTATGAAGATTTGTAAAAAGTCGCAGAACAAATGTTGCTGGGATTGATGTGGAGAGGTTGCCGCACAAGGTGAGGCGTTAATTAAAATTAACCCTGTATATCCTACCTATTTATTTCAACCAATGAAAAGTTATTTATTTACGGGTGAATTTAACTGGGTTTGGTTGCAAATATTCGCTATCAATTCAGCGGTGCGAGCACAGAACTTTATCGACTCGTATGTTTACGAATGTTCGTACCTATAGTATGGAGACGGTTTTTAAGCAATAATTGAAATCTATCCATTGCCGCACGGCCAGCATAAATAAATGTGTGCCTTGTTAATTTTTAATAATTTTAAACATGTTGTTCTCTTAAATAACTGTAAAATAAAAAATTGCAACTGACTCCATACTGTACGAACATTCGTAAGCATACGAGTCGATAAAGTTCTGCGCTCGCTCCGTTGTAAAGAGAGCATAACAGCTCGAAAATCGAAACCAGCCTAAGTAGTCCTCAAGTCTTACCTAAGAAATCTTTCTAAATGAGAGCCGTGTAGGTAATATAGTGGGCCTGTGCGGGGTAGAGTAACAAAGTGATAAAACCATAGGATAACCGAATTAATTTTTAGTATTTATAAGGTATTTATTCAGGTACCTAAGGCCCGAATTTTTCAATGTTCAGATAAAAGTTCTCTAACAGCTTCAAGCTCGGCGCAAGTTTATTGTCATTCTTTATCATCGTCATACAACTGCGTCAAGTATAAAACCACTATAAAGTGCTTTTCAAATAAGTATGAGTCCTATGACACATTGAATTTTCCGATTTACGCATAGGTACCATTTTCATAAAGGATTTTTAAAGTCATTGATTAGGTATATGTCACCCTGTAATAATAAAAAAAAAACTATAAGTACCTACTTACAAAATCTGAATCCGATGAAAAATAATTAAATTTTTAATTTACGCAATGAAAATGAAAATTTTTTTTTTTTTTTGAAAATATGTTTTTTTTTTATTCATCATAAGACCGTCGAATGCCCACTTAATGACGTCACAATTTTGTACTTCGGCTTTAACAAGGTGTTGATAGTTATTGAATAACATCATATTAACATATTACAGTAGACCAAGAGACAAAACAAGCCGGCGGAAAAAACTCTTGGCACTCTTTTTCAGTCAAGATTATACGAATTAATACAAATAGGTACAGTACATATTGATCATGACATGAAAAAAAAACAAACACAAGACAGAAATGTATGAAATGGAACAGATTAGAGGGAATAAACTTAATAGGCTCTAAACTGTCAAACTTGAAACACAGGACTCATCACAGTTGAATACACTATAGTTGCTGTTACTTATCAAGTCGCATTTCTTCATACACCAGTTGGATCCTTAAACCCCTCTGGGGTCCTACATCTGGAATGCTTAGAAATGTGAAATTCTGGCTGTGTGAATGTGAATGTGAAAAAACTACAACACCAAGCACCTTGTAAGTTTAATTACACTTAATTAGAGCAACGTAATGACCAAGTTATTTGTCATGTTTGACAAATTTTGCGGAAGTATTTTATAAGGATGACAATGTACAAGAGTAAAATATGGTCACCCTAATTGACTTTGTATGAAAGAATCAACAATCGCATATATTTTTTGTTTGGCAGTATTTAGAGCTGTCACATACGACGATTTGTTGTCTTCGTCGCCGTCACATTCCTTTTGATAAGAATCTAGCTTTCTAGACCGTCTGCAAGCGCTGGAATGGGTGGCTCAGCCAGCCGGACATTTGTCATCAAAATCTTTATCGAAATAACTCTACACATGCGTCAGGTATGTTTTAAACTATATGAGGTCTGTCACATATCGCGTCACATTCCTTTTAGACTTAAAACTCAGTTCTAATTGATTTAATTACTGAGATATAAGGAAAAAACAAAGTGGCTCAGCCAGAAGCGTCCGGCTGGCTGGCCACTTGTTTTTCGTGTTAACTCGAAAATTATGGCGTTTCGCTTGATAAAACCACTTTAGTTGCTGTCACATACCAGCTGGATCCTCAAAACCCTCTGGGGGCTGAGATCTGGAATGCTGGAAAATGCGAAATTTATGTGCGTAAGGATTGAGGGCCACTTCGATAAATCTCTTCAAAAATATGTTTAAGATTTAGTGGACATTCCAAAACAATTGTGCAAGTTAAAAAAAAATTGTGAAACGTCAATTAAGCGAGTTATAGGCTAAATAGTTGGGCTCTCAATCCTCACATAGAGGATTGAGAGCCCACCTGTACCGGGTAAACTGTATGCACTACAGATAAAGTCTTTACGACAAAAATTTTATCAGTCACGAACATAATTTGTGAAAATAAGATATCTCCCCAAAAGCTGTCGTACTCTTGTATAATTTTCGTTCAAAATGGGCTCTCAATCCTCACACTCCTGAAAGTTAATTATGTAAATAAAAAAAAAACCTTCGCTGCCGGCTATAAATTGGTAACCTATGTTTTACATATAATATTGTGCAAGTTTGTGAAAGCAAGATCAGATCGGTACTTCACTTTATTAAAAAGTTATGCCCTTGTTAATATTCGGGCTCTATTCTATCAAGTTTGTAAGAGGGTAGGGTGACAATAATATATTTATTTCTATCTACCCTTCATTTCATAAAATAAACGAGTATTCTCACTAGCGATTCTGAGCGAGCAGAGATCGTACCCCACGAGCTATTTTATTGTTTACAACTGAATATATTCGTAAATAACTAAGTACTATCATATCAGTGTCAGTGGTTATTATTGAGTTTGTGATAGTGTAAAGGAAATTCTAGGACAATGCAGCGGGGACGAAGACATTTCTAAATTATCAGGTTCGTTGGATATCAATTTAGCAGCTAAATCTCTGTGGACTGCAATAGCTGGTCTATATTTTAATAACTTTGCTATATTTTGTCGCTTGTATGGGCTCAATTTAGACTTTTTTAGGGCACTGTGTTTAAAGTCACCGGTAAAATTCGTTACATTGCATGAAGCTGTATGAAAATTATCAGTCCTCTTAAAAATATAAATATTTATCTGTGCATTGCATTAAGTCCATTGACCTCTAATTACAATATCTTGCGGCGAAATTGCTCTTCTTCAGCATCCAAGTACATGGTAATTTCGAATGCAAACAGATTTTCTCTTTTAACATAGTAGACCATTTGAATTTAGGCAATGTTAGGTAAGTTCTATAATATTTTGAATCATTACGTTTTTTGATAGAACTAATTGGTTTAATTTTCTGCCATTCATAAATATCAATATCAAATTTGAATAATCTATCATAGGTAGATGTTTGAGCAGCATGGTTGAGGACTTCACTTGATTCAGTGGTCACTGTGCCAATTTGTATCAACAATATTATCATTTTTTTTCTGCAAATACAGTATGACGATGCCGCAAGAATGATAGATGATAGATGCAGAGCTTTTGAAGACATTTTACCTTCAATTTCACGAGACATTGTCAAAAATACGGGATTGTTATGTTGTTTAATGTTGATTTCCTGTAGGTCATCAATATATTTTTTAAATAATGAAATTTGTTCTTCTAACGCAACAGATGGTTTGCGTCCTCTTTTTTACGGACAAATGCTGAAAAAAAACATTAAACATTTAAAAGTAATGTTCATTATAATATAATAATAATAAAAACGTTTATTGCAAGTAACACAGACTCATTTTTGTTAGTACACTTTCACTTAAGCTATGTTAGAAAATAAGGTTTTAGGTAAGTAATTAGAAAATAATTATAATTTAACAATTCAGCCTAGGTGATCCCTGAGACACGACCCCCCGCTACGTTACAGCAAAAACCTATGTATAGGCAGTCCAGCCTTTCCGCGATCATTTTCAGAATTCTGTTGGTACTGTTCTACGCACTAGGGACGCGCATCTCTTACACATCACAGCATAAAAACAATCAATTCCCGCGTCCGCAAACATTCCCGAGGCACTACAGCCTACACAAAATGTTAAGTTAAAAAAAATAAGTCAGACGGTCTATGTATGTACACAATAGTATACTTACTTAATAAAGAATTACCATTAAACTTACTTTTAATGGAAGCAGAAGGTCTTTTTTCCTTATTAAACGATTTTCTTGACCGAAAATCCGAAATATACTTTTTTAATTTTTAGTGTACCACCCACATACAAACTAGTGTTTAGTTTATATCATCTAGAACTTCCGCTGCATTGTCCTAGAATTTCCTTTACACTATCACAAACTCAATAATAACCACTGACACTTCGCACCTTTAATAATAAACTGAAATAATTCAAAATTTAAGATTGTTGGGAAAACGCATTTAAAGTTTTAAGAGTGTGACCAGGTCTACATTATTGCAAATAAAAAGAAGAGTGAATACTGTACAGTGATTTTCTTTAGTAGTATACGTAACTAATGAAATTATCTACCCAACGGTATATTAATGGTGTTAATATTATTAGTATTATTTAAAATACAGGGCTTTAAAAAAAACATTGAAGACTTAATTCGTTTTATGATTAAAATATTCAATTGTATCTTATATCTCGTGCGGTATAAAACATGTTAATGCGCTTTAATATTTAAACTTTTTTTTAATGTGCTTGCTTATTTAGGTTTAATGCATTATCAATTTATTTAAACGGAAATTTTTTGCTTTATTTCTTATAGTAGATGTTTAATATTAAAGGAACGTTGACGATTTCAAAGAAAACCTTGTCTGGTAAGGAAGTCGTGGGTTCATATGAGACAATTTAATAATGATATATTTTTTCATTTGTACTTTTATTGTTGAAACTAATTTGGGGATGATAACAATATTCGCAAAACTGGTGCAGCTATAGGTATTTGCTTTATCTTCTTCTGGGTATTAGGTAGCGTATTGTTATAGTTCGGCACAAGACTTCAGTGTCAGATACAAAATTTCGTTCATCCAGTAAATTATCAATTTTATTTTATTATTTTTGGAAAACTTACAGCTAGTTATAAATATATACAAAAACTATAGTTTAAAAACGGCCGATTAAAAGTTTTTAATTTTATTGGAAGCTCAATATATTGATTATAAGTTATAAGGCATCACTAGTTAAGTTAGTTAAGTCTTAAAAGTAACTAAAGCAAAAAATTATGTAACTAAAACACCTATTCAAAGCAGTCTCCATGCTTATTGTGAATACTAGGAATATTATGTATACGTATACTACACTTATTTGAAATGTGAAAAGGCTTAAAACAAAGTAAATAGGTAATAATATGACTTGGTCTCAACAAAGTCCGAGCTTTTAACGGATGAGCTATGCCCGTTCTTTCGTACACCTTTGGCGTTCTTAGATGGACTCAGACCGAATTTGAAGCCCTGGCTCGGAAAGTCCGTACTGCAATGACCCTCCATAGAATGCCCCCGTAATCATCTTTAATCGTCAGTAATGTGGCTGCATATCTCCTGGAAGTGTAGAGGAAGATGCCTACTTGACGCCAAAACCTTGCACAACAGAGAGATATGTAGCCTCTGAACATATTTTATGGCGAAGGCGGACGTGGGCATGCATAGAGAGGTCGTAGCGTGTGATAAATGAGTCACCCCTTTTGAATCTGGGCTTCGAGACATGACAGACCCCGGCGGTGCTAAGCATTTCTGATCGTGACACCGTATGTAAAGAGAAAGAGCTGCACGGAAGGTTTTACAAGGCTCTACACGAGCCATACGTGGACCTTAAAGCCTCCGTGCATTGCCTTTACGCTTCATTGGCGCTTCGGGGACCTCTTTAGGATACAGGATCAGGTTATCAAGACGAACAACTACCGAAAATACATTATGAGCAAGCGACGGCACAGTAGACGTATGTCAAGCGTGCCGCCATTCTGGTGAGTCCCTCAGACATGTAGTTTAGGGTTGTTCGGGTCTTGCTCTCTGCATAGACATAACCAAGCAGCTTAGAGCATCTTGTCTCCATCAAGAACTCCCTCTGAAATACGGTCTCAGGAATCATAAATTGCCTTATTACCAGTACACGCCGGAGACCATTATTGAAGAGGGTAGCGGTTTGCTGGGATTGGCCCCATTCTAACGAATAAACCTGATATCGTATAATAAACCTGATAATGGACCGATCGTCGTCTAAGGTATTTTTGGTGAACAGTACTATACCGCATGACGAGAATTTTGTGAAGGCCGAGACCGAAAAGCAATGCAAGCGCTTGGACCGTGCACAAGACGTGACCGAAATGTGGGAAGTTATGTCCGACGAAATCATTCTGGTAGTAATATCCGGAAAAGGTTTGATCCCAACCAAAATGGTTAGACACCTTGAATCGCTCGGATTGGTGCAGCGGTGGTTCGCTTACAGCACGCATGCAAAGAGTGGTTTTGTTGGAGACTGTCCGAACCATTCGGCGGTTTCTGTCTCTCATGACCTGAACCCTGACCGACTGGTCAGAATGTCAAGTATTTCCTGCCGAAGTAGTAGTAGTTTTTAAAGTCCAAAATAATATTATTTACAATTTTACTTAGAACGTTATTCTTATCCTTTTAAATGCATTCCGAAAAAGATGGCGCATTTTTAGATTTCTCACTTTAAGGTGCATCAGATTTTGTGATTAGCTCCACGATTCTTCGAGCTCTCCATGACGACGTCATAACAAAGAAAATTTATAGGTATCCGATTGACCTAAAAAAATAACTTAATTCAAATATTTAGAAACAAAATGAACTAAATACGAATACATCATAAAAAATTGTTTTTATTTAATAAAAAAACGTAACAACTCATACAAATTCGTATAACATCAAATACTCTTTAAACATAAACTGAATCAATTCTGAATATCGCAATTTCAAATAACACTTTTTAAAAAGAAAATGCAATAACTTTAAAATATTCACTTTAATATTAAAATTCAACCAAAGCGCGCACTTAGCTGTTAATCAGAAAACGCACTATTAGGTGTTACACAGCCCCGTACATGTCGATCCAGTAACTTTGTTGGTGTAACACTGAATGGTGTCACTTTTTGACTACCCTACTGGTTCACTCAGTTAAAACGAAAGAGACGGGTGATCTATTATCTCACTTCTACTTGTGCAAATCGAGTGTCTGTAAGACTGATCGTAGATCGTAATCTTTTCACGGTTTTAATGCGTTTTATGATGAAAACTCAAAATACCTATTTTTTGAATTATTTCGTTTTATTATTAAAGGTGCGACTTATTAACCACTGGTATGATAGAACTTAGTTATTTACGAATATATTCAGTTGTAAACAATAAAATAGCTCGTGAGGTACGAATTACGATCTTTGCTCGCTCAGAATCGCTAGTGAGAATACTCGTTTATTTTATGAAATGAAGGGTAGATAGAAATAAATAAATTATTGTCACCCTACCCTCGTACAATCTTGATAGAATAATCGATTTTGGTATTTGTTAAGATTTATAGTTCCGTTATAATTGTTTCTAAAAAAGAATAGGACCAAATTGTTGCACATTTTTTTCACAAAATGAGACAATGTTGCGTTTCGTCGTACCTTTGGTACATAAGAGTAAAATAAAATAAAAAGTGTAGGATTGAGAGCCCGAATATTAACAAGGGCATAACTTTTTAATAACGTGAAGTACCGATCTGATCTTACTTTCACAAACTTGCACAATTTAATATGTAACACATAGGTTATCAATTAATAGCTCGCAGTGTAGGATTTTTTTTTATTTACGTAAGTAACTTTCAGGAGTGTGAGGATTGAGAGCCCATTTTGAATGAAAATTTTACAGAGTACGACAGATTTTGGGGAGCTATCTTATTTTCACAAATTATGTTCGTGACTGAAAAAATTTTGTCGTAAAGACTTTATCTGTAGTGCATACAGTTTACCCGGTAAAGGTGGGCTCTCAATCCTCTATGTGAGGATTGAGAGCCCAACTATTTAGCCTATAACTCGCATAATTGACGTTTCACAATTTTTCTTTTAACTTGCACAATTGTTTTGGAATGTCCACTAAATCTTAAACATATTTTTGAAGAGATTTATCGAAGTGGCCCTCAATCCTCACGCACATCGAAATTTTGGCTGGCTGGCCAGTTTTTTCGATTTTTTGAGGAAACTATAGCGTCACAAACGATGAAACCTTTACAGATCGTCGTCACAAACGATGACTTCGCCACCTAGATAAGCAGCAACGCTCTGCGAGAAAATGTCCAGACAGCCGGACGCACGCAATATAGTCTGCAGTGCGATCACAGAACTTTATCGAATCTTATATTAACGAATGTTTACGAATGCTCGTATAGTAAGGAGTCCGTTGCAAGTTTTGAGTAACATTGTAATTTTTTATTTTACAGATATTTATGAGTACAACATGTTTACAAACATTTAAAATTAACAAGGCACACATTTATTTAAGCTGGCCGTGCGGCAATGGATAGATTTCATTTTTTTCTTAAATACCGTCTCCATACTATACGAACATTCGTTAACAAACGATTTGATAAAGTTCTGTGATCGCACTGCTGGGTAGACATTTTCTAAAGTTGGGTAACTATTGGTTTTCAATAAAATAAAATAAAAATTGTAACTTTTTTTAGTTTTTTATTTTAAAAACACCCAATGATATTGCACTGACATCTTTTCCACACCAATGCAATACCAAACGATGCATAATAAGTAAGGTCTTAACGGTAGGATTTCTGGTATCTGGCACGGGCACCCGGACCGCCGAATTTCTTGGGCTCGCAGCGACGGGGGTCAGCTACCAGTAAGCTCCTATCATATTGAACAAGGATGTCTTTGATTTCCTTCTTTGATGCTTCATCCACATCTGTAAAATGAAAAATTTAAGCCTTCATTTTGATTCTTTTTGTCAATCAACTTTTCAACAAACAATGGCAACCATTGCAAGTGCTTCAAGTAACTGGTCATCAGTGCAATCACAGAACTTTATTGATTTGAGTTTATGCGAATGTTTGTATAGTATGGAGTCCGTTGCAAGTTTTGTAATAAATGTGTGCCTGTTCATATTGAAAATGTTGTATTGTTATTATAATTATACATAAATTACAAGGTTGCTTACAGCTTCATTCTCACTCCTCACTCCATACTATATGAACAATCACGAAACATAAGAAAGTTCTTTGACCGCACTGCATGTTAGGTCTGAATGAATATTTCATAACAATTTTAAATGTATGTTTTGCTCTTTGAAAATTTAAGGGTATAAAAATAAGGGTATGCTAATTGAAACACTTGTTACTGAGGGTATCTCTGAGGTATGAATGTTGTGCACACTTCAAACAAGCACAGTATTGAGATCTGTGCTGTTTGGTAAATGTCACCATTGCTCTCCTTTCCCTGAAATGACTGAATCACATGGAGGCGATACAGCTTTGGAAGGAAAGGGTTCACACATTTGAACTATTGTAAGCCGAGGAAAATCAGATCACCATTTTGTTAGTATACTTATTTATTAGTATACACATAAATGCCTTTTTTTATATTAATTTGTTAGTCTTTATACTCATAGCATTAATAACTTTCAAAATTATAATAGCATTAATATAATGATATATTATTATTTATTATGAATGTGGAACAGCTGCAATAAGTCATTATTTGTAAATCGCAGCAACTTTCAGGTGTGTAAGAATCTAATTTTGACACCTACACATGCTACAGCACAAATACAATAAGTTGACAGATAAAGTCTCCCATACATCAATATGTTTTTTGATAGTTAATATTCATAAATAAAGTACAAATGTGACTAACACCAGATTTATACTAACTTTTAATGGTCAGTTAAAAGTTATGTAATGCATTAAGTACACTACTCTAGAGCTTTAAAGCTGGTTTTGTATGTCATGCAATTATAAATAATTGTGAAACAACTTTATTACGCCAAGTAATACATTGTTTGTCAGATAACTTATAACCAATAATTGAAAAATAAGCCTAGGAAAAGAAGCAATGCAGCAGTTTAAATTGATTATAGAAACATGTATTGTAAGTTTACAATATTTTTATGTTATAATATGCAGTTCAGTTTGAGTTGCTGCAAGATCATAAAAATATGAACACAAAAATTTAAGTCAAGTCAGTGAATACATTTAAGGCAATTCATAGAAAAAACTGTATTCTAAAGGTATTATAATTGTACAAGAACAGCATAGCATTCCAGTCAGTAAAAGTTAGGCCAACAACTATGCATTAATAGTTGAAAATAGAATTTCTATGAACTATTAGATGGTTTGCTTTTTTAATTTTAATGAAACATACCACATACTGAACAAAAATCTAACAAAGATTTAGTACATGCCAATAGACGAAATAAACAAAAATAAGTAAATTATATTTAAAAAAACTTACATTTTTGGAAGTAGGCGATCAAGGCCTTAGAAATTGCCTGCCTAATAGCGTACACCTGAGCGACATGACCACCACCCTTGACAGTGACTCTGATGTCTACTCCAGAGAACTTCTCCTGAAAATTAAAAAAGTATATTAAAAAGAGTTTAAAACAAATTAAAGTTTGCAAAGAGTTCTTAAAGTCAGCAACATGTTTTTCTGCACATCCAAAGATACTAAGGTTCGGAATAAGGTTGATCATCATTTGAAGGATATCGAACAATATAAAGTCTAATACTACGGCCACACTACCTTACCGTCTACCGGGCTGTTACCGCAATAATTATGGCATTAAATTACCGTTTAAATTACTGCATGAACTGGTGTGGTTATACTACGGCCACACTACCTTACCGTCTACCGGCAATAATTATGGCATTAAATTACCGTTTAAACTGCATGATATGTCAATAAATTTGGCGGAAAATATCACTTTTTCAAGACGGAGGTCGAAGCTACAGCTGTGTTGTGTTTTATGAGTGCCAATTATTTTTACACGAATCTTTTAAATTTCAACAAAGCTAAAAGAAGACAAAATACAGTTTCTTCTTTTTTCTTTTTCAAATCATCTATCGTAACTTCAAAAGATAAATTTTGTTTGATCCGACGCCAGGCATCATCTTGTACTATGCAATTTTTATCAATTCTAAAAACTCGAGCGCTTTTTCATTTGACCACTCCATGTCGGTCGATACGTGCGTCGCCGGTGAGCTCATATTGCACACTGGACAAACGGTAGTGTGGCCACTAACGCAATAATTACTGACAGCCGCCGAAGCTATTGCCTACCGCAATTTGCCATATTGATTGGCATTGTAAAATTATGGCCGTAAATCGTGGTTACACCTAGGTGTTGTTTAAGTTATGGCAATAATTATTGGCATATCACGGTAGTGTAGCCTAAGCATAAGTTGTTCAATTAAAATTGCTTCTCTAACAATATTTATCAGTACAAATAATTGACTAGACCCACATTGGACCCCAACAGTGAACAAGATCCACTGCTGAATACATCTAAGCTTGAATAGTGCTATTTGATGGCAGAATAGATAGGCAGGGTGGTTACCAGGATCTGATACAAACCCAGGTCTCCCATATAGCGGACAGATGCACTAACCACTAAGCTACCAGGTACTGGGTGAGCAAGTCGTCATTGACAAACACAAAACAGAAGCTCATAATATCAAATAGTTTTAACACCTTTTATTAATATTTCAAAGAGTTTAGATATAATTATTACTTAAAGTAAATACAGCTTTGGATAACAATAGAATTAGTGGCCATTAGCTTCTGGTTTCAGGATGAGACTTTCAGCTGGGCCGTATAAGAAAACTTTAATATTTTTATTAATTAAAAACCATACATATGTGCAGTCTCCTAATCACAAGCACGCTTAATTTGGAGCCTATTTAGTCTTGGAACTTAATAACAAAGAGTGAAAGACTGATATCCATAAATTTTCCATCACCAAAAGGCATAACAAGCATGAGTAACTTTTATATTGTTATTGTAACGAACACGTACCTTTCCGAGCAGTAGGATGGGCTCCTGAAGTTTGTACTGGAGAAGACGGGGCTCCACTAAATCCAGTGGGCGCCCATTTACCCTTAAGACACCATGTCCGCGCTTGCAGTAAGCTACAGCTGTGGCGGTTTTCTGGAAAATAGAAATGACTAAATAAATACAAAAAACTCTTCATAATTTATTTACTTCTATAATAAATAAGACTGATATAAACAAATTATTTGAGGTTAGGTTACCCGACTGAAACTCTGCAAGTCTTTTTACTAGGAGTACACAGCATGGTTAATATTTATTAGAGAGTATAATAGAATGCCGAGTTAGCATAGCATATCATCAATCTCAGTGAAACATCAGAACTTTTCTGAGAAAACGGGCAAAACACGTGGACTCAATGAAACCGAAGTGGTTTAACTTACCTTGCGTCCGAAGACTTGAACGGCCTGAATAGGTTCACGTCTTGCCTGTAAAAGCAAATAACATTATACGATTACTTTATTGTAAAATTATGAATAACCAGAACTATTTGACACGTTTTTCACAAGTAAATCAGAAGCGCACCTCTTGCACGGCAGCCATTTTGACACAAAAAGAATGACACTAGGGGAGGGCTGTCGAATAACGTTAAACGTTTATCGTTACGAAAAATATTTCGATGAATTACGCCACCTTCGCTTTCAAACTAGAACTATAAAAAAGTAAGAGACATCTGTCGTTTGATAGATATAACCTTTTTATTGTAAAGTGCTTCATCTATCGTCGGATAGAATTAAACAGGGATTGCTTATCCTTAAAGAAAAAGTTCGCTATTCCACACTAGATGGCAGGGCAGAACAATACATTAGGTTGGTTCGAGTTCGAGTCATATTTTGTTTAGTATTCGTAAAACGTTGTCAGTGAAGTTGAGTCGTGTGGAATGCGCGAGACAGTAGCGCACAAGTCGATTACAATGCAACGCGTAAACAAAATTCCCGCGTCAGTGTTTTAGAATTTAACAAAACAGTGTGAATTTATTTTTTACAAGGAGAGATTTGTGTTTGTTTGCTTTTTCATCAGAATTGACTGGATTTTTGTGAGTTTTGACAAACCTTCAACTTGATTAGCGGGTAAGTTAATATTTGTTTTTTACTTTTGTTATTGTTGATTAACTTGTGTACCTTAATAATTAAGTACAGTCTCAAAATATTATTTTTCTTAATAAGTTTTATTTTCGATATTTAAATCAAGGCAGGTATATTTTGTGTTCAAATAAGGTACCTACCTATTTATAAACTTGGTTTTAAAATATTAAAAGTTCTTCTCACGTACACATTTAAATAGTTATGCACTTGGATAAGAGGTGGGTACAACTAAGAAACCTTTATATCAACTGCATACCACAATAGGTAAGCTTCTAAGCAACTATTACTGCTTTTTTTTTATTTAAAAAGCAAAAGTATTTGCGAGTGCTGAGTCCGGTCACAAAAAACCAATTAGTGATTCATTTTGGAATGCTCGCTAGTTTTGTATCTCGTTCCTTAAGTGTTTTACCAAGAGGAAAATACTAATGAGGAATTACTTGCCGTTGCTTTGCTAGGATAAAGTATCAATTTAAGTTTAAGTTGATACGTATGTGAATTAAAACAAGTTTACCAAGAAGCTATCGATGCCTAACCAATAATTAGGTACCGACATAAGATAATTTCAATATAGGATATGAGGAAGTTATACCTACTTATTATTAATAGCACCTATACTTGATTATTCGGTTTTTATTGAGTGCCTAATTGTACTAAGCAAATTTGGTACTTTTTTAAGAAACAGGCCGAGTAGGTATCCTTCGGTTAATAAAATGGTGCAGGTCATCCTTATCTATAGAATGAGTATTTTTTGGGTGAATATCAAGTGTCAAAAATGATTAATTAGCTACTAACAATAATGAACACTCCTTAATGATATTTAAACACAGTTTTTCAAGAGATTCCTTCCAGGCCACCTTTATGAAAGAAAAACTAGACACCTTTAAAAATTAATGTATTAAATTAATACACACCAATTGTAATTTTTTTATCTTGTTTTTTTTTTGTTATGGCCATGGTGCGGTTTTGCTTTTTTTCCCGTCTGTCAACAACCTGACCTTTTTATATGCATATTTGCGATGACCGGACGGATTCGGTTTCCAGCTATCCCGCAAAATCATAAATTAATAAATATATGCTTATATTCCAGTAACTGGGAAGTAGGTTGTTGTGTTGTGATTATTTATTAACATTTTATACTAGTAAGCGATTTCTTGCAGACAACCTTACTTAACTATAAATCTAATTAATATATCCCTGGTCATAATTAGTAAGATAGCACGTTATAATAGATAACCTACCACCTAACATAAAATATTTAGGTCGTTAGTACGATATTTGATTCTTGATATTTTTTATTAATTATACAACTTATAATTCGTTTATAAGTAGTAAATCAGGATCCGTAAAGAAATGGAATAATTAATTGTATTTTGTTATTTATGAATATCATATTATAGACGACCGGCTGGTGTAGTGGTTACATACATTGCCTTCTCGGCGGCGGATATCGGTGTGATGAACACGGATATTTACCGTCAGGTCATGGATATGTTTATTGAAGTTTATTCTAATAAAAATATGTATTTATTGAATATGTATGTTTATACATTTCTCAAGTAAATCAGTTATCTAGTATCCATAACACAAGTTCTTTAAGAAACTTAATTTGGGCTAGATAAAGTTGTGTGAGTGTCAGAAATATTTATTTATTATTATATTAATAAAATATTTTATTAATTAGTTAAAGTGATACAATTATGTAATCAGTATTAGATAAGTCATAATATAAACATACTGCGACAGTAAAATATGCGTTCGTAGTCAAAAATAAATACGTAGCTGAACGTTTTAGATTTTTTAGCGAGAACGAAAATAAAAATAGGTATGTACTTGATATTTACTCAAAATTTTAGTTTTATTCCAAAATTTATTTTCATTCGGTTAAAATGGTTGAGTTACATTCGGGAAAGTTACTCGTTTTCAATACCAATAAATACATAATCGATTTATTCAAGTCGTAAGCTCACAGGCGCACTACAAAATTGCAGATAGAGAAATCAAGAAAAAATATTTATATTAGGAAAAAAATGAAGATCAGGCCATAAATAAAAAAAAAAGCAATAGTAGAATTAGAATTCAAAATAATGGAGTACCTAGTAGTTAAAACCTCTTTTGACATAATGTCTCCAGCTAGTTCGAAACTTTTTTTTAATCGCATCCCGGCAAGGCAGTAGGTTTATAGGGCAAGCCGTTGTTTGACCGACAAGCAATAAGGCTTCCTGTCATCATGATGGACACTGTTCATACGGTCACCACTCGGCCAATTAGGCGGTCTAATCCATTTAAGGATTAGCCGTCTTAAGAAAGGAGGTTTCGTTATTATTTGACCTATACGTTTCCTGCTGGCAGTGCTAAATTTGATCGGGGATTATAATTGGTTTTGGATATCTTGTTTTGGTAGTAGGTACCTACATATTATGTTCTTATCTATAGTCTGGCTAATGAGTGTAGAGACTTGAAAAACATGCCGAATTAAAAAAAAATAGCATCATGGTAACCCCGATAATAGTACGAAATACATTAATTAAACAAACTTGATAGGTAAGTACTTGATCAATTTTTTTTATAAAAATATAGTGAAAAATAACAAAATTGGTACTGTCCTTTTTTTTGATAAGAAGTATATTATTAAAATGGAAGGCAACTAGTAATAAGCAAGTTTCAAAATAAAACAACAAAATACAATAATTATTTTTCTAAGGTAATTAACATGAATACTGGTGGGTCAAAGGTAATGTCAATATGATGACCAGTAACCAGTTGACTAGCTAAAGAGCTTTCATTGACCACCACTTTGGCGATGGGGTAAACCTGTGTGGCTCAGACGCCAATGGTTGCGGTTTCGATTCCCGCACGGAACAAGAAAAAGAAATGTTTCTTGTCTGGGTGTTTATATATTTGTATTCTAGGTTCCCCATTAGTTTGTTACAGGACTTCCCATAACACAAGCTATGCTTACTTCGGGGCTATGTAGTTGATGTGATTGTCTGGGGATTTTATTTATTTATTGGCTCTCAATCCTTACTCAGACACGAGCATAGATTAAAGTTTAGGTAGATTGACAGTTCCTATCAGAAATGACAGCGAATCTTTAGTTATGATCAAAGCTTGCAGAATACAGACTATATTCTCAAGACATTGACATTGAAAACATAACAACTTTCGTTTGCGTTCAAGGTCATGGGAAAACTGCGTCTGCGCATGATATTCTTTTACCAAACCTGCAAAAGGCACGTAAAAGTAATTTATTTTGTACAAATGCAGTATTATTAAATTATAAAAGAAAAATAGTACTTTCGCACTTTACAAAGCTATAACACGTGGAAAAAACGTTGTTTCCTATATTAAACACAGTGGGTTCACTCAGGCAGGAGTCAGGAGTGTGAGATTTATCATAATTTAAGATAAAATAGACTTTTAATAGGTACCTATGTGTATTAGGTGTAATACAGTCAAACTTGTATTTATAAAATCTATCTTCTGAAACTGGCCTTGCTAAGCGGGTATGATCAAACAATTCGGAGCCCACCGAGTCTCAAATAGTCGAAAAACAAAACCCTCCCTTGCCAATCGGATAAGTAAATATAAACAAATTCTCCCGCGCCCATGTTTTGGTATTCACCGACATTATCATATAGGTAAATGCATTTCTCGTGCATTTGTTTTGCTTCACGGATAAACTCCACAATGTGTCATATGAGTTTATTTTATTTTATTCCCAATTTATTGCATAGATACCGTTGCAAAATATATACTACAAGGAAATTTTACAGGATGTTTGGCGCATGGACCAACAGGTTTTTTTGGGAGGTTGGAGGGTGTCATGCGTTAGTTTTCCCCGTTAGACTCTATGTCCTAAGTATCACGATAGTTGAGATGTTCATTTTTTTATTTTTAGGAAATACTTAGCATGATGCCTTTTTATTTTTGGTTGTATTGTAATGCAACAAGATAACTTGTAGTCGTATTCTGCAATGTGGCCTACTTTAGAAGACTATCTGTGGAGACGATTTTTTTCAATCGGTAGCATCTTTTCAAAACTTTTCTTTGAAGAATATCTCAAAAATTTATTATAGCAGACGTTCGGCAGATGTGCTTAAAAACATCTACGTTTTGTCAGCTACCCAACAAGATATGACAATCTAGGCTTTTATTTAAATTCAAAGGTAAAATCTTAGTTTTATAGGCGAAAGCGGACGTAAAAATAATTAAGTTTATTGAGCTTAATTAATTTTTACCCCAACTAAGATTTTTTATAAAAAAAAGTCCATATCGCGAAAACGGTTAGGTTTGGGGTAGGGTGTTTCATAATGAAATAAGTTAGAAAAGATGGGTACTACACGCCCTTAACGGATCTAGGTCGACTTAACCAGTAACCCTGTATATAATATAGGGTTACTTTATGTAGAGTACATATTTGTTACATAGTAGGTTTCTATTTAATAAATAATAAATAAATATTTCTGACACTCACACAACATTATCTAGCCCAAATTAAGTTTCTTAAAGAACTTGTGTTATGGATACTAGATAACTGATATACTTAAGAAATATATAAACATACATATTGAATAAATACATATTTTTTATTAGAATAAACTTAAATAAACATATAAACATCCATGACTCGACGACTAATATCTGTGTTCATCCGCCGGGATTCGAACCCAGGACCTCTGGCATAGAAGGCAATGTATGTTATCGCTGCACCAGCCGGTCGTCAGACAATTTACTTTTACAAATTGCGTGAGAACTGACAACCACTGACAACCTTGAGATTTAAGAGTAAATTAAATATTATTATCTACCATAGACTATTATAACCATTTCAATTTCCGATCTGGCTTGAAGTACGGAAATGGAAAATTTATTTTTTAATTTGTTTATGTGAATTAATAGTGTTGTTATTATGTCTTAAATTCCTAGGCCATAATATTAAATTATTAGCCGGACGAATAATAATAAGGAAATTAATAAAATCCCCAGACAGTCACACCAATTAAGTACATGGCCTTAAAGTAAGCAAAGCTTGTGTTATGAGATACCATGTAGCGAACTAGGGGGGAACCTAGAATATAAAATACATATTTTAATTAGCGCATTACCTCTTGCAAGCAGCCTCTCCACATCAATCCCAACTACATTTGTTCTACAACTTTTTAAAATTAATAGTTTTTAAAATTTTAGTATTCCCATATAAAAAATATTTATAGCCTCTGTTTAGAGGCGTAACTCTATTTACTCTGAGCGTAGGTATGCCACGAACATTGCGCAGTAAAATATCGCTTCTTAATAATAATAGGTACTTCTTGCAAAAAATTTTTTGTTTTTATTTTTTGTGTTATTTATCAAGATTTGTAAAAAGTCGTAGAACAAACGTTGATGACGCGCAAGAGGTGATGCGTTAATTAAAATTAACCCTATATAGATAAACGCCCATACCCGGAACATTTTCTTTTTGATCCGTGCGGGAGTCGAACCCGCAACCACTGCACTGGCGTCTGAGGCAGATAGGTTTACCTCATCGCCAAAGTGGTCGTCAAATGGTTTTGTCTCCCTACTCAAGTATTTATGTAAGTATAGGTGATAGGTATGCACACGCTAACTTTGGTTTATATTATCTCTCAAATATTTTGACGTATGTCAAGGACTTATTAAGTTTATTTATATATTATATTAAGTTTTCGCGATTCATACTATTAAATAAAACACTTTTTAACCGAATTTATGGCCACGACAGCTGTCGCTCGACCCACGGGGTCTGCAAAGACACCGAAACGTCGAGTTAAAATGTAAAATATAAATTATACGCGATTAATCCGGTTAAAAAGTGTAATTATTAGTAATTATTATTCTTACGTCCAAAAAATCCAGATCGAAAGTATTGTAAAACTTCTTTCTTCAAGGTTTTCCGTCTCCGGCAACTTTGTTCATAAACGTTAATTTTATTTCTAAAACATTGTTATCATGGTAAGGTTGAAAACACCATTCCATACCGTTACGTAACGTGGCACCACCATGACCTCCAAGTCCTAAGGAGTCAAACACATCATACTTTCTCCAAGGTACGGTATTTGAAGCATCCAGCTTGACTCATGTTCATTATCTTACACACCCAAAGTTTTAGAAATGTAGATGATAGCTATACACATGGAATTAATAGGTAATATGTTAGTACTTGTTAATTCTATAGCTATGCATTATAGTCTGTGTTCAAAGTTTGTATTTTTTCAATCGACTTCCAAAAAAGGAGGTTCTCAATTCGTCTGTATGTCTTTTTTGTGTCTTTGTTACATGATATTTCGGACAATTATGAATCGATTTTGAAAACTCTTGTTTCATATGATAGGAGATACTTCATAGTTGGTCCCATACAAATTTCATCGAAATCGGATGAGTATATAGATATTTCAAAAAATATGTATGACTTCGGAGAGTGTTTACGTTGATGACATTATAACTCAGACACAGTTTTGACGTCAAGTCGGTTTTTTAATGGTCTGCATTCGTTGATTATTATTCGGCAAGGAACTAAGTCATACAGCCTTGTCTTTAGATTTACGGTAATTGTTTTGACAATTAAATTACAATATAAATACTATGTGCCAATTGTGCACAGTAAAATAAGAAAAATCTTTATTTTATACATCTTTTCATATCGCATCTATCACTAACATACCCATGGATTTGGATGCCACTTATAAAGTTCCCTTTTGCCATATCTTTCATATATTTTTATATTTACTTAAACTTCAGTGCACACAGTAAAACAGTAAGAAATTTAATAAAAAATACAGTTAGTTTATTGGCACATCTATAGACAGTCTTGTAATAATTTTGACCTGTTTAATTCTAGTTACGAGTCAGTAAGGCGTGAGCTTACTAAATTGTTTTTTAAAAACTAATTAATCTTTCTTTATGTGGCAATTGCTTTCTTATTATAGAGGAATAATGTTATTAGTGTGTGCTCAACTAAATTTGTTAATAATTTTAGATCTACTAGTGTGAATCTGTTATTAGCTATCGATTTTTATATGTAAATTTTAATTATGTTTGTAAAACTGTTGATTCGCCGTGCAAAATAAAAATAAAAAAATAATAATAATAATAAAATGCGACTCATAGGTACCTAGGAAAATAACGAAGAACGCCAAGTGAAATGATAAACAGGTATCTTATCAGCCGATAAGTACTTAATCGTATTAAGTCACATTTTAGGTCAAAAGTACTTAACGAGGTCCATAGACCACGGGCGACTTGATACGACATCGGTGTCAAATCACTTGAAATAACGTCAAGTTTATGTAGTTAACTTCGACGATTAATTAAGTTATTGAGTTAGCAATGTCGCAGTTTAAGACTAAGTTAATCTGGAAACAGTTTTTGTAATTCTATTGTAAAACAATGAAAGACGGTTTTAACCAGATGATATAATTTAACATACATACATAACTTCACTTTAAAGTTGAACTGACACCTTCATAACATATTAACAATACATGTAATCGCCGGAGATATGAATGGTAGGACTCCATGCTAACCAGCCAGTCCGGTTTGACTGGAATCCTACCATCAAACTCTAAGGTTTCCTAAAATACATAAACTTGCTCAAAAAATAAGTTAATAATAACATGCTGGACTGGGAGCGAAAGAAACATATAGAATGTTCCAGCTGCTTCTCTCCCCGGGCATACTGTAAAAGTCAGTGAATGGACAGAGGTTTTAAAGGTGTTTTTGTGGGCGATAGGCTGACCCCCTGTCACTACAATAGTCTGTCTCCATCTTTATAATACCTCCAAATTCGTCAAACGTGACATCAGATGGTCTTATAACCGCTGGTGTTCTGCCTACCACATAAGGGATACAGGCGTGACGTTAGGTATGTATGTTGGTTATGGTTTATCAATTGCACAATATATATACCAAATATATACTGTTAGGGAAAATATCCGACAATAACTACAGTATTTATTCGTAGTGGTTAAGTTATCATTTAGAACAAATGCTATGCCTAAACCGTTTGATGCTTGATGCCAACCACATGTAAATATGTGTATTCATATATTAATTTTCGTTTACTTACAATAGTGGGCCTGCAGGGCTAGCATGCTACCGTCGACAACGACAAATCGGGCCTTTTATCGATACTTTCTTAGAATGTGGTATTTAGTGTATGTAATTTATTAAGATTATGACATATTTGGTTCTGTGGTCTTAATCATGGTATCAAATCGAGTAATTCTACCTATCTATTATGGTGCGCATATAAGCTTACATAATAGGATAAAATAACAAAATAATATTCATCTTGTCGATTCGACTATTTATCGATGGGTGCATGCTAGCCCTGCAGAACTGCATTATAATATTCATCTAACTATATGATGAGGTTGGAATTATTGTTTTTTTCTGCGATTTCGTAGCTACAAATTATGATTTATAGAACTCTTATGCCTTTGACAACATCACTTACCTACCATTAGATGATAAATCACAAATCAAACAACTTTCGTAAGTGGGCGTCGAAAACAAAAATAGATTGTATCAGTACTTACCATACAGGCCTACCAAGATTAATTTTACAATCATGCAATCATAATCGGCTTAGCATTATGGTAATATTCTAAAGTTTAAGCAATGTCAGTACTCAGTGATAAAAGATAGAGTGAAATAGAGATACTTTTTAAAATGAGAAGTGGTCTCTGTCTTGTTTTGGCATATAGCCGTGTCTCTCTTACTTTGACGAATGTGGGTAATGATGAATGACAGTTTTGACAGTAGTTGTCCGGTCAAGTTTGTAAGTTGACACATCATGTAGACAGTTCAAAATGCTTGTTATGCTCTTGCGCAAGTAAAAGTCTGCTGTGAGTGAACAAGATCTATTTTTGACAAGCAGTTTCCTGCCGTTTTACCCACGCAAATTTTGATTCCGTGAGAATTTGTGAATGAAATAGCTTATAATCTTCCCTAAAGGTATGTCTATCAAATGCATAAGGAATTTCTCAAATTCGACTGGTTCTTTTATAGGTTAACGGGTTCAAACGTTAAACAAACAATTCACAGACAACATAGTTAAGAGTGCCAAAGTTGCCAGCCGTCAGAATGACAGCTACAAGAGTTATCAATCATCCCATTCATCAATTGATCAGTCTCTAACGTAGCCTTCGGAATTAACACAAAATCTTAAAACTTGTCTCGAGTCACATACATATATACATACATAATGTCACGTCATGGGGTAGTCAGAACACCAGAGGTTACAAGACATCTTATGTCACGATTGATAAATTTGGAGGTATTATAAAGATGGAGAGAGACTATTGTAGTGACAGGGGGTCAGCCTATCGCCCACAAAAACGCCTTTAAAACCTCTGTCCCTTAACGGACTTTTACAGTATGCCCGGGAAGAGAAGCAGCTGGCACATTCTACGTTTTTCTTTCGCTCCCAGTTCAGTATGTTCTCGAGTCATATCCACCATATATCCCCCCAATATTTGTTTGACGGGTCGACCTAGCCGAGCCGTTCCTTTAAAGTTGACTTATCCAAAATCAGGCGCGGTCCCAGGGAGCAACACAGAGAACATCACTTCTCCAAAATCATGAAAAGATGAACAGAGAAGAAGCTAGAAAAAAATACTTATGATTAAAAATTAAGTTCTGACCCCAAAATACGGTTGTATACGGTCCCCCCCAAATTTCAGTTTACGAACGTTCCTGTCCAAGTTGCTTAGTAAAAATTCCCCCCTGAAAACATCAGAGTCCGCCTGGCTCACGACCACTCGTCATATAACTTGCCATCGACTACCATGCCTTTGACATGTCTTTAACATATGTTTGACAGGATAAAAACCGTTTTATATACCCGCTAGTTCACGTTTCATCTTCCCAGAACGAATAAATATTAAGTTTCGAATGAAATTGGACCTCCCAATATTAACGTATCGGATGCGCAAAGGCAAATCACACGTTTCCTACACTTATCGTCGGACCATCCGGTTGTAGAGATAAAAGAAATGTGCTAGCAGACAATTAGAAATAGAGTAGGTGGTAATATTATAAACAAAAATTAAATTATCAATAGTGACTCACCACCTATGTAGACCTAAAGAAAGGTTTAGAAGACCACCCAGTGGAACTACGGAATATCTTAGTGCTAGAAAGTTATGGGTGGTCATTTCATACGCAAAAAAAAACATTTTCAATTTCCCGTTTCTATAATAGCTTATTAGGAAAGAATAGTTAGTTTATTAGAAGAATCGTAACTGTATCTATTTATCAATTACAATCCCCAGACAATCACACCAACTACATGGCCTCAAACTAAGCAGAGCTTGTGATATGTATGAGATGCCATGTAGCGAACTAGGGGGAACCTAGAATATAAATACATAAATGTATGTATGGCCTTTAGTAAACCTTTCACAGTCTCTCTCCATCATCATTATAATACCTCTAAATTTGTCAAACGAGACCTCAGAGGGTTTCATAGCCTCTGGTGTTCTGCCTACCCCGCAAGGGATACAGGCTTTAAGTTTAAGGAAGTAGCTTTAATATTTTTATTGGCGACTTAACGCACTTATTGCAGTAATAGGGGGTCAGCCTATCATCCGCAAAACTGTCAATAAAACCTCTGTCCCTTAACTGACTTTTACGGTATGCCCGGGAAGAGAAGCAGCTGGCACATTCTACGTTTTTCTTTCACTCCCAGTCCAGCATGGAAGAAAAAGCTATAAAGCTACTTATAAAATCTTATTTATATAAAATATCTCTGAATAAAATCGATGTATCTCACGGGTCTTACGGTACTGGCATTAGCTGATAGCTATAATCTGGATTGTCACCGGGAATCGGTTATTTTGCTGCGTCTACGCACATCGAATAGACAACTTGAGATCAGACAAATCGAGACACAGGTGAATGGATTATGTCTCATCGTAGGTAATTTTTTTGTAGGTAGGGTTACCAACTTTTTTTCTAGAAATAAAGTATGTTTGATTCTTAAAAGAATATCCAACAGTATTTTTGGAAAAATAAACAGTAAGGATTCAATTTATTTTAGGGCTTATTGCACACATTATTAATTAAAGTCTAGCATATAAAGTGTTTAGCTTTTTATGCTGAAAACAGTACTTTATTTTTTTTAAACAGTAATGTAGTGAAAAACAGTATAATACTGTTAAAAACAGTATGGTTAGCAACCCTATTTGTAGGTAAAATAGTTGTAGATGTTATATCGACGAAACTTTTAGGTTGAGTATTTTTTAAAGTTCTCCGCTTTTAGCCAGTGTTAACATAACATTAAATTTGGCTAGTTTCTAGCGAAATAAACAAAAAAACTTTATTAATTAAATTTAATCCGTTTTTAGGTCTTAGTACAAGTCTTTATAGCTCATACTCCTTGTGCCTATTTTTATTTAATAAAGCACTTGCCCCGTCCCTATTCAAAGGTTTTAAAAGTATCAAACTATTTAATTTTTATTAATTTTCGATAGTATCGGAATATAGAATACAAATGGCGGGCAACGTTTTCTTTTCAATAAAAAAGCTTCTAGAATATGTTCTAAAGACAAAAAGTTCGTAAGCGCAGCTTCACACGCAAGATATAGGTGCATATATAACAGTTTCAATGATAGAAGATATTCTTATCTTTACTTTTCTTAAAAATCTCTACGCACGATCTCATAATTACACTTTGTAAGCCACCTTTTTTGCTGACGCTTCTGTCTAACCATTTTCATTGAAAAGAAAGTAACGCTATGCTATTGAAAATTATACACGATTATATCACAGCTTAATAAACAAGGACAAGGATTTTAATTTTGATCTTGACAATACCAGTATTATAAGCTCTCATTCATTTGATATTTTCCCGCGCTTACCTATAATAAAAACATGCCATTGAAAAAATGGCGGCTCAAAATCCGTAATCATGTTTCATAAACCATTATGTTAATTTTCCATAGGAGTAGAGAGACATACCTAATAGGCACTTAAACAAAAGTAAACTTTTTTTTTTCTTTTTTTATTATAAGTGAGGTTGAGACCCTTACCTGCCAGTATTTTTTATGTATTGAGGTTTCACGTTATTATAAAAAATAGAACATGTAGTTTTTAGTAGAATAGATACTTCAGATATTTTATTATTAAATTTTTAACAAATATCATTTAAATAAAGAATATTTCAATCATATTTAAACGCGGAACAGATACAGATACTAGTCACCGGGAGTAAATACTCCGAGCTATCAACCGGATATAAAATGTAACCTAATACGTATTTCTTGTTATTATATGACTGTTTCCTTTTTACAGGCTGGACCGCTTTCCATCGTTCCGGAAAAGTTGGAGAAAGGTAAGAAAACTTATTATATAACTTTATTATTAAAATGTTTTATGTTTTTATGTTCCATTTTAACAGAGATATGTAGGTATGTAATTAATTAGATATCGATATACTGAAGAGATTTGATTGCGTGTGCGACTCCCCACTGAGAGGTTTGCATAAAAATATACTACTTATCCTTATACACTTTTAGAATGATGAGATGATGGTTTAATGGCGTTTTTACATAATATTCATATTGCAAAATAGTCCGTACATATAAAAAAAAATAGTTCTTCATCTACCTACTTAAAGTTGTACATTTTCTTACAGTCAATAATGCAATAGTAAACTAAGTGAAAGGTACCAAACTATCAAAAACCAAACTTAAAAATAGCACATAACTTAATTTAGGTTTTTTAATAACTTAATTTCGAGAAAATAACACACATTCATTTAAGAACAATAATAACAACTTCTAACTTGCCAATTTACCAACAATTTTCTCACACCCTTAACTAGGTAACTCGACCATAATTGATAGTTTTCTAATCACTCGCAGTTACGAAGCCGTAGACCATATTCTGATATCGAACGGTTTAAAATTACCGGAAATCCTGCCAAGAAGCTGCTCAGAGTATAGATCAAAATAGTTTAAATCTAGGATAAAAAACGTTCTAATTTCAAAAAAAAAATATATATATACCTATTATTAAGAAATACTTGTTACTTTTTTGATAAGTTTTTTATGTAATAGATTAAGAATATGACTAGTATATTATAATTAGGTGTTATGTAACTACTAAATTATACTATG
This sequence comes from Stenoptilia bipunctidactyla, assembly GCA_944452665.1. NCBI lineage: Eukaryota > Metazoa > Arthropoda > Insecta > Lepidoptera > Pterophoridae > Stenoptilia > Stenoptilia bipunctidactyla. The sequence continues at coordinate 2,013,074 of OX101739.1, forward strand.
TTCGTTCGCTTAGATAATTTTCACCAGATGGTAAGCAATTGAGATGAGGTCAAAGGTGGAGTACTATTCTGCTCGGGAAGTATTTATATAAAGAATTTAGTTTCTTTCAACCGACTTTCAAAAAAAGGGGGAGGTTCTCGATTCGTTTATGATTGTTACCTCATAACTTTTGACTGGGTGAACCGATTTTGATGATTCTTGTTTCGTATGATAGAAGATACTTTCCATTTGGTCCCATATAAATTTCATCGATATCGATTGTACTTCATGAAAAAATTTTCAAATATGTATGTATTCGGAGATCGTTTACCTTGACGACCTTATACTTCAGCCAAAGTTTTGACGTGAAGTCGGTTTTTTAATGCTCTGCATTCGTTGGTTATTATAAACTTATATTAAAAACAAAATATCGATATTACAGCTATAAATATTTTTTTCTGCTATATCGATTTTGACAAATTAAGAGAAATATAAGGAAACAAGTAACAAAATATGTATAATCAATCTCAATTTTTAATATACAATTTTTATAGAAAATTGCAACCTGGTCTTAGATTGTCGTGGCCAATGCTCATGCGTTTTTTTTATTCTTATTTTTGATATGATTTTTTTATTCATAAATCTATGAAATAAAAATAGTTTGTATAACACATAGGAGTTGGTATGACACAGAAACTATATAGAGATCGAATTTGGTTCTAGAAAATACATTAAAAACTAAACATTCTTAAAAGTTAATTAAGGCTGCCTTATCACTAATGAGCATTACTCACTAATTTAAAGTCGAAGATAATAAACCAGAACTGGATAAAAGTAAATTGTTTTCCATAAACATCCAAGCAAGCGAACTCGCATTCAAAAGCTAGTCTAATTTAATGTAACCATTCATAAGACTTACATCTATACTTAGCTACCTGAGCTAAGCATTAAGTACTATCATCAAACTCTTTCCAAGTTATACAACCAAGCTATCGCACGTTCACATACCAGACTCGGGTTAAATTAAGTTTCAATTGCTTGCTAACATAACCACTTAGACAAAGTTACAGTCGGATGCACGCCAACCTTTACAAAGTAGAAAAGTTTTTAAAAAGCAGGCCGTATAGTTTTTTTTTCAAAGCTGCTGGAATCTAAAGTTATTGAAATTGGAATTCGAGAATAATACTTTTTTATTCTCAAACGGGTGGTGTTTTTTAGCCAGTGCTAGCTTGGTGGATAATGGCCTATACCTCCTCGTCACCCAGGCTCATAGCCCTGCAGTGAGCTCATACATAACAAAGAGTTGTTATGATGAGGCATCTAAAACGTTCGAATTTTGAATTCAAGAATGATACTTTTTTTTAATTCTTAACATAAATCTAAACAGGTCGAAGTTTGTATAAGTGGATTTAAGAAAAAACAGTTCTAAAAGGAAGCATGAGGTCCGGTTTTTAAAATCAAGCATTTGATTTTATCACATGACTCATTCATAAGTATATTGGCTTGGAGCTATAAAAAAGAATGAAAAAAAAATCCGCTGATGTAGAGTTTAAGTCTAAATTGAGCTTAAAAAAATCATGAATGAACGACTTAACAATATACAAAGTTTCACGTTAATTAAACTAAGAATTGCAATTATTTTGTAAATCTTTGTTTTAACCGTTACATTAGTTAAAACGGTAATATTAAAATTAAACACGGGCGCCATCTACAATCAAGAGTATCCGGTTCTCGTTTGCTTGTATCTACTTCCGTAAACAAATACATAATTATATTAGACTGTTTTTGTCAAAACTGAACCTTTAATAAACTGCTATATTGAACCCCAAAAGACATAAATTTTGAGATATAGTTTTTGGGGTAAGTACTTATTTAAAGATTTTTGCGCTGCAATGTCTAGCTAGACGTCTAGCAGAGTGTACAATGCGCTTGCGACGGAAGTGAGAGGTCCTGCGGTCTATCTTGTCAATGGTTGCTACTAACTAAATCTAGTTATTAACTAGAAACTAATGTCGCGATTTATGTCCTGAGTTTTATTTGAAAAAAACATGTTATTAAACTAAAAATGTGCTGTCGTACTAGCGTTTAATGAGTAGGTTTGAGCATAGGAGAGCGCGGTGGATGATATAAATAGTAATGGGGTTTTAAATTATATGTATCACGAAGACTGGATCATACATAGCTATAAAGAGAGCGTTTTTAATCGCATTTAATTATATTGTATCATAGAAATTATTTGAAATTTAATTGAAGTTTGATGAAATTTTGAGTTACTTATGTTTATATTGGTATAAGGTACTAATATTTTACATTAAATGTTAATCTAGTAGAAAATTATATGGCACTTAATGTGAGATAACAATCATCATCATCATCATCATCACAACTCCGTGTAATGGGCCCACTGCAGGGCATGAGTCTCTCCTCTGGGTGACGAGGAGGTTTAGGCCATAATCCACCGAGCTGGCCCAGTGCTGGGTGGTGGATGTCAGAATTTTCAGGGTGCCGATATGGCTTCTGACAAACTCTAACGACTACTGTATACAAGTATACAGCACCCGGGACCGACAGCTTAACGTGCCCTCCGAAGCACGGACGGAAGTCGCCGTGAGAAACGAACGGTCGGCGGTCACCCATCCAAGTACCGACCGCGCCGAACGTTGCTTAACCTGTGATATCGTAAGATACACACAGTAACCACGGCGCCACGATGTGAGATAACAATAAATTATAAATAGCCGTTCCAAAATTAATAGAATTAACCACCCAGTGAACGGAAATGCCTCTCTGCTCTAACAAGAAATCTGCACTTATCGCACCTAATAATCTATGTTTAAAAACAATATTCTTTAATATTATACCTAAGTAAAAAAAAAGAACTAAAGTAAGTGGCCAGTATGCAGTGTTAACAAAATTTAAAAAACTTACATTTGAACAAAGTGCAATCGCGAGAAGGCTGTAAATGAAAAAAAGTAGTGTTCGATCTTCAAATTGGTTTTAAACAGAAACTAGGTATTTGCCAGTGACTCAGTAAGGAGTTTGCATGACGCATTCATTCATAATAACGCAAAGAAGTTCGGTCACTTCTCGCGGAACTTGTTCCGAGAAGATACGATTATCTTGATATAGTCATTGAGTAAAAGAGTTTTGGTTTTTTTTTTTTTTTTGTTTTGAGCTTTTTTTATCTTGCACAGTTTAACAAAGTTGATAAGGCTTGCGGTTATGTCTAGTTAACTAATTTGCTAATAGGCGAAAAGCTATTTACCAAGGATATTAACTACTAGGCTGCGCATAATTTTTGATACCGTAGGTTTTTTTCTTGTGATATGAATAACTGATCTAACGGAAGTATATGTTGACGTCATTAAGTGCTCTGTAAAGATCCTATGAAGAATAAAACTTTTCATTTTGTATCTGACCTTCTTCAAACAAACAAACTCTTCGGCCTTATTTTAATGGTAAGTGTTTTTTATCGGTGACTAACTGCACTTTTAACCTCAATCTCACCTGATTGTAAGTGAAGATGAGGTCGAAGATGACAGCACACGGGTTTAGGAAGAAAAATGACAACGTGTTTTTAAAGGCGACTAATTCGGCGTCTAAAACTGACAGGACCTCTTTAGACCTTTGAATATTTTTTTTTAATATGGCGCTGAATAATTATTTTATTTTATTTTTTACTATAAGGCGAAATTGAGGTAAAACACAAAAAAAAAACATATTATCAGGATAACCTATTAAATAATATTTTTTACATGCGAAAACGTGTAAAATATGTTTAGTTTTTATTGTTGTGTTTGTTTAGTTTTTTAATTTACTGTAAGTATATTTACCAAACAAAATAAAAAAATAAAAAAAATACGAGTATTAATAAATAATCATCCAGCATCATAGTAAAAGAGAGTTTCAGAAGTTTGACAGTTAAACTTCAGTAATAGGTATAGATAGAGTCAGGCGCGGTCGCAGACTGAAAATTTGGAGGGGTCACAACTGAATTTTGGGGGGGGGTCACACACAACAAAATTTTTCATCAAGTATCTTTTTCTAGCTTCAACTCTTTTAAGGATTTGATCTTGTCATGATTTTGTGAGGGGGGTCATATCCTGGTACTCGTCTTCTTTATAAAACGTCTCTACATTGAGGCTACATAGTTATTATGCCAGTAGATATGAATGAAAAACCATTGAAATTAAAATCTTCAATCATCTACAGGATGAGATGCAATCTCTTCGTCACAGTGACCCGGTACAGGCACATTCAAAACATTCATTGTTACTCTATACGTAGTTGTACAGCCGCGCCCAAAATCCAGTTATTCGTAAATAGAGAATTACCATACAATCATTTTTGTACAACCTGGTGACATTTGTGAACGAAATTGGAGTAACCTTTCTTTTTAAATTGAACTGCAGAGGTCTTGTTTAACTGGGGTCCTGTTCAATAATTAAACTATGATCCGAATTCCGAAGGGATCAGACCTGTGATCCTAGGTAATAATAGTAATCTCAAATCAAATGGATATCGCAATACTTGTACCGACGTTAAAATTAAAACTAAAAACAATAATAAATAATATAGAGCGACAGTTAATAAGGAGATGTAGAAACAAACATACTATTAAACGGATTTAGATATCGTTTATTTATAAATATTTACTTATTATCAGATCAGAATAGGATACTCCGATTTTTACATGTTTCTTTATTATTTGTACTAGGCATTTATTTATTTCATTTTTATAAATGTTGAGCCTCATATTTTATAGGAACATTGGCATTATCGACAGAAATACTTACTCAACGTTTGTCAAAAAAACATAATCAAAAAATCATGATGGGACGTGAGGTAACTCAAGGCCTAAAGATAACTAACTAACTAAGTAGGTATGTCAAATAACCAATATCCTTCGTAACTGCCTTTTCACACTTATAAAAACAGTTAATAATTTGCTTGTAAATCATTCGTCAGTTACTTACTAAAATGACATCAAAAATATCGTTAATGATATTTTGATCGCTACTTCGAAGTGTCGTCAAGTTATCACACCATTGATTTTCGTGTGAAAACGGAACACCCTTTGCCAGTTCATTTTAGATAATTTAAAAATAAAAAAGTTGAATTTGGAACTTCTGGACAAAATTTTATTCGCTGGAATTTTCTAAATCATTGGGCAAGCAGATATAAATATTTAGTTTTGTTTGTTAAAGTTTAGTATAGAAAATTAACTTTTTTTTAATCCGCTTATAATATGAATGACCTAAATGTTAAACTCAAATATTTACTTTTAATATTTATTTCTAACCTCAAAAGTGAAGCGTGAATCAAAAATGGCGGCTTATACAGGACATGCATGAACTAACGGTAAAAGTTCATGCATTGCATAATAAACTATCGACGATTTCTTTCATAGAAACCTCTTTACTTTAATTACATAACACGACAAAATCAATATCGCTTTAAAAACTCAACAGGTTTTTTTTTAATAATGAAATAGGCACTGACTACGTATAGATTCGGCGTGCATTATAATTATGCGTATTAGAGTTTTTTGTGCATCGAAAGTGTCACGCTATTAAACAGCTGATTAAAATCAGTTTAATTACTGAAGTAAGTAACTACTTATGACTTGTAGTGCTTAGGCAAAGTTTATTGACACTAAGTTAAAATAGTTAGCACGACACAGAACACGGCACCCATAGAAATACGCAGTGTGCATTAGTGTATCGATAATCTCTTTATAACAAATGGTTCACAGATCCATACGACGCCATATTATGTGAAAAATCAAGAAGTAATTATATTTTTAGTGCTTGTAAGGATTTAATAAATTATATTTTATTCAATTTACAATAAAATACAAAAACTCTTAATTGTGCGCCACAAATAAAAGGTCAAAAGAGGAATTCAATAAATTAAGGATTATCAAAACAAGATAGAGTACAATGGGCATATTAGTAAAATAAATCCAAAAGTTCTTGTGTATTTATGCGTTATTCTATTTCAGGCTATAGTTAACAAAAATAGGATTATTTAGGTATAACATACTGGCTATTCTTCGCAGTTTCACTCGACTACATCAAGATCCCGTAGGAAAAACAGGATAAAAACAAGCTTGTATGGTCTTTTTAAACAAATTAAACCCACACCCTTATACCCTCAGACTGCTAGACGCAGACAGAACTTTCATCCGTATGTGGTACTTGTAGATATTCCAAAAGGCCGAACTAAGCGCTTTGACAGATCCTTATTGATACGGGTCGCCAAGGTTTGGAATGAACTGCTTGCGTCTATTTTTCCTGACCAGTATAAGTCCCAGTATTTTCAAGCCTCGAGTGAATACTAAAGTTTCTCGTGGATGGACGTGGTCGATTAGTGTTCATGATAAGTTAGGTACCACTTCCTCATGGAATACAAACGTCCCATTCTTCCAATATAAAAAATTAAGCCTTAAGGAGAATCAAACACCCACCTATTCATCCTCACAATCTTTCAGGTTTGCTATATTAGTAGGAAGGAATAAACTGGATAAAGATAGGTTATCTTACTTTTTTTCTTTCGCAACAATTGGCAGCAGATTTTACTCATACCTCGTAGGATGGCAGACGATGGTCAAGTTAATCAAGTGGCTCATCAATTAAATAGGATAATTAGTCGGAAATTGGTTAATTGCCTTTGATTATCTGTGGCGATTAACGAATCATCAATAGAATTGCTATGAATCAGAACATTATCTTTTGCTATCTGCGAATGTAGGTGACTAGGTTTAGTTTTTGTTTAAGATAAATTAAGTTGTTTAAGATAATCAGGACATTAATACATTTTTACTAAATACATGGGAGTGAAAGAAAATCATAGAATGTGCCAGCTGCTTCTCTTCCCGGGCATACTGTAAAAGTCAGTTAAGGGACAGAGGTTTAATTGACAGTTTTGCGGACGATAGGCTGACCCCCTGTCACTGCAATACTCTCTCCATCATTATAATACCTCTAAATTTGTCAAACGAGACCTCAGATGGTTTCATAGCCTCTGGTGTTCTGCCTACCCCGTAAGGGATACAGGCGTGAAGTTATGTATGTTTGTACTAAATACATTTTTTTTCAATGAATTCTTACTTGTTGTTCGTCAAGCCTAACGTCTACTACGCTGCCAACGTCATTACTTATACATATATAAGGCCCACTCTAATCTTAAGCCTCAAATTTTAAAGCTCAATTTAAAGGAATATTTTTCCAATAAATAAGTACCTATAAGTTATGGATAAAACTGCTTTAAAAGTAACGAAGCACCTTCGGACCACAAAGGTTCTATGAAAAGAAAAAAAACAAGTTAAATGTTTGAAAGTTGGCATTACTGCCTGTTTCTATCTTCCCAGCAGAAAATTGTTGGGTCACGCATGCTCGGTATGCAGCATGCCGTATGCCTAGTTCGTGCGAAGAGTAAACAAAAAAGTCTATGCGTCCAGCGACCTTTGAGAGTTGGATGAATATTACCCTACCGATATTATGAACGTGAAAAATTGTGAGAAAGTATGCTTTGGATGCATTTTATATCGAATTCCCACGGGATAAGTACAAACGCGGGTAAAGCTGCAAGAACATCCATTAGGTCAAATTTCAAACGACGAATTCAACCAATATTGTAAAGATTTAAATGTAGAGTTGAATTTTATTCAGATGAGTCAAAAGGATATTCTAAAAATAGGACAATTGAAGCTAGACCATTTTGTTCCACTACTGGTTTAAAGTCAGTGTAAAATTAAATTTAATTATTGATACACTAGTAAGCAACACAGTAGCTCACGAAGCGTTCGACCGCCACCGATTTATTGCGTGCTACGAATTTAAATTGATTCATCGCAATCCAATCCAACATGGCTGGATAAACATTAATGGCGCGAAAGAAGGTGATGTAAAAAGTTTGAATGATATATTTAACGAAAAGATTAATATGTCATTACGTTTATTAGCAGTTTAATGATGATTGTGAAATGTTTATTAATTTTATTGTAAGTTTATTAGAAGAAACGAGGTTTGGGTTTGAACTATTTTTTTTATTTTGTTTCCCGGTTTTACTGTAGCTTCAAATATCACCTGTTTTATAATTTGTACTTTTGTAGTAAGTAAATTAATTCTTACGATCTGTGACTAAGCTGATCATCCTACTAATAAACGTAAAAATTTGTTTGAGTATATGGCTGTTTGAAGCTGTTTCACGCTTCCACAACTGGAACAGGATTATAAGAATTCGGAGAAAATTCGATACACAGGGTGTACACGCAATCCTTTCTATGTAAGAAGTCGGCAATAAGAGATTGATTTTCTTTATTTTTCTTTAAGTACCTATAATTGTAACACACATTTTAACTCGACATTGTTTGAAACTTATTAATTAATCATTTACTTATTATTATGTCTACAGTAACTGTATTTTTCAACAACAACGAGGTACTCGTCATTCCTGAAAGTGACATATATGTATCAATTTAAAACGACAAACGAACTCGATTTGCATTGTGTGGTATGAGTAAGGATATGATTTGCAATATAACTTATTTATTGCGCATGAGTCACTAGTTTGTAATTTATGTTATGCTCTGATCACAGTCAATATGGACACTTAGGTCTCTGAAAGGATCTTATTAACAAACCTTAAGGCCTTTTTAGCAAGCTATGTAAGTTATAAAATTTTGGTCCTTACATTTTTTGTTATAGTTGCTTATCGACTGCAATAGATTCAATCTATCTATTGCAATTTTTTAATCGAAACCAAATAATCATATTTTAAAAATTGTAGCTCATTTAGAAATCATTATATTTTTGTAGTTTGCATCAGGGGCCGTAGATATTCGTACTTAATCATATTTTTAAAGCTTTCTTTTAGTTTTCCGTCAAAACAAAGGTTACAAGAGATCATTGCCAAAATAAGGCCGCCTTTGCCCACGCTTGTCTTTTTCCAACGTTTAACTATGTGAGCAATAAAGTGTTTCTTTTTAATTATATTTACTCAACACATAACTACGTTAAAGTTAACTGGCATACCAAGTAATATGAATCGTCAAAATGACTAACACTTATGTACTTAAGTTCAGTTACTCCCTAGCTCATCACATCCTGACCAGGTGTTTAATCGTTAGTCAGAAGTCACTTATCTGGGTGACAGTGACAGTTAGATGATGGCATTCAGTGGTATACTGTTTTAATTAGAAGCAGTTTTAGGTTTCTGGTTTTAAATGAAAGAGATTAGTTTTAATATTTAGTTTTTAGAAAGAATTTTAAAATAGTTGAGGAGTCGTTTTGCTTTGATTTGAAAAGAATATGCTAGATTTTACTATGTAGGAACTAGGTTATATCTGATGATCAATTAATTGGAGAAATCAGTTCTAGAAAGTGAATACTCCGATATGTGGTAGTAAGGACCTTAAGGGGTCACCTTTTTTTTACAAAATCTGCTATAAAAATGAGTGATTTCATTTTATTATGTTGTGTGTCTTTCAGTTAGCAGTATTTTGGAAAGTTTCATCTGTTTTTATATGTTTGAAGAATAGACACTAATAAATAAACTCAAACGTCAAATGGTTCCTACCATAAATCAAAAATCGTTTTCCGAAGCATTTATAAACTCTACACCCTGTATTTAAGATAATTACTAAAGCAGTAATTTTTTTTCTAACATCTCGGGATCATACGTAACACGAAATCATATATAACAGATATACAATATACATAATAATATGTAACCATATTATTAATTTACATATTAAAATCTGTAATGTTGTAACTATGAGGGTGACATAAAATAACAAGATTAAACGCTCATCAATAAAAAGAGAGAGCTGTAACTTTTAAGTCTATTATATTAAATATCTAGATTTAGCTTGGACACGACCTGCGTGTTTCATCTAAATCATTATTGCCACTTAGGTCCTTCTCAGGATAGGGGTCAATGCGCGGGTCAGAGAAATTTAAACTGCTTTAGCGCTAAGTAGCAATGGAACATATGAATTATAGTTAGGTAGGTAGGTACTGGACATAAGTTTCAAATCAAACTCCCAAAAGTTTACTAAAAAACGGATAGAATAACATTGTCTTTAGAAAAGAAAATGTAAATTATAATGCTGAAGAATTAAAATCTTCTAAAAGGACTTTAATTAAATTAATAGAATGGCAATAATATAACGCCAGGAGCTTCGCGTGGCTGTACCTACCAAAATATAGCCTATAAACTTACTCAAGAGTACCTAAAGCTATCAAATACAAAAAATGAACAAACCAACAAACCGAAGAACTCTTTTATATGTAAGCAGATAGAAAATCATCAGGCCTACGAAAAAATATTCGCAGTTCTTCAAACTTTCGAAATCCGTTCTTGTACCTACCTACTGTAAATTTATTCTGTGAAACTTGTTTTGAATTTTTCTTAAACTTGAAAGAAAAGGTTTTACTATGAAGTTATCTATTGTTTGTATTGGAGGACAAAATCCCCAATCGGAAGATTAGATTTGGATATGTTTAAATTTTATTACGATAAGATTAAATTTTGATAGGAATGAGATGAATATATTATATTGACCTCGGCAGTGGTAGTGTTCTAGATATAAATAATAAAAGATTCTAGCAATATTGCGTGTGTTCACTCGCGAAACGTCGGATATTGGGGTATTTTTTCTTATATTTAACCCTTTTTTCAAAGAGTATAAGCTTTTTCCCGCAACTTCGTACGCGCATAAACATAAAAGTCTTATTTTTCCCGATCCCGTGGGGATTTTGGGAATTCCTTCCATAATACAAACAGACACTTATTGAAGAACCTTTATACCAAGTATCACATCCATGCACTCAAGGAATAACATTTTTTCATACAAATTAAAACATTATATATTTCCTGTTCCCTTGGGAATTTCGGGAATTGCTTTCATAACACAACCAGGCACTTTTTGAAGAACCTTTATGCCAATTATCATATCCGTGCGCTGAAGGAATAAGATTTTTCATTCAAACTAAAAAGTCCAATAACTCCCGTTCCCGTAAGAATTTCGGGAATTCCTTCCTTAGTGCTCGCCTACAACCTCTAAGGATTGTATTTTCCAAATTTCAGCTCTATATGGCCAGTAGTTTTGGCTGTGCGTTGTCTGTCAGTCACTCAGTCAGTAACGGAAGAGTTTTATATATTAAGATTGTACTTAATAAAATAAATATAAATCCATAATATTGTCTTAAGTTTTCGTGATTCATACTATTAAATAAAACACTTTTTTAACCGGAGTTATCGCGTATAAGTACTTTTTAAATTTTAACTCGACGTTTCGGTGATTTTGTAGACCCCGTGGTCACTAGAAACCTATCCGATTAAAAAAGTGTTTTATTAAATAAATCCTTAGAGTATGGACTTAAGATTCGATTTGACTTCTTTACGGATAGCTTGTGATTAAATTAATCTGAATAATGTAAAAACAACTTGTAAATAGTCAAACTATAAAACTGTAAGTATTATAAACGTAAGAATTAAAAACTTAGAGTTAACATTTCTAAATAGACTTGTTTCGGAGATAATTTATAGGATAAATAAACACAGATATATGCGAATTACTGAGACATATTTGAATTATTAATCACAATCATTCTACATAGAAACCAGAGCATGGGAAAACAAATGACATATTGGCGGGAAAACTCATTCGCCATCTTGGAAACGTATTGATGCGAAAACTATTTAGGGTTAATTACGACCTAGAATCCGTGTATTATTGAACACAAATTAACTTTTTGCGATGTAAGGAAAACGGGTCATTAGCATTTCTGAACTCAATCTGAAATGTCATTGAGAGTGAATGACAGTTGGAAAATCGATTTCTATAAACTTCTTTTGAGTTTCCGTGTTTTTGTTATTCTGCTTGACGTTTGTTAAGAATTTAGAAAATAACATAGCCATTAACAATCGTACAAAATTGAAAAAACGAAGGTACTTACTTGAATATTTTTTCATACCTAGACATCAATTTTCATGTTTGGCATATGTATAAAATTAACAGAGTTATTATGTTACATAGTTGAAATGACTTTTTCGTGGAGCAGAAGTTTTTGTCATTTTTTAGGCCCACGGATCAATAATGTTACCAAAATTTTGAAATAATACCTATCTACTTACTCACAAAATTTAGCCGTAAACAATACTTAGACGATTGAGTAAGAAAATCGCACGTGCAAGCATACTTAGGTATGATTAAGTCTCCACATTAGGACATGTTAGTATGACAAAGAGCATTCTACGCGGTAAATCGAGATACATTCTGAATCGGTGTTACCGATAAATAAAGAGGAATGCGAAATTAGATACGGTACCTACCGCGCCGCAGATAAAAACATAACATGGCGGCCATCTTGATGTCGCTAGATTATTCCATGGACCAAGATAGGATATTATTTAAATAAATTACTGGTCCGTGGATCGACATAAAGTACTTTAGAAATTCATGTCTTATCTGAGAAATAGAACAGGTAATAAAAAGGTATACTTATGCTGTACTTTACAAAAAACTTATCTCCGTTGATATTTTAACCGAGAACACCGACAATTCGGATTTCAAATTAAGAAACACTTCAGTTACAACTTATTCCAAAGAGAAAAATGTTGGCTTAAAGATCGTTTATTTAACCAAGCCACCTTGTTATAAAAAAAAATAACACGAAAAATATTCGCAATTGAATTGAGAATTAAAGTCTAAAATGTTTATGTTTATCATTTGGTTATTTCGCTCCATTACAACTGTCATAAATAGAAAGCTATCTTATTTATTCCACGCAAGTGTTACTCCATAACAGTTTGGCTAGTTTATCGCGCATTTTGCGCTATTTCGCGACCGCCATTTTTCCATACACGGTTAGACAGACGATACATCTGCCTATAAACTTGTAGGATAACAGTTTTTCATCGCTGCTATTTGCAGCTGCAGGCCCACCGTTGCAATTATTAAATGTCAACTTTGCTGGTAAAATAAACGGACTCGAAGAGTTAGTTTAGTTGTAACGGAAATCGTGAATTTTCAAAATTGGAATGGTATTTTCGTAAAGCTCTTTTGAGCAAAGAGTTTGAATTTATGTTTGTAAATTCTATAGGTATTTCACTGCTTTTATTATAGTTTGTGCGGATCTACTGCTTCTAAATGACAAATGTTTGTAATATTGTTTGAACAAATTGAACCCTCACCCTTTTACCATCGGACTACTAGACGCAGACAGAACTTCCATCCTTATGTGGTAGATATTCCGAAAAGTCGAACTAAGCGCTTTGAGAGTTCCTTTTTGATACTGGTCGCCAAGGTTTGGAATTAACTGCCAGCGTCTATTTTCCCTGACCAGTATAGCCCTAGTACTTTTAAGCGTCGAGTGAATAGGTTTCTCGTGGATGGACGTGTACCACCTTAGTCTTCATGTTCACTTAACATCAGGTGTCATGGAAGACAAACGTCCCATCCATATTATATAAAAAAAACCTACAGATAACTGTAAACGTTATTATTTTAGGCGGTGCGGGCACTGCGCAATGATTGACTTGCTTTTTTCCGCGGTTTTAACCGCAATTGCCCCGCTCACAGTAAGATGCCGGTATGATGAATTAAGCAACGACTGTTCCAAGCTAAGTTCTACTTGTATCCAAAAGTTCAGCTCGATCCCTCTATCCATTTAATCGTGAAAGAAACTTTAACGTTGTAAGTGCTGCACATGCTGAGTATGTACCTTTTGCCTTTTGTTATTATGTTTACTCTTGCTTTTTTGTATTTTATTGTTGTAGTCGCTTAAGTATAACTTCAAAAAAAAAAAAATTTTTTTGTAACATATGTTGTAGCTACAAAAATTGTAAAAAATTGTTGTGAACTTAAATGTAATAACTTTTTGGACAATAAATGTTAGCTTATCTTATCTTATCTTATCTTATTACAGAAGGAACTTTCCTTCTCCTTATATTTTCATTAAGTCTTCCCCTATTTCTTACCTGCTAAATAATAAATTAAAGTTAAACACTGGCACGTGGGTGCTATATTAGGTGACCATCCATGCGCTACTTACACTGTTGATAAAGGACCATATGGTAGAGTCGTGTGCCCTACGGACCAGCCAACCGTGTTATATGGGTCTGTTCTTGACGGAGGTAAAAACAAAAAAGACATGATAACTGCTGTTATATGTATGGTGTGTTTAAAGAAAGTTTGAACGTACCCTATCTTAAGTTTTTTCATGGTTCATTGAATTAAATACGTTTTTAACCAAAGATACATAATTTTATTTGAAGCCTTAAATCGTCATTTTCAACAACCAGCAACAAATTTCAGCTAATTAACAAAATTACTATTTATAAACCTTCCTCATGAACCACTCTATCCATTAGTACAAACTGCATGAAAATCGGTCCAGTAGTTATAGAGAATATCTCGTTTAGACTGATAGACGCGACGGGCAGGCGCTTTATGTTGTGATGGTGAAAACTCAGAAGCTTCTCAGTACAGGTTATTTTATTACGCAACTAATAATATAATAAAAATAAATAGATTACTTTAATACCTAAGAACAAAAGTACGTGATTTTGTCTGTTCGTTGGGTTATGGTAGGTAGTAAATTATATATCTTGTTGCGGTTTTCATCATGATTAAGTTTAACGTGTTCCAGAATTTTCCATTGCATAAATGCTTGTTGGGTCGTAGCTTATATCCCTAAACAGTAGATATTCTAAAGACCGGAACAAAATGCTTCGATAGTTCCATTTTTGGTACAGGTGTGGAATGGGCCTCCTGCGCCTGCTTTTCCTGACTTAAATCCTTATTAGGTAAACCAAGTGTTGTAGATTAATTTATGTGCTTTTTACCATCAGGTAACGTGAAAAATACAGTATCATTTTCGTCTTTGTGTATTTTTTAAATGAAATAGAGAAATTTTTATATTACCTTTATAATAGACACAACTTCCGTGATGGCACAGCGCTTTAAAACTCAATATTTTGCCACAGAGACAAGCTAGTTAGAGAAAACCCAAGTTATGTATTTTAAGCTAGCAAAATGATATATCAATTTTAGTAAATATAAATACTGCCAGATCCCCACGATTTTAATCCAACCCTTCGTACATCCATCCATCCTCACACACTTTCACGTCCAGAATTTTTATAATATAAAGTTCAGGCAAAGTCGGAAAGCATCACTAGTAATAAAATAAATAGCTTTAAACAGATTAAGTATATTGCTTTGACTTTCACCACGTGTTGAACTTATACATAATCTAGCGACGCACGCGCATCATTATTAGAAAACAGGTTCAAATGAAAATAGTTATTTTAAGTCTCATAGATGGTAGAACTAACGAGTATCAATAAATGAAGTCAGTTTTTATTACTCGTTCTGTATAAGAAGAATGCAATATACATGTCTTTTTGGTAAAAAAAGCGGAGAAGAACATAAAACCAATTTGTTTTTAAATAAAAAAATGTTTAACAATATTTTATTGATGTAGTTATGTAAGTTTTCATCTTATTTTGAAACGTCAAATTTTACCGTCAATTTCTCTGATTAGAATTTCGTCATAGATTGTGCATTAAAATATTCACGAGTGCAAAACAGAAAACAACCAAAAAATAACCATATTTCATCAAAATTCCTAAACTTAATCGAAAAAAAAAACTATTCGGGAACTCGTGGGATATACCACGTGCATTCAAGAACCTATTTTTTTCGCATCAAATTTGATACAATATCCAATAGTGAATCGACAGCTGTGAGTGTACCGGTAAACGCATTTTGGGGCAACCCCGTCATACTTGAGAATCGGGACCGTCTTTGAGATACAGGGTGTTTGGACTTTATAGTTTTAAATGTTTGTACTTGAATCTGTTGCGATTCTACAGTTAATAAATTACGATGTTATCTATGGAAACACAAAACATATTGACAAATATGTATACATTTTATCTATTGACACTTTACCTCTAGCTTACTTTTATATTTCCGTCTATACAAAGATTGAAGTCAAAAGATCGCCACCTGTAAAATAAAATATGAGTAAATTCAAACATAAACTGATAAAATCATTACCAATCATAAGCAAAACCAAGGCATAAGTAAGATTCATAAGACTAACCAGAATTATATGTTTACAATAATAATAAGCATAAATTAATTTCTTCTACGTCAAGAGATAATTTATTCCAAGCTAATATTTGTGTTATTAAATTTGAATTATATTGATAAGCACCGTGGCAATGACGATAACCACGACGGTAACAATATAATTTTTATTCTGTGTAGTATTTTAAGTAAATTGTGGCACGAAAAGGACACAAAGAAATTCATGAAATACCACCAGGTAGAATACACAAACTCTAAGTAATTAATAACAAAGTATTGGCAGATGAGTGTGATACAATCGTCAGACGAAATCTGAAGAGGTCTATATATGTTTTGCCCATTTAGAGACAGGGAAAGAGAAAGTTCAAAAAAAATATGTTCAAAATAAAAATTTAACAAAGAGACTCAGCAATCGCCTTAGATCTACAACTCTGATTTTCAGTCATACATACACTAATCTTAAATCAGTCACGTAATTCAATCGAAATAGGTACTCGATTAGAATAATGCGTGATAAGTCTTTACGGACGACACTTTATTTAGTAACATGCCAATATCTACGATGACAAAAACAATCAAATTTTTTTTTGTTGTCAAATTGTGAGTTTGACTGTACTTGACTGTACATATTAATGTTTTCTTTTATACTTACGAGTATCATTAGTAACACTATTGGTAACCAAAAAAAAATGAAAATAAATTCATTTGTTCAAACATGTAATTCTAACAATTGTAATTGTATAAGTAACGAAAAATTTATATCGCATGACTGTATGTTTTAAATTACCATTTTAAGTATTATAATTACCATGCATTGTAACCTTGATTGACTTATTTTGTCTTATTGTAATAACTTTATTGCATACTTAGGTATGTTTTATGAAAGTATAGTAACATTTTAAATACAGGGTTGATGTGTAGTCACCAGCCAAATTTAAATGTTAGTTTCTTTGATACGATATAAACGTACCTTCATATTTATTTTAGTATATCTCAGTACATAATAATAAAGATATGGCACCACAAACTTTTATGCAAATAGTCGCTGTTGATGAACATAGCTACTCAGACGTGGCATTTGTTTGATAATACTACGACGTAGAACTACAAGATGTTTTGTAGTAGCGCGTAGTTGTCTTCATTGTAATGGTTATTTTAGAGTGACCATGGTTTGCTTAATATGTTAGCGGATATATTTATTTCTTTGTAAAAAAATATACTTTTTTTGCAAAAATCGTTTCTAAAAATCGTGTTTAAATGATACTTATTGTGTAAAAAAAAATTGGCTGGTGGCTACAAATCAACCCTGTATGACAAATGTGTTTGAGTCTGGACGTTGCGAAGCCAATTACATCAGAGTCGAAGATGAAGATGTATTATTTTGTAATAGGTATCTTTCACAATTGGATGTAATAAAAAAAATACAGTTTCAATAAAATCTATTTCTAGTTTATATTATTTTTACAATTATATTTTAAATAATTTTTTTGTTGTGTTAAAAATGGAAGATATTGTTTTGGGACCATAAAAGGACATTTTATTTATATGAGTCCCCTAAAATAAAAAAACATCAAGTTAAATGTCGATAATTAAACCTGATACAATCTCTTACTAATTCCATTTATTTTATAGGTAAGTACGTAGGCATAATAAATCATATAAACTTGAAGAACTTATTATCCTAATATTGTATATGGTGTTTACAAAAATTTAAAAAAAAACTAGAGCACGTTGTATATTTAACAGTAGGGGCGCCTATTCTGACCCTTCACGGGTTATCACAAAAAGCGGAACTTGGCAACACCTGGCCGTATGTTACCATAGTGATCAAATCACAACCGATGACACTCGCGTGCATGTCACTTACTCGTGTGAAAGTTAACGGACATTCATTAGTATACAAATAAGTGTTTTAATTTATGAAATTAATCGTGGATCTTAAGACTTTGCTTCTAGAAATTTGCCATAAAGTGACTATCTAAATATGCCGTTAATAGACGAATTTAGGATCTACCTTGTCATCAGACTATTCACTTTCCAAATACTGCTGTCTTCAGGAATGTCATCTTTGGCTTCTTAATCTATCAGTAACTAATTCAAGGTTGAGACGTACATAATTAATTTTAGTACTTATGGTAATAAATAGGCTCTAACTCGTAACTTTATTAAAAGATAAAGGTATATTATAGGACAGACAATATCGACGTTCAATTTACATTATTTATAGGGTACTTGCATGTAAATAAAAATTATAATTAAAACGTAAAATTGTCCCTATCAACTGCATAGAATAAAACACGGCTTAGAACCTTGCTTGTGTAAAAACAATGTCAAAACTTTTACTTCAAACTTCCTGAAACTTCCGATTACAAAAACAAAATATCGCTAACCATGCAAAAAATTCGAAAAAATATGGTTCGATATTGGAACGTAAACTTTTTTTTGTTCGAGCCGATGCATAGGACGCGTGCCGTACAGCCAACCGTGGCGTATGGCAGACGAGCAGATGACACGCGACCGTTAGGCCAGGTGCACACTGTAAAGGCCACTATACCATAAAAAAATGTAAACGTTTACACGTAGTGCAAAGATAGTTTCATATTTGTGTCATTAAAACATTCCTTTACAACACGTGCCTAATCAATTTTACGGATAAGAACAGGTTATAATTAAAGCATATTTTTAGCTAAGACTTATGAATTAATTTTAAATAAATACAATCAAATTAGTTAATATTTGCTTCACATGCCTAATTAATGGATACATTTAATGCACGTATTTCCTTTTAACATTCATTAAAAAGACATCACAGGCCTGCATCATAGCATAGCTCGGAACAAATCTCGTCAAACACGAAATTCTAGTTACTAATTCTAGTAAATCGAGAAAATTAAATCGAATCAATACTTAATTCGATTTAAAACGCTGACTCTAGCGGAGCGTTGTAATTATGCTATTGATTATCTCGGCTATACTTTCAATTCTTAAGAAAAGAAAGATGGACACATTTTCATTTTCAAGTTAGGTACAAAAAAATATAGCAAACTAAGATTCACAAGGTATCAAGAGGATTAAATTTTTTAATGAGTTTTATTTATAAGAGTAACGGTCAACTATTGTTGTTCGATATATTTTTAATATAGTAATCTTCTTATCTACGTATTAATTACTTTTTTTTTTAATTTTATCATAGGTATTTTAACACTTTTCGGCCTCAGACTTGTTTTATTTTCAAACTATATTTTTCGTCAATTTCGTTAACATCATCACGACTTTTTGTAATGAGTTCATTGCAGGGATATGAGACTCTCCCCTGGCAAGAAGGTTTTAAGCTAGAGGTTTTTCGTCAAATTCATTATTAATAAAAATGCGTTTGCCTTACACGTAACGTCAAAATAACATTTTAAGTAGGTTTTGACATCATGTTAAAAAGATCATTATAAATTTCAATCTGTTTAGTATATTCGTAAGTCAACTCAAATCTGACAAACGAATAAACCGATTCCAATATAAATTTTATAACTGTTGCATCTATTGGGGTTTAACGACTTCGCCGATATTTAATGTCTCCATTTCACAGGAATTATTTATATTTATATATTTAAATCTAAACTCAAAGCAATGAAATATTAATACGAAATGTATGAACTGGCAAATTGAGACTCGGTTCTAAATCAAAGCTCGATCAGCACAAGTTATTACATACTGAACAAGTTTATTAAGAGAAGATACATGTATTTATAGTAGGTCACATTTGACGTTTCCTTATGTCAGGCAAATAAAGTTCATTTTTGGTTGTGTTGTAAGAAAATGTATATGAGATTATTATATTATTATTAGATTTATCGTACGACGAAAAGATAATGATAACAATGATCTAAGAAAGAAACATTTTAAAAATGGAAGCTGCCGGCAAAAAGGGATCTCGGAAGGCGAAATTAGTATGTCGACAAGTTGTTGAACTTGATGAAGAACTACAGGTATGTTTAGCATTCAATTGAATATTGTGTACATAATATCGTATTCAGTAGGTATACAAATAACAGCATTGTCCACCACTATGATAATTTAATATTATAATAATCTATGACACTTGTCAAATGTGACCTATTAAAATGACTCCACTATAGTTAGAATTCTTACGTCACTAAGTAGGTAAAACTAGTATGAGGATTAAACTATTTGCCAAGCAGCCCTGCAAAATTAACTTCCAAACTTATGTACTAATTTTTTTAAAGAGTTACCAATTATTTTATTATCTTTCAACCGACTTCCAAAAGGAGGAAGTTCTCAATTTGTGTGTATGTTTTTGGTCAATCGATATTGAATATTCTTGTTTAAATTTATATGAGGTGGTCTCTTCTTGAAAAAATATGTATGAATCGGAGAATATTAAATATATATGAAAAAATATGTAAGTATGAATCGTAGAAATTGATGACCTTATAGGTACTTCCCAAAGTTAACAAGTGAAGTCGGTTTTTTTTATGCTCTGCATTCCTTGATTACTTTTTTTCAGTACATGTATTCCGTTTGTTTTTAACGAATCTTATTTAGTAGGTACCTAATGTTGTAACTGTACATACCTACTAATTTTATTTTAATCATGGTGTGTGAAATTAATATGTTAATCAAAATGGATTCAATGTCAAAGTAGTGTTTTATTATCCCAGTTTATTACTACAACAATCAATATTTTGTTGAAAAGCCGCACAGAGATTGACTTATAAATACGACAAGGAATAAAACAGGAAGCATATTTACCTAGGTAGTTAACTACTTATTTCAAATGAAACTAATATAGGTTCTTATTTGATTTTAACATAAAAATATCCCAGTTCAAGGCCAGTAGCACAACATGACGAATACTTGTGAATACGCGCCCAAGAGGAACGTCACAGAACAATCAACTGTACACGCATTATACTATTGTTGTCAATGAAGCGTGTCAGTGTAACATTGCCTTTATCTTCGACTCTACGAGTCGATTTTTTTTTGTAAAAGTCAACAAACCTCGAACTTTTTACTAATGCTGTATAGGTTCTTACTTCCTAGTTTTTTTTTCATTGGACCTATTTTAATGTATCAGATGTTGCTGGCATGTAATCTTCGATATTCGTTTAATTTTAAGTTTCGAATAGGTCGACTTTTATTAATATTTAGTATTTTTCGCTTTTTAGTAAGTACAAATGGCTTCTGTATTCAAACAAGTAATGATTCATCAGTTATAAAAACAATGTAAGTATCTATGAAACAATGTAAAAGCGGCGGTCGTTTGCTTACATAACTTAAACTTGTTTAATTTTATTGAAGTTGCATAGCTAAGTAAATAATAATATAAAAAGTAATGAGTAATATTCCAAAAGAAAATATTCGTTAGCCCGCATCCCCTATTACCTACGAAACGAAAGTACCTAAACGTGCGCGTGCCTTGAATGAAAGCTAGAAAACAGGTCATTATAGATTAAGGTAACATTATAGAAACGAACAGTGAACACCCCGTATAAAAAAACGTAAAAAAATACGCTTTTATTTGCATTTATTATTTTATAATTACTTTAAGATATTGAAATGAAATGAAATGAAATGAAAATGTTTATTTCAGACAAAAATTATCCATACACTTACACTTGATATTAGTAAAAAACACAACTTAAACAACTATGTTAGTAAAATTTAAAATGTTCATTGGACTGCACATGTACTGACCTCCAATGTTCAGTTAAAGGACTGTCCGTCCTTGCCGCTATTACCTTCAAGAGAGTGTTGGTGCTGCCCCGCACCCGCGCCCATAGCGAAGCAGCTCTCTTTCGAATAATGGCTTGAAAGCCATCCGTTTGCCACACAGCAAACATACCCGAGGCGCTGCAGCGCCAAGGCAGCCCCAATTACTAAAATCATCTTTTAATATCTTAAAGAAATTTGGAACAACAATCGTTAGGTTGTGATGGAGTACTAATGAAGGAATTCCCGAAGTTCCCACGGGAACGATTCAATTTGTATGAAGAATCTTATTCCTTGAGTGCACGGATGTGATACTTGGCATAAAAGTTCTTCAATGAGTGACTGGCTCTGTAACGAAGTCGCGGGCAAAAGCTAGTAGGTTCATAATTCAATTATTACATACATAATTTCACGCCTGTATCCCTTATGGGGTAGGCAGATCACCAGAGGTTATAAGACCATCTGATGTCACGTTTGACTTAGGAGGTATTATAATGATGGATAGAGACTATTGCAGGGGGTCAGCCTATCGCCTACAAAACACGTCAATAAAAACTCTGTTCCTTAACTGACTTTAACAGTATGCCCGGGAAGAGAAGCAGCTGGTACATTCTGTGTTTTTCTTTCGCTCCCAGTCCAGCGTGGAAGATTCAATTATTACTCTATTACAAATTAAATATTCCTTATCATAATGTTTTGTTAGTGTATTTTAAAGTGAGTGACTCATGAGGAAGTTTTGTCTGTTATTTAAATAAATAAAATCCCCAGACAATCACACCAACTACATGGCCCCAAAGAAAGCACAGCTTGTGTTATGGGATAATATGTAGCGAACTAGGGGAGAACCTAGAATATAAATACATAAATAGATAAACACCCAGACACGGAACTTTTTTTTTCTTGTTCCGTGCGCGAATCGAACCCACAACCACTGGCGTTTGAGGCAGACAGGTTTACCCCATCGCCAAAGTGGTCGTCCAATTATTTATCGTTTATTTACTTATGTTTTGTGTGAATTGACTGAAATATGACAAGGACTGTTGAAGATATTTAAAAACTCAGGCTGCTTTGAAACTTTAGGTACTTTCCGCTAGATAAACTCGTCGTTGAGACCTGCTAAAAAAATCTCAGTAATTCACTTAGCTTCCCGCGTTGTTTGACATGGTTGGTGAGACCAATATATTTAATAATATCTATAACCAAGACATAACCTATAGTAAATTTTTGTAGAAACCAAATCGATTTAATTTTGTTTTTTTTTTATATTATCTTTAAGCTCAGCAAGTTTCAAGATTACTTATAGTCGATGTACAGTCACTTGTAATAAGATGTATACACTTCGCAACTTATTCGGTTGTAATAAGGTTCAAACTCCAATGAAAATGTATACATATTAGTAGACGTGACTGTACCTACCAAGTCTTGATTATATTCACATACTAGCCACCGTGCGCGGTTTTACCCGCGTAACTCTTGATCCCGTGAGAATTTTGGGATAAATTATAGCCTATAACCTTCCTCAAGAGTTGGGCTATCAAATGCAAAAAGATTTTTTCAAATCCCACTTGTAGTTTCTGAGATTAGCGCGTTCAAACAAACAAACAAATCTTCAGCTTTATATATTAGTATAGATAAGTTATCCGAAGAAATCACTTTTTATTCGGATAACTTATATTTTAACTCGACGTTTCGGTGAACTAAGAGGCATGGTCTCGAGCTAGAGCGACTCAAATCTAAGGCGTCAGGTTTACTGCAAAATTTATATAAAAAATTGGCAACCCTTAAAATCCTCTTAAGAGAAAATTTTGAATAAGTCATTGAAAACGCAATGGATGCTAACTACCAAAACTAGCTACTTCGGTAGTTAGGTAGTGAGTGCAAAACGAGAACTTGCCCAATCGTGAAGCGAGAAGGTCGTTGCTACTTGATAATTAACTTAAATTAAAACTCACATGTGAATTTCAAGCCTCAAGCCTATTTTATGATAGAAATATCCTCAATTATCCATGCTGGACTATGAGCAAAAGAAAAACATAGAATGTGCCAGCTGCTTCTCTTCCCGGGCATACTGTAAAAGTAAGTTAAGGGACGGAGGTTTTGTCGGCGTTTTTGCGGGCGATAGGCTGACCTCCTGTCACTGCAATAGTCTCTCTCCATCATAATAATACCGCCAAATTTGTCTAACGTGACATCAGATGGTTTTATAGCCTCTGGTGTTCTGCCTACCCCATAAGGGATACAGGCGTGAAGTTATGTATATTATGTATGTATGTAAATATTCTCAAGATTGCCCTTTATCTTTCTATGCCAGGGGTCCTAGGTTCGAGTCTCGGTGGTGATGTAAGCCGTCGTGTTGTGCATGTTTATATGTTTACTTAAGTATTTTTGTATGATTTAGGGGAGAACGGGTATAGTTGTCACACGGGTTAGTTGTCACAAATGTCATAAAACAAGCGCCAAAGAATCCTAAGTTCACAGGGCTTTGTCCTTTATTAGGGAGTACTTAGTGCACTCAGTAAAGACTGTTTAATCTATATCTAATATATAAAATTCTCGTGTCACAGTTTTCGTTGCCATACTCCTCCGAAACGGCTTGACCGATTTTGATGAAATTTTTCGTGCTTATCCGGTATCTATGAGAATAGGCCAACATCTATTTTTTTTTTTTATATCGCAAAACAACGTTTGCCGGGTCAGCTAGTTTAATATAAATAACTAGAATTAAAGTACTGGTTTTTACTGATATCTGTTTTCCTGTTATCCGAAATTCTCAGCCAAGAGAGGCTGGTTTTGACTGCACTTACGGGCAAAAGTAATAAATTATTAAAGACCGACACCTCCCTCTCCGCTTCACCTGAGTATCTGAGGTGAAGCATTCTTGCGCTTCTTCGGCGCTTCTTATTGAAATATTCATTCGTTAAGTTTTGTTTTATAACAGTTGTGACAACCAACCCGTGAGAGATCCATACCCGTTCTCCCCTAAACAACAAATAATATAAAACTATTACTCTACTCACATGTATGAGTTGATCTTGCAAATCATTTTCATTTCGTAAAAGCGTTTTTAAATTCTCTTTAATATCATTATCAAGCTTTTGTCGCGGCTTTACCCGGCTTTATACTCGTCACGTGGAAATAACACAAGAACGTTAGCAACAATCATCCATCCACTCTCTCACGGGTAAACTTTTGCGTTCATAATATTAATTATAACATTAGTAATAAGGTAAGTACGACTTATAAAGCAATGAATACAGCCACAATAATAATATCGCACCAGTCTTTTAATGGGTAATTGTTTATAGAATTATCTATGACTCATTAAGCAATACACATAGCTTACATACTTGCGCTAAGTATTCAACTTAACTATTAAATTCAAGCGAGTGATTCAGTAATATAACAAAAAGCAAGCGGTTCTTTTGCATTGTTACACCCTTTAGCTAAATATAGTGATAATTGATGAACCTGTTGGTGGTCTTAGAAAAATGATTCAGTATTTTCGCTATCTTCAAATTTGAACCTGAATATTTAAAATAAAAGATCTTCTTAATTCTAAACGATAAATTTAAAGCTTCTATTTAAGTAGGTATGTTATTGTATAATAACTTCAAGTTTTTGTACCTTTTCGGAATGTGGTATCGAGTGACGATCGTCTTTTGTTGTAATTGAAACAATACTTCCATAAAAAAATCGACTTACAGTCTGATTATGAAAAAAAAACGGATTCCAAATTCAAATATGACATTTGACAGTCGCGCAGTTCCCGCCAGGGTCAAAGGTATTGCGCGAGGGGACAAATCACAGCCAACTTGCATGAATGCCCTTGCGCGCAGCCAGTGCGATCACAATAGATTCTGCAACGGTTTATAACATCTGCCCGGGGGACGCTATTGTGGGCCAAAAACTATTATTACATGCGTCTTACACATAACCATAAAAAAAAAAACAAATACTGTGTTCAAAAAGTTTTACTTCTTGGTGATTTGTTTTTTTTTTATAGAAACATAACGAACAAAAAACGAATTCTCATGATAATTTACTAAAACTACGAGCATCAATGATCATAGGTATGTGTAGGGTAATTTATTTTAGAATTTGTGGTCACGCATCGTCACCCGGAGACCTTCGTATCCTCTATAATCGACTCTATTATTACGTTGTTTAAACACTTATTATTGTAACCCTAGAGACAAGTTTCTCACGAGTAATTTACCTATTGAGATGTTTTTGTTCTATTTCAGAATGTCCAACTTCAAACGGACTCGAAGTAAAGTGTGGTGGGGCGACGGCCAAGCGGACATCGGAAGCCCTGTTGCTAACCAAAATGACGCAAACAGAAGCAAGCCTAAAGATGACCAGGATTGGGAGCCGCAGCTACCACATTGGATAGCAAATCAGCCGGAGATAATAAACCGCAGCGCAGACAATATTGCAGAACCTAACAATGTACAGATCAACCCCTGGCCCTTACGACATGGGAGCCCTGGCAGCCACAAAAGTCAAGATTCTGGCTTCTCAGACTCCGACAGTTCTCCACCCCCTTCACAGTACTACCCGTCACCTGAAACTTCCAACAACAAATCATCCAGTAGCAGCGATTCAAATAATAATGAAAACATAACAGTCAAACAAGCCATAACATTTCAGAATACTTCAGATAGTAAAGACATTGTTGACAGCCCACGAACCCCACAAATTTTAGTCAATGGAACGCCAACGCCGAAACCGAGGTTACGCAGCAGCAGCGTCATACAAACACCTTATGACTTGCAAAAGTACTACGAAGTTCATACTGATGAAAAGCACATGGAACTTCTGAAGGATACAGAAGATTTAAACAAAACCGAGCCTAAATATCCAACACCCAAAAATGAATACAACGAGGAATTAAGCAAAGTACAGGACAGCAAGAAAGTAACACCCAAAAAATTTACTCCAAATAAACCGAAATCACGGATACAGAGTCCAGGTGATAATGTTAATATTTTAGGCAATGATTCTAACAGCAGTGCAATAACAAAAGAAACCAAAGACGTATCACCTAAAAGTAATAACGTTATCCTTAGTCCTTCGAAACAATATCCTGTAAAGTCATTCGTATCCAGTGCAGAAAGTACCAAAGTAAGTAAAGTAGCGAAAGTAAAAGATTTGGAAACTAGTAAAAACAAGTCCGATGACAGCTTAGAGTACATTAAACTATCAGATAATAATGAAATAGCTGTCAATAACCAACCCAGAGTACGAACACCTATCACGAATGTTTCATACGTGCCAACAGAGAGAACCTCCTCAATCAGAAGTGAATATAGGCGAAGCATGTCAAATGAAGACAACCTACCCATTAATACAACGCCCAAATTCCAAAGAAATAGGTTAAACAAGTCCTTAAACTTCGAGGCTCAAAGGCTAGATCAGCAAATATTAGACATCCAAGATGGATTTCACTCACTTGGCTATATCGATGAAGATGACGTGGCAAAACCAGAAGATAATTTCGGAGATGGTGAAATCCACAAACCTAGTTCAGCAATACTTGGAAAAAACATCATGGACAGCCTCCATCTTAAGCCAACCAAGAAGCCAGGACATCATAAACCAAAACACCGCATGGGGCTCAAAGCGGAAAAGAAAGACTTATGCAAACTATTTTCTTCGAAAAAAGAGAAACCCGGAGTAGTCGATGCCCACGCGGGAGGCATTTTGAGCGGAAGTAGAGTGCCATCACTCGGCTTGCCTCGGAGTGCTGATCAGAACTCATGGGTGGTAGTCGGCTATCCTGAACAAGAGCTCTTAATCCCAAACTATAACGAAAGACCTATTGACGCAAATTTTACCCCAAAAACAAAAGAGGCAGACAGATTGACACCACCTCCGCAGTTTCAAGATAAACAGAAAACCCCATACGAAACCGATTCAAAACACAACAAGGACTTAAAACATGACTCGAAAAGAGAAAAGTTAAAAGAAGATGAGATGAATTTCATGGACGTTCATATTAATTTAGCATGTACCTCAACCCCTATAATGTTAGCACCCCATGAATACATGAAAACAGAAAAGCATAGTTCTTTAAAGAAAAATGGCCGGCGTGTTAACTTGATGCAGAACTTCAACAGCAGCGGGTAAGTTAAACTATTTCGAAACAAACTTTTAATCTAAATTGGAAAACGTTTTGATTGCTCATTAAAATTCTTCCGCGTTTTCTTTAATAACACCTAACGAACGAGGCGGAATATTGATTCTACCTGTTAGTTACGTAATAACAACTTACCCTATTGATTGATAGATCTCAATCTCATAAAGCAATTATTTTAAATTACAGATTAGTTTTGAATAATCAAAATGAGATACTGTATCGTGAGAGGAGTATAGACCAGACAACTTTGGAGCGTCTTTGTGAGCGAAAACCAGAGCCGGTTCAATATTGGCTTTGCGACTTAGTGGGTGCTTGTGAAAACGAGTGCATGACGACCTTGCAGAGCAAACCTCTAGGGACCGAGATGAAGGCGATGGTGACAGCCAGCTCCGCAACCATTACTGGCAACATTAAGAAAGTGCAGACTCACGGACAAATTATCGTTCATCAATACAGCGATGTTTTGAGGTGAGAACTGCCAACTTTTAAAAATAAACTTTTAGTTGCTTTGGTATAGAACTTTTAAGCGGGACGAGGAAATACTTTCAAATAATAATTAATTACCAATTAGTGACCCTAAAGTAAGAGCTTTTTTTGATAGTATGGAAAGTACACAGAGCGGAACGGAACCCCCTAGATATCTTAGTAGAGATACATCCAGACCCGAGAAACTTTTGTAAAATACGTATCCCAAACTAGCCCCGCTTGCACTCGAACCCAGTACCTCCCACACCGAGATAAATAGGTAGTCGAAACGCGGAGGACATTATAGCCACGAGATGTGGAAGTTTCATTTAGTATTACTTACTTATATTTCTGCATCAAACAACATTAAGAAAGTATAGGTAACATTTAACGAAGACGTTTTGGTTTATTATTTTTCATAAGATATCAAATATGAACCATTCATAAAATTGAGCCCACAAAACACGGAAGTTCCGAGGACTAGAAAATAAATTTCCATTTAGAAAAGCGACGCAATTAATCAGCAGTATAGCTCGCATCCATTAAACAGTATGATTTCGCGCAATATTAGCATATTACGTGTAAAGTACAGGAAGGAAGCAGTCACATCAAAGTTTAGATTTGCATTTCAACACACCCAGTAGGTATTACGACATTAATTATTAACAAGGCGAAAATTATACGTTTTTGTGACATTAATAACTGTGCCAAGCGTAACATCTTCATAACGTTCAGACAAAATTATGCGTACATTCAAACATAACCTGTTTTAGGCAGTGACTTTGACATCTTTATTTAGATAAACTTAATAAATATGGTTGCATTAAATTAATCTTCGTATATTATAAATACGAAAGTATTATTTATTACTTTGTTTGTTTATAATCACTTCGAAACGTCTTAAAAGAAAGGAAATAAGAGGAAGTAATAAACTTGGGCACTAGTTTTCTATTTCACTAGAAATTTATTCGGTTATTTATTGTACAAATATCATCCATCATGGCATTTACGGTAGTTTGTCATACAGCTAAAAGGTTTAATGTATGTGTAACATTTTCAATACCCTTGAAATTGTAAAAATCGATACAAATACAAAATAAGTAAAATTAATATCCATTCGGAACTAAAGCCTTATTTAGGTTTTGATATAGTTACTCCATTTCAAAACATATCGTTAAAACTTGAGTTAAAAGACTTGAATTTCTTAAAGGGCATTGTACCAATAAAATTGTGTCTCAATAAATTAATTTCCATAAATAAAAAAGCTAAGTCAACAAGGTGCACTCTCACTAGCAGAATACTCTGGTGCAACATCCATATACGATAGATACATCTGTATTAATATAAACTCTTAATTATCAAACCTGTTTAATACACCTTTTTAAAAGTACTTTATATTTCAGACAGCTGGATACTAACAACGCAAATGAGGAACAAATATGTCTGCTGATCGCTAACATAAATGAGTTTGTGTTAGCGCACAGCATAGCCCTTAACACGAAACCTCCAGGTGAAACTCCTGAAAGATGGGATAAGATTAAGAAGTCCTTACAGAATTATTTGCAGAAGTTAGTAGACATTGGAGAAGACGTGAAACTGGAGTTGAATGAGAGTGCGCCGGAGTGGAATCTGGTCGAGAAACACATAGATTGTCTTGTTGAAATCTTCTTAGAAACTACGAAAGCGGTTTTAGTGCAGCAAGTTAAGGTAAACATTTTATTTGATTTCACTCAAACTGCTGTTTTCTCTATTTTGAAAGTAACCGACTAATATGAAAAAAGTTAAAAAATTTAGTAAAATTGTAGTATTTTCGTAACTTTTAACATTTTATTGAATAGAATTAACTTTCCATGTGATTATTTTAAATAAACTGAGAAACTGTAATTTAATTTGTTGGTTTTAGCTTTGGTTTAAAATATCTTTTAGTAGTTCATAGTAGTGATAAGGACATGAATATTTAAAAAGAAATTTCCTTCGCGCTCAACAGTAACGCGAGGTATTATCACGCAAGCTGCAAGTATCAAAATAAAGTTGTTCAATAACTTGAATGAGACTAGCAGAACAAAATACCGAAGATATTAACCCGCTTAAACGAGCGATAAATGAGCTTGTTAACTGAAATTAATCTTGTTGCTGTTATTAATAAACAGTTTACAAATAACTACATAATCAAAACATGTTCATTTTCCGATCTTTAATCAAAATCTCATTTTCAGACTCTCGTGTCGATTATCGAAGAACCGCCCTCAGACCTCATTCTAAAGAGTACTTTAACCTCCATAGGGCACTTAGCAATGTTAAGTGAGCCCTTAGAGAGCCAACTGCACGAGAAATGCGAAAAAATAATAAAAAATATCACTGAACTGCCATTTGTGGATTGCGCTGTGCCTAGGGCGCTGCTCACGGCCATTATTGAAACTAAAAAGAGTTCTATCAAAGCGCTTTCGTTGCGTGCGCTAGCGACGGTGTGTGTTACCGGGGAAGCTGTCAAACAGTTTGAAGAGGTAAGTGGGATGAGCTGATCAGTTTTATAAGGTTTTACGGAAAACACACCTAGCGTTTTAATGTTAAATACATTT
The DNA here is from genome assembly GCA_944452665.1 of Stenoptilia bipunctidactyla. Taxonomy (NCBI): domain Eukaryota; kingdom Metazoa; phylum Arthropoda; class Insecta; order Lepidoptera; family Pterophoridae; genus Stenoptilia; species Stenoptilia bipunctidactyla. The sequence goes on from OX101739.1 coordinate 2,044,068, forward strand.
AAAAAGTCTATTTTTATTATATTTTATGTTAAGTTTAGCTTTCTTCTTTCTACTTTTATTGATGGAATATTTTATTTGTATGATAAAGTGTAAGAAATTAAATTTCTTAAAAAGTTAGTAAAAATATTTTAATTAAGTTACGTAAGTAATTCATATCTAAAAGTTTTCAAGTGGACAGCAAATAAAATATATTGTTAACAAATTCCATAGATTACTATACCTATTACAATGACGCTTTACAGATGACTAATACCATTACTTTTTCAGGGCGGCGGCATAGAAATTTTGTCCGACATTCTTTCCGATGACTCAAACCCTGAGCCTCAGATGAGAGAGGCTATCACGGTACTCACGCAAATTACAGCTCCGTGGCTAAGAGGACATTACGACCTTACCCAACTACATTTATATTTAAATTCCATCATAGACCACATTACAAGTAAGTTTCAATTGCTAACTTAATGTAGAACTACTTCCATCTGTTGACGAATAGCAAAAGTAAAATTTGCTGATCGCATTTCTGAAAAAGTTCTAAAATTAATTTGTAGATGGCGTTATTTACAAAATACAATAGAAATGGTTACGCAGTTTGAGTAAAAATGATATTTCCGCCAGGCAACCTAGGTACTCTGTGGAAATATAATATTTTAAATTATTGTATGTTTTTCAGATATTTTATCAAGAACAGATTGTTGCCAACTTTTACTACTCTGCACAGCATGTCTTGTCAATTTGGTGCGGGAGTTGGAACTAGAAAAACGAGAAGAACAAACCGGAATAAAATCTGATGTGATTGATATTTTAACTAAACATAGGACCGTGGAAAGATTATTAGAGGCTGTCAAACGACGGGGCCCTAGCATTTCTGTCTTTCTTCAAGTAAGTAGCTACTGATTTTACTTATGTGCTAATTTAAAAGCTTTAAAATGATTTGATACTTAGTCGTATATTAAAAATTTAAATATTTAAAAACTAAAACATTATTTAACTTTTGTTACACAGGAACAGACAGCCTCACTGTTGGCGTCGTTATCAAGAGTACCACGCTGTATACTTTCCTTGTCAAGTCTGACATCTGTGACGGTGGCGCTAGTGTGCTTCACTAGGTCAGCTCCAGCTCACGCTCCTAGGGCAGCTGAGTTGAAAGCTCAAGGGAGACTTCATTGCCATGCAGCAGAAGCTATGTCGAGGTGAGTTGAAAAAGTTTTGATAACTACCTATGTAGTACAATAAAACAACTTATAGAATGTAGGTGGCGGCGCTAGTGAGATTTTTTTTGTTTGATTTTTTTCTCACTAGCGCCACGACCGCACAACTTGTCTGGTTTTTAACATATACTCTCTACATTTTTTTTTTTAATTTTGTATCCATTCATATTAACGTCTAATTTTTTAACAGACTAGCAGTAGTTCCAGACGTTGCTCACCAAATCGTTCAATTAGAAGGCGTTCCTCATCTTACCCATCTGGTTAGGATGCAGAGAAAACGTCCCCATCTTGAGTCAAACCCGGACCAAACCCTGATCTACTGCCTCAAGGCGCTCAGAAATATCTACCGTCATAATCCAGATGCGTTTGCGGACTACCAGATCGATGTCAACGAAATGATCCGACCGCATTTAATGGAATCGTTAATGACATTCTCAGCGAAACAAGAAAGCTATGTTTAATATCGCTTAAATTACATTTCACTGGACAAGACTGACTTCGTTGCTTTATTTCTAAACTACTTTTCTTACTAGATTTTTTGTATATCCAAATTACGTTTCGTATTTTTTGTATGTTTATTTAAATTTGCACGATACCTACTTAAGATGCTAAAGTTACATTCAAGTCACGAATCCCAAGCGGTTCGTCTAGTTTACGCTTTGAAAGTCCTTTTATCTGACTTTTCCCCTAGAAATATCTAGTTTCAATGTATATAGTGTAGCTATTGCTAAAGAATAGTGCTAGGAGTTTTCAGTAATTATAAAGCTAAGAAAAAAAAATTAAGTGAGCGGTAAAATCATAAAAGTTGCCGCAATAGGTACTATTTATTATAGTACCTATTGGGGCTCGTATAAATATTTACTTATTCATTACGTTGATGATGATAAAATGTATGAACAGCTGATTGTCTCTACCGAAATCCTACTTAATCAATTTAAATTATTTAGATTAAGTCAAGTAAATTTTGTGTGAGAAACTTATGTAATATTTTACCCTTAGTATGTGTTTTTCGTAAAAGATTCTATTCTAATTATAATAACCATAATATATGGGTACCTACATCAAGTAAGTTTTTTAAAAATTAACACGTTTATTAAATAAGATTTGATAGCAATATGAATTACGATAAAATTTTACCTGAATGTAGAAGAAAAGTCCTTTATTGTATTTTTTTATGAAAAATAATTAGTGCCAATGAATTGTTTTTTTTTTTTGTTGGCAATATTTATTTTTGTGTGTAATGCTTTATAGTTATTAGGTATTACAAAAAAAACAACGTTAAAGAGTAATTTCAAAGTAAAAGTAAAAAGTAATTTTGCAAAATCCAAACAAAACTTAATTTATAAGAAACTTCATTGATAGGTAGGTACCTAACTTAGTCTTTGTGAATCTTTTGTACAAACTCATATTCAGGGTACCTCATTGTTTCGAACTTACTTGTTAGTGTTACACGATCGTGTACATAATATTATTATCTCAGACTAAGTCAAACTTTATGTACTTACCTGACACACCATTTCTGAAACTAGTTCATAATCATCTTCCCTTACATCTTTTTTCAATAGTGGTTTATGGAAGAAGTCTTAAACTATGAAAAGATTTCAGTTCTGCATGTAATTAATTTAAGAAGTTATTTGGCAAAAACAAATAACATAACTGAAATATTAATTACTTACAATACAACCTAGGAAATTGTTTTCAACTTCTTCATTTAGTTTATGGCTTCTTCATACTGACTTTTCTCTTTGTCTTACAGTCAGGCCATTTTTTGACAATATTAAAAATAAAACATTATTTGTTTATGGTATCAATTTACATTACCTTTTTTTCAACACTGTATAAAAAACTACATGACCATAAAAAGTACTTTGGCTTGTCTTTGCACCTTGTTAGCTAAGTATATAAATTGTGAATATTTAACTTACACTTTGTCTGAGATATTTATACTGCTAGTTTTAGTTTCAGATGCCATACTCAGGTGAAATTATTTGCTAGTCCTAATGCTTTTGATTTTCCATAATTTAAGACCAACCAACTCAGTATACTCCACACCACCATTGAAAGGTTTAATAAGTGTTAGTATTGTAAAAATCATTATATTTGTAAAAAATATATTATCGTGTATAAATAAAATTTGACATAAGAGTCATTGTTATTTGTTTACAAATAAAATTTATTTAATTAAAAATGTTTTGATTTATTTACACTTTTCCACCTATTATAATATGTACACACTAAAGCACCATTTTCAAACATTATTTTTTAAGAAATTAATATACAGTAAGTATCCTTCAAAACAAATTCATCCAAATATAATCTTTTGTTGAAATCAATTTTTGCAGTATTGTAACAAATTCTTTTTTTTTCACTTAAAAAAAAGGTCATCTGTTTATTTCATCCGTAAGATTGTTTCACATTTTTAGAGTGTATAATATCTACAGTAGTTTCATGGCAGGATCTGAGATCTAAATCATAGACTCCAAGGCAGAATTTGTTTTCTGGTGCTTTATAGATGTCTAAACCTCTACCTATTTTAATTATCCACCCAGAACTTAGTCTGAAAAAAAAAATAAGAACACTAAGGCAAGAATTTTTTTTTTTTTTTATAAGTGACTAAACCCGCGTTTGACCTCAATCTCACCTGATGGTAAGTGACGATGAGGTCGAAGATGAAAGCACACGGGTTTAGGAAGGAACTGGCTCTTTATACAATATTGCCGGAACACATTACCGCCGGAGCGGTAACATTTGGCGGCAGACTTTATATAAAGGGTGGTCGCTAGCCAGGCGGACCCAGAAGGGATCCTACCACCAAGTAATCAAGAATTTGATACGATATTAATAAAAACTTACAATATTGTGAGTGAAGTATGTTAAATTTCTAAAGAAGCGGCAGAGTTTCATACATTAATTACAAGTGCATACTAATAAACTAGGATATACACAGAATACTTACACTATCTGTCTATCATGAAGAGTTTCCGAGTACTTTACAATAAATTTAACTTTGTATTTAATAAGATCAGAAGACAAATAACTGAACCATTCCCTCTGATCACTTTCTGACTTACTATCTTTAGAAGTTGTCAATTCTAGAACCCGGAGATTAGGGCATGATCTCACCATTAACTCGCATAATCTTAATAAGTTCTGGCACTGTTGAAATAAAAAATATTATTGTAGCTTTAATGTAATATACAGAAGGGACTTATTATATTGACTCATTTACTTTATTATCAAATAAAAAACAGTGTCTGAATTAAGACTCAAATTAAGCATTGAAACACATCTCTTTCTTGTTAACTAAATTATTATCTGTGTCTGGAAACTTTTAATTTAAATATCAAGTATAACAATTAAAAATTCCACTTATAAGACAATGTACTCACTTGGTGAAAACTCCTTATGTAAGGGTCTTCTACTTTAACATACTCTACATCTTCATCCAAAAATCTTCCAAATAATGCCTTATAACTATGTCCTGCTGAATTATTCTCTACATTAATTTGTTCATGAAATTGACCAGAATCTTTTTGTTGCAAAACAATCCGCTTGATGGCTTCTGCTCTGTTCATATACTCTGCTACCTTTTTCCTTAAATAAGTTTTAGTAGTTTCATCAACTTCCCCTGTGAATACAGTTCAATGAGTAGAAGAAATAATTGTTATGCATAAAGCAGAATATATTTCAACATAATGATGGTAGTACCTTTCATTTTATCTACTAGTATTTGAAGTCCTTCTTGATAACATACTAAAGCTTCAGTGTACCGTTTTTTGGTGTCTAATTCCACACCTCTTTTTAATATATTAATGGCAGCACTTTCAATATTCATTTTCAAAAATGCATGCTCGCTTGATTCTCAAAATTGACACTAATATTATTAACTTTTATGGTAAAAGGTCACTAATCAAAAATCAGGAACAAAATAAATAAATATTTTCAAGTGAGTGATCCGTCCAAACCAAACGTAGTGTTGCCAAGTTTGATCATAAAACCATCTGATCTGATTGATTTAATATATTTATGTTATGTGAACGAACTGTTCCTGATTTAAGTAAGTAAATAAAGTATATAGCGATGAAAAGATTAACAGGTTAAAATTATCCTCAGAATTTCAGTTATTTACTTACATACGTGAGAAAAACTAGCGTGACAGCATGATATTTTTAACTTATCAGGGTGACCCGTGGATGGATGGCGTAAACGGCAGCAGGGAGTAAAAAAAAACATCTCTTTAAAGTACTTATTTAGCACCTAAACGAACTTCGGGTTTTTAAGATAATAATTAATATGATACGGATCGCCAAAGTTAGGAATGAACTGTCCGCGTCTGGTTTTCCTGAGAGGTACTTTTAAGCTTCGAGTAAAAATATGTTTCTCGTGGGTGGACTTGTACGACTTTAATTTTCATGATCACTTAACACCGACAAGCTTCTCATCATTTCATAAAAGTAATTCAGTTCTAATCACACAAATTCTGCTTTGTTTTAACCCTGCTAGCTAGCATTAGGTATGTTCAACTTAAATCATTTTAAAATTGGGAAAAATCATCGAAATTGGTATCATTTACTACAGTAAACCTCAGAAGAACAAACACATTGTTCTTCAGAGCAGTAAACAAAGTATAAGGTTAAAGTTTAACCTTTAACGCCTCAAAAATCAAAGTGTTTTTGTAAAGTGAAGTAAACAAGCTCTGAATAAGGAAACTTAATCAGAGCTTGTTTACTACACTTTACAAAATAAGTTCCTTTTTCAGAGTAAACAAGCAATTAAAATGTTAATAGCATGAGAGTTCCGCTACTCCCCACTAGGTGGCTAATCCTATGACTTCAAATAGGCAAAGATTTTTTTAATACATATAACTCCCGCTACTTACCCCTTTGGCTTATGACTAACTGAAATAAAACATTCTTATTTATCATTTTGGCGTACGGGCACGAAATCAATATTCCCGCCAATTTGATTGATATGAGTCATCAAAGACTACAAACTACTTTTAACGAAGAGCACCATCGGGTAATCTGGTTACATTTTGTCGAACTAGATTGAAATCTAATATATAAAATTCTCGTGTCACAGTTTTCGTTGCCATACTCCTCCGAAACAGCTTGACCGATTTTGATGAAATTTTTTGTGCTTATCCGGTATCTATGAGAATCGGCCAACATCTATTTTTTTTTTATTTATTTGGCAAAACAACGTTGCCGGGTCAGCTAGTTCAGTATATAAATTGATGCGTTTCTATGCGACTGTCAGGCTGGCGGGGTAGTCCCCCAAAGGTCCCCTCTTCGTGCATCAAGCATTCACCTCCTCTCCTTCTGTGGCTTCCTTCGGGGGGTCAAGTCGGAAGTCCAAGCTTTCTTTGGCGGGAAAAAAAATATATATATGCGACTGTCCCCCGCCGCCTGGGCCCTATTTCCTAAAACTCATATCGACTGACAATTTTATGTCGACAATTCATTGTAAAATTACATAAATGCGTTTCATAAAACCCTGACAATTCATCCAAAATTGTCACATAATGCGTTTCATAAAACAATTGTAGCGACAGGCGGTCTACTGATAAATGTCATACAAATCGCTATGAATTGTCGTTTATGAAACGCCTGTCATGTGTAATATTAGCAAGAATTGTAGAATTGTCCTGACAATCCGACAGGCAAGCGAGGACCTGTCGACGACTTACAATTACAAAAAACGAAGAAAAATGATAATAATTGATGCAAAATAATGATAATGGTGGCCATTGTACACGAAATTGAATTCAATGGGCATTTAGAAAACTATGTATATTAATAAAAAACTACATTAAGTAGCAGAACCATTTAAGCATTTTCTTGAGAAGAAGTATAATTTTGATTGGTGGGTGACCCTTTAATTTGGATTTAAATAAGTATTAAGGAAGTGTGTATGTGAAATAGAGATACAGAATTTAATGATTCATTAATTGTGATGGATGGAAGGATGACGATGAGTAGGTACCTACATGCATGAGAGACGTCGCTTTAAATTGACATGCGTTTCGAAATTGTAAATACCCTTTTCTAGTTACGTTTCGTTATCAACAAAGGTGAGTGAAATGAGGTATAAATGGATTTTAAGTTTTTTACATCTAGAACGCTTTTTACTGACACTTGTATGTCACCTGTGAAACGAAAGTCATGTGAAAATCGCTAACAATTGTCAGTTTACCACGAATTGTAGCTTTATGGAATAGGGCCCTGGTGTAAGTCCTCAGCAAAGATTAGTTGACCTGTTGAGATTTGCACAGGAAAGTGCGACTTGTCAAATCAAAAGTAAATATAAATACCTACCTAGGAATATGATTAAAAAAAATTGTAGCTAAGTATTCATCGGTCAATAATAAGAAAGACTAGGCATATACAGGGTGTAATCGTTAATTGTGCACAGGATCGTACATACATAACTTCACGCCTGTCTCCCTTAACGCGATTAATCCGTAAATATAACAGATATCCAAAAACTTTAAACTGATGTCGTACTGGTAGCGTACTTTCAGTATCAGCTTCAGCAAGAGTACTTTAGGGGACTGAAAACTGCTCGCGTCCGCAAGGTTTAGCCCTCGATGCCTTGTACGTGGTCCCTGGGTGGCGCTAAACGAGCGGTATCATCTGGTGGTAGGCTTCGGCCGCGGCTTGTCACCACCCACTAGAAAAAACCATGCCGCCAAGTGACTTAGTCGCGTTCCGGCATGATGTTTAGTGTAGCCATTTAGGAGGGTAGGTCTGAGTAATCGTGCTGCATTGGAGAACTGTTTTCAACTCGTAGGATAGTGACTCACCGGGTAACTCGTTTTGGAGGGTAGCGGGATCCGAAGCACGGTGCACCGCTGGCCGACCGCAGGTAGTAGGGGGCCCAAGTAGCATGCCAGCCACATGCGAAAGGCTGCCCCGCCACCTCGCGAAAAATCCCGGGAGGCTCCATCGTGCCGGTTGGCGACCGGTTGGAGAGGACCCGATGGCGACCTCGGGGGGGTTTGGGCGTCCCCGCAGTCTCCAGGCGAGTTCCCCAATGGTGCGTTGTTCCCTACGAGTTGCTTGGTTCCATTTGCAGCGCTTCACTCAACTTCTATTCTCCTCCCTATTCACTCCACTACCAATTCACAATGAAAGGTCCTAAAAAGAGTACGGTTCAACAGCGGTTGCACTTCCTCTCCCTTAAAGTGCACTTCTGTAACATCCGAGGAGTGCACTCCAATCTGAATGATGTCCACCACCATCTTGAGACGGAGAGACCACACCTACTCTTTCTAACGGAGACGCAGATCTGTGATCCGTCAGACTCGGCATACCTTGGTTACCCAGGCTATATCCTGGAGTCTCTTTTCCGCCCGCACGCCGGGGTGTGCATGTATGCCAGTGACGCGATCTGTTATCAGCGTCTCCGTTACTTGGAAGTGCCGGACCTTTCAGTCATGTGGGTTCACATAGATACTGGCCTAGACCAAGTGGTTTACGCCTGTATCTATCGTTCACATAGCGGAGATCGGGAGACAACGAGGCTTATGGAATACCTTGGCAATACAGCAGATAAGATTCAGCAACGTTTTCCCACGGCGCAGTTGGTGTTTCTGGGGGATTTTAATGCTCACCACGGGCAGTGGTTATACCCGTATCAGGACACTGACCATGCTGGCAGAGAGGCCTTTAAGTTTTCGCTGACTTACGGTCTCTCACAGCTTGTTAACGAGCCTACGCGCATCCCCGACGTTGCTGGCCACACTGCGTATTGCTTGGACCTTCTGCTGACAACCGATCCTGACAGATGCTCGGTGTCCGTCACTGCACCTTTAGGGACATCCGATCACTGTATGGTGAAATCTGTATCGCTGTACTCGCCACCTGACACCAGCCCTAAAGGCTCCAGGCGAGTATGGCGTTACAAGTCAGCAGATTGGGATGAAATGCGACATTTCTTCGCATCTTATCCATGGCGGCAAACATGTTTTACATCAACCGATCCATCGTGCTGCGCTGATGCTGTCTCAAGTGTGATAGTTCAAGCAATGGAGTACTTCATTCCCCACGCTGACCTATCCCTTGAAACCAAAGCTTGCCCATGGTTTAATAGTGCTTGCCTTGCCGCTGAAAAGCGAAAGCGGGAAGCATACAAAGCCTGGGCAAATGCTCGCAGAAGTAAAGCCCTGGATTCGCATGAACTTAAGAAAAGATACAATGCTGCCGCCAAGTCCTGCAAAAAGGTGATCAAAAGAGCTCGTTTTGCCCACATAGGCCGTATCGGAGACAGAATAGCAGCATACCCTTCGGGAAGTAAAGCTTTCTGGTCCCTTGCCAAGTCGGTCGAAACGAACTTTTGTCACCCGTCGCTGCCACCACTGAGGAAACCCGATGGTTCTCTGGCCCATACTGCGAAGGAGAAAGCAGATTTATTTGCTAGTATCTTCGCAGAAAATTCTCGTCTAGATTGCCAAGGAAAAATCCCACCCCAATTACCTCAGTTCGGACCTACAATGGGTACCGTTCACATTCGCCAAAAGGAGGTTCTTAAATGCTTGCTGCACCTAGACGAGAACAAAGCTAGTGGTCCAGACGGTATTCCAGCAGTGGTTCTAAAACGCTGCGCAGCTGAGTTGTCTCCCGTTCTGACGCGCCTCTATAGACTTTCATTGGTATCGGGTAAGGTCCCCAAGTCCTGGAAGCTTGCTAACGTACAGCCAATACCGAAGAAGGGAAGCCGTGCCGATCCTGTCAACTATCGACCAATTTCAATCACCTCCATACTTTGCAAAGTCATGGAACGTGTATTGAATAATCGACTCCTGGCATACCTCGAGACCAACGAGCTCCTAAGCGATAGCCAATATGGTTTCCGCAACGGACGCTCGACCGGCGATCTTCTCGTGTATGCCACTCACTTATGGAGTGAGGCCTTGGAGGGTCATGGTGAAGCAATAGCTGTATCCTTAGACATTTCCAAGGCCTTTGACAGGGTCTGGCATGATGGTCTCTTAAGTAAGCTTCCATCATATGGCATACCGATTAGGCTCTGCGACTGGATATCTGATTTTCTGAGGGAACGGTCAATTCGAGTAGTCTTAGATGGCTACTCCTCCGACCAAATGGCAATTAATGCCGGGGTACCTCAGGGATCTGTTCTCTCTGCAACATTATTCTTGCTGCACATTAATGACCTTTTAACACCGGGCATTATTGGTTATGCTGATGACAGCACTGTTGTAGAGAGATACGTATCCAATGCGCGAGCGAGCCCCCGTGACATCCAGAGTTTAAGAAAGTCAATGATTGAGCGCGTTGATTTGACCTTACGAAAAGTATCCGATTGGGGTGAGTCGAATTTGGTCAAATTCAACGCGTCCAAAACTCAGGCGTGTCTATTCTCCGCAAAAAAGAGCACCTTCACATTTACGCCCACTTTCCAAAATGTATCTGTCCCCATCACTGACCATCTAGGGCTTTTAGGCGTAACTGTAACATCCAGTTTAAACTTCGGTCAACAAATTGTGTCCATGGCTCAAGTAGCTTCGAAAAAGTTGGGAATCATCTCGAAGGTACGGCGGTACTTCGGCCCTGCACAGCTTCTTAACTTATACACAGCACAAGTGCGATCATGCATGGAGTACTGCAGTCATCTTTGGGATGGTTCTGCCAAATATCAACTAGAAGCGCTGGACTCCGTTGACCGAAGAGCCCGTAAATTAATTAACGACGTCGACCTTACAACCAAAAAACTGCAGACCTTAGAGCATCGTCGTAAGGTTGCGTGTCTAACCGTGTACTACAGGATACATTTTGGTGAGTGCGCCAGTGCTCTGTTTGAACAAATTGAACCCTCACCCTTTTACTATCGGACTACTAGACGCAGACAGAACTTCCATCCGTATGTGGTAGATATTCCGAAAAGTCGAACTAAGCGCTTTGACAGTTCCTTTTTGATACGGGTCGCCAAGGTTTGGAATGAACTGCCTGCGTCTATTTTCCCTGACCAGTATAGTCCTAGTACTTTTAAGCGTCGAGTGAATAGGTTTCTCATGGATGGACGTGTACCACCTTAGTCTTCATGTTCACTTAACATCAGGTGGCATGGAAGACAAACGTCCTATCCATAATTCATAAAAAAAAAAAAAAAAAAAAAAAAAAACTTTCTTTATATCTCTTACAGTTCAATCGCCTGTGCAGGATACACAATTAAACACTACTTATGTTACTTTTTTGAATTTGACTCTGACTTCCCCATCTCCATCCCATTCCCCCATGCTCACGTCCGTGTTAGTGTCCAGTCTCTGTCCACGACTATCCTCATCTCCATCCACATTATCTGTAATATCTCTCACCTCTATCGCTACATATATCTACTTCTATCTTTACCTCTATATCTATGTCTACGTTTCTGTCTAGTACTTGATTGCCTAATGTATAAATATAATAGTAGACTCCAGAAGATCACAAACTCGTTCATGGGTCAATGCGTACGCTTTTATAATAAAATTCCAAAATATTTAAGATCAACCCTTCGATAGATTTAAGGATAAGTATAAAGTTTTATTATAAGATATTCGGATGCAAGAAGATTGTAAATTTTTATTGTGTATTTTTAAAAGATGATTGCTGTTGAGTTTCTTGCCACTTCTTCTCAACAGATCGACTTTCCGAAGTGGTGGTAGATTCAGTTCAATTTGTAAATTGTAACTTATTTCAAATGTATTTAAATACTTACGAAATAAAGATTATTTTGACTTTGACTTTGACACTGTAATTTCTTTTTAACAAACTCTTGGAAATCTTGTTAACTTTGCTTTATGAAAATAATCGTTTGATTATGACTGTTGATGATTATAATGTATCTGCAATTTCTGCTCGGAAAATATGTTCAGTCTTTTAATGCCTGTTCCTACAGACTTTTCGGCGGCACTCGGAAATAAAAAACGTACGCTACTTATTCTGTTTTGTGGTTAAATAGCATTTTATTTTGCATGGATTTTTGGTGCAATATTTACAAATGACATATGATATTAAAGTTTAATATAAGTGTATATATTTCCTTAATCGGTGTCCTTCCATAAAAGTTCTTGTGTTGATTTTTGATAAATACACAGCTACTCATTGCTGAAACAAAGAAATAAATTTTACTCAACTCAACTCAAAACATTTTTTTTTTCAAAATTTTTTTTAGATAAATAATAAGAAGGTAAGACTACAGCGGTTAAAAAAGATATAGAAAAAAATTAAAAGTATAAAAACATTAAGTAAAACAATCTTGAAGAACTTTAGTATAAGGCTGTATAGCTTAATGCGAAAGTTCTTAGGAGCAAAGCGCAAACATAGATAGTATTGATAGATAATCGCCTATCTGTCTGTCAGTCAGTCAAAGGAATAATGTAAACAAACTCGTAGAGTTTGTAAAATAAATGAGATTTTATAGTATTCCCTCCTTATCTGTTCCTCTAAGGCGTGTTTTAGGTATATAAATGCAGGAGTATTTAAATCGCTTCTGCGAGGTATAAATAATACAATGACACATCAATTAGGTTGTGTAGTATCTGAAATCTTAAACCGATATTTCGGAGAAATAGTCCAGCAAGTAGGGGACGAATTGTTTCGGTATGGTAGCAAACCGATTTCCATAATTGCTAAATCTACTGGGTTACCCAGAACTCAGGTAAATAAATCTGTTAATTTTCAATAATACATCATGTTATTTTATAGGTTATGCACTTAAAAACAATAATAATAAATCATACTATCATACTTCAAGGTTATAGAAAGTTTAAGAACATTACTCAAGTTTGACTTGGCAACATTTGAACCAGCTCCTAATGAATTGATCGCCGACTACAAACTTCTACCTGATAATGTGTTATTATTACTCAGATATCCACGGTAAGTCAAACATCTACCTATATAAGAAAAAAACATTATTCCTCAAATAAAATAAATTTTGCAGTATATACTAATATTTATTTTCAATCATGAACACATATATTTATTGAATCTAAAGGCTCTTATGTATTATCAAATTCACAAAGATTGGCTGAATCAATCTTGTTATATTAGATCAGCCCAAATATTAGTAATGTCACTGACAATGTATATAAGACACTTGCTTAAAAAGTTATATTACATGTATACTGTATTTTTATTACATATATGCTTACTGTTTATTAAGGAATGAGAAAAGCTTTTGCATTACATCATCACAACTCTGTGTATTAAGTCCAGTGCAGTCCTTTAAGTCTCCCCTCTGGGTGAAGAGGAGGCATAGGCCGTAATCCGCCAAGCTGGCCAAGTCCTGGTTGGTGGATTGCACTACAAAGATGCCTTAATAATGGTTATTAAGTTTTTGGTGATACTTATTTTCAGAATCATTAGATTTAAATAGGAAAGATTTTGTAGGAAACTATACATAGCATCTTACAGTAAAAATAAGAGGAGATCTACAAATAACATTTACTGTTGTTTTCTTCTTTCTGAAAGACATCAAAATATTGTTAGTGGCTCTTTTAATAAGAAAACTTCAGATGATACATTTTTTATTTCCAGATATTTGCTGCAAATAAAGAGCCGTTTTGGAAGCGAGGCGGAACTCTTGATAGAAGAACTGCTGCAGGAAGCCACATGCACAGCTACAAAGTTAATTATTACAATTGCTAACAAATACAAAGATGATAAGGTATAAAGTCTTGCTTTATCATTATAATTAAAAAGAAATAACAGTCTACATAAATTCACAACAAAAAAAAACATTAAATGTGTTTATTGTTTATTTTTTTAAATTACACCAACAGTATGCGAATCAATTCAAAATAAAAAAGGTTGTATAAATAAATAATGAATATGAAAGTTTGGATGGATGAAGGTCATTTTTAAATCATGGCTGAATGGCTGAACAGATTGGATAAAATTTTGCACAGAACAATTTTATAGTCTTGAATAGCTCATCACACTTTTTGTCCTGAAAAATACAGTGCAGTAAGTATTTTTAATCACACAATAATCTTTTCTGTGTAATGGTTTTTCAAAATGTGAGATCTCAGACGTTCAAGATGGTCTCCGTGGTGCACTGGTCTAGACGCTACTATGCCAATGTGAGGTTCCGGGATTTGACACGCACAAAAAATAACATGTCTTAGTGTTTATCTATAATATATGTATTTATATGCTAGCCTCTAGTTCGCTATATGGTATCTCATAACACAAGCTTAGCTTACTTTGAGGCCATGTACTTGGTGTGATTATCTGGGGCTTTTATTATTATTATTTTACTAATGAAAACTTTTACACGAATGAAGTTGCGGGCAACAGCTACTTCAATAAGGAAGATTTACACACAAGATTTAATAAATTTATGTTACATCATAAAACTGTGATTTAGATTTTATTTTCTCCAATTTAACTATTAACTTACACAGTCAACTAATAAAAAATGCAGAGCCAACAGAGTACTAAACTTGATTGTCATTTGTTTGATTGTACTGTTTATTTTGTATCTACCACATTTATGTGCCCTGCAGTGCGATCACAGAACTTTATCGAATCGTATATTAACGAATGTTTACGAATGCTCGTATAGTATGGAGTTGGTTGCAAGTTTTGAGTAAAATTGTAATTTTTTATTTTACAGATATTTATGAGTACAACATGTTTACAAACATTCAAAATTAACAAGGCACACATTTATTTAAGCTGGCCTTGCGGCAATGGATAGATTTCAATTGTTCCTTAAAAACCGTCTCCATACTATACGAACATTCGTAAACATTCGTTAATATACGATTCGATAAAGTTCTGTGATCGCACTGCTGAGTTGCAATCAAAATAACTCACCCTTAATATTTCAGGAAAAGAACATATCCATAGTAAAGATGAAGGACATGTTCATAAGCCTGGCCACCGCGGGTTATATCCAGCAAGCACCCGTGGCGGAGTTAAAGGAAGGTAGCGAGGTGCCCACGCTGGTGCCGGTCGCTACGATAGTACCTGACTTGAATGCCAGTACCTTGATGCAAGTTATGACGACGGGGAACTTGGCGGATGCTAATGATAGTGAGTTGAATTGTTAAAAATAACTTTTTAAGTTTATATGCTACAAAAAGTAAATGCGGATGCTGGACTGGGAATGAAAGAAAAACATAGAATGTGCCAGCTGCTTCTCTTCCCGGGCAAACTGTAAAAGTCAGTTAAGGCACGGAGGTTTTATTGGCGTTTTTGCGGGCGACAGGCTGACCCCCTGTCACTGCTATATTATTATGATGGAGAGAGACTATAGCAGTGTTTTTATAGCCTCTGGTGTTCTGCCTACCCCATTAGGGATACAGGCGTGAAGTTATGTATGAATGTATTTTAGTAAATACTTTTAGTTAGTCTTTCTTTATGCTACAAATATGCTCGAATGGCCATGGCAGAGTTGAAAAAACGATTTTGCCCAACTTGAATGCTGATGCAGGTCGTGACAACCCAATGTTGATGCAGGTCGTGACAACAGGGAACTCGGCATAGTGAATTGCACCAATTTTTCATTCTTTAAATAAAACCTGCAAATAGAGAAAATTATTTATTTACATAAATACAATGAAACTTTATAGGATAAAGTTCAGAATGTCAAAAGTCATTAACTCTCGCTGAAATGTAACAGTCCGTATATTGCTGAGTCCAATTTTATTTTTATTATTACAATTATTAAAACTAACACTGCATACCTAGATAATTTCCTAGATAAAATCCTAACAATGATTTTTGCACAACATATTCATGGACGGTAGGTCTAAACTTATAGTAATCATGTAGTAGGTATTACTACGAACTAAAATTAGGCAACTAACTGTGTAATTTGTTACAGATGTATACTGGAAGGTGAACTACGACAGGTTCCACCAGGACTTCCGCGACGACCTCATGGTGAAAGCCATCACGCGCCGGATAGACGAGAACGGTGAGAGAATATTTTTTACTGTAAAGAGCTTGTTACATTCCTGGCTGTAATAACAATAATAATAAACAATAAAATCCCCAGACAATCACACCACCTACATGGCCCCAAAGTAAGCATAGCTTGTGTTATGGGATACCATGCAGCGAACTAGGGGGAATCTAGAATATAAATACATAAATAGATAAACACCCAGACACGGAACATTTTTTTTTCTTGTTCCGTGCGGGAATCGAACCCGCAACCACTGGCGTCTGAGGCAGACAGGTTTACCCCATCGCCTAAGTGGTCGTCTTGGAAACATATTTTCTGTATTTTATAAAATTGGAAACAATTCACAAATCAAATAAAAACGCCACCTTTTAAATTGAATCACTAACTTTGGCGTACAAATGGAAATACAAAATGACGTTTTTGCCAAAAATCTCCACAGTTATACGAAAAATGCCGTAAATTTTCGTACCTAAAGGTTTGTGTGCGCCATGTAGTTAGTGAATAAAGAGCAAACCAACCTTATGGCAGATGTAAGGCTGTAATATTTAAAAGAAAACTTTTGAATACTGACACGGTTTGTCTGTCAGCGATTTTTATTCGCGTCTATTTTTTGTTTAAAATAAAGCCTCGAGGCCGCGCCCCACGAATATTTTTATTAACTAAAGTTGTGTTATAGTTTAGAAAGCGCTTATCTTACAATAAACGAGTTCTTTCCGAATATATTCTTCTTATTTGATAGATAGTATGCTTCTCAAAGCTGATGCCTTCCGGTCCCGGTGTTGCTTACACACGACAAACAAACTTTTATAAACTCGCTTGGACTTTTGACGACCGGCTGGTGTAGCGGTAACATACATTGCCTTGTATGCCAGAGGTTCTGGGTTCGAATCCCGGCGGCGGCGAATATTTGTGTGATGAACACAGATATTACTCGTCAAGTCATGGATGTTTCTATGTTTATTTAAGTTTATTCTAATAAAAAATATGTATTTATTCAATATTTATGTTTATATATTTCTTAAGTATATCAGTTATCTAGTATCCATAATACAAGTTCTTTAAGAAACTTAATTTGGGATAGATAATGTTGTGTGAGTGTCAGAAATATTTATTTATTATCTTCCTTCATACTGAGATATCTGTAAATCCGCTGTGTGGTCTCGAAAACACAAGCTAACCAACAGCTTATCACCTAGACCTCTTCGTATCCATGGCCCAGTGGGCAAATGGTGATGTTTGAATCTCTCAAAATAAGGTTCAGCAGAATATCATCGGTACTAGAACTCACGAAAGTAATTATTGGACTGGACCATTTCACACAGCTGTACACTAAAAAGTGTCGGGATGCCTTTCTAACAGCCCGTTCACACATTGTCCGTTTTACTGGATGCGTTTTACCGGATACGTTTTTTTTCATCGATGGCGCATGGAGTTGTATGTGCGTCTTCACATATAGCACAGTATTCAGTATACGTATTTACGGTACAAAAACGTATCCGGTAAAACGTATCCAGTAAAAAGGATCATGTGTGAACGGGCTGTAATAGTGTTTTTATTTTTTTTGGTGACGAAACCCGCGTTTGACCTCAATATAACCTGACGGTAAGGGTTGTCTGGAAGAGATTGTCTGTAGATGATAAGACCGCCTATTGTGCACTGTACCTATTATATTTTTAATAAAGTTATGTCTTACTCCACGTGTACAATGAAGAATAAAATAAATAAATAAGATTTAGGTAAATCGAGGAACCGGCTTTTCATAAAATATTTTCTAAATACATCACATATATTTGGCGGTATTTTATATGGAGTCAAAGTCAAAAAATACTTTATTTCGTAGGTATTTAAATAAACTTGAAGTAGTCAAACTATTTACAAATTGAACTGAATCTACCACCACTTCGGTAAGTCGATCTGTTGAGAAGAAGTGGCAAGAAACTCAATAGCAAGAGTGTGAAGAAGTACTATTACCAAGCGGGGGTCATTTGATTAGTAGCCTCTTATCTAGAGGCGGTCGATAGAAGTAATCAAGCCGACTCTCCACGGCCAAAGTAATGTATACTTTCCGTGTGCATAAAATTACACACAAGGAAATTTAAATAGACAAACAATTAAATTGACAACAAGGAACAAAGGAAATGCTTATTTCTAAAAGAAATTTCTACCAGCAAGCCTGAGGCTGGGAAATGAGAAAGAAAAAAAAACAAATTGAGTGCGTACAACATACTAACATAGAAAAGATATATTACATACATAAACATACATATATAAAATATAAATACATAAAATATATGCTGGACTGGGAGCGAAGGAAAAACATAGAATGTTCCAGCTGCTTCTCTTCCCGGGCAAACTGTAAAAGTCAGTTAAGGGACAGAGGTTTTATTGGAGATTTTTTTGTGGGGGATAGGCGGACCCCCTGTCACTGCAATAGTCTCTGTCTGTCATTATAATGCCTCAAAAATCGTCAAACGTGACATCAGATTGTTTAATAACCTTTAGTGTTCTGCCTACACCATAAGGGATACAGGCGTGAAGTTATGTATGTATGTAAACACGTGTTAAAATAATATCAATAAACGTTCTATAATATAATCGATTTTAAAGACCTATGTTTGGGAAAAATAATGTTCTCTAACTCTTCTTTTTATTGTAATGCCCTTGAAACAGTGTTTGTTATTGCCGTATTGGTCCCCAGCGGGCGAGCTGATGCGGCTGCTGCTGCAGCAGATGTACCTGTCGTCCCCCGCGTGGGCGGCCGAGTCCAACCCGGTGCCGTGTTCCGCGCTGCGACAAGCCGCCGCGCGCGCCGGCGCCGAGTTCGCCTTGTTGAAGCAGTTCCCTGACCAGTATCTGAAGGTGTTGGGTGAGTGGAGTTATTAACTTTTTGGAGCAAGTTATAACAAATGAAATTTTAAAGTCAAATTTTAGGATAATTTTTAATTAAAAGTTAAACCCGCGAGGGTTAGTGCAGATGTGGGTTAGGTGGGTTGACTCTTCATAAAACATAATAACATATTTGGAGGTATATAATTAATAAAATAATTTGTAGTTTGACTATTTCACGTGTATTTGCCTAGGAAATATAGATTTTTTTGACGTTTGACATCATACTAAGCAATGAATCTGTCCACCTCCAGAGGAGAGTGGTGTGGGCATGGTGCAGTTGTCGGGCACGGCCAGCAATGCGCAGGCGGCGGTGCGCGCGCGCCACGCCAGCCGCCTGCTCGCGCGCGCGGCCGTTGACGCTACTGTGGCGCAGAGGCTGGGGCAGAACGCCTTGAGGATATTCCGGTAACTTATAAAACCAGCTACAGGGTGACTGGTGCCAAATTTTAGATATTCATTAAATAAAAATGAGTAAAATTTAAATAAATAAAATCCACAGACAATCATAGTTACTACATGGCCGTAAAATGAGCAAAGCTTGTGATATGCGATACCATATAGCGACTTAGGGAATTTAGAGTATAAAAACATTATATAGATAAACCCAGATCCCTAGCGTTTATTTTCTTGCTCCGCGCTGGAATCGAACCCGCGACCTCACGAATTACGTAGTTGAAATCATAATCCAAGTGGAGAGCAAGACAAGCATCATTTCGTGCTCGTCTCGCATTGGCGACGCAAAAGTCGCTCACAGGTTCAAGCAGATTGCGTTAAGGATAATCCAGTGAGTCCATAAACATGATAATCATTGCAACTTTTTGTAATGAGCCCACTGCAGGGCTATGAGTCTCTGCCCTGGGTGACGATGAGATTTAAGCCGCATTCCACCAAGCTGGCGCAGTGCTGGCGATGGATATCAGAATTTTTAGGGCGTTGAAATGGCTTCTGACATACCCTTACTGTGTACAAGTTTACAGCACCCGCTACCGACTGCCTAACGTGCCCTCCGAAGCGTGGAAGTCGTCGTGAGAAAGAATAATCGGTGCTCCAACAAATGAACATCCTACTTCACTATAGTTGAATTGTTTTCAAATGATTTCCCTGACAGTTCTCATTTTCCATTACGCGCAAACTATTTACAACTAATTAAATATAAATAGGCGCGACAAAATTAAAAAACTATGTAAATAACATTGTTTTACTGAAATTAGAAATTAAACTATTAATCAAGTGTAATTTTTATTATTAACTGTAACTAAATTAAGTAAATGTCATAAAAATATTCATCTCAAATTGAGATATTCAAAGAAACGGAACGTTCAGATGATAGGGATTGACACTACTGAATCGACATTGAATCGCTGAATATGAGCGGCCATCATGTAATCGTAAGTCTCAATACATTTTTTTCACCAACTGATTCGATATGTAAAAGAAATCGAATGGAAGATCGAACAAATTCGTTGCGGCAACGTCACTGAGGTTGTCAATTTTGAACTGTCACGAAAATCATTTGAAAACCATTCAACTATAGTGAACGTAATATTTTGGCAGATAGTAGTTGTTATGGATTTTTATGACCCTCTTCCATTTCTTGACCATTTATGTTTCAGGTTAATATACGAAAAGAAGTACATAGAAGAAGATGACATACAGAAGCACGCCATGCTTCCTAACAAGGAGTGCAAGGAGCTCACATACAAACTGATGAACCAGCACTTCATCAGTCTCCAGGTATGGACACCACCACCTTGGCACCTTCAGGGAACTCAAGTCGTGAATATGTGTTTCTTAGTGTGCAACTTTATTTAAACCCCTTTGAATGTTACTAAGAAATATAAAACTGAAAGTCTTTTATAAATTTTAAATCAAGGTGATGAATTATGTTTGACGACCAATTTTTAAACTTAAATATTTAAATTGTTTTTTATTCACGTAATGACTATTAAAATTAGGCATGTATTCTCAAGTATTACTATAACATCTATTTAGTCAGACATCTTATAGACAAATGCTAAAGTTACTTTAAATGTCATTAATTTTATTTATTTTTTAGTGTAGATATTTATTCTAATAAACATAAAATCTTTAACTATGTTTGTCTAAATTTTTTCAGCCAATGAGGAAAGCGGCGTCGTCGGGGGGATTGGCTAAAGCTATTTATTTATACCACGTGAACTTTCATGAGGTACGTTTAGTTATCATCAGCATCTTCACAACTCTTTTTAATGAGCCCACTGCAGGGCATGAGTCTGTCCCCTGGGTGACGAGGAGGCCATAATCCACCAAGCTGGCCCAGTGCTGGGTGGTGGATGCCAGAATTGGCTTCTGACAAACCCTAACGACCACTGTATACAAGTATACAGCACCCGGGACCGACTGCTTAACGTGCCCTCCGAAGCACGGAAGTCGTCGTGAGAAATGAATGGTCGGCGGTCACCCATCCACTCATCCATACCATCAACTGGGTTGCCTGGCAGAAATCGCGCTTCGGCGATAAGGCCGCCCTTTGTATGTTAATTGTGATTGTTATTTTTAATTTAAACTATGTAACAATGTTGGTGTACAATAAAGAGTTTTATTATTAATACGCATACTTATAAATACTCGCGTTTCGGCGGGAAAAGACCCGACAATCGGACCAGTCGGTCGAGGATCAGGGCAAGAGAGACAGAGACCGGCGAATTAATAATAATAATAATTATTATTAATTCGCCGTATTAATATTATTAATAGTCGAGAAGACTACTAGAGGAGGCGATCGAGGAAATACGTAATACTCCCCTGGTAGGAAGGCCGAAGCTTCCCAGACTACCATGCAGTTTTCGTAATAGGCAAGTCGTTGAGGCCGTTAATCAGATGCTGCCCCAACATTTGGAGAGCAGCTCAGATCTTGTCGAGACGAACTCAATCCTTTTTGGAGCGGCTATGGCGGTATGTCGGTTTACTGGCGCCATGGCTGCTCCAAGTCCAACTGCTGGACGTGCTACTCCTCGGAGTAACGCTGTACCAGCTTGGAGGAGGAGGATTGAGCGTCGTATCGAACAAGCCAGGATCCTCATCGGCAAGCTAACTTGCTTCAGCTCGGGCAACACCAGGCCAAGGATTGTGCGTTTTGTCAGGAGGGAGTTTTCCGGAATGGACACTAACTTGACCAAACCGGACTTCACCCGAAAACTGACAGAGCGCATCGACGAGCTGAAGCAAAAGATTGCTGCATGGGCGAAGCGTATTCGGAGGTACTCCCAAAGGGTTGAGAGATACAACCAAAATCGCCTCTTCTCGAGTGACCAGAGGAAGTTCTATAAATCCCTGGAGAGTTCCGAACCCTGCTCGACTGGCCGCATACCGGATAAGGCCGAAGCTATTAGCTTCTGGCGCGACCTGTGGGAGCGCCCAGTTGAGCACGGAGAGGGTCCTTGGATTGATAGGGTTGAGGAAGCGTGTGCGGAGGTGATCCCTATGAGTCAAGTCCTCATATCAGAGGAGGACGTAAGTGCTGCAATCCGCCGGAGCCCGAACTGGAAAAGTCCGGGCCCTGACGGATTGCAGAACTATTGGCTCAAGGGATTTTCTCTGTGCCATGCAACTTTGGCCCGTCAATTCCAGGAAGCCTTGGACACTGGAGCTCTCCCGAACTTCCTCACTACTGGGGTCACTCATTTAGTTCCTAAGTCCAACGATTCCGCGGATCCATCGAAATACCGGCCCATAACGTGTCTATCTACCACCTACAAGACACTTACCTCCGTTCTGAGCACCAAGATTCGCCAGCATTTAGATGCTAATCGCGTTATATCTGATGCTCAGAACGGATGTAGGGCTGGTAGCCGCGGATCAAAGGAACTCCTTCTCGTGGACGCTGTCGTTGGCAAATTGGTCAAACGCAACCGTCGCAATTTCTCCGCAGCCTGGATTGACTATAAAAAAGCATTTGACTCCGTGCCTCATACATGGCTCTTGAGAGTTCTTGAACTGTACAAAATCGACGGTACAGTTCGAGTATTTCTCGAGCGATGTATGAGACAATGGAGCACAATGCTCAGTCTCCAAGGCAGGCGAATGACGGCTGCGGAAGACCGAATCCAGATTAGTAGGGGAATATTCCAGGGTGATTGTCTGAGCCCACTTTGGTTTTGCTTGGCTCTGAATCCTCTTAGCACATTGCTGGAGGGATCAGAGACAGGCTTTCAGTTTCGTAGAGGGGGCATACGGTTATCCCATCTATTCTACATGGATGACCTCAAGCTGTTAGCTCCAACGGCTCCACGATTGGGGGAACTACTAAAAATCGTGACAGATTTTAGTAGCTCCATCAAAATGGAGTTTGGAGTGGACAAGTGTGCGGTTGTTCATGTGGAGAGGGGAAGGATTACTCGTTCTCAGAGGGTTGACCTAGGTCCCGTTAACCTGAGAGCTCTCTCCGAAAATGAAACATACCGGTATCTGGGTATGTCACAGAACATCGGTGTCGAAGAAGCGTGCGTAAAACAGTCTGCACGCGAAGTCTTTTTTGAGCGCTTGACAAAGGTACTAACTAGTTCTCTGTCAGGCCTCAACAAAGTCCGAGCGTTTAACGGATGGGTTATGCCCGTTCTTTCGTACACCTTTGGCGTACTCAGATGGACTCAGACCGAATTAGATGCCCTGGATCGGAAGGTCCGCACTACTATGACCCTCCATAGAATGCATCACCCTCGGTCGTCAGTAATGAGGCTGTATATCTCCCGGAAGTGTGGAGGAAGAGGCCTACTTAGCGCCAAAACCTTGCACAATCGGGAGATATATAGCCTCCGAGCCTATTTTATGGCGAAGGCGGACGTGGGTATGCATAGAGAGGTTGTAGCGTGTGACAAAGGACTCACCCCTCTCAATCTGGGCATCGAGACATGGCAGACACCGGCGGTACTAAGCATTTCTGATCGTGAGACCGTATGGAAAGAGAAAGAGCTGCACGGAAGGTTTTACAAGGCTCTACACGAGCCACACGTGGACCGTAAAGCCTCCGTGCATTGGCTGCGCTTCGGGGACCTCTTTGGGGAAACCGAAGGGTTTGTCTTTGCGATACAGGATCAGGTTATCAAGACGAACAACTACCGGAAGTACATTATGAGGGACGGCACAGTGGACGTATGTCGGGCGTGCCGCCAACCTGGCGAGTCCCTCAGACATGTGGTTTCGGGTTGTTCGGTTCTTGCTAACACTGAGTATCTGCATAGACACAACCAAGCAGCCAAGATTCTCCACCAAGAGCTCGCTCTGAAATACGGTCTCATAAATCAGAAACTGCCTTATTACCAGTACACGCCGGAGCCAGTTCTCGAAAACGGCAGCGCCAAGCTCTACTGGGATCGGCCCATTATCACGGACAGGACTATTCTAGCGAATAAACCTGATATCGTGTTAATGGACCGATCGTCGTCTAAGGTGTTTTTGGTGGACATAACTATACCACATGACGAGAACCTCGTGAAGGCCGAGACCGAAAAGCAACGCAAGTACTTGGACCTAGCACACGAGGTGACCGAAATGTGGGAAGTTATGTCCACCGAAATCATCCCGGTTGTATTATCCGCAAACGGTTTGACCCCAGCCACTTTGGTCAGAAACCTTGAAAGGCTGGGATTCGGCGGCGGTTCGCTTCCAGCACGCATGCAAAAAGCGGTGTTGCTCGAGACTGCCCGAATCGTTCGCCGGTTTCTGTCTCTCTTGCCCTGATCCCCGACCGACTGGTCCGATTGTCGGGTCTTTTCCGCCGAAAGGCGAGTAGTTATAAGTATACAAAATAATAATAATTATGCCGAATGTTGTTTAACATGTGATATCGTATGATACACACATTAACCATGGCGCCACGACGACATTCGTTTAGTTATACTGGTCATAAATTACATGCAGGGGAGTGCGTATACAAAAAATATGTGGTTACATTTAATGCCTGAACAAAACAACAAAAATCTGATCAATGTAAGCAATAGTTTAGTCATAGGAGAGTTTTTTTTTATTTTTCTTATTTTAATTTAAACACCTTCTATCGTCCCCATCACAGTACTATAGACATGGTTATCTAAGGATCTTTGATTGTGAAACATCAAAATTTCAACCAAATTTTTACAAAGGAGGTTTACATTATAACGTAATTATTAATCTATTTAACGAATGAAATGTCTTTATTTGTCAGGAAGTCGGTTCCTTGAAAGTTCTTTGAAAAAATGTTTTTCGTATACTTCTCGCTAACTTTTTTAACAGTAAATGAAACACTTTTTAACCGGATTTATCGCGTATATTTACATTTTAAATTTTAACTCGACGTTTCGGTGTCTTTGCAGACCACGTGGTCACGAGTGACTTTTTTTAGTTTTGGATTAACAGTAGGCACTTATAGTATATGTGGTTTAATTTAATGCCTTTCGCTATTGTTAACGTTGCATGTTACAACAACGTCATCTGTCACCTCATATGAGCCTCCAACAGGTTGGTAGTTCAACAAATGTCTTTGTCCGCTGCTTGCGGCGTCACGAATTTGCAAAGACACTGAATCGTCCAATTAATATATAAAATGTTACTTTGCGCGATAATTCCGGCTAAATAGTGTTTTACATAAGATTATACTCGCTCGAAAACTTGCTCAAATAGACTGTTTTAACAAGGCTTCAAAACAAGGTGACTTGTTAACAACCAACACCCAGTTTTATCTTCACTTTTATCTACAGTTTTATCTGCGCTGAGCTGTAAGGATAAGCGAAATTTCGTTGCAAACAGCTGTCTACATTGGTTTAAACTAGCAAAGTCAGCTTGTTTTGAACCCTCGTTTTAAACAATCTAGTCAGCAGTGGGATCACAGAACTTCATGGGTTCGTATGTTTGCGAATGTTCGTATAGTAGAGTCGGTCGCAAGTTGTAATACCAATACCGCACGACAAATGTGAATAAATTAATAAATAAAATTACATCCCCAATCACACCAACATGGCCCCAAACTCAGCAGAGCTTGTGATATGGGATACCATGTAGTGAACTAGGGGGGACCTAGAATATAAATACATATGAGGTTATTATACCTAGAATATAAATACATAACGCCCAGACCCGGAACTTTTTTTTTTTGTTCCGTGCGAGAATCGAACCCGCGACCATTGGCGTCTGAGGCAGACCGTGTTAAGGCACAATGCGGCGTGCAGGGACCGGAACCGCTTACGCTTAAAGAGGTTTTTGATTGGGTTTTTCATAGACTTGTTTTAAAAAACCCTATCAATTTGGTAACCGTATCGAAGACTTACCCTAATTTAAGGCTTACCATATCAATAGAGTTAGCTTCATGTAAGCAGTAAGCCTATCGAAAACCCTATTGAAGGTTACCGATTCAATAGGGTTTTAAAACCTGCAGGCAAATTTAATCTCTAAGAATATCAAATTATCAAAAATATCACCATCTATTCAATCTCGCACTTCGAATTATACTTCCGAATTCAACAGCATGCGCGGAAAAGAGATAGAAATAGGCAACCCTATCACAGGTTAAGCGCATCCGAAAGTAGTTAACTTTATTCAAAGTGTTACCACGTCGACAGGCTTACCATATCAATAGGGTTACACTTCCATATGGTAAGATTTTGATAGGGTTACCCTATCAATAGGCTTAATCAAATAAAGGGGTTTTCCGGTCCCTGGCGGCGTGCGGGAGATTTTTGAAACGCATGCAATATTCGCCGCATTTGGGATAACGACCGATTTATCGACCAATGAAAATGGGCTATTAGACGTTTTCCCGCAAGTTTTCTCGCATGCTTATATGCATATTATTGTTATATTGCATGCGTATAGTGCCCGCATTCGGGCTAGCGACCGACTTATCGACTTATGAAAATGCGCTTTTACCCCAACGCCAAAGTGGTCCAAAAAATGTATGCATTGTTAATTTTGAATGGTTGAAGTATTGTTAAATAGATAAATTACAATGTCGTTTGCAACTGGAAACCGATTCCATACTCTAAGAACACTCGTCATCATACGAGACGATACTCTGTGTTTATTGCATTGTATTAACTGCCATTGTATAAGATGCAGGGACACACTATATTTTTAAAGATGTGATATGTTCCGGAAATTATTTAGTAATTATTGGGCCTGTGTGCTTTCATTTTCGACCTCATATTTACTTACCATCAAATGAGATTGATATTATGTCAAATGCGGGCTTAGTCTTAAATAAAAATAAAACTGTTTTATTTAATGCTATGAATCGTGATAACTAAAGACCACGTCATTCATGTCATAATGGTAGTGCTAGTGGTAGCGTCGGGTATCGGGTCACCCTCTTCCCTAAAATATGGTTGAGGAGGGTGATGGCTGGTGCTTGCGTTAACTCGTGAACGGGTGCTGCTAGCGGTGCCAGGTCGTTTTGCTAATGATACTATGACTATTTTATTCCATTCTTGTTCAAATACTCTGGTCCCAGTTTGTCATGTTCGTATTGTGCATCCATAGCTCATTGCACCTACTATGTAAGCAATTTGGCTGTGGCATGACATTGGCTCTCACAATTAGCTGTCTTGTGTTTGTTTTTTTTCATGTCACGGTCAATTCGTACTGTAGGCCAAGCACGAACCACTATAGTTTTGGTTATGGTAATCGTAATCGAATTATTTTCTATGAAAACCATAACAGCGCCGCTACGGTCGTTTAAGGAACTAAAATTCAATAGCACGAACTAACTAATCTCGTAATCGTAATGGTAATGGTATAGTTATCGAAAGCTTAAGTATGAGAATCGGCAGCACGAACTTGCTTTTGACAGATCGTATCGTTTTATTCGACAGCCAGCCCTCGTAACATCACTCACCGAAAAATTTTCAGTGAGAGCATTATCGTTACGGTTGTTGTGGTCAAAAATTGTTTTATTTAAGTGATAATAAGTAACTTTAGTGCCTGAAAAATATGTCTATGTTATCAAGAAATCGTCTGTTACGTAGTTATTACTTTTTTGGCGTTTAGTAAATAGTCTTAGAGAATATGAAGACGAAATCAGGAGGTAGGTTTCTTGTGTTAAACATAGTTAATTTATGGAAATTCTTACAAAATAATTAACTTTTCTTAACAGCAGAGTTTATTAATTAAAGTATTTTTTTTACAGGTTTTGTGCGTTCTCTCTTTTTATGCAACAGGTTCGTATCAACGAATTGTTGGTATGGCTAAATATTTAGGTCAGACCACAGTGAGCAAATATGTCAGAGATGTGACTAATGCTGTCAATGATGGAGAGATATTGAGAGAGTTTATAAAATTCCCTACAACAAGAGCCGAAAGAGATCTAATCAGGCAAAAGTAAGATTTTAATTTATATTTAGTCAATGAGTGACGTAAATGTTTTCTGTCTATTAAAAATGTTTCAAATTCTCTCCACAGATTTTATACACAATATGGAATATGCAGTATGGAAGGACCGTGACACCAGTGTGGACACAAGAGGCAGTGGAAGGGACTTACTGATCAGAGGTAGAGCAATGAGGCGTCAGCTGGTTGAAAGACTCAATAGGTTGCATTGAAGGATAATAATATGTTGCTAGCTAAGTTGTAATGCGCCAAAACTCATTAAGTATCAAATTTAATATTTATTACTGTTGAATTGATATTTTACTAAACCTCTTTTCATGTTTTAATAGTTAAATTTGTTTTTTGATTTTTTTATGCTGACACTTGCAATAAAAACATTTTGTAGTTAAGTTTTATTAAATATGTATTAAATATGAGACTAGGTATTATTTTGTTGAATGCTGCATGTACCTATCTTGACAGATGTATAATTTTTAAAGCTGCAAGTGTGTAATTTTGTAAGTACTCAAATAATATGATTGGTGTGGCTATTTTGAAATATAAATTAAATAAACTTACTAAGTTGTAGTTAAAATAGTCATTTATTCAGTGCTTCCGTTACAAAAATATGAAAAAATACAATAATTTCTTAAAATCTAAGTTAAATACAAGTAATATTATACAATAATTTATTTTTTCTTTACACTAATCCCTGACACATTCCCTTTTATATAAAATAAATCACTTATCTTTACTTTTCTCTTCCATAACTTTCCTAAACACACTCAAAGCTTTATTCATGAATGCAAGCCTTGCAGTTCTTATTAAATAGGAATCAAATATGAGACTAGGTATTATTTTGTTGAATGCTGCATTACCTATCTTGACATATGTATAATTTTTTAAGCTTGCAGTTCAAGCTCAAAATCTCGCTGCCGTATTCTCTCTTTTTCCAGTGCATAGTACATTTTATACCGATCCCTTTCAACCGTTAAATATCTATCACTTCAATCTTTAATTTTAGTTGCTTTTTCTGTACGAGCCTTCTTGGCTAGTCTTCTTGGCGAGTCCACTTCCTAGCTGGAGCTGGTTTTGGCGATAGTTGCTCCTGGCTAGTGCCTGGAAGGTTCCACTCTTCATCCCCTGTAATGTATGAATAAAATATGTTTGATTGCATATAATGTAAGAATATGAATATGTTGTGCATGCAATCTTATAAGTTATTCATATTTTAGGACATTTTCTTTACTTATCTCTTATAGCAAATTTATTTGTTATCTACACAACTCAACCTACTTATTTTTTTAAATATTTATAATAAATACTCTTTATTGTCATATAAAGTTTATGATAAAACAAA
Source organism: Stenoptilia bipunctidactyla (assembly GCA_944452665.1). NCBI lineage: Eukaryota > Metazoa > Arthropoda > Insecta > Lepidoptera > Pterophoridae > Stenoptilia > Stenoptilia bipunctidactyla. Next base: position 2,073,759 of record OX101739.1, read on the forward strand.
AACATAAAATACAATGATGATTTAGGCAGAAGAAATTGCTTGGAATGATAAGGATTTAATATAATAAAAAAAATATATAAGATAAGTTTATATGAATAATTATTATTATAAATATACAAAAATAACTGATTAGGTCGATTAATTTATATTTTTTATTATGTTTAAGCTCATAATCATACCTCTATCAAGCTGACAAGAGGGGCTCCTTCCCCAAATCCGTATATTCTGCTGGGAATTCAATTTGATTTGAGTCAACATCTTGTAAGGCCAACTCCACCTCCTGTTGTGCCTGAGAGCCCTCACATAGGTTCATCTGTGGGTAAAAATAAAACAATATCATACCCAGTTTATTAAAATCTATATGTATCTATCTATTTCACCAAAATTATCGATTATACTTATGGTAACATTTCGATTCTTAGAAGAAAATAGAATACACATATGGATATATTATACGAGTCATATATCGAGAACTTTGTTGTGCTATTCAATTCATACATGTGTAATAAAAATAAGTATTATCAGACAGATAATGAAAAATTTCAGTATTAATTTAAAACTAACCTTTCACCACTTTTCCCCCGATCGGCATTCCCCTGTGCCATCACTATTCAATTTTTCTGCGAGTTCTCGCCACTTGTTTGTGGCCCACTGCCGGCCTCTTGGACCGCCACCAGGCTTTGATAAATCCCCATTTCTGCGTAAATAACACGAAAAAGTGTTAAATGGTATCACTTCAATACAAAATTTAAAGTATTAACAGAGTAAAATAAAGAAAATCACTCACCTCTGCATGAAATCTACCATCATATTAAACTGCGTTGAACTAGTTCTGATTGTGGTACGGCTTACAACCAAATAAATACGAGACCTCATAATAGACCCTTTTCATCTTCGAGAGTCATTTTAAATTGTTTACACATGCACATTCAAGCAATACCTAAATTTCACTTCAATTCCACTTGACTTCACGTATTTTTTGTTTTCGATAGGTTTTGTTTATATTAGTTGACGTGACAAACTGCGTACCTACATACCTTCGTTTAAAAATCTTGAAGTGGTTCGATAGGAACAAAAACAACAAACCTAATATTATTATGCCGTAACCATACATTTAAACGGAAGGTTTTATTACGATGAGTGTAAAAGTGAATAAGCTTTCAATATTTTAACAAATATCATAACAATAAAGCAGTTTTTTATTTATTTGTAAATTATTTTGACGCTTTGTGGATTTATGAACGCGCGTGTATAGACTTTTGTGACAATCTATGGACAGCCTAACTTTACCATAGTATCAAATTACTATCGAGCTCACGATCACTTCACGATATTGTTTCATGCTGCCAACTTGGTATCGTAATCGTTATCGAATAGTAAGAAAATACGATTACTATACTATAACGAGAGTGGTTCGTGCTTGGCCTACTGTACCTATTTGTATTAATTTGACAATTCTGACTGAAAAAGAGTGCCAAGCTTTTTCCGCCGGCTTTTTTTGCCTCTTGGTCTACTGTGATATCTTATTTAACAACTATCAACAACTAGTTAAAGCCGAAGTATGTGATGACTGACTTTATCAAGTGTTTTGTGAAATTCCTAAGATGAATAAAACTTTTTGAATTTTTGAATTGAATTCCCCCTAGGTAGCGCTAACTCTCCAGCAGATGTCTCTGGCGGCGCTGCACCGCTGCCTGCGGCGGCGCGCGCACCTGCTGTCGTCGCAGCGCCGCCTGCTGGGCAAGCAGCGCCGCGTGCGCAGCATCGTGCACGGCATGCGCCTGCGCAACGACCCAGAGCAGCACATACAGGACGTGAGTCAACTTATTATTTGTGTACGGAGTACAATAAAGCTTAAATTAGGTCACGCGTCAGCGTTTTCGCAACATTGAAGATTTTAATCATTTTAACATAAAACATATTCAGTACGCAATTAGCACCTGACCATTACGCGTCCTCATAATCATCTAACTCTTAAGTTCTGCAATAAACTGTTTTACGAATTAACTTCTACTCTATTACCCAGTAATATTCCAATTATCTTCAAGGTGTTCGGCACCGGCCCGTACAACTTGCCACTTCAAATAATAACGGCCAACTTGCGATGCGACTAAAAATGGAAATGAAAATCAAGTGGCGCTTTTTGCGAAGCTCAAATGGTTGTCGCCATATAACAATTTGAATTTTATGTTAAAATAAGATCGAAATTGAACAATTTATGGCAGGACATTTAGTTACCTTGATAGTTTTGAAAATGACTGAAAAAATATGTTAAAGAAAATCACCCGACCAGAACTCGAACTTGGGAGCTCTCGGCTATGAGTTATTTAACAATAATTGAGCATTATTAAATGCAAAACTTAAAACAGAAAATAGTGTCGCCGACTGACTTTAATTATAAATTTTATTCTCACTTATAAGAAACTTGACGATACAAAAGAATGTTTCGCCCAAAATTGCTCAACAAAGATAATATAATATTGTCTTAAGTTTTCACGATTCATAATTTAAATAAAACTACTTTTTAACCGGATTAATCGCGTATAATTGTAACTTTAATTAACATTTTGTGTTAACCCTGAACGCTACGCTCGAAGACTGAGAAATAGATGAAGATGATGTATAACTTTTTCCACTATCAATCTGACGCCGGACACCTCAGTCGCTCGTGACCACGGGGTCTGCAAAGACACCGAAACGTCGAGTTAAAATGTAAAATATAAATTATACGCGATTAATCCGGTTAAAAAGTAGTTTTATTCAAAGATAATATTTTAAAGTTTTTTTTACGTCGCACGGTCCCGTGCCGCGCCGCCCTGAATCAACGTTTGACTATTACCAAGCGAATATTCATGTGCCTATGATGTGAATCAAATTTGAATTTCTTAATGCGCAGGTGGAGGACACGCTAACGCCCGGAGAACGCGGCGTGCTAGCGGGCGTGGAGCGGCGGCTGCAGCAGCTGTCGGCGGCGGAGGCGGAACTCGACAAGACGCTGTTTGTGCTCAAGTGGTACTTCATCTACCCGCACACATAGTGTACAAACTATATTGTTAAGTTTATATTCTAAACAAATAAATATTGGTTAAGTTTTAATACTATGTTTTATTTGCACTTTTGTGAGGTTTTACGAAATACATACATACATATCTTCACGCCTTTATCCCTTATGGGGTAGGCAGAACAACAGAGGCTTTAAAACCATCTGATGTCACATTTGACAAATTTGGAGGTATTATAATGATGGAGAGACTATTTTAGAGACAGGGAGTCAGCCCATCGCCCACAAAAACGCTCATAAAACCTCGGTCCCTTAACTTTTACAGTATGCCCGGGATGAGAAGCAGCTGGTACATTCGATGTTTTTCTTTCGCACTTTTACATGCATTTCTGTAACTAATCTAATCTAATCTGTAATTTATTTATTTATTTAATCGCCTGAGATTTTACCTGCGTAATTTTCGATCAATTTCAATTTTCGCACACTGCCGCACGACAAGTCAAATGATACTTAGTAAAGCAAATAAATTAAAATGTTGCCCACAACTTCCAACTGACTGCACACTATTCGAACATGTAAACGTACGAATCGATAAACATCTGTGATCGCACTGTTGGAGAGGATATCTAACCTGTAAAAACAGCACACGAAGGCTATTCTACTTGCGCTTAAGATCCACTCAGTACTCCACCTTAACAAATACTTACCATTATTTGGATCCAAACGTTGTCAAATAACAAGCTTTTCTTTGAGATAATACTTGAGTCATGAATTTTGGTGGTGACTAAATCTATGCATGATCTGATTCTCTCTTCGCAGCATTGCCAGAACAAACCAGCACCGATGTGATATTTGTTTTTGACCAAATTGAACCTACTCTTTTTTTAACAGACAGAACTTTCATCCCTTTATAGTGGATTTACCAAGAAGTCGAACAAAACGCTTCTATAGTTTCTTTTTGGTACGGATTGCCAAGGTGTGCAACAATCTGCCTGCGTCTGTTTTCCCTGACCACTATAGTCCTGACACTTTTAAGTATTGAGTGAATAGGTTTCTCGTGGATGGACGTGTACCACCATAGTCTTCATGCGCACATTCCATCAGGTGGCATGGAAGACAAACGTCCTATCCTTACAATATAAAAAAAAACATTGAGGTCTCATCATCAAACTCTCGTCGCTTAGATAGGTATATTATTTCAAGTTCGTACTGATTTAAAGTTAATTATGAAACAGGGATTTTAAATGAAATGCCAGGATATAATCTTAAAATTTTATTTGACCCCATCGAAACTCAATGTTCAAACAATGTACAACCTATTAGTTTAACCATTTATAATTAATTAAGATTATTTCCAACTATCTACAGAATTTGCTTTACAAAGAATTAGATAATGAAGACTCGAAAGACATTTGACTCATTTGCAATATTATGATGTACGATAAGTAGGTATTGTGTAACAAAATTATCTGACCCAGAAACTGTGGCGCTAGTGTCTTTGTCATTGTGCCCACAACTCTAATTCTAGTTAGAATACATCTTAGTTCTAATTTTCCCCACCGGGTCAGATAAGTTTGTACCACTTCAGATGTTCTTATTTTAATTATTTTTCATGCTTTTCTTCTATTGTAGACAGCCTGAGCTCTTCCATACACAATCATAACTTCTAAGTTCCTACAAACTCAATTTTATTCTCACATTGGACGTGTTGCAACTTTTATTTCTTAGGACATTTTAAACGTATTTTCACGCATTCCACCCTTTTATGCATGTTGATATGTACCTAAACTTGTTTTCTGAACTTGAAAACATTGATCGGAAGTCACCACACTGACCTATTGTTGTTTATTGTCGACGGTAGATGGCGCCAGCGGTAGATAGTAAACAATTGGATATTAAGATGAAAAATAACTCAGCAATTCATTGCAAAATTAATTACGCCTCTAATTATAGATTCATAAAAAAATTAAAGATATTAGATATCAAGGTTGACGTCAAGTTGCTGATTATATTTAGGAAATTCAATAGTACCTTTGTAGGCATTTTTATCCAATTCATCAAGTTACGTAACTATTCAAGGTAGTGGATTTCATCTTCTGTAATATTATTTTGGACAGAACGTTGTAGGTGGTCTCCTTCCTGGTGAAAAATCTCTTTCGGAGCACATAGGGATTTTCGTACGGCGATACTCTGTTGCTTTACCTAGCGTCACTTGAAGAAATGCTAAAGTTTTTAAAGTTTTGACAAGGCGTCCATTTCTTAACTAGTCCATTGTTGCATAGAACTGTCTTCTTAAATGACTGTGGAGAATAAACCTAATTTATCGTACCAACCTCAAGAAAGTCAATTGCTTTTCACTCACGGCCAATTTAAAATATACTTGGCCTATAATGGGGTTTTGCTCACAATTTTCTGGATTATTTTTTGTTATTTTGAGATCCTCGCAGAAATACTCGTTGATCATAGCGGTCGTACGAGTCCAAAAGTCGGGGATACTTTAAAATTGAAAGTCGTTGTAAAAACCCCGCCAATTAACATGTCAAGTAAATCATATGTCTTCGATTTTTCTCATAAAATATTAAAAACCAAAGTTCGTAGAATCCTAATAAGATAACCGAAGCGTCAAATAATCAACATCATTATAGTTATGAATTAATATTAACAAGTATATAGATTATGTTAAACACCTGTTATACAGTGACACCTAATAATTCATTATTAATTTATATATGTATTTGAGATTGACCGTTGCATTATTCATTTTTGAAGCAAGATAATAAGTATAATAATGAGTACAGGCTATTGATATTACAATTTTTAAAATAAAATAATTTGCCTACAAGTTTTTCTAGATTTAAATCATAGAATACCGTTCACGCAGAAACTACACTTAACATAGTCTTGTTTTATAGAAGGGCAAAGCAATATGTGGTATACTGTTTATATTTTTTTGTTTTTTAGCGGATATATACATTGATAATTGCTTTTAAGAATAAACTCTACGTATTTTTAACAAACAAAACCTGCAACGGCCACAGAGATTATTACTTCAAGCTATTATTTAAATTATTTCTAGATTTGTCTAAATCCAAAGTTTGAATATGTACATTGAAGGTCAGCTTGTATGGCTTTGGAAGGTAAGTACTGTTTTAAACTTTCTATATATGTTACCAGTTTATTTGTATTTCCACAAAACTTTCAATTAATTTAGAAATGCATGGTACATACTTTTTGTATTTTGTATTTTTTGTTTGATGTTTTCAAGTTATTTGAGTTGAAAGATACTAATAATATGTAAACACAAACTCGATATAGCCCTCGTCTAATATTATGAGAATTTTATTGTATTTTCAGAACTGCCGAATTCGACTACAAAATCATGTTTTTTTTCATTTGAGGGTTTTCTCTACATATGACATGCAACAGTGATGCCATAGACTTAACATGTGTATTTCGGAAGGACCAGTTCCTTTTTTTATTAAACACTAAGCCCGCGTTAAACCTCAATCTCACCTGATGGTAAATGAAGATGAGGTCGAAGATGACAGCACACGGGCCTAGGAAAGAACTGGCTCTTCATAAAATATTGCCGGAACACATCACCGCCGGAGCGGTAATATTTTGCGACAGATTTTATATGAAAATTCATATTCATTTAAATTTACACAAGGATAATTGGAACCCTATGAAATGACCTACACTTAGAGAATGCTTTACGAACCTTTGATCAGATTTATCTTTCTAACAGTTAAGTACTCTTCATTATGGCTTAAATTGTTTTAGCAAAAATATGTTTAACAGTAGTCACCTTCAAAGCCCCACTTCTCGGTCAGAACACTCACATTGTTTGATTATTTATCGACTAAACTATAGAAATATTAAAATACAGTGAAGACATCGATCTAACTCCTACTATATCACCTCACCCCAGCCTACTCTCATATCGGACTATAGAGAAGATACAAAAGCCGCTACTCTCTTTACCCTTCTGACACACAAAGCATTAATATTTACAATGTCCAAAAAAAGCGAAAAATAAAACATGCAAATAAGGTTGTAATTAAATTTATTTATAAACTAGATATTTTTATACAACTTAACAAAATACGTACAGCAACTAAATCGAGCAACCAAAATATAAAAAGAAACAATCATACGGGAACAAAACTATGTAAATCCATTTGCATTGCTGCATTGTTCCACGGGAGGCATATGTTACAATTTAGTGAGACAACATCCATTGGCAAGATACTTATTCAGTCAGGCTTTAAAGCTAGACTACATTTTATTCCAAATCTCAAAGCACTTAATCATCTGAGTCTCTATTCTCTTCCTTATTCTTAAAAACACTTCCACCAATAGTACTTCGAGATTTCAACATAGTGCAATATCGACGAAATCTTATTGATCTATTGTTGACGTCATCTAAAGAACAAAAAAGCAATGGAAACGCTTTTCATCTTAATATTCCTTATTACAACACTATGCTGGAACTAATGCATCAATGCTTCTTTGTTTGCCCGAGACTTGGTAATTCAGTTCCTCATAATACTGCTTGTTTTAAGTATTAATAAACATAAATTTCAATCTTTTCTGTATCAAGAGTTGTAAATAATATATTATTTGTACTATCACAAAAATATAGCATATGCATAATCCATTATAGCTCTAATAAGATGATAATATTTTTTGTGTGATCTTTAGTTCATTAAAACTAAAAATAAAAAAAATACTAAACATATTTAGAATAACTCCAATAATTAAGCAAATTTTAAACATAAAAACTTTGTAACTATAAAAAAGTGTGCCAATTATAAGGGCTGCTATACATAAAAAAACTGTGATGCAAAATGAAATATAAAAAGCTAATATTATTTACAAAAGTTTAATATTGGATTCTGGTAACACGCTAAAGGGCATTAAAAAACCTGTAAAATAGGCAAAATTAATGATCTAAAAACAAATGGGGAATAGATCTAACAAGACATTCTAAAGCAAGACAAAGAGAAACCAAGAATTTATACATTATGATGTGAAATTACTCTTTTAACGTTCCTCTAAGATAATATATAACCTAACAAATTTGTATCTCTTGAGTCTATAATTCAACAGTCGCTGTGTTCATGTAATTACATTCCTCTCACAAGAATTTTTAAACCAAGCTTAAATCTTACGCTACATCATCAAGCCTAGGTACTATAAAATAAAAAGAAGAATATAAATTAGAAAATAATAAAGAACCGATATATTGCAAAAGAACTTATCACAAAAGTAATTATAATCCTGTAGGTATCTTAAATTATTCTATTTACATTGCAAACGAGCGTCTAAATTCAACACTCCATCCATTTTACTAATTAATTTGTCATTTAATTTTCTTTTCTTTTTTTATAATTATATAATATAGATATCTCCGTAACGTTATACATATAATATTTAATTATTATAAATTCATTAGATGGCCTAAAATTATAATACTAAAGATTTGTATAAGTCGATGGTTTTAATGCCATTGGGTAGTTCATGAAATGACGTTCTTGTGTTGTTTGTTTATCTATAGCTGAGGAACTATACATATGTAATAATCTCAAAGACAGTATATAGATAGCTAGCATTCAACGGCTGCACTCGTCGTCGGTCGGTACAACCAACTACTAATAATTTCGAACTGCATCAATAGCCCTCACATCTAGAACAGCTATACATATCGCGGTGAGTTATACATCTTGAATAAAGCTAACCTGAATTACACTATTTATAAAATAAAAACGAAACCGTGACAAATCTAATTTGAAAAGATTTAACGATATATTATCGCATGCGATATTTCCAAATGAAGCGATCTCGTGTGCGTCTCGAATGGTTGTTTTTAAACTTTTCCATTACAAATTTTGTGCTTTACAAGAATTTTAAGTAATTACATATGAGATATTTAAAATTTAATTATTAAATGTATATTCGACAATGAGCTTTCTTCAAGTGGAAACACGGCTAGTGCGTGAGTGTACGTATCGCTGCGGCTCTAAATCACTGAACACATCGAGTTCTCCAGATATCACCCATCTCAGTCACTCCTGCGCGCGTGTATATGTCCATCCCGCTCGATGTGACATTACAATATGCAGCAGGAGGCGGAACAACAACTGCTTGAGCCACCTTTACTCTTTTGTCGTTGATCTGAAACAGGAAGTACATGGAGCATGTTAGTTTTAATTTATTTTTATTGTTGAAGAGAAATTGGCATTTGCGTTGAAAAATCGTGAATGCACAGGTACAGTTCATACTGTAATTTTAATATGAGATACTAGGCACAACCGAAATTAAATAGGATCATTCTCTTAAGTATTGTACTTAACATTGTATTGTAACTAATTAACCAACAATATGCTGCAAACTGTGGTTACTTTAATTAAATTAACTACAAAACCTACGAGTATGTTGTAAACTTAAATATTTTATAATCAAATTAAAACTTATTTTTGTACATAAGTATCGACTCTACATCGTCCTAAATACATTAGGTAATTAGTTATAGGCTTTATGACGTGGTGAAATAATAAAGACGATACACTTGATGGGGCTAGTTAGATTTTTTTCAACACACTTGCTCGTAAAGTCAGCGTTATTTTATTGAATTTAGAACTATAAACTGGGCTATAAGTCACGCGTGCATTAATATATTATACCCTAGTGCATAATATAACGAATCCTACATAGTTGAATTGTACCTTTGTGCAAATTACATGCGAGTAAACAGAGCATATTTTATTGGTCCGGGTTATACATTAAATATTTTCAGAAACAACAAAGAGGTTTTATACCACTTCAAATCCATATACGTTTTTAAATGTTTGCGCCTTATATTAGTAAAACAAATTTGTATATCAAACAAATTATTCACAATTTACAATAATTTGTTATAAAATATCAAAATATTTGCATTTACCACTCCAAATTAAACATTTTCACTTAAAATAGGCTGTATATGCAAAACAGACATTGACACATTTGGCGGAAAAAAAAACCTACGCGCATGCGCGAGGTTCGGCGCCATTTTTCAATCACAATTCACAGCTTTGTTATCAAATGTGTTTGTTATTTTATGACCACGTATGTCTGTCTTTTACTCACAAGTGTGTTGAAAAACGTCGTATGTAACTCGTGAGCGTTGCTAATTACAGTCTCGGCTCATTATTAAGCCCTCGCCTGCGGCTCGGGCTCAAATCACAGCCTCGACTGTAATTAGCAACTTCGCTCACTTGTTACATAATATACTATAAGAATAGGAGCTGATAGGAGTGTTCGATTTACATTTTCAACAGTACAAGAGTTTGTGAGGGCTTTCCAAGAAGGTTTCTTTTTCTTAATCGAGACCATTGACTCTGAGGATAGTACCTACTTATCAGAATATCACGTTTTTTATACTCTTGATGAAGTGCCTTGTAAATAACTATTGTGAAGGCAATATCTTTATTGGCAACTGTCTTGAAAGTCCCTCGTTTACAAATAGGTAATACGTGTTTATATTCTCTACTGAATTCGATATTTGGCGCTTCTTACTCAGGGGAATCGGGGAAAAGGAAATAGGTAGGAGAGGTGATTCGTCAAACCCAGCGGACTTCTGTAAGAAAAGTGTTAGTACTTTAGTATGGCCTAAGTGCTTTTTAACAACTAACAGGTTATCAATCTCTCTTAGATATGAAGTTTGTAGGTAGAGTAGATGTCTAAATTTTTGGGGCTGATATCAACTTTGTTACTTTATACAGGAAGACGCCGGCAAAGTTGCTATATTAAGCACAGTTCTTGCATTGTCTACGACGTTAGTTTCTGATTCTGCCATGTCAAAGAAATAGAGTTCGCTGATCAATGGCTATTTAAACCATATCTTTGCCAAGAAAACCAACCGAGACTGTTAAATTAATTCAAATATAGTACCTAATGCCTACACCTACTATCCATATATCAGTAATAAACGTCGTTCATTGAATATGGCATGCACATATTTTATAGAAGATGAAGCACATTAAAGATGGAACTGGCTCTTGCTTTGCATATTTGTTATTAATATAATACAAATATGTACCGTCGAACCAATAGAATCAATACCAGCTCATTTTGGCGAATCGTCTAAATGCTAGTAGGTCGAAATTCGCTAAAAGATAGGTTTCCTTGGTGACGAACTTGTTATCATTACATTCGACATTTGCTGAGCACAGAATTTGTACAGTATCTAAAATGTCCTAAGTGCATTATAAGCCTTAGACCTTACAAGATTGACAGTTTTAAACGAATTATCAAGGTCATTATTCAGTTGGTTCGATAGTACAACTTATATGGGAAGTCGACGTTTGTTATTTGGATTAAATTCATCCAAACTTTGCTTCAAACGCAGGATCAAGTGGCTTACCGTGCGAGTTAGGCTGCAAACGGCAGCGATAGCGGCGCGGGCGTCGACGCAGGGAATCTGGGCCGTTCTCGACGCTAGCGGGCGCCCGAGCGATTTGTCTTGGTTTCATACAAACTCTATACTTTCTATCGTGTCGCGGATATCGCTGCCCGCGCCGCTACTCACGCCGCTATCGCTCTCGCTGTCTCTGTCGCTGCCGTCCAGGTTGCAGCCTTAGCATTAACGAGCTGTGCAGGAAGCGGCCAGGTAGACGAGGCAGGATCAAGTGGCTTACCGTGCGAGTTAGGCTCCGGCAGGTGCTCGCGCGGCACCAGGTGCATGACCGTGGTGCGGCCGAGCGCCAGCCCGAGCGCGCCGAGCGTCACCGAGCTGTGCAGGAAGCGGCCTGGTAGACGAGGCAGGATCAAGTGGCTTACCGTGCGAGTTAGGCTCCGGCAGGTGCTCGCGCGGCACCAGGTGCATGACCGTGGTGCGGCCGAGCGCCAGCCCGAGCGCGCCGAGCGTCACCGAGCTGTGCAGGAAGCGGCCTGGTAGACGAGGCAGGATCAAGTGGCTTACCGTGCGAGTTAGGCTCCGGCAGGTGCTCGCGCGGCACCAGGTGCATGACCGTGGTGCGGCCGAGCGCCAGCCCGAGCGCGCCGAGCGTCACCGAGCTGTGCAGGAAGCGGCCTGGTAGACGAGGCAGGATCAAGTGGCTTACCGTGCGAGTTAGGCTCCGGCAGGTGCTCGCGCGGCACCAGGTGCATGACCGTGGTGCGGCCGAGCGCCAGCCCGAGCGCGCCGAGCGTCACCGAGCTGTGCAGGAAGCGGCCTGGTAGACGAGGCAGGATCAAGTGGCTTACCGTGCGAGTTAGGCTCCGGCAGGTGCTCGCGCGGCACCAGGTGCATGACCGTGGTGCGGCCGAGCGCCAGCCCGAGCGCGCCGAGCGTCACCGAGCTGTGCAGGAAGCGGCCTGGTAGACGAGGCAGGATCAAGTGGCTTACCGTGCGAGTTAGGCTCCGGCAGGTGCTCGCGCGGCACCAGGTGCATGACCGTGGTGCGGCCGAGCGCCAGCCCGAGCGCGCCGAGCGTCACCGAGCTGTGCAGGAAGCGGCCTGGTAGACGAGGCAGGATCAAGTGGCTTACCGTGCGAGTTAGGCTCCGGCAGGTGCTCGCGCGGCACCAGGTGCATGACCGTGGTGCGGCCGAGCGCCAGCCCGAGCGCGCCGAGCGTCACCGAGCTGTGCAGGAAGCGGCCTGGTAGACGAGGCAGGATCAAGTGGCTTACCGTGCGAGTTAGGCTCCGGCAGGTGCTCGCGCGGCACCAGGTGCATGACCGTGGTGCGGCCGAGCGCCAGCCCGAGCGCGCCGAGCGTCACCGAGCTGTGCAGGAAGCGGCCCTGGTAGATGAGGCGCAGGATCTCGGCGCGGGACACGCATTCCGACGTCCAGTCAGCTGGAATGTTAAATGGCATGCCGTTAATCTAATGTATGTTATAGCTAGTTTAATTTATTGGAAATCGTACTAGCATTATTAATGTGAAAGGTTGGTTGGATGTAGGTATGTGTATGGATGTTTGTTCATTAATCACGGCAAATTGGCTCAACGGATTTGAATTAAATTTGGTAGAGTGATAGTGTACAGTCTGGAATAGCATATATGCTACTTTTTACCCTGGTATTCGAAATTTTATTATTTTTAATATCAACCAATACAAGCGGTTGAAGTAACTAGCAATTTTATCACTTTGAACGGTTCGTATTAATAATTTTCTAATTCAGTCAACAAATTTAATAAATTGGGTGCTTGCCCTAATTTATATTGGTTATATATAAATTTAACAATCGTCATCTTGACGACAGCTAATTTGATCATGTTGAGGTTGTGTTGAACTGAACTCACTACGTTCGATTGTGTGATGTGGCCGGTTCGCAGTTTTAGCCATATAATGCCATACCAAGTGATTGTTAAATACATATCCTAAAATGGGTAGTTGACGTTATGCATAATTCCGACCTCGACAGAATACCTGGGACTAACTAGATGAGTACTAGGATCTCCTAGATCCTCTAGACCCAGGCCAGTTTAGAAAACCTTAGTAAAAGTAAATGGCTGACCCGGCTTAAGTTTGTTGACAAATTTGTATGAGTCTTTTATTTAAAAAATCATTAAAAAATATTGAAATAAAATAAAATATACCTACATATTTAATTAATTTTATTTATTTATTGTTATTTACTTACAGAATGTTTACGAAATTGGCCAAGTAAGATAAAATAAAACAAGTACTTACTACTTTATGTTTTATAAGTTTGCTAATGAAAGAAATATTCGGAGTAACGAGAAAAAGTTTTCACTATATGAGCTACTGTAATTTAATGAAATATTCACACTAAGAAAGTATAATAATAATAATGCATTTAATCAAACAAACAAATATCTTAAAATAACCGCCAAGTCTTACTAATAAGATGTATAAAAAAATTGTCAGTTCTTCAATTTTGTAAATAAGTGACGAGGAAGCCAAAAAACATGGAGCTATCTTGAGATAAAAAAAATACTAAACATAATATGATTTTTGGAGAATCCGTGTGGGTTGTCTGTCTTCAAGAAATCGCTCCGCTCAAAAGTCTTATAGCCTATTCAAAGCATACAGGGTTAATTTTAATCAGCGCATTACCTCTTGCAGGCAGCCTCTCCACATCAAACCCAACAACATTTGTTCTACAACGTTTTAAAATTAATAGTTTTATAAATAAGTTTTTTTTTTTTCATACAAAAAATATTTATACTCTGTTTAGAGGCGTAACTCTATTTACTCTGAGCGTAGGTATCCCACGACCCTTGCGCAGTAAAATAGCGCTTCATAATAATAATAATAGGTACTTCTTACAAAATGTAGAGTAAGGAGCAAATTTTTTTTGTTTTTATTTTTTGTGTTATTTATCAAGATTTTAAAAAAGTCTTACAACAATATTTAATGCTGTTGGGATTGATTTGAAGAGGCTGGGTGATGCGTTCATTAAAATTAACCCTGTATTTTATGATTTTATTTGTTTCTCAATTTAGACTTTTACAATAAATTGAATTCTTTAAAAAATAAAGCATTTTTTTTTCATTGGTAGTCGACTGTCCACGAAATGCCTGATCTCTAAAGTTTTACCAAAACAAAGTTTATGCTTTGCCTTCAACATACCAAGCTTCTAAATTCAATGCTATGTTTTATATTTTAATTTAAAATTATATATGAATTGCTTCGAACATAAAAAAAAACTATACATAGAGAAATAGCAAACAGAGGAATTTTAATTTTAAGAGAATAATTATTATGATCGATTATTAAAATAAATGAACATGTGCTAAGAAAAGCTATCCAAATAATGTTATTTATAAAAATACAAAAACTTTTTTTTTTTCATAACACCTTTTGTAATTACAAAAAAAAATTATATAAAACCTCAAAAATATACGTCTTGTCAAAATAAAAAAATAAAAAAGTTTTTAAGAAATGCCTCCAGAGAGATTTGAACTCTCGACCCCTGGTTTACAAGACCAGTGCTCTAACCCCTGAGCTATGGAGGCGGACAGACGAGATGTCGAAATTAGTGATGACTATCGCACGCGGTTGTTCACGATCGAGCATCGCAATACGCGCGATATGTTAGTTTCACGCTTACATGTAGATGGCGCTGTTTTACATTTTGCAAGCAAAAACACAACCTATTTAGTACGATAGAGGTCAGTGTTACGTTACAATTTTCTTTCTGTTACAATTATTTCATGGTTAATAGAAAAAGGATTCTAATCAAATTTTAGAGTGTATAGCAAAAAAAATTATAAACAAATATGTAAGCCCAATTGTTTTCATGAAAATTAAATGAAAATTTAATCTTATTTGCAGTTATGAATGGTTATTGTTATGTTTAGAACAGTACAATGTCAACGTTTACAAAAAGTGTAAGATTTTGTTATTTGCGCATTAATTAAAACCCAAATGAGTTAGCAAATACGTATTATCATTATAAGCTGGTTGAGAAAAAGATATGGACCGTTCATGCATTAAACAGGCTAATTACGGCTAAATTTATTAACAGGCTAAAATAATTCCTAACTTTCGTTCGATAAAGATAGGCAAAATTTATTTTATTACAACCTAATGTATTTTCCTAGGGTTTACATAAATTAACGCCATTCGTGAGAATAGTTCAAGGTTTTGTATTTAAAATTGACTACTTACTGAACGTTTCGGAAAAAACACATACCGATTGAATGCTCACCTCAACATGTAAAGCCAGGCTATTTCGCCATTGGATACTAATTTATCTAATCGAAAACCCCTCCCTGTATTCGCGAGGTGCAGACAATCGCCCCGTGTGCATTGCATGTACCTACCTAGGTACCGTGTGCATCAAAAGATTTGCGATCGTCCAACGCGCTTGGTTGCACGCTGCATGTAGCGACAGCAAAAAAAAAGCTTAATTTGTTTAAAAATATATTAAATAATTGGATTGATTGCTTGTTATTTGCAAATAATATTTTAGGTTTTATATATTTTAAATAAACGGTGTCCGTAAAATAAGTGGTTCACTACTTTTGTGTTTCAAATTTAAAGTCTCAGGATGCGCGTTTTCCAGTGACAAGAAAATAGGAACAACATTAGTTTAAATATTTTTTTAAACTCATAATGAAAACAAAAATATTTTCAACAGTGTAAAGATTGTATGTACTATTCAGTTTATTGAACATAAATTTTAAAACAATTCCTTTATAAAATATTCACGTATAAGGCAACGGGAATAAACTCGAAACAAACAGAAAGTTCCCAAAGGTCGCCCTTCCCAGCTCGACTCAGCCCGGGTGACAATTACGTTGCGACACGAAACCTACTCACATGTAAGTTCGGTACGAAGCGCGACCTAATTTTACATTCATTCAAGCCCCAGTTTTCAAAGTTTCTTCTATTTTTCTTTCAATTAGGTAAGGGGCTTAAGTTTTTGATAGGAAAATTTATTAATTTTATGCCAGTGGCGTGATTAAAAGTTATTTATTTTCATAAATATACAGTATCTATAAATCTATTTACGCTGTTGAGAAGTTACACTTACTTAATATGAATTATATTGAAACAGATATAGTAGTAAAAGTTACATCTATACATATAATAAAATGGTAGGAAAGTCAAAACTGTACATTGAATATTTTTTAAAAGAATACTTGGGGTATGATCTACAATCGAAACAGAAACAAAAAATATAGTTCTTAGAATTTTTGTCTGTTTGTCTGTTTGTCTTTCCGGGATAAACTCAAAAAGTACTGCATGGATTTACTTCAAATTTGGCATGAAGATAGTTAAGAAGTCGGGTCAACATATAGGCTACATATTATCACGCTAGCAGTGTTATAATCGTAGGTGCGTTTGGTGCTGCATAGCGTTCACGCAGACGACGTCGCGGGCAGCAGCTAGTTAAATATAATACGTCTTTTTACAAAATCTTCGAAACGTAATAACAGTATTAGTATAGCTAATGCGAAATCGTGTTATAAGCCTCAGTATTATGACTTTATTATAACCTTAGTTCCAGCATTTATTCTTTTTCATTTTAATATAAAAAAATGTTTTGTCTGACGGTACAGCACCAAATAGATTACGTTAACGCCACCGCCCACCGGGCGGCAGCACTATCGCCGGCGAACACGTACACAATAGATTTGGTTATTTTATGGAACATGGCCTGCAAGTCGCCCAGCGGGGTATGTAGCAGCTAAGTCAATTTTACAACGGCTTTGTGGACAGAGTACTTACCTACAGGTGAAGACTCTGTAGAGTGGATGTGATATAATTGTTTTAAGTAAGGCTATTATGGTGTAGGTCTTTTATTTAGTGGTAACGCCTGCGATATGTAAGGTGGTGGGGTTGAGTCCCAGCGGGGCTAGCATGCTACCGTCGACAACGATAAATCGGGCCTTTTATCGATATTTTCTTAGAATATGGTATTTAGTGTACGTAATTTATTAAGATTATGACATATTTGGTTCTGTGGTCTTAATCATGGTATCAAATCGAGTAATTCTATCCATTAAGGTGCGCATATTAGCTTACATAATAGGATAAAATAATAAAATAATATTTATCTTGTCGATTCGACTATTTATCGATGGTTGCATGCTAGCCCTGCTGGTAAGGCTAGGTTGGAAGACAATCCTTTTTTTAACTGATTCGGTTTTGTGTTCACTTTAATGGTGCGTAGAGATTGCTGTAATGGAACTTGTAATGTACCACTCTGCGCACCACATGTACAAATACGCAACGTATTACTAGTTGCATTACTAGCAATCTGTGCGCACCATAAGAAGCTACTACTTGATAATTTCTCACGGATTCATGGTTTACCTTTGATCAGCACCACATCTTCACTAACCACCGGCAGGGCTAGCATGCGATGCGACCATTGACAAAGACTCGAATCGTCAAGATAAATATTACCGAATTATTTTATCCTATAATGTTAGCCAAGCGCACCGTAATAGATAGAATTACTCGATTCGATACCATGATTAAGCCCATAGAACTAAAGCTGCCATATTCTAAAAAACTATATACTTTATGTGCCATATTCTAAGAAAATATCGATATGAGGGCGCGATTTATCGTTGTCAATGGTCTCATCGGGATCTAGCCCCGCAGGTGAGATTTTGGTCAAACGCCGACTACAATGTAAATAAAAGGAAGTTGAAGCGTACCTTCGGGCCAGTTGTCGTAGACGTGTATCGCTATGTCTCCCGCGGAGTCCACCGGGCTGAAGATGAACTCTTTCGTCTTGCCGGACACCAGGATGAGCTTCAGATTTATCTGTGGACAAAACATAGAGACTTTAGTTGAAGAAAGTTTTTATATAAAGTTAGGATGGGACATTTGTTTTCCATGACACCTGATGGTAAGTGGACATGAAGACTAAGGTGGTACACGTCCATCCAGGAGAAACAAATTCACTCGACGCTTAAAAGTACCAGGACTGTACTGGTCAGGGAAAGGGTTTACTATAAGATATCCGGATGCAAGAAGATGGGATTCCCTGGCTGTAAATTGTTATTGTGTATTTTTTTTCTTATTTTTAAAAGATGATTGCTGTTGTGTTTCTCGCTACTTCTTCTCAACAGATCGACTTTCCGAAGTGTTGGTAGATTCAGTTCAATTTGTAAATTGTTTGACTTATTTCAAATGTACCATATACGGATGGAAGTTCTGTCTGCGTCTGGTAGTCCAATGGTAAAAGGGTGAGGGTTCAATTTGTTCTAACAGAGCACTCGCGCACTCACCAAAATGTATCCTGTAGTACACGGTTAAACAAGGGAAGATAGAGATACTGGATCATTTCCTAGGTGGGGAGTTCGACTCTGGCTAAGCGCAATCCGCCGGTGGTGCCCGCGGGTAATGCCAATGGCGATACCGTGAGCTCCACTTATGGCCGCTAAGTTACATACACCGAGGTTTTTAGTCGGTTAAGCGCCCGGGTATCCAGGAGGAATTTCCCCATGACAAGAAAAGGGAAGATAGAGATAAAATGTTTGTTTGTCAAACAGTAGTACCTAATACAAATTTATAAACAAAATTTACATGATTACAGTATAATGTATAAAAAATTAAAAAAACTTGAAAGTAATATAATAATATAAAGGAATATAATAATATTCCTAATATTAATATAAAACAAATATTACATTCGAAAAAAAATATAACATATTAGGAAATATTAGGAAAAAAAATATAACTTTAGAAAATTTCGATACAATAAAAAATATTTAAAAAAGTTAAATAAAAAATAAAATAATGAATAATGGAATAGAAAAAAAAACTTCCTTATTCCGTAGCTATAGCTAAAATTAGAGCTATAACTCAAGGTAGACGTATTTCTCGCGGACAATGCCAATTAGCGATAAAACAAATCTTTCCCCATGGAACAATAAAAATGTAAGTAGGTTAAATTCATACTTTTAGCATCTCTTAAGGACCTTGATCCAAAATCGTAAGACAAACAAAAAAAAACCTTATCATCTTTTAGATGGTTATAAGATAAGATAAGATAAACGACATTAAGCTCTGTTGTATAAAAATGAGTAGGTACAAAATATAAATAGATAAAAAATTGCTTATTAACAAAAAAAAACTACAATTTTGAAATTAAACAACTTCACAAAAAAAAATATTGTAATAAGTATTGAAATTTCTTCTACTTTTAAGTTCTTATAATAAATATTAGGTCTAAATTCCTAGAACAAAATTAAAAACCTATCTTTTATACCTATAGCATATATTTTATAATTTATTTTAACAGGCAATAAACCTTAAGTATTTACCGTACAACATCAAACACAGCCTACAAACTTCAGGGCTTTCCTTGTAAATGAATTAATAACAAGTTGTAATCAAAGTTATAAATTACAGCTATTCAAGTTAGATTACCGCCGATCCCGGGCAGAGGGAGCTGCCAGCGATATCCTAACTTAGTCGCCGCCAAGTTTCTTCGTTTGTATTAATTAGTTTCAATTCATTTCTTATCTCTGATCGGTAGCATTGAATTATGTAAGGAACTTTCTCTCTCGAAGGGTGAATTAGTTAGGACTTATGTTTTGTGAGGGTTGTTAGTTGTTTTCAATTATTTGAATGTTTTAAATTTCGTTTCAACTATGTATTTATCAATTATTTTATTAAAACTTTTAATTTAAAAAAATGTACAAAAAAATCAAATATTTTCATTTTTTCCTTTGAAATCTACAAAAAATAGGTTTTGATTAAAATTAATAAAAAAATACTAAAGTTAAAATTTTTATATAATTAATATAGAATGAAAAAAATAAAAAAAGAATTATGCGACCTTGCCAGGATTCGAACCTGGAATCTTCTGATCCGTAGTCAGACGCGTTATCCGTTGCGCCACAAGGCCGGTTGATGTAACGTTGGAAAAAGCCGTACTAGTGATTTTACTCCCATTCATAAATAGATTACAGCTACTGATAGTGTTTTTAGTTCTAAACCAGTTTATTTTGGAATTGAATAATTTTATTGAAGCACGCGCAGGCCCTAGCATGCTAGCATGCGACCATTGACATAGATACATCAGCCTTTATATCGACATTTCCTTAAAGTATGGGACTGAGAATGTATTTTTTTAGAATATGGCTGTTTTGGTTCTGCAGCCTTAATCATGGTATCGAAACAAGTAAGTAAATCGTAAATCTATTTTGGTGCGCATGTTAGCTAACATGATCTTTTCGATAAGTCTTTATCGATGGTCGCATGTTAGCCCGGCAGTATTGCGTAATAACAACAAATCAAGGCCGTTCTGTTGTTTATAAAAGTTTTTACACTTTTTATTAGTGCAGATTATTTTTCAGCAAATATTGTAAATCAATTAGTAGGTATATAATAGTAAAACGACATAAAATTAGGAGGACCATTATTTTATATTTATTTAATTAGTAAACGGATAGCGGTAGCTTAAAGTTCTATAATACAATAGGAATTATACCTACTTCTAATGTACAAAAATCAAAATAATACGACTTCGGTCAAAAACAGCAATTACCTTATCAATCAAAACAAATTGTATTAGTTATTATTAAATGTATCATAAGTTCATAATACCTTATACTTAAAATAAATATTTATTTTGCATTTTCAGTCCAACTCTTGGTGAATAAAGGGTATACTTAAATCTTAATAATATTCGATATTCGAATTTCATTATAGGTAGGTGCTGTAAACACGCCCCGGCCATTCTTAACCAAGGACTGCATACCGGTATGAATTTCTGTACATTTTTTTTTCTGTATGACGTCATACCGTTAAATTAGGTGTATTTAAAAATAACAATACAGGAATTCATACTGAAATAATTCGTGTACCTTTTTTATTATTGTAGCATAACTGATTTTCTTTTCAGTTAACTAAAATTTTTGGTAAAAATTAATATTAATATTGATATTACAATTTTCTTTTTAAATAACTGTAGAATGTTCGATAGTTTAGTTGAAGCCTATGAAGCGTAGGGACATATATATATATGCTGAGTGCTGACATATTTCGTACAGAAATTAAATAGGTTAAAATATTTCTGTACTAAAAACATATACAGAAGTTAATCCGGTATACATTATTTATTATTTTTATTACTGGCCCGCGGAAACAGCTGGTCGCCTAAGATGGAAAGAGAAAAGGGAGGCCTTTGCCCAATTTTGGGACACCCAGGGCTAGTAATAATAATAATAATACATTATTTGGGTAGGTACTGATATAATTAAGTTAGATTTTAATAACTTGTACAGGTATTGTGTTTGATGAAGCAGTACACTAATAAGGGTACTGAAATTTTACTAGTACTATTTAAACAAAATATACCGATATGCAGTCCCTGTTCTTAACTATTTACCTCCTATCTCACCTACTTACTATCCAATATCATAAAATCGCATGCCTGTATGACAAAAAATACATATAAACAATTAAACCACCTAACACCATACAATTAAAGTTTATTTTCCAACAAACTCCTTGATTTACCACAACCTCAGTCCAGCGCCATTCCCGGATCCGGGTTTCTCATGACATACCGCGCTGTTAGCGGCGCTTATATTGCCGTATTTCATTTTCCCGCCAACCGGACGATGCGACAGACATTTTTCTTTACTTTTGATCTAACTGATGCGAGTGCAGTTTTCAGATTATTAATTTTTGAGCTAATTAATTATACATATGAATAGAACAATTAGAGACATTTGTTTTTGTGAACGCGATATTGTAATGTTTGTGCGAACTGATGGATGTATGTTTGTTGCTGATTCAGACTAAAACGGCTCGAGAGATCGAGTTGAGATTTTGAGTAAGGATTACATTAACTGTCTTTCTATTTTGTCTGATTTCATCATTAAATTCGCGAGGAATAACTAGTATAATCTAGGTAATCACCTTTTTTTTTTATTTATTTATTTAAAAAAACACTTAATCTATTACAGTTTATAACACATCTTAAATCACTAAGATTTGTCAAAATTCAAAATTCAAAAAGTTTTATTCATCTTAGGAATTTCACAAAACACTTGATGAAGTCAGTCTCTGATGTGCAATCACAGTTCAGTTCTTGTACATACTTATTTATGACCTTAATAATTATTTTTACTACATTACACATTATATTATAGCAACTTAAGCAACGTACAATTGTCAAGTAATAACAATTTAAAGTTTTTATCTACTTATAAATTATATACCTACTTATTTATTTATTCATATATGCACAAAACAGATTACAATTATAATAAATTTATGTAAGGTAATATAAATAATAATAGTTTCATTTCTAAATTGTAACCCAATACATGCGCATTCAACAATCATTATAAGTATTACAAAGATATGAAGAACTTAAGTCAGCATTTGTTAAAAAAAAAGTTAAAAGGCTTGGGCTGAACAGAATTATTAAAATAAAAAAAAAAAATATACAAATATATAAATCAAAATAAGAAGACAATAAACACAAAGCAATAAATTAATACTAAAACATCTCATATCGAAGGCGATCAAATAAATATACAGTTAATCAAACTATATTAATCTATCAAATTAAGGCAGCATAAAAAATTAACATTAAAGAAAAACATTAGATATAAGACAATGAATCAATAAGAAAATAAATTTTGAATTAACATAAAATCAGAAAAAAATTATTAGGTCATTAAATAGGACAATATAATATGAGACTAATGCATTACAACTTATGTTTAATTCTTTACATTTCTGAATATATACTAATGCCTGATGCATAAAAAATCGTTATATCGCAGGAGCTACTATATTAAATCTATTATAAATCAAATCTTTGGCCATTACCACCAACAACTCACTAACCTAGTGATAAAGTTTGTAAAATCTATACCGATGATACAAGCTACAACATCACGCGTGTACGAGCTTACATATTATTTTGAACTTTAAGTCATACCGATACAATATAATATTTAACTAAGCGTTTCTAAACAAGGTACTTGTTCCTACTGTTACTAGCAACAATAAATCAGCGTCTGTACCAGGTAATCCCCTGAGAAGCCGTAGCGAATTCGAATTCAGAGAGCAATGGTCCAACTATGCAACCCTGAGGGACGCCCGGGAGCCAAACAGATATTTCTACAATTACCAACAAATTCGCTCTGCAATGCGCTGGCACTGCACGTTATTCAACAACTGAGCAAACTTGTCCAAGTTATTTTGTAGGGGTGTATAGTATAAAACAATAACGCTTATGTTTGTTTAATTTCGCGAATCTCAGGGACTAATAATCCGATTTGAGTTTTGTTTTGTTAGAATATTTATTGAGTGAAAGGCTCGGTTGTGGCTTTATTAACAAAGGTTGTGTATTTAAAAAAAAATGCATATCTGACTTTGAAAGTACCTATACTTACACATTATTTTTTCAACCGACTTCCAAAAAAGGAGGAGGTTCTCAATAAGTCTGTATGTGTTTTTTGTGTCTTTGTTACACGATATTTCGGTCAATTATGAATTGATTTTGAAAATTGTTGTTTCATATGATCGGTTGGGTACTTCATTGAAAATTTCAAACTTTCGAAAAAATATGTATGATTTCGGAGAATGTTTACGTTGATGACATTCTCAACTCAGCGAAAGTTTTGACGTGAAGTCGCTTTTTTTAATGCTCTTCATTCGTTGATTATTCATATGTATAATTGACTTACCTAGTTCTTTTTTAAATGAAAATGAAAATGAAAACTTTTTATTCGTAGTAGGTAATTTTATACACTTTACGAACGTCAAATGCTGGATGAGGGCGGCGCGGGTCCGGACGACATGAAGAATCCAGGGGAAGGCCTCCGTCGAGAAGTGTGCGTCTCTCAGCTTATAAAGATAACGATCGCCCATTATCCACCAATGTCTTGGTGATGTCTACTACTACTTCTTCTTCGGCTTTAAAAAACGAAATGAAAGTAGAACCCTAGGTAGACCGAGAGGAAAAAAGCCGGCGGAAAAAAAACTCTCGGCACTCTTTTGTAAAAAGTGCTTATTAAAGGTACAATTTGGCAGAAATACAGCTCTGCTATGACATGAACAAACAAACAGAAGACAGCTATTCGTGATTAATAGTTTAATATTTATAATATTTATATAATATTTGGAAATAACCTGTGGAGACATCAATCCCACGCTCTTTTGTCATCTAAATAATCTTTGAGTTTATAGTAGCCTTTTTTGCATAATGTTTCTTTGATAGTTCTTTTAAATTTATTAAACGTTAGAGATTGAATTGACTGTGGTATTTTATTATAAATACGTATTGACATTCCCATGAATGATTTGGTGCTTTTAGCCAGCCTTAATTTGGGAAACGCTAATTTATGGTCGTTCCTTGTCATTACAGAATATTTTTTATCATGCTTATCTTTCATGGTTTTAAATTTACTACTATTCTTATAAATATACATAATGTTTTCATATATATATTGTGATGCAAAGGTCAAGATACCAATCTCTTTAAACTTTTCTCTTAGAGATTCTCTACTTCCAAGTTTATACATTCCACGAATAGCCCTTTTCTGCAGTGTAAATATCGTGTCAATGTCTGCGGCATTGCCCCAAAGTAGGATGCCGTAGGACATTATACTATGAAAATAACTAAAATAAACCAGCTTCGCCGTATTAACATCAGTCAATGAGCGAATTTTCTTTACCGCGAACGCTGCAGAACTAAGTCTACTCGCTAGCTGTGAGATATGGGCGCCCCATTGCAATTTAGAATCTAAGGTAATTCCAAGAAAAACAGTGTTATCTACTAGATTCAACCTGTTCCCATTAAGCCGCAGATCAGACTCAACTTGTTTTACATTTGGTGCGGAGAATTTTATACATTTAGTTTTTTTATCATTGAAAGCTAGATTATTTACATTAAACCACTGTACTACATTAGAGAGAGCATTGTTTACATCGTCGTAGTTGGTTTTCTGCCTTATCATTTTAAAAATTAATGATGTGTCATCAGCAAACAATACAATATCGTGATTATTGCCTACCATATAGGGTAGATCATTTATGTAGACTAAAAATAAAAATGGGCCCAGAATTGAACCTTGAGGCACTCCCATTCTCACAACCGACCCAGCTGACCTTTTCCGGTTAACCTCAACCTTCTGGATTCTATCACTCAGGTAAGAATTCAAAAGTTTGAGGTCAGTGCCTTTGATGCCGTAGTGGTGGAGTTTCCTGATGAGAGTGTCATGCTGAACACAGTCAAATGCCTTGGATAGGTCACAAAATACACCTAGAGCATCCTGTGACCCCTCCCAGGCACCAGCTATTACTTCAAACAGTTCAACACCAGCATCAGTTGTCGAACGACCCCTTGTGAATCCAAATTGTTTGTTATGAAGTAAATT
This sequence comes from Stenoptilia bipunctidactyla, assembly GCA_944452665.1. Taxonomy (NCBI): domain Eukaryota; kingdom Metazoa; phylum Arthropoda; class Insecta; order Lepidoptera; family Pterophoridae; genus Stenoptilia; species Stenoptilia bipunctidactyla. Next base: position 2,099,587 of record OX101739.1, read on the forward strand.
GTTTTTTGTGAAGTGAGCTAATAGCTGGTTGAGAATAATTTTTTCATAAATTTTGCTACATGTTGGTAAAATCGAAATTGGTCTAAAATTAGTAGGGTCCGTAGAGCTACCCGATTTAAATAAAGGAATAACCTTACTATGCTTCATTAAATCAGGAAACTCCCCACTTATAATACAGTTGTTAAATATTTCAACAAGGCAAGGAGCTATGACATCTATGATAGAACTTAAGATTTCAACAGATATGCCCCACAAATCAGTTGTCTTTTTAACATCAATTGTCTTAAATGTTTTAAAAATGTCCCCGGTGTCTATGGGTTGGAACTTGAAAGACTCCTTGCACTCACTTACATGATTTTTCAGCAATGATTCAGCCACTACAGGTGAAGAATTTAACAATTTAGTAGTTGAAACTGGAATGTCAGCAAAACAATTTTCGAATGCTGTCGCAACATTTTCATCTACATTAATGGTTTTATTGTCAATTACAAGTTTAAACTCAGTATTGCGATCCTTAACTTTTCCAGTTTCCTTATTTATTATGTTCCATGTTGTTTTAGTCTTATTAGAACTATTTTTTATCTTATTACTTAGATATATAGATTTGGCTGCGGCACATACTCTTTTAAATAATTTTGAGTAAATTCTAACGTAGTTGCAAAAACTTTCACTTTTGTTATATGATTTCTCATGATAGAGATCATATACGTGCTTTCTACTTATATGTATACCTGTGGTAGCCCAATCACTGAAGGATTTACAATTGTTTGGAGAGACTTTTTTCGGTCTAAATACACTCTCATGTTGTTTATTTATTATACTACTTAAATTACTGTATTGTAAATTTACATTGTTGGAGTGGGCTATATGGGGCATATTTTTAATAATACTACATCTAAATCTCTCCAAACGCTTTTTATTGACCGGAACAACCATTATATTCTTATTAACCTGTATTTTCTTTGAGTATTTAAAAGTAACCAACTGACCGCTGTGATCAGAACTTAGTTTATTTATAACTGATGAACTTACCGGAGTAACATTAGAAAACACATTATCTAGGCAAGTTGCACTGGTCCTTGTTATTCTAGTTGGTTCTAGGAACAGGTTACTAAGATTATTACATTTAAACAAATTTATTAGTTTTTTACTCAAAGATGAATTTTCTAATAAATTAACATTAAAGTCCCCGCAAACAAATATTTTCTTAGTTTTATTACATAATTTATCCAATACTTGTTCTAAAACAAGTTCAAAACTATCATAGTGTGATTTAGGGGGTCTATATATACAAACAATTATGCAGTTTGTCAATTCTACACAGGATATTTCAATAGTTTGTTCAATAGATAGGCTCACTATGTCGGTACGTTCTCTAAATTTTAAAGATTTATTTAATATTATTAAAGAGCCCCCATGTATTGCTGTCTGTCTATTGAACGAACTAGCAACTTGGTGCTGAGAAAAATTTACAATTAACTGGTGGTCTAACAAAAAATGTTCAGTTATACAAAGAATGTCTATATGTTCGGCATTCAAAAACAATTCAATTTCAAAGACTTTCTCTGAGATGCCTTGTATATTTTGATGTACCAGGTTTAAACAATTTTTATTATATAAAGCACTTGAAATATTGCTAGATGCTTTAGCATCTGTTGTCTTATTTACTAATTTAAAGAATTTGGACAACCCAAACTTGTCAGCGTAGTGGAACAACATGTTTCACTATGACATGTCAATATACAAGACTGCTCAATAAAAGCAGAATCAGTAGCTAAATACTTAGCTGGTTTAAAAAATAAAAAGTTTAATAGCACTTGTGCTATCTGTTTTAAAAAATAAGTAGATATATTATATATATCTTTTGTCATGTTAAATTTAAAATTACAAATTGAGTTAATGTCAATGACATTAATCAACATGCTTGAGGTTTCACTTAAACATATGTTATTAGACCCCATGTAGCCATGCATTAATAAATTCAATTTATATCTTATTCTATTCTCTCTGGCGGCCCCTCCTATGTAAGGAAATGTAAACAAAACAATTTTTTTTACCGTAAGGGCCTGTAACTTATCTAAATATATTAATAATTGACTTTGTCTCACATTTCCCCTTCTCCCAAATAATAATATTAAAGTTGTATCAGGACTGTACCTGCCCTTCAGAGCCTTTTCAATTATACATTCTGGCGATGCTCTAGGCATACAATAATTTAGTACATCCTCTTGGTTGTTCAACAATTTACTGCCCATGTTTTTACCTATTTCATCACAATACATGATTATTGGGCTTTTACTACTTACATGCTTACTAACTATGGAACTGACATTTGATTTCTCACTTAATGAATTTAATGAAGAAGAGCCTTTATAATTGCAATACATGGTATTGGTCAAAGATTGAAAGCGCTCCTCATTATATTTAGACAGTTGCAATAGCTCATCCATGTCCAGTACATGTTGATTTATTTGTTCCTGTGCAGTATTATACTGCTGTGTTATGTCCTGTAAGGACTGTTGCAGAGAACCAATTTTATTCTGTAGTAAATTGATGTCAGTTTCATACTTTTGTTGCATGATATTCACCTCTTGACTATAATTTTTACATTCCTCAACCACAGAACTGTGCTTTTTGGATAAATTTACATAATTTCTCGATAAATTCTGCTTTATTATGTCTACATCCAAGCTTGACCTTAATCTTATAGTCTTAACTGACGTAAAGGTAATTCCATAGATTAAAATACTCGAGTTAACAAGGGGTTTAGCTATACGAGAGCAAGATAAAATCTTAAGAACGCATAACCAAAAGAAGTAATGAAGGTTGCTATCACCTACTTATACAACTATTCTCTACGATTTGGACTTCACTTTACAAAGCCACCCTGTGTAAGCGATCGGAAACAAACCGTCGTTGGCAGCATTACCCGCTTTACAAACAAACATTTATTCAAACCAACAAGCGTGTCACTAGAACTCGAGTTGACTCCGCAATGCGGCCGTGCCGGCTACAAGGACTATACAGGGTGTAGCTTTACTGCCAAGGTATATCCTTTTAGGAAACAAGGTTAAAAAATGCAGCATTATAGTTTATTTATAAATAATAAATAAATAAATAAAATATTACTGACACTCACACAACATTATCTAGCCCAAATTAAGTTTCTTAAAGAACTTGTGTATATAACTGATATACTTAAGAAATATATAAACATACATATTGAATAAATACATATTTTTGTTATAATAAACTTAAATAAACATCCATGACTTGACGACTAATATCTGCCGCCGCCGGGTTTCGAACCCAGGACCTCTGGCATAGAAGGCAATGTATGATACCGCTACACCAGCCGGTCGTCAAAAATTTATATAATATCAAAGTGCTTAATCACAAGTTTATCTTCCGTGGCTCCGTATAAGCTAAATATTTATTTAAATTTAAATAATAGTCACTTCCCTGACTGCATGAACTAGAATAATCTTTTATAATGGTTATACATATATTCACACAGCGCCACAGATCTCGTACAAGGAGGTACAAAGCTTCTTTTTGAGGCCAAATGTTTCGATGCATGCTAATATTATCAAAGTGAAAGGTTTATTTGTGTTAATTAAACTCAAGAACTACAAGACCGATTTCGAAAAATCTTTGAAACGTAAGATCTACATATCAAATTATATTAAAAACATGACATTCAGGCAATTTAAAATTAATTAATTGAATTATTTGTTAGACAAGAGTCACTACTCAGTGAACGAAATTTTATTATAGATTGAAATCCTTAGCTTTAATAACTGTTTTATGTACAGAAGGCGCTACATTACCTACCTGTCAAATTTCCCCAACCAATTTTAACCTAATGTCGAGGGCATAGAGTTCAGAGTTAGGTAAAATTTTTGGACAGATTTGTAACGCTTATGTGCTGCCTTCTGTACCTATTTCTTATTTGATATTGACATTCATTGCATTCTGATTAAATCAGGTCGCAAGATTAACTGTTTTATGTATTTCTTATTTGATGTTGACATTCTTAAATTAAATATTTGACAATTTATGTACCTAAATTAAGATCTGCATAAATCAGGTCGCAAAGATTTGCACACCGGTTAAATATCGCACTTTCGGTGCAACAAAGTCATAAACACCCAAAATAGCAAAATTGACATAAGTACCTACGCCAAATCGTTTAAAAAGAGTGCCTTCGTTTGGGAAAGCAAAGACAGCCGTAAAAATACATCAAAATTTCGCTAGATGGCGTGAGTGCCTTTGTGGTTATAACTGTTTTACCGACAATACTTGGGCTAACAGCGTCTGATTGGCCAGTAGTGTCCCCGCTGTCGGGAGAAATCGTCGTGTCTCGGAGCTACAACACCCTAAAGGTAATTGTGACCTTTATTATTATCGCTCATTGGAGTAACAAAAACACATTTATATTTGTAACCTCAATTCTTTAATGCTTTAATCAAAGATCTTGGTGCTACAAAGGCATTGATCACAGAAATGACTTTCTTGGTCCAATTTGATTGTTTAAAATTAGAATAATTGGAACTACAAAGTCTTAAATAAAAATGTGGTTTTGTAGGCTCAATAATAGTAACTTTAGGCTATGGTGCTGGTGCTACAAAGTCTTAAATTACATTGTGGTTTTGTATGGTCAAAATTTTAATTTGAACTTAAGTTGCTAGAACTATAAAGTCATACTTTTAAAATAGGATTATGTAGACCCAACATTATTACTTTTTCAACTAAACTATTGTAATTATAAAGTAGTAAGCGATATAAATGTTTTTGTAGGTCCAATACAGTAATAAGTTTATAGCATAATAATGAAAGGCCTCGTAACTTTGCAGTTTTTTTTTTATTCTGAATGAAGTATACTTCAAAACTATATTTACTATGTTTGTTTTAACTTAAGTTTCTGCTACCTACTAGCTTCATATTTTTTTTTGACGCCTGTTTAGTGGTGTTAATGATGCTTTTCACTTCAAAGATTCTATTTCTGGGTTCAATAACAGTCGTTTCAATTTGGTTAATCTTTTTTGCAGCTTTCCACTGACATAAATATCACTCGTTTTAAATTAGTTTTTAATAAAATTAATTACATTTCAGAAAACAATGGATTCCCGAAGTAGGAGAATTATTTCCATGGTTTCTATTGAACATAATAATTCGATAGAAAACAGAACTTTAGTTGAAACCTGGTTAGATAACTATAATTCAGAAAATCAACTCAATGATCATAGCTACAGTTCTGAACCTTCTCAGCCTTCTATAAATAATTTGTCCAGTACTCTTGATGGCAGCAAAACCTATCTTTCAATTACCGAAAATCATGCAAATGATGCTAATGATGAAATAGTTTTAACTGACACATTTAATGTTAATGCGACATTACAAAACACTGAAGCCCAAAACATACCAAGTCATGACATTTTGTTGAACGATGAATTTAAAATTTTGTCTGATAATAATGAAGATGAGTATGTGAGTGGATCTGAATATGAACCACCGAAAAAAAAGCAACTGTATAAAAAAGTTTATCCATCGGCCCATAGCTCCTCTGGTTCTAGCAGTAGTTCCAGCAGCTCCACGTCTAGATCATCTTCATCTAGCGGTTCATCATCATCCGAAAGTAATTGTAATGTGTTAATTGCGCCGTATAATGATGTAGTTCCCGAGTCTATAGAACCAAGCACTCAGAATGTAGACCCTGAGTCTATAGAACCAAGTACTCAAAATGAAGTCCCTGAGATTATACAACCAAGCACTATCCCGAAGTCTAAAAAGAGGACTAGAAATCCAAGTCAGTGGAAAAATAACCAAAGAAAAGCTTTTAAAAATAGTGGTCAAGCATATATTTCATCTAGAGGTAAAGCCGTGGCGGAAAAAAAAATTCGTCCACCTTGTACGAACACCTGCCGATTGTCTTGTTCAACTATTTTTCCACTGACGAGAGAAATACCATATTTGAGATGTATTGGGCTCTTGGTTCTTATCAAAGACAGCGTGACTTTCTTGCTTCTTGTATAAGGCAAGTGGAACCTGAATTCCGTGTCATAAGGATTCCAAAAGGTGGAGACGTCAATAGAAAATGTAGAAAGCCGAACACAAGTTACATCTTGGTAAATAAAGGTAAAGAGTTAAGAGTTTGTAAGAAGTTCCTAATAAATACTTTGGCCATTAGTGAGAAGCCGTTACGTACGGCAATTGATGACAAATTTGTAAGTGTAAGCCGAATTCAAGCGGACAAGCGTGGCAAACACGGTAAACAGTCAAAACTAGATACTGAAACTATAAAAACTATACGTGACCACATAAATTCTATTCCTAGGATTGAAAGCCATTACACCAGAGCTAATTCCACCAGAGAATATATAGATGGCGGTTTGACTGTAGCTGAGATGCACCGTAATTATAGCGAATATTGCATAGCTAACAACAAGCAACCCGCAAATTACGACGCATATCATCGGATTTTTAACACACAGTTTAACATAAGCTTTTTTATTCCACGAAAAGATCAGTGTGATGTATGCGAGGCGTATAAGAATGCTGTAGATAAAGAACCTTTAAGTTCCAGCTATAAATTACATCAAGAAGAAAAGAGTCTAAGCAGAATAGAAAAAAAACAAGATTTAGACGAGTGCAAAAAACCTGATAGCAACATAACTGTGGCTATATTCGACCTTCAGGCAGTATTACCTTGTCCTATAGGTCAATCTTCAGCATTTTTCTACAAAAGTTCACACTCAAAGTTCAAACTCAATTGTTATAATTTCACAGTCTCTGATATTAAGGAAGAAAAAACATTTTGTTTCTTTTGGCATGAGGGTCTGGGTAAGCGAGGTGCCAACGAAATAGGTACTTGTGTATACAATTTTTTAAAAGATTGTTCTTCCAGTAAACCAAACTCAGATATTATTTTTTACTCAGATAACTGCTGCGGCCAGCAAAAAAATAAATTCTTTTTAAGTATGTACTATTATGCCGTTTCAACCTTGCCCATTAGTTCCATAACACACAAGTTCCTAATTCGAGGGCACACTCAGAACGAAGGAGATGCTGTCCATTCGGTGATAGAAAAAAATATTCGTCGAGCAAAAAAATCTGGACCAATTTACACCCCAGACCAGTACGTAACTTTAATCCAAAATGCAAAAAAGACTGGCAATCGTTTCATTGTTAAAGAAATGAATTTTGATAATTTTTACGACTTAAAGTTGCTCTCTAATGATGTACACTTAAACACCATCAAAAATATTCATGGCGAAACAATAAAAATTTCTGAAATTAAAGCTGTAAAATTTGTTAAAAATTCTGATAGCTACATGTACAAAACCACCTATAAAAGTCATGAATGGAACGAGGCTAAAATTAAGACAAGCCGTACAGGAAAGAAAAATATAAAAGATATAAACTTAAGTGCCGTATATACATCTAAGTTGCCTATTGCAAACAATAAGAAACAAGATATTCGGCAATTGATTAATGATAATATTGTGCCAAAATTTTATGCAACCTTATATAACAGTTTATTTGATTAATTATTTACATACGAATGCTTTAAATATTTTTAAGAAGTTTATTTTTAGTTCTCTTTTAAAGAAAGTTTACTTAAGCTGAAAGCTATTTGAAATTGTATTATTTGAATTTTGATACTCGATTTTTTTGATAGTTTCGTTTTTGTTTATCTAAGATATCTTTGAATATTTTATCAGAAAGTTGATTATTTTATTGTTACAGATTAAAAATAATAATACTCAGTAGTTAAAAGTGTAGTAACAATACTTAAGTTCACATTGTGAGGCGTAATAATTTGTAAGTTTGTAGAATTTCTTTTATTTTTGTAGGTTAAGTAACTTTGAAAGTTTATAAATTTAAAATTTATAAGACTGATTATAAGCCTATAGGTTAATAAGACTGATTGCAAAGGTTATTGTTTCCTATAGTATATATAACGTGGGATAATTTTAGAAGTGTTTTTCATGAAAACAACACTGTGAAAATAATGCCGAATTATTTAGTAGTTTTGTAAGATTTAAATTGTTTGGAGTTATGTTTTTTTAATTAGTAGTTACGTACGAGAAGAAAATACACCAATTATTTGATTATAACCTTTCATTTTATTTAAAACCTTATCTTAAATCACAATCTGCATAGTGCAGAATTTATAAAATTATATTCATTCCTGGTGCAACAAAGTCAGCTTATGGCCCCTTTTTTTAATTTCGGCTTTTTTTTAACATTTTATTAGTAATTGAAAATAAAATTATTTCATAAAACAGTAGTGAAAGAAACAAACAATAGAATTTTATTAAAATATAAAACCTACTGTAGATAGTTATCCAGTAATAAAACGTCAAACCCGAAAAATAACTTAAAATTGCTCTCCTGTAAAATCACAAAATGAGCTGTTACGACTTTGTTGCACCGAAGGTGCGATATGATCTACCTAAAAGAATTATAAGACCCATTGTGTTGAGCATATTTTGTAAAAAAAATGGTTTATTATTAATATACCGTACCTACCCGCAAAGTAAAAACGCGTGAGACAGCTAGTAAACCAATAAACAACATCGAAAAACAAATCTTAATCCTGTTAGTGGCCATAAACAAAACTTAGATCAGAAGAAAGTCGAAATCAACTTCGTGAAACCATCGTATTGGGTATCGTAAAGTTCACGAATACGATTCGCTGTTCGTTTTAACGGCGATATATTTGGCAATACACTGAGAGAACAATAAAAAGCAAATAGCTGTTGTTGTTTCCTGCCAGTAGTATAAGGAAAATGAAGAGTGAAGTGCCGTTGTAAAGGACAGCTATTGAGATATCAAGTCGTTGGCGCCAGTCTACTGGCAACGCTGCTTTCATGATTCGAGGGTGACTTGCGAAACGATTTAGACAACTGTCAAAACTAAATATACCGAAGAGGTTAGGCAGCAGGTCAAGAGCTACAAATCTGTCAAACCCCAAACAATTTTTAACTTATGTCGAGGGCATAGAGTTCAGTTTCAATTAAAATTTTTGGACAGGTTTGGAACTATAGATCTGTTGCCTTCTGTACTTAGGGAATCTAAACATGTTTAGTCGCTAATCACTTGTAACTTGTAAATGAAATTATCTATTTCTAGGTTTTTCTCGCGACGTATTTGCGTAGATAACAGTATACATAGCGATTAAAAACTGCGCTATCTATGTATCAAAAAGTTAAATGAAAGCCTGAAACAAATCTATGGCGTAAGAACCAGTATTTTTATAGATATATTGATTTTACGAGATAAAAGGTAGCCTAGATGCTATTCCAACCAGACTATATGTATATTATTTTTGAAAATTTCTAAAATTACACCAAGATCCGTTCAGGCGTGATTGAGGAATCCATATATCCTTCCAAACTTTCACATTCATAATATTGAACGAAGTACATACATACATAACTTCACGCGTATTCCTTCTTAGTGCGCGTCCATGCTGCGAGCCTAGCGCAGTGGCGACGACGGAAGCGAAATATCAAACATATCTAACCATATTGTTTTTTTTAAACAGAAATAAAGAAATAGCAAATCGTCGTCCATTGCTTTCAACACCTGATATAAGTCAAACCGCTACAAGAGCTCGCGCGTCACTATGGCCACCGCTGCCGCACCCACCTTAGGCTTGAGTCGAAGCGCATTCAGTGTGGCCGCACACTAATGAGGCAGGCAGAACACCAGAGGCTATTAAAACATTCGATGTCACGTTTGACAAATTTGGAGGTATAATAATGGAGAGAGACTATTGCAGTGACAGGGCGTCAGCCTATCGCCCGCAAAAACGCCAATAGTAAGAAGTGAGATTTAAAATTTATATTGTGCAAATAAACCTATTAATGAAAGCATTGATTGTGGTCAGCATTAGGTTTGCATTTGGAGTGGATGATCGATATATCTCCACAGGTTTCTATGCAGCATGTCTTATAACCGTTTAGAATTTAGAGGTCGACGAGCCTTTTAAATAATCGATCTTGATGGTGAACGACCGCGCGATCTTTTGACTTCGGTGCTTCCACCCATTCCTAATCAAATTTCCAAATTAAACTAGATCCTTTTAAAAGGGCCAATTGTAAGGGTAATTATCACTGTATCTACGAAATAAATTTTTGGCTTCCTGTCTGCCTGATACTGCTGAATCGTTGTCTTTAATTCATTTGAGAAGACAAAGCTCCGACGACTAATATCGGTTCAACTTTCTTTATTGTAATTGTATCTTTTATTTATTTATTTACATTTTATTGCCAACAAAACAAATAAATGAAAGATAAAAGAAAAAGAAACTCAAATATTGGACGATCTCTTCGTTTATTTGTTGCTATCGTAAAAATAAAAATCTATCAAGTGCGCGAAGGATTCTCAGACGAAGGATTCCGTGCTATTATCTACAAAAGCACATATCTTTATATGAGAGCTCTTGAATACTTATTCTATTCGTTTTCTAGTGAAATTAACTCCCATTTTCCCACAAATGGTACATAATATTTCGAATCAATTATTTTCGTCTGCGTCGCGTCGCGGACACAGGTCACCTCATTTTAGACGTCGCGTCGTCGAACCGAGAAAAACAAAAGAGCAACGCAGTCGAGAGGGCTGTCATTTATTTAATGAAATTTTCCGTTCCAGTAGACGCGAATGAGTTTCTGTTGAGATATTTTTGTGTTGTTAGGTACGTTAGAGTTCGTTCTTAATAAAGTTCGATACTGAAGATGAAACTGAAATAAGACGTAACGTATTGGAAAGCTGAAATATTGTACTTAGGTACTAGTTTCCGGTGTATTAACAGAGGTAAAAAAAGTCAAAGTCAAAATATTTTGTATTTCGTAAGTATTTTAATACATTTGAAATAAGTCAAACCATTTACAAATTGAACTGAATCTACCACCACTTCGGAAAGTCGAAGTTAATGGTAGCTTATTTAATAAGGTAAAACAGCCTTGATTTCCCTGAACAAGCGTGTCGTATAAAGCGACTAATCGGAGTGGCTCTCGTTAGGTGATAGTAAAGTCAGCAGCTAAACGATGTGTTCCGAAAGCGTTTTAAAAAAAACAATTCTTCCTAGACGTACCTAGTCGATGGAGTACCTACCTGCGCTCCATTTGCGGCCAAAGGCTAATTTAATTTAGTTATTTAAAAAACTACTAAAGTAACATTGATCAAAAGTGGTTGGCAAGTGTGGCCCAAAAAATCAGTCGTCAAAAGTCCCCGATATCCAAGACGCTGCGCTGCCCCGCCGCGAACATTTGCGGCATAACTATTGCGGCTAACTATTGCGGCATAACTCTTAGGCAACATATATTTTTTAACATAATATTTCATTCCATTTTTGACCAATACCCAAAATAATATAATCAAATCGACTTAAAAAATGGATCAAGTAACTTTGTACGGAAACCAGATCAGCGCCCTCTAGTTTTTACATGGAGAAACTTTTCCTAATATAACCTCACGTTCGGAAACTTACGGCTTTGCATATAATCCAAGTATAACTTAGCAGACACGAATTAACATGAGCCACTTTTAGTAATTAATCATAAACGTGTCTAAAACTTGCTCATTACTTTGTGTATATGCATGTCTTTGTGATTTATAACGACAAACTAATTAGAACGGTCCGTATCAGCGACATCTATCGCTCTTTTGCATTATTTATGTTCTTGTTGTTTTGTTATCTGCGCGTTTTTGCATAAAGATTATAATGATTAGTAATTAATTAAGCCATTACTTATAATTAAAGTTTATTGTCGCCGTGAATAAAATATAAATCATATTATTACTAAAGTGTAATCTACTACGCAATTTTTAGGAGCATTGTATGTATGTATACCTACATATACCAGAATCATAACATAGTATTTAGAGTTGCCATCTTTTTTTTTCTAGAAATAAGTATAATTGAGTCTGAAAATAATATCACACAGTCAGTATTTTGGAAAAATAAACAGTATATAATTCATTTAATGTTTTAAACACATGTATTATTAGAGCCTCTCGCACAATTTATAAATTTAATTCTAGCACATAAAGTATTTAGCATTTTATAACAGTATTTTGCATACTTTATTTTTGTTCAACAGTAAAAAGTATAATGTAAAATACTTTTCAACACACTTGCTCGTAAAGTGAGCCTTATTCTATTGAATTTAGAACTATAAACTGGGCTATAAGTCACGCGTGCATAATATATTATGCCCTAGTGCATAATATAATGAATCCTACAAAGTTGAATTGTACCTTAGTGCAAATTACATGCGAGCAAATAGAGCATATTTTATTGATCCGGGTTATACATTAAATATATGAGCGCGCGCGTCCAGGCGGCGCGCGGACAGGCGGCGCGCGGACAGGCGGCGCGCGTGCAGCTGCAGCGGCTGCACGGCGCCTCCAAGCAACAATAGCGTGTGTACAGGGACGCGCAGCAGCTAACAGCTGCTTCAAATAAATTTTATGACCACGTATGTCTGTCTTTTACTCACAAGTGTGTTGAAAAACGTCGTATGTAACTCGTGAGCGTTGCTAATTACAGTCTCGGCTCATTATTAAGCCCTCGCCTGCGGCTCGGGCTCGAATCACAGCCTCGACTGTAATTAGCAACTTAGCTCACTTGTTACATAATATACTATTTTTTAACAGTATTGTTGGCAAACCTAATAGTATTTATCAATTCTGTTTTTAATCTGCAGGAAGGCGAATAATTTTTTTTATTAAGTAAGTTTTGCATTTAATGATGCTCAGATCACAAGAATATACTTACTTAATTGGAAGATACTAAAAGGGAGATCCATGTTCGAGTCCTAGCCAAGCAAAATAATTTAGTAGGTTCATTGATTTCATCATGACCTTGTTCTAACCAAATCTGTTATTAAACACTTTTCGAGACAGTCTCTCACCGACTCAAAGACACCGAAACGTGTTAAAATGTAAAATGTATCGCGATAAATCCGGTTCAAAACCGTTTTACCTATTTAAGATAAGGTATAAATTGTGGGACCATATTAAGCTGCCATTAGTTAGAGATCAAACTTTAATTTAAAAAATCTCTCATAAACCATGGAGCTCGAGAGATCACTCTATTTAAGCTCACTACACAATACCCCCTTCCTTTCCTTTCCTTTTCTTTAATCCTTACCATGATCCATTCAACCCGGTTGAATCAGAAACGAACCATGCAATTTTATAATACAATGCCTGCGATAATAGACTCATGGTGAAAGGAATCTAGGTCGTATTAGATCGCGAACTGTGCATTGAAAAGATCGCTAACCACTTACAATGTCCTTGAGGTAATAGGTTGTTGTGTAAAAGATGAGGGTGTGATAATAGATGCATTTACTCCACGCTAAACATATTGTGTTGAAATTTTAAACCAGCGATAATTTTTATTTTAACAGGTGGGATTTGTAGCTCATAAAAGAATTCCATGCTAGACTGGGAGCGAAAGAAAAACGTAGAATGTACCAGCTGCTTCTCTTCCCGGGCATACTGTAAAAGTCAGTTAAGGGACAGAGGTTTTAAAGGCGTTTTTGTCGGCGATAGGCTGACCCCCTGTCACTACAATAGTCTCTTTCGATCTTTATAATACCTCCAAATTTTTCAAACCTGACATCAGATGTTTTTATAGCCTCTAATGTTCTGCCTAGCCCATAAGGGATACAGGCGTGACGTTATGTATGTATGTAAAAGAATGAAACGATTGGAGTGTGCGTGTGGACAGTCATGCCTATACAGGGTTGACTTGTAGTCACCAGCCAAATTTAAATGTTAGTTTCTTTGATACGATATAAACGTACCTGCATATTTATTTTACTATAGCTCAGTACAAAAAAAATAAAGATATGGATATATATAAACTTGTATGCAAAAAGTAGCTGTTGAAGAACAACTAATACGACGCGGCATTTTTTTGTTAATACTACGACGTAGTACTACATTGGTTGAAAAGTTCGCGACCTGGCCATTAAAAAATAAAATTTTGTTATTTTTTCTGCCCTCATTTTGAACTGTCATTATTCAATTGTCAGCCCGCGAATTTTCAATTTGATATCTTGTTTAAATAAAATTTTACGAACAATATAAATACGTGTGTAGAACAAATTTTCACTAATGGAGAAATTTGAACAACGTGCTGTGATTAAATATTTGTTTAAAAAAAGATTAACACCTAAGGAGATCCATGATGACATGCAAACAACATTAGGGGAATCTGCCCCGTCTTATACCACTGTGAAAAAATGGGTTGCAGAATTTAAACGTGGACGAGAGAACATCGAAGATGACCCTCGCTCCGGCAGGCCAATGACGTCTACGACCGAAGAAAACATCAATAAAGTGTGTGATCTCATATTGAATGACCGTAGATTGACTATCAGAGAAATTGCAGACACTATAGGCATCTCATATGAACGAACGCAAAACATCATTGTCCATGAACTCGGCTTTTCTAAGGTTTCGGCTAGGTGGGTCCCCAGATTGCTTTCAGTAGAGCAAAAGCGAATTCGACTCACGATTTCTCGCGACTGTTTGGAGATGTTCGAGGCTGATCCACAAGGTTTTCTTGACAGATTTGTGACAATGGATGAAACCTGGGTTCACCACTATACCCCAGAATCAAAACAACAATCCAAACAATGGAAAAAATCAGGTGAACCAACTCCGAAAAAAGCAAAGGCAATTCTGTCGGCTGGCAAGGTGATGGCATCGGTTTTTTGGGATGCTAAGGGTGTCATTATGGTGGACTACCTTCCAAAAGGCGAAACAATAAACTCTGCGTACTATAGCACCCTTCTGCGCCGTTTACGTGAAGAAATTAAACAGAAACGCCCAGGATTACTGAGAAAGAAAGTGTTGTTTCACCAGGACAACGCCCGAGTCCACACGTCTGTCGAGTCTATGGCTCAAATTCGTGATTGTGGTTTCGAATTGTTGCCACATCCAGCTTATTCTCCTGATTTGGCACCTTCGGACTTTCATCTGTTTCTAAACCTGAAAAAACACCTCGGTGGGCAGAAATTTTTAACGAATGAAGAGGTCGAAGCCGCTGTTAACCTGTATTTTGAAGACCTTGAGGAATCTTTTTTTAAAACAGGTATGGAAGCTCTGGAAAGCAGATGGAAGAAGTGCATAGAGCTAAATGGAGATTACGTCGAAAAATAAAAATATTTTTGTATGTACTTTATTCTGTTTTCTTGACTAGGCCGCGAACTTTTCAATCCACCCTCGTAGCAGGTATAAAATAATATTACCTATCCTTAATTAGTTTTATTTTATTTCATTTTTTCCATGTTTTTGAATATCAGTTACCTATTTTATCTGCTTGCAATCAGGCCGCTCGTGTCTACTCTATCAATTTGTAGAGCTTATTTTTAATAAAATATTTTTATTACATTTTATGATAACATCACACATTACAACTTCAGCAGGTAAGCGATTTAAAAATCTTAAAAGAATCTAGAAAAACGACAGACAAGGGTCAGACGGAAAAAGCCGAATTAAGCATTACGGACGAGGGTTAAATCAGTGTTTTCACATGCTCACCGATATCAGTAAAAAAGAAAAAGAACTTATCAAAAAAAGATTTAAATTACCGTCTGTAAACACAAAAATATGCCTTCCTCAAAAACCATTTCAATTTAATTTGTAAAAACAAAACAAAAATATCACTCTACGCATTTTAATGCATAGGTTTTTATAAACCCGAACTTTGTATCATTATGGAAGTAATAAATGATTGGGTATTGAACGGTTGCGTTTACCGTTGTCAAGATAAAAACTTTCATATCTTCAGCTCTTTAACGACCACTTTGGCCAAACATAGTGTAACACTGTCTGCCTCAGACGCCAGTGGTCGCTGGTTCGATTCCCGCACGGTACAAGAAAAAAAAATGTTCCAGGTCTGGGTGTTTATTTATATGTATTTTATAGGCCTAGTTTCCCTCTTGTACGCTACATCGTATCCCATATCAGATGCTCTGCTTAGTTTGGGGCCTTGTAGTTTGTGTGATTGTCTGGGGATTTCATTTTTTATTTATTTATAGGTTTATTATAGATATCCATGTCAGGCAAACGGGACATAGGGCTAACGACGGTGTTATATCCAAGGACTGCATACCGGTATGAATTTCTGTACATTTTTTTTCTGTATGACGTCATACGGTTCAATTAGGTGTATTTAAAAATAACAGACATACTGAAATAATTCGTGTACCTTTTTATTATTGTAGCATAACTGATTTTTTTTTCAGTTCACTGAAATTTTCCGGTATTAGTATTAAAATTAAATTTTTATTTTTAAATAACTGTAGATTATTCGATAGTTTAGTTGAAGCGTAGGCACATATGCTGACCTATACATTTCGGTACAGAATTTAAATAAGTTAAAATATTTCTGTACTAAAAACATCTACAGAAATTAATCCGATATACATTATTTGGGTACTTACTGATATAATTAAGTTACATTTTAATAACTTGTACAGGTATTGTGTTTGATGAAGCAGTACACTAATAAGGGTACTGAAATTTTACAAGTACTATTTAAAAATGCAGTCCCTGTACATCAACGATTGGCTTGCCGGTAATCTATCACACGTAGGTACATACACTAAAACAGTCCAGCATTTGATAAACAACTCCAACATCCAAGATCAGGAATAGAGCTTTTATCTCCAATAAAGCTTACAGTTCTAATAAAAACAAGTCATATATTTCCACTGCGACTTTCACGAGAACTTACAGTAGAAAAAATGTTGCCATTGCATTTTCAATCTTAAGTGTTGGTCAATAAATTGTAGCGGCCGATGTAGCGGTGACCCAGTTCGGTCGGTGTACTGTCGTTCGAAGGCATAACTCTTATAGTTAGTGACATAGGTATGGTAGAGACACAGAAGGAACATATTTTCTGATAGGTAATTTTTTATATGACCTCATGACAAGAAGTTAAAAACGGAACTTCTTTAAATATCACCACAACACAACATCGCCGAACGGATGATATTTGGAGAGAAAATGGTACCTTACTGGCTCGGTAATAAAATTCAACTAGACATATGTAACATACCTACGTTATTAATAAAATATATTTAAACCAAGTAAAAAAACTTAAGGTTCCTTTCAACTAACCCCTTTTCTTCTCATCGTATCTAAAACATCAAAAGTGGAGTTATAAGAAACTCGAGTCTTGTAGTCTTAATTTCGAGACTTGAGTCTTTTTTCAAGACTAGGACTCGTTAGCCACATTGAGTCCGACTCCTTTGAGTCTTCTGAGTCTACTTTTAAGTTCTTTGAGCTAGACTGAGTCATGAACTTGAGTAGGTAGGTGTATTATATTCTCCAATGCTGTGTGGTGTGTGCACTTCTGTAAAAGAACGGCTACATAACGGCATCCCGTCTGTACATTACTCGCGAAAACTATCTACTCAATTTAGTCCGGTTATATGAAATCAAATAAATTGACCTCTCGCGAGTGAAAGTTATTTTAAAACGACGTGTCATTCTAACATGGTTTCTTTTGATTTTTTAAGCCGTTTTATTGCTAAAATATATACAGCCATGGATTAAGGGGACTCAGTCATGAGTTATTTTAAAAAGACTCCAAATTCTAAAGGACTTGAGCTTTCAGTTTTTGATAATAATAATAATAATTATTATTAATCATCATTTACCATTTAAAAACACCAGCTTTATCAGACCCTCTTTGCCGTAAAAGGGGAGAGACTTATCGTCTTTTTTGAATAATAATAAAAATCCCCACACAATCACACCAACTACATGGCCCCAAAGTACATGGCCCCAAAAAGCATAGCTTGTGTTATGGGATACCATGTAGCGAACTAGGGGGGAACCTGGAATATAAATATATTATAAGTAAGAGTACGATTCGTAAACAATATCTTCTACAATATAATATCTCATCCGTCACTACACAACAAACTTAAGCCTTTCTCGGTCCTGCAATCTACCCGTTACGTTGAGCAGATATATCATACAGTTTTATTATCTCCGCTACATCGCCTACATCTGAAAACAGCTTAATTGGTAGCTCATAGTTCGCGACTATCTTATTAATTACCTAGATAATTAGCCGCGGCGCAGCGGTGGAAGTAATTGGGGATATGGTTAGCCGTGATGATGTACTGGATCAATGTATTGCGCGGTAATAGGCGTGAGGGTGAATGGGATTGAATTTATAAACGATTTTCTAGTTGGAAAGAGTCGTGAAAGGAAGTTTCATTCGATTTAAGAGCTTTGAGTTACATTTTGCAGTATACCTCTGTTGTAAACTTATTACATGAATTTCATCAACACATCATCAAAATTCTTTGTAATGAGCCCACTGCAGGGCTATGAGTCTCTCCTCTGGGTGACGAGAAGGTGACGTTTCATGATATTATTTTCTTCAAATATTGTACAAATGTTGGTATAGCATCCTAGCACCTTAAGGACGCGTTTCCGCAAATCTTCAAAATAGGGTATTTTCTGGTACATATTGTGATAAAATGGCGCAAAGTTTAGTATAATTACAAGTACTAATAGATAGATAAGACTTTCATCTCCATTTATGATATAAAAATAATATAAATAAATTTGTTTTTGTGGCTTAAAAACTAATTTTGCGATGCCTCGTCGCACGAAAATGACGATTTTAAGCCAATTTACGGTACCACTTTTGGTATGAAAACACAAGTATTTATGAATAAAAAAAATACTATTCGATGGTTGACATGTTCATTTTTGATAATACGCATTTTTTTCTTTGAAATTACTACTAAAAACCCTTTAAAAAAAAATAAAACCAAACACGTAATTTTCTTCATGTTTGTATAAATGCGTAAATCTTAACACACTGTGGTAAGGGTTATTATACTTTAGCAAATAATGTCAATATCATTCCAAACAAAAACTAGATATCTTCAGTCTGCGCTCAGCCGCTGTCGAGAGTGGACCTGTATCGCTTTTGAGTTATTTTTCGTGCTGAGAAACATCGCTGTACATACACAATTTATTACATCAAACAAGTCTCGATACTTGACGCTCTCTGAACTGAGTTGAAAAGGTAATAATATAATTTTATTGAAAAAAAAAAATTACAAAACCTTTTATGATTAGGATTGAATTTGGAAACTTGGAATCATTATGTTTGTTAGGACTAAACCTTATCTCCAGTTCTGGTAGTGGGGTCTGAAGGTATACCTCGAGGTGCTACTGGTACTCCTAGACGGGTAAAGCTAGGTATATCGAGTTTGGGCTCATTTTGATTCGAAGGAAGAGACCTTACCACCAGTTTTGGTAGTAGGAGCTGAAGGTATACCTCAAGGTGCTACTGGTACTCGTAGACCGATAGAGCTAGGCATGTCGAGTTTGGGTTCATTTTGATTCGCAGGACGAGACCTTACCACCAGTTCTGGTAGTAGGAGCTGAAGGTATACCTCGAGGTGCTACTGGTACTCCTAGACGGGTAAAGCTAGATATATCGAGTTTGGGTTCATTTTGATTCGTAGGACGAGACCTTACCACCAGTTCTGGTAGTGGGAGCTGAAGGTATACCTCGAGGTGCTACTGGTACTCCTAGACGGGTAAAGCTAGATATATCGAGTTTGGGTTCATTTTGATTCGTAGGACGAGACCTTACCACCAGTTCTGGTAGTGGGAGCTGAAGGTATACCTCGAGGTGCCATTGGTACTCCTAGACGGGTAAAGCTAGTTATATCGAGTTTGGGTTCATTTTGATGCGTAGGACGAGACCTTACCACCAGTTCTGGTAGTGGGAGCTGAAGGTATACCTCGAGGTGCCATTGGTACTCCTAGACGGGTAAAGCTAGTTATATCGAGTTTGGGTTCATTTTGATGCGTAGGACGAGACCTTACCACCAGTTCTGGTAGTGGGAGCTGAAGGTACCATATTTTAAAAGAACTGAACAGGACACAAGGAACTGAAATCTATAGACGGTCAGATTTGGTGGAATCGGGTTTTCATATTTTAAAAGAAATAATAAAATTTATGGACAAAGGATAATGCAAGTGATTGGGCTCCAAAAAAAAAGTCATTGTGCAGAGATGAGATGAGAGTCAGATTATAGATTAGACACATGTCATTCATATTTGTTAGGACGCCAAAAAAATTAGCCCTGGGAAAAAAAAGATATGACCAAAAATACATTTTGCGTTTAATAGAATAAAAATCGTTTTCTTTTATGATACAGAAACTGAACGCCCGTAGATTTCTACGAGTGTATTCGTATAACCTTTACAGCCATTGACTACGAAACGAGTGAATATTGTAAATAAATACGATTATTGGTAAAAAAAAAGTGCTTGTGTGATCCTTATAAGTACCTAATGGGTTGGCTACACAGTAGTAAACCGCGATTAGTTCGTCTCTTTTCTTAGTATAGCGACTTCCCTTCTTATTATCGTCGAGCGAGACAGCAGTGCGCTGTCACAAAAGAGATGTTATTAATCTGTCTCTTTTCTTACTATAGCGAACTTTTTGCGGCACTGGTTCGGCGACATTGGAAGCACGGTTTACAACTGTGTAGCCACCCCTTTTGATTTGATTTGTCTTTTTTCTTACTTTAGCGATGTCTCTTATACGGCACTGGTTCGGCGACATTGGAAAAGCAGTTTACAAATGTGTAACCACCCCTTATGAAATAATGGTATGTATGGTTTATCTAATACTGCCATTTAGAATAAGCTAATGTGTTGGTATAAGTGGTTATCGTTAATGAAAAAAGTAAGACTTTTAAACACATGATTTATTATTTCATTCATTACCATTGGTAAGAGTTCTTAAACATAAAATAAGTACTATTTTTGAAGACGTTATTCATTATTTCAGTACAATTAAACAGACATCATAAATTATAAAAGGAATAGTACTTTTAAACACATGATTCATATTAACAATACAATTAAATATCATAATCATAAAAGAAGTTTGACTTTCGACTCGAACCCCGAAATGTTTTGAATAAAATGGACAATGCGCGCTAATAATGTGCTCCGAGAAAGAGATAGAGAGCGTTAACCCTTCAACTGGCAGAGCAATAAACGTAAATTTTGCTAAACTGGCAGGCCTCTTTTGAGGTGTCGGCCGCTCGCCGGCTAGGGTTGCATTATTTATATTTTCTCGGCAAATATAAACAATAAAATGATGTAACTTATACCGACGTGTTCGTCATGAATTAAGCTAACTGTTTGTCTAATAATTTCAACAGTTAAGTGTGTGATTTTGTTTCTAGTTCAAGGTAAATGTAGAGCTAATGATTTTTTCCCAGTTTCTTATCTAAATTCAAAGAGTGAAGAAATAAAACACTATAGTACAACAGTTTTTGTTTTATTTATAACAAATAACATTACTTCAACTTATTCCATAAAAAAAAATAGGCTTTTCAGAATTTTTTTTTTACACAATGATCCTTTGAACATTTGGCTCACTATCGGCCGCTGGAGCGCACGGCAAAAAAAAAATTCTTTTGACGAATAATTATTTGAAGTGACCTCTTGTGACATTAGAAATACGTTCCTTGTTTAACCTTCTACTCATTCATTCAATCGCACTAAGAGTGCGTTCATTAAATAAAAAGTTATGAGTACACTACTGGGTGCATGCGTCAGCAGACATAATATGTCTGCCTGCCAGTTTAGCAACTTTTTGCCGCAGACATAATATGTCTGCCTGCCAGTAGAGGGGTTAATGAAATCTAGTTGTAATAATTATATAACCACTATTAGACTTTATTAACCACTTATAGCAACATACTAGCTTATTCTAAACGGCAGTATTAGATGAACCATACATACCATTATTTCATATAAACTGCTTTTCCAATGTCGCCGAACCAGTGCCGTATAAGAGACATCGCTAAAGTAAGAAAAAAGACAAATCAAATCAAAAGGGGTGGCTACACAGTTGTAAACCGTGCTTCCAATGTCGCCGAACCAGTGCCGCAAAAAGTTCGCTATAGTAAGAAAAGAGACAGATTAATAATAACATCTCTTTTGTGTGTCGACGATAATAAGAAGGGAAGTCACTATACTAAGAAAAGAGACGAACTAATCGCGGTTTACAACTGTGTAGCCAACCCATTAGGTACTTATAAGGATCACACAAGCACTTTTTTTTACCAATAATCGTATTTATTTACAATATTCACTAGTTTCGTAGTCAATGGCTGTAAAGGTTATATGAATACACTCGTAGAAATCTACGGGCGTTCAGTTTCTGTATCATAAAAGAAAACGATTTTTATTCTATTAAGTAGTAAGGTCTCGTCCTACGCATCAAAATAAACCCAAACTCGATATACCTAGCTTTACCCGTCTAGGAGTACCAGTGGCACCTCGAGGTATACCTACAGCTCCCACTACCAGAACTGGTGGTAAGGTCTCGTCCTACGAATCAAAATGAACCCAAACTCGATATACCTAGCTTTACCCGTCTAGGAGTACCAGTAGCACCTCGAGGTATACCTTCAGCTCCCACTACCAGAACTGGTGGTAAGGTCTCGTCCTAAGAATCAAAATGAACCCAAACTCGACATGCCTAGCTCTATCCGTCTAGGTGTATGTACCAGTAGCACCTCGAGGTATACCTTCAGCTTCCACTACCAGAACGGGTGGTAAGGTCTCGTCCTAAGAATCAAAATGAACCCAAACTCGACATGCCTAGCTCTACTCGTCTAGGAGTTCCAGTAGTACCTCAAGGCATACCTTCAGCTCCCACTACCAGGACTGATGGTAATGTCTCGTCTTATGAACTCGAACTTGACATGACTAGGAATAGGAATTCCAGTAGAAGCCCTCGAGTGTACCACCAGCTCATCAGGTTCGATGGTGAGGTTTTATCGTTACGAATAAAACGAGCTCAAACTTTCCGAGCACTTTAATTAATCTTACCCAATTTAATCGTTTTAATAAAAGAATTTGCAAATATTTAAAACTAAAGTATCAAAACTGTTCAAAACCTTTCGTCTTTTTCACGGCACGCTTGTGTGCGTGAATCTTATACATGTAGTAGTAGAATTCGATACCTAGCCTTTTCGGAAACGCATCCTTAAAGCTTTAAGGAATGTAGGAGTTATCATTTCAAATATTAATATAGAAAAAATTACTGTAAAGGATAATAGACTTAACTATTAAACATTTATTTACTTGTAATTTATTACTGGCACTTACGCTCGGATACACTTACGTAGCTCCAGATCCCGAGGGAACTTCTACGCGAAATATATCCTTATAACCATCCTCAGAAAATGGGCTTTCAAATGCAAAAATATTTTTTCATCTAACCAAAATTTCCGGTTTCGCCCGCTCTTGTTCTCATAGGAATAACCTTTTAGCAATTTTGGGTAAAAGTATTTTTCCAACTCGACTGGTCTTCCCAGAGTTTAAGAGCTCAAAGAAACAAATAAATATAATCAGCGAATGCAGAGCATTAGAAAAAATTGACTTCACGTCAAAACTTTGGCTGAAGTAGATAAGAAGGTCGTCAAGGTTATCAATCTCCGAATTCATACATCACTACATAGTATAAAACAAAGTCGCTTTCTCTGTCCCTATGTCCCTTTGTATGCTTAAATCTTTGAAACTACGCAACGGATTTTGATGCGGTTTTTTTTAATAGATAGAATGATTCAAGAGAAAGGTTTATATGTATAATAACATATATTAAATAGTAGAGAAGTACTGGTATTTTTGAGGTTTCTAATGTGATGTCGTAAATAATTACATTTTTTCCGCTTACATTGCAAACGCAGGCTGAACCCTACGAGTTTTATCAAAATAATGTACTAAGTATTGTACACATTGAAAAGGTCTACAGAAAAGTCCGTGATGGTATATGTCTATCTCTTATAGATAACCCACAATAACTTTTTTTGTCATTTACTTTTTACGACAAATAATGGCTAATTTTCGAAGCGATTTTAACCAATACAGCATTAATCCTTAACCAATTAAATACCTTGAATACATTGTTCATTTAATATAAATCTATATGGCCCTGTACACCGT
Source organism: Stenoptilia bipunctidactyla (assembly GCA_944452665.1). Classification (NCBI taxonomy): domain Eukaryota; kingdom Metazoa; phylum Arthropoda; class Insecta; order Lepidoptera; family Pterophoridae; genus Stenoptilia; species Stenoptilia bipunctidactyla. The sequence continues at coordinate 2,123,635 of OX101739.1, forward strand.
ATAATTTAAGTAAATATTTTCGAAGATGTTACAGATTTAAAAATTGCGGGACGTAGCGTTTGCGGCGGTACCGGCCGGCCGCCCGGTGCGGCAAAAGCGTGTATCAGCATTGCACCCGTGCGAAGCCGGGGCGGGTCGCTAGTATTTAAAAAAAAACATCAAGTACTCAATCGATTTCGATTAAATTTATATGGGACCAAATGGGAAGTATCTATTATATGAAACAAATCATCAAAATCGGTTCACCCAGTCAAAAGTTATGAGGTAACAAACATAAAAAAACCATACAGACGAATTGAGTACCTCCTTCTTTTTTTGTCGTTTGAAAAGCGGCTTTATCATATTTATAGAAAGATTAATATCACATTTATTTTGGGTGACCTAGCTTACGTAAAGCTTAAGGCGACCGAAATATAATAAGAATGGTTCGATTTAGTCTAAAATTAGAATAAAAGTACCCTTGACATGCGGTTCGTTACTTAAGCATCGCTTACGTAGTTATTTTTACGTTGAGACTTGAGAAGGCAGTTGTTTACCTGAAACAAACAACAATATTCATTAGTTTTACATAAATGCATACATAACTTCACGCCTGTATCCCTTATGGGGTAAGCAGGTTAATTTTCTATTACATTAAGCGTAGATAGTTGATTTAAAAAACTATACCGAACAATATTATACATATCTTAATGTACAAAAAAATGGTTACAATATTAAAACTAGTGTTAAATATTATATGTGTACATAAACAGTTAAATAAACAAAGTATCTTTCATCGTTAATACAGAAAATATTCGTGTTATTTGAAATGTGTATTTATTCTTCTTATTTGTTCAGTAAATAAACAGAGAATTTTGAGCTTAAAATTTCACATTTATATCCAAACTTAGCAGCTTATGAAATTGCATGATACAGAAATTGGAAAACCTGATAATTTATGAATACTTGAATACTTTTTGTTTGTAAATCTGAAAATTACTGAATTAGAAAAAAAAACAACCAGACATCATATGTCCTCAGAAAACCATCACCTTTCGCGTAACAGTTGACGGTACTTTTAACCAACTGCTTTAAGAAGACGTAAAGAAGTATTAAACTTAATAAAATAGGAACTTAAATGTGTCAAGAAGTGAATCAACTAAGCCTTATGATCTTACATAACTGACTAAGCTTATAGAATATGCCATGTACATGAAAAACTCGTGCTTCAGCAAAACGAAATATAACCGGGAATAGGCAACAACAAGCTGGGCGGGTTGTACATTAGACACAAATCTACGAAAAACTTTTGTTGTGAAACTGCGTTTGTTTGCCAGAAAGTAAAAATTAAAGCTTACAAAAAGAAAGATGACGAGGAAATAGAATATGAATAATTTTATCGATAAATACATTCTTGAAGACACTGACTGAAAGGGCATAAAACTATCTCTCTCTGTTTTAAAGACAAAGAAACAAACATAACATAGACTCCGCGAAACCTAAATGTTCGAGGTGATAAGATTGATTCATTACCTTCTATTAAACGCTTATGCTTATTCCAAGCCGTATCCATTCTCCATCATTAGGCACATTAAGGCTACGTAAAACGGTGGTTATCAAAGCAATCCGCTCTGCCAAACTCTCCTCAAGGCCTTAAGGTTTGATAAGACAGTTTCTCTCTCTTGGACACTGAACGTTTACAACACATACATAACTTCATGCCTGTATCCATTATGGGGTAGACAGAGGCTATAAAAACATCTGTTGTCACGTTTGACAAACTTGGAGACATTATAATGATGGAGAGAGACTATTGTAGTGACAGGGGCTCAGCCTATCGCCCAAAAAAACCTCCAATAAAACCTCTGTCCCTTAACTGACTTTTACAGTGTGCCCGAGAAGGGAATCAAGTGGCATATTCCATGTTTTTCCGTTGCTTCCAGTCCAGCATGGAAGAAATCCAATTATATTCCAATTATATCCAATTATATATATTCTAAGTCTCTTATCAGTAGACACATTTCATTGGTAAAAAACGGTGTTTATCAAAATTTAAAACAATCAACTCTGCCGACCTCTCCACCAGGCCATACGCCCGGCTCGCATCGGGCCGGATTACCGGGCAGTCCCGACCGAGCCGGTCCAAAACACGACTCTGGCGGACAGCCAGCTACGGCTAATGAGCGACGGCGGAGAGGCGACCGGGACCGCAGTAATAGCCTCGTTTGTCTGCCGAGTAGCCTTTATGGTCGGTCGGTGCGAAGTACACGGTTTTTAATGCGCTTTTCGGACACCTGCATCGGGTGTGTTTTTGAAGGGAGTGATAAATTATGTTCTGAATAGTAAACAAATGGATTTTTGACCGTGTTATGGAGATGAAAATTCACCCGGTTTTGCTCTTATAACTTTTGAAACTGTAGGAATTTATTAATAAAGCATAGACTTAACAAACGCAAAAAGACATTTAAAACCTGTTTTGGAGTTAAAAAAAAACAAATCTGCAGTTTAATTTATACTACCAATAGATTTCTGTAAATACGTATTCATAAATAAATGAAAAATGTGATAAATAAAAAACAATTCGAGGCGTAGCGCCAGGCCCCGGTAGCTCAGTTGGAAGAGCACTCGTCCGGCAAACGAGAGGTCCCAGGTTCGAATCCTGGTCGGGAATTTTTATTTATCACATTTTACATTTATTTAAGATTAATTGAGCATTTTAAATGCAAAAAACTTAAAAACATTATTAAATACGTATTCATGATTATGAAAAGTTTAATGTTTTAATGTAAGTATTATTACCTACAATAAAAGCTTGTTTAAATTATAATATTAAATCTATACACGTCCCCTTTCTTCTATATGTCCAACCACCCTGTATAACCAACTGGCGATTCCCACTCGCCCACGTAACGCTTGTATATCTCTGAGGAGCGGGGAATAGTTGATGAGGTTCGAACCCGCTTTGTATCCTGGGAGAGCCGGTAATGTGCGCTCTGCACGTTATACAAATAAATAAGACGAGGTAGATATTTAGTGCGGGAGTAATTTTCATTTATATCTACTATCTAATATAATAAAGATTTAGGTTTTGTTGCTTTGTTTGAACGAGCTAATTTTGGAATCTACTGTCACATTTGAAAAAAAGCTTACAAATATTGTGAGAAAGATAGTGTTTTTTCTATTCTTTGGTTCACATTTACCATATCCTTTTTTTAATTCCCAGACAATCATACCAACTATATGGCTCAAACTAACCAAAGCTTGTCATATGCTATGCCGTGTAGCGGAGAAACTAGAATATAAATACATAAGTAATATATAGATAAACACACAGATCCAGAACTTTTATTTTCTTGTTCCGTGCGGGAATCGAACCCGCGATCTCACGATTTTCGTAGTAGCGTCTTAGACCATTCATTAACAATCAATTGGGACAATTGTTGACAATTGTTTATCATTAAATAAATAAATAAATCATACATACAAACATTAAGTCACGCTTGTATCCCTTATGGGGTAGACAGAACACAAGAAGCTATAAGCCATCTGATGTCACATTTGACTTTGGAGGTATTGGAGGTATTATAATGATGGAAACACACTTGCTGTAATAAGGGGTCAGCCTATCGCCCATAAAAACGTTAATAAAACCTCCGTCCTGACTTTTACAGTATGCCCGGGAAGAGAAGCAGCTGAAACATTCTATGTTTGCTTTTGCTCTTCGTCCAGCATAGAGGAATATAATCATCCACTGAGTATCATAACCGAAACAGCAAGAGCCACATAAATGCGTAAGACGTAGGTATGCCAAAGCTGAAGACTTGCTAAGTGAAGAGCGAATGATGAAAGGGACTAACTTGCTGCTTATATTATGGTGGCTTCTCACTGCGCGTGCTACTACGCTCTTGTCACTGCGCGGGGCGCGGCGCGGCGCGGGCTAACACGCGCAGTGAGAAGCCACCATTAGGCGTGAACTAATAACGTATTGTTTTGTTTCAAATGAGTGAAAACAAATGTTACATGCTTGGAGCGCATTTTTACGAAACATTGATAAAAAATCTTGCTTCTATGCTGGACTGGGAGCGAGAGAAAAACATAGAATGTGCTAGGTGCTTCTCTTCCCGGGCATACTGTAAAAGTCTGTTAAGGGATGGAGGTTTTTTTGGAGTTTTTGCGGGCGATAGGCTGACGCCCTGTCACTGCAATAGTCTCTCTCCATCATAATAAAACCTCCAAATTTGTCAAACGTGACATCAGATGGTTTTATTACCTCTGGCGTTCTGCCTACCCCATACGGGATACAGGCGTCGGTTGTGGAATTTACACCATTGTACACGACGGGTTTTTGTTCTGGCAAGATGTAATGCATAAATTATTGATTTTTGTGAAACCTCAGGTGTGTAAAACATAATTTAATAGAAAACAGGTAGAACATATTTTATATTCTATGGTTGTATTCTATAATGTATGTTTCTGAAACAGGTGTTTCAAGTTAGCCAGTCAGCCGTAGCACGTAAAATCTTATAAAAATATATTGCTGTATAAAAATAGGTGAACGTAACATTACATAGAATATATCAGAGCATGCGCTATATCTCTCTATTTACTGATATGAGATTATATTATAAGCAAATAAAGAGACACCGTTAGGTACAGAAGGCAGGTCAAGCGTTACAAATCTGTAATAATCAACATTAAAAAAACCGACTTCACGTCAAAACTTTGGCTGAGTTAGAACGTCATCCACGTAAACATTCTCCGAAACCATACATATTTTTTTTTATTTGAAATTTTCAATTTCAATGAAATTTATATGGTGGTCCCATATGAAGTATCCTCTATCATATGAAACAAGAATTTTCAAAATCGATCCATAATTGTCCGAAATATCGTGTAGCAAAGGCACAAAAAAAACACAGACGAATTGAGAAACTCCTCCTTTTTTGGAAGTCGGTTGAAAAATTTGTAATTGAATCTGAACTCTGTGACCTTAACATTAACTTAATAATTGGTTGAGGAAATTTGGCAGGTTTTCTGCCTTCTGTTCTTCTCGGAAGTTCTGATATAAAGCTTTGAATGCGTGGATTTCAATAAGACACATATCATACAAAGTGGGAAAAAATTCTGCGTAGCGAAGTATTTCATATTATATCATAATTCTGGGTAGTAAAATAATCAATTATTTTCTTAGATTCGTCAATGTTATAACTGTCTACATAATAGTTTTATTTGTGATTTTCCCGCACACTAATATAAGTTTATTTTTCGAAGGGGCAGAATAAGAACAGAAGAGACCTTTTGTAAATATGAATGGTATTAGATCACTTAAATTGTTACCATTTAAAAGGTTCCTTTATTTTTTCTTTTTAAAAAACGTAGATAGCTGATAATACACGATTTTTGAAAACAAAAGGAAGGGGCTTTTCTGAACATATTAGAACTGTTCGCATTTTTTTCGCTGGCCGTCGAGTAAAGAAAATAAAATGCGGTGTGTGATTCTATCGACAATCATCTGTAGACTTAGGACCAACTAAATCGAAATTCATGATTTAAAAGTTGAATTTCGACTAAGTATCGGGCATTTCTAGTATTACCTACATGTACATAATAATACTTATAACACTAGATAAAAACCTAACAATAATTACAACAAAACGTCTCAAAACCAATTATCTAAGAGTCAATGCGACCAAAGGCCTCTCCTCCAACTTTCCTTTTTAAATCACTTACAAATAACATCGAGTCCTTTTCAAAGTTCCAATAGAAAAACTATCCCCGAGGATAGGTGCGGAAACCGGATATCCCGCCCTAGCCGGCCAGTAAGCTCTAATGACACTCGCACGCAGGATCTGTCAAAGGGAAATAAATATACCTATATAGAGTCCAGTGGGTCTCTTTTGTTATTTAGAAGTTGTTAATACTGAGATTTATTATACATATAGAGATATAATAGATGCTAGCTCTAAATAAAAAGAAATAAATTAAATCGACAAGGGTAACGAAAAGTTTCCGTTTCTTAAATTGTTATTAGTGGAATGAACTTCCCTTTCAAAACAAACTTCTTTCAGGTTTTCACCACTTAACACGTTGTATAGGTATGTAAATATGCGCTTATTCGGTACCTTCTTAAAAAATGTGCCTTTAAACTCTACTTAGCTGAACACCGGCACGCGTCAGTTCGAAATAGTTACAATGACACCTAAATAACATTGGCACTTATTTAACGAGGCAGTTATGAATAGCAGTTTTGGTAAGTTAAAAATTATAAATGGCACGTTTAATAACTAGTTCAACAGTTAAAACTAAGCAGTAAAGTAAAAAAAATGAGTAGTAAAAAATAATGAAAAGGATCAGTGAATAAATAATTGAGCAGGAAAATAATTACAAGAGCGGTAAAAATTATTGAGTGAGCTGTTACGTGAGGGCAGTAATATAATCGGATTTTGTCGGTAGGAAATCAAATTCTAAGCATTATTGATGACTTTTGACCATGTTGGATTGTCAAGGGTTGAGTGTGAAAGATGACCAGGTCTATGGCACTTCGCCGGCCGGTACCGGGGCACCGCTCGCTTCGCTCTTTCGGCTAGCGCACGTGTATAACTATATGCAACCTAACTACTCCTCCTCGCTGCGCTCGTCGTCGCACCTAACCGTACTGAGTACACCTTCGGGTGTGGGAGCCCTGCTGGTAGCATAATCTTTCAAATCGCAATATGTATTAATAAACAACGATAATGGAATTACACACAATTCTTCGCATACCTATGCATATGCATATTTTTTTAAAGGTTTTCGTTTTATGGCATTGCACACCACATATTATTTAATATAGCAAATATCGTATCAGTACCAAACTATTTATCGAACTGCTCATACCATCATGATTACCGCTCATTAATTTATTGAACTGCTCAATTATTTTCAAAATTGATACTATATGATAAAATAACCGACCGATTTTTTTTTTATTACCGTCCATGTTTTACTGTCGCATTAATTAACCAACCGCCATTATATTAAATAACTGCTCAATATGTTTTTCAACTGATCATAATAACATATCGAATACTGCTCAAAAAATTACTTCCCAATAACATTTACAAATCATCCAATGACGAGCAAAAGGCAAAATGACAAAGCTAAACACTATCTTGATTGATTTGAAGCATTCTTTCTTTACATCGATTGAATATTGAATAATTCACATCCGACCAATGGGAAAGTGATGCCAACTGTCAGTGATATAGCTGCATCTCTTTCTTTCTTAAGACCGATATATCAAGGGCGTGATATAAAGGGTGTTATACGTATGTAACACTCGCGTCTATGTGTAGAAAGAATGGGAAATGATGAATAAGCGTGATTGATGCGGGACCTAAGTGTCAGGGACATTGATTGAAACCCCTGAATGAAAATCCAGCATCAATTAGGTATTTCTTTGCGGAAATCTATCATAACTATTTTTAAGAATTCTGACAAGCTATCTGAATTAAAGTAAGAATAAAAAAAAAGGAAAATAATGATTTGTTCCGGGTTTACATGAGCGGGATCTTGTATTATAAAACAATAGTAGATTGTATCATAAGGGAGCAAAATAATATTTTTACGGCGAGGGCGCTTTTTTGAATCCAGAACGAAGTGAGGGATTCTAGAGTAGAATCCCGAGCGTAGCGAGGGATTCTTTAGTAGAATCCTGAACGTAGCGAGGGATTCAAATTACGTCGCCCGAGCCAAAAATATATTTTGAGCCCGAGTGATACACTCTACTTTTCATCACCCACTATGAGAAAATAAAAGGCGCCTCATATTTTATTGTAATATTATTAATTAATAAAACATAGAGTAACAACTAAATTGAAATTAAATAGTATCTAATAATAAAACAACTAAAAACTTATATTTACATTTGAGACAATTTCCATAGGCTTTCATGTATTTCTCCCGGGATTTTGCGTCAGTTCTAATACTTTCAGGAGTTAATTCTATACTTTCACTGTCACTTGAAGAACTCATTTTTCAGAAAAAAACCATGAATTTCTAACAGTCCGTGAAAATTTACGAAAACGCGGGCTGTAGTTCGCGCGTTTTTAATTTGATTTTTTTTTATTTAGCCGGCGGCGGCGCGACTATGGTCCGTCGTACCTACCAGCCAGTCTTTATTCAAACAATATTTGCGTTCGATTTCTTTGGCGCTGAACACTAAGATGTTCCAAATTCAAAAAGTGCGCGGAAAAGATATTTGCGGCGCACTTATAAAGAGGATTAAAAACTCATTACTGCCAGCTAAATGTTTCTTAAAGAAAACATCACCTTTGGGTGCACTTAAAGGCGAACCAAGTCGTCCTTTTCGAATACTTGGGATGAAAATAATCTTATTCCATTATGTCACAAATTTGGATGTACAATCAAGAAGAAGGTTATCAAGTAAATGCTTGTGTGCCATTGTGTTTTTGGCATTATTGGATAACGAATGTACTTGTAGGTATCGCCTCACTTCATTAAACTAGTCGAAATTCAATTTTCATTGATCTCCAGACTCATACTTCATTATCAGACTTCATATTAGGCGTCATGTATAAAACATTTGTTTCAAACTTTTCTTATAAACAGTTTTAAATGGAAAAAAGATGCTACGGTGGTATGGACATTTGGAAAGGAAGAGCGAAAGAGGTGTACAGAGCAAGAATGGATGGTGCCGTCGGAAGGGGCCGCCCTAGGCGAATGTATACCGATCGAACTGGCGACGTTCTTAAAAAGGGCCTAGTTAAAAGTACCCGTAACCGGCGATCATGTATGAAAAGATTAATGAATGTGGAGGAAGCGAAAGAGGTATGTCTGGATCGAAGCAATTGATGTTCGCTTGTCTCTGCCTACCCCAAAGGGAGACAGGCGTGAAGTTATGTATGTATGTATTTATGGATAAGTTTGTAAAATTTTGTATCACTGCAATCCTCAAAGTACTGCACAGTACTCAGAAGTAGGTACACTACAGCCCTCTTTCCCGACGGAATAACACGACGAATATCTTCAGAAAGACCAAAAAAAAAAATTAATTTATTTCTTGTAGAATCCTCAATAGTAGAGGTAAATATAGATCACAACTCAAAAAATATCTATAATTTTTTTTTATACGTATACTTTTAAAAAACATTTTAAACTGCCTCAAAACCTAAACATCCTGTACATATAAGCACACACGAGCCTACTAAGAAAAAAACTGCTTCTTTCAGCCTATTTACGGCAGTAGGTCAGTTGGCAAGTGTAGCGGGCCCTTGAACACGACACAGTGACGTCACGCCTCTCGTGCCCACCCTGTAGATCGTTAGACACGACCTTAAAGTATACATTATACGTGTAAAGGGTTATTTTATGTACATTTTAAGGGCCCCATTCGCGAAATCTGTGCGTTTTCAAACTCATTACAACCGGCCAATATTGTTTGTCTGGATCGGATAAAAATATATGTTGAAGTTTGTTTAATATATTTTATAAATCTGTGGATCAAAACACGATACTGAAAACTTTACTCGATCATAAAAAATTACGAAAAAGATGAAAATTTTAAGTGATTTTCCGATATTCTAAGAGAATATCAAACTTATACTTACAAAAACTTGTCATAATATTGGTAATGTAGCATAAAATTAATTTATTTGGATAATTTCTTTCTTAAACCGTTCTATTTTTTCTAATATAATATAATATAATAAAGACGACGGTGCGATACAATTCAGTACCACGCGAGGCGTCATGGAGGTAGGACCTGTGTCGCTTTTGCTCCCGATTTTCCCGCGTAATTGATCGTCTTTTTGACCATAGCGTACACATAACAGTACGACAATTTAATTATTAAATTTTTGTTAAGTCACATTTTATATTTTGATTGATAAATTAAAGGAGTATTATAAACAATTATCACTTCTGAATATAGAGCTAAAAACTTGTTTCTGATAATTTTTTTTAAGTTTATTAGACAACAAGTGCAAAAAAGCATATAATTTTTTTTGCGATAAATCTTTTCTTACGTAATCACCCGACGAAAACAAAAGGAGGATTATTATTCTATACGTACGTATACAGGGTTAATATTAACGCATCACCTCTTGTGGGCTGCCCCTCCACATCAATTCCAACGTAGATACTGATAGGTGCACATCGATAAACATACAGGGTGTAATTTTTAATGCCATCTGTAGGGAAAGTACTCTAAAGAAGAGATAGCAAAATTTACTCCAAAGAAACTGTCCTTTATTATTCAACAGAAATAAAACCGCATTCAAAGATTTTTAAGAATTCACTCGTTTCAACTGGGATTCAAACCGACTAAAATCTGTAAAAATGACACCCTGTAATTTTATTGTGTGGTTCACAAGAATAAAATCTCTCTCACATACTAGGTTAATTCATTGAAAGGAAAACCATGAAATCTTCATTTTTAGATTTAAGTCGGTTCGATTCCTGGGTGAAGAAGCGAGTTTTTGAAAACTCTTTGAATACAGTTTTAATTTTTCCTAAAATAAAGAAATGTTTTATGGAGTAGAATTTGCTATCTCTATTATTAAGAAAACTTTACCCCCAAATGACATTAAAAAAAATTGCCATGTATATTATGTACAATATGTTCTGCTTGATTTCCCATAACTCTAGGGTCTTGATGGGGCCATGTAATAGAATCAAATAACATGTGAATAATTTTTCAATTTTCTTTTGGTTTTTATTTTTCATGCAAAATAATTCAATTAAGTCAAAAATAACTTTATGCGAAGTATGACAACGTGGCGTTTTCTACTCCTTTTTTATCGCTATGCACAGGTAGGTACAGTTTGCGACGTTTTGCGGTGTACATTGTATGCAACTTTCCTCAACGTTTAAAATATTTTTGTTGTTTATTGTATGACTTCAGTGACACGCGTCTATTGAGTGGATGAGATGTTACACGGGTGATATTTTAGAACTCATTATATTAAGACCGAGGATATCTTGGAAAGTATGCACTTTTGAACCACATATTCTTTGGCAAAAAGTATTATTTTTTAAGTAAGGGAAAAAACCTCAAAGTTATGGGATATATAATCAATATATATAAAACTGTTCCGTTACTGACTGAGTGACTGAGGTACTGAGGTACTGAGTGACTGAGAGACTGACAGACAACGTACAGCCGTAACTACTGGGCGTAGAGAGCTGAAATTTGGAAAATTCATTCTTTAGGAGATGTAGGGGTGCACTAAGGAAGGAATTCCCGAAATTCCCACGGGAACGGGAAATATAGGATTTTTTAGTTTGTATGAAAAATCTTATTCCTTAAGTGCACCGATGTGAAATTTGGTGTAAAGGTTTTTCAATGTGTGTCTGGTTGTGTTATGAAAGGAATTCCCGAAATTCTCACGGGAACGGGAAATATTTGATGTTTTAGTTTGTATGAAAAAACCCATCCCTTGAGTGCACGGATGTGATATTTGATATAAAGGTTCCTCAATAAGTGTCTGTTTGTATTATGGAAGGAATTCCCGAAATTCCTACGGGAAAGGGTTGGACTTTTTAGTATGTGTGAAAAATCTTATTCCTTAAGTGCATCGATGTGAAACTTGGTGTAAAGGTTTTCAAATGTGTGTCTGGTTGTGTTATGAAAGAAATTCCCGAAATGCCCACGGGAACGGAAAATATATGATGTTTTAGTTTGTATGAAAAAATCCTATCCCTTGAGTGCACGGATGTGATATTTGATATAAAGGTTCCTCAATAAGTGTCTGTTTGTATTATGGAAGGAATTCCCGAAATTCCCACGGGAAGGGGTTGGACTTTTTAGTTTGTGTGAAAAATCTTATTCCTTGAGCGTACGGATGTGATACTTGGCATGAAGGTTCTTCAAAGAGTGACTGGTTGTGCTACGAAAAAAATTCCCAAATTCCCACGGGCACGGGAAATATATGATTTTTAGTTTATATGAAAAAAACTTATTCCTTGAGTGCATGGGTGTGATAATTGGTATAAAGGTTCTTTCAGTGGGTGTCTGGTTGTATAGTTTCTGAAATTTCCACGAGAAGGGTAGTTAAGCGCATACGAAGTTGCGGGATAAAGCTAGTATTATATAAGTATTAAAAAACACCTATGCAAAGTTGTATATTATAGAGGTGTTCTTTTTGATGTGTGCTGATAGATGCTGATGGGTGCTGATAGTTACTGATAGGTGACGATTATAACTGATGGATGCTGACAGGTGCTGATGGGTAATGATGGTTGCTGATAGATGCTGTTGAGTACTGATAGGTTGGGTGCTCAGATGTGCTGATAGGTGCTGATGGGTAATGAAGGATGCTGAGAGATGCTATTGGGTTCCGATGGGTACTGATAGGTGCTGATGGCTTCTCATAGGTGTTTATCGGTGCAGATGGGTAACTACTGATAGGTACTAATGGTAATTTATAGGCACTGATGAGTGCTGATAAGACATTAGCACTGATGGTGAGATTAAGATGGGTATTAGTTATTAATATCGAAAAGAATATCAGTTAATTTGTTAGTTAATTTGTTTGAATGGGTTACGTTCAAATAATATTGCTTTGCCTGTACTTAAACGTCAAATAAAATAATGGATTGAAAATGTCTGTCCGTTAAAATACCTTCTTGTATTTATTTTCGTCACGAGTAAAATAGACTCTATTTCAAAAGTTCCAGATATCAAATTAGTTTGGTATCTTTATAATTTCAACAAATATGTTTTTGAGTAATGCTGCCACCTACAATTCTTTTGATGTACCTAGTTATTAATATATAAAAAGTACTTACTTCGTTCTTGAAAGGGAATGTAGATGGCATCTACCACCAATTTTCCTGTGTGTTGAAATTATGATTCCAGATAGTTATAATTTCACAGTGTTAAAAGTTAGTTTAAATTGGTCACCTTTTATGTATTTTGTGGTTAAACTTTCATATGCTATGTTTTTCAAAAATATAGTGTTTTGGACCTTTATGCATCAACTTTAGTAACATTAAATTATATCTGATCGGTTCTTTCACGAATAATCTAGTTCAAAGTTCAAACAGACAAACCCTTCGGCTTTATAGATTAGACGGCTAATACATTATGACGATACATAGACATCTATACTTATAATAAATCTGTAGAGAGGTCAATTCTGTACATGTAATATTTTTTTCAAAATAACTATCAGGGGGTGATTAGTGATCGATACTGATGCCAAAAATGCAATCAGTAAAATTTTTGTCTGTCTGTCTGTCTGTATGTTCCTTATAGAAACAAAAACTACTCGACGGATTTTAACGAAACTTGACAAAATTATTCTTCATACTCCTGGGCAGGTTATAGTATACTTATTATCACGCTACAATCAAAAGGAGCAGAGCAGTGAAGGGAAATATTGGAAAAACGGGAGAAGTTACTTCATTTTTTAAGCTTCCGTCGCGTGTGCAGCCTTAATGGTTAAAGCTACATAGATATCATGTATGACAGAAATATTCTTCATAAAATTATATAAAAAATATCTCACGACAGTATATGTCTATATTTTATGGTTGACTCACAATAACACGTGTAAATCCCGATAGCTTAGCAGTTCGGAGCTTTCTGATTATATTTGTTTACTCTTACGTTTATAATACTCTCACTCATCCTTAATTTAAAAAAAATTACATTATTACCTATTCAACAAAAAAAGAATCATAAAAATCGGTATAGAAACACCAAACTTATACATGAAATACGCTAATAACCCATCGCGCGTGAATACTGAATGATATAAGGATTATTTTTGCGTAACGGTTGCCGCGCTCGACGTGGCTCGCGGCGGTAGGGTATAAAAAGGCGGGAGGCGAGCGCAAGCTTCATAATTCAAGCTTCAATATTTGGCTGTTGATGCGTTCAGAGCGTTCGACTTTATTGATCAGCGCGACTTTTAGTCTTTAAATAGTGTATTTCTCGCATGGTCAGTTATACGTCGCTCTTTCCCGGGCTAGCAGTTCTAGAAATCTTCATGTTCACGTGCCGGACGGGTCAACTTTCAATATAGTTTACTCGGAAGCTTTGCGCTGAAGGATTTTCGTTCCATAGATACTTAAGCCTCATGTGAAAGTGATCTAAACAATTAATTGGCAAATATTATAAAATGTCAATCGTTATCCTTACTAATATTATAAATATGAAAGCGTGTATATTTGTTCAGCTTTCACGCAAAAGCTACTCGACGAATTTTACGTCGAGACGTCTGTATAGACTCTCTTTGGAATCTGGTAAAGTCCCCAAATCCTGGAAGCTGGCTAACGTACAATCAGTACCGAAGAAGGGAAGCCGTGCTGATCCTGTCAACTATCGACCAATTTCAATCACCTCCATACTTTGTAAAGTCATGGAACGTGTATTGAACAATCGACTCCTGGCATACCTTGAGACCAACGAGCTCCTAAGCGATAGCCAATATGGTTTCCGCAGTGGACGCTCGACCGGCGAACTTCTCGTGTATGCCACACACTTATGGAGTGAGGCCTTGGAGGGTCATGGTGAAGCAATAGCTGTATCCTTAGACATCTCCAAGGCCTTTGACAGGGTCTGGCATGATGGTCTCTTAAGCAAGCTTCCAGCATATGGCATACCGACCGGGCTCTGCGACTGGATATCTGATTTTCTGAGGGAACGGTCGATTCGAGTAGTCTTAGATGGCTACTCCTCTGACCTAATGGCAATTAATGCCGGGGTACCTCAGGGATCTGTTCTCTCTGCAACTTTATTCTTGCTGCACATTAATGACCTCCTAACACCAGGCATTATTGGATATGCTGATGACAGCACTGTTGTTGAGAGATATATATCCAATGCGCGAACGAGCGCCCATGAAATCCAGATTTTGAGAGAGTCTATGATTGAGCGCGTTGATTCGACCTTGCGGAATGTGTCCGATTGGGGCGAATCTAACCTGGTCAAATTCAACGCCTCCAAAACACAAGCGTGTCTATTCTCCGCAAAAAAGAGCACCTTTACTCTCACGCCCACTTTCCAGAATGTATCTGTTCCCATCACCGACCAACTAGGGCTTTTGGGCGTCACTATAACGTCCAAATTAAACTTCGGACAACAAATTGAGACTATGGCAAAAACGGCTTCCAAAAAATTGGGTATCATCTCGAAGGTCCGGCGGTACTTCAGCCCTGAACGGCTCCTCAACTTATACACAGCCCAAGTGAGGTCTTGCATGGAGTACTGTAGTCACCTTTGGGATGGTTCTGCCAAATACCAGCTCGAAGCGCTAGACTCTGTTGACCGAAGAGCCCGAAAAATCATAAATAACAACAACCTTACAAATAAAAAATTGCAGACGCTAGAGCATCGTCGTAAGGTTGCTTGTTTGACAGTATTTTATCGGCTACATTTTGGTGAGTGTGCGAGTGCTCTTTTTGACCAAATTGAACCCACCCCTTTTTACCACCGGACTACCAGACGCAGACAGAATTTCCATCCGTATATAGTGGATATACCAAGAAGTCGAACAAAACGCTTCGATAGTTCCTTTTTGGTACGGATTGCCAAGGTGTGGAACAATCTGCCTGCGTCTGTTTTTCCTGACCACTACAGTCCTGGAACTTTTAAGTGTCGAGTGAATAGGTTTCTCGTGGATGGACGTGTAACACCATAGTCTTCATGCGTACTTTCCATCAGGTGGCATGGAAGACAAACGTCCTATCCTTAAAAAAAAAAAAAAAAAAAAAGAATCATGAGAGGTACTAGAAGTAACATACGATACTTTTTATCCCGAAATTATCGCGAGCGGAGCCGCGGGGACAGCTAGTTTAAGAATATAATCATACATTACTATTTTTTTGATATAATTAACTACTACAAATTTACTACTTCGTGTAAACAGGTGCACATTCCGAAGGGGTGGATTGAATTTCATTTCATAAAAAAAAAAATATTTGTAACATTCACACTACATTATTTAGCTCAAATTAACTCGTGTTGTAGTGACTAAATAACGGATCCATACTAAATAATAAATGCGAAAGTCTATCTTTCTGTTCCTTTATTTCAGCCAAACCATCCGACCGATTTGTAGAAAATTAGTAATGAAAATAGCTCCCAAACCCTACTTTTTTTCAAACACCAGCCCTATTGGATTGGAATGAGAGAGAGATAAAAGCTTAAGTAAAAGATCTCAACTACCTACTTATCTGATTTTAATGAATTTTGGAACAAATAATTTATGAAAGTTATAAATTAACGTCACGATATACTTTCAAGTCAAAATAGCACGATTTTTACAACAGAATTCAGTAAGGATATAAATTTAAAAAGATTTCATCTATAAAATGGCAATTACAATATTTATAAAAAATAAAATAGTAAGTATAGGTATCGCAATACTAAATCCAGATAAATAAAAAATATAGATTCTATTATTTCATCCTTGACATAAGTTTTAGTCATCGTAGAAACGAATTTCGTATAACAAGGCACACCATAGGTATAGTACTACTATATTACTGCTATTAATTATACTGTGATATTTCTGTGCGCTGACGTGTTCATTTACGCGACTGCCCGCCACGCAGTCCCATATAGCGTTAATGCCTACTGTGGTCGAAAATCCTCGCCTTAAACGTTAAGAAACACGAGCTAGAGCTGTGAGGGTTTTGAAATAAAGTTTAGCTGTCGTGTATTTCTAGTGTGCAAAAGTTTAGAGCGCAATGAATGATAATATTTTTACACGTGCTGTTTTGTCGTAATCTTCGATCTTACCCTTGAAAGAGCCTTGTCCTTTAAGATTCCACCTGGGAACTCTTTATATAAATAAATACCTCGCGAAATTTGAGAAACATACAGCAAATACGGCAAGCAACTGCTTTTTTAGGCTCAAAACATTATACTGAAGGCAGTATTTAAATAGAAGTTTACGCGAAAGATTATGTGAATCTTTGGTGTTATCAAAGTTTAATTATGCTGATGTTGTTATGGGTCCATGCTTGCTGGGACAGAACACAGGAATTATTTCAGCGCGTCCAAAATGCACGTGCTCGCTATTGTTACAGTCTTCCGCGACGTAATCACGTAATACCTTTCTCAAACAGGGCAAACATCTTAAAAATGAAAAATTTGGCTGCTTTCTGTTTGATGTCGTATTGAGCAGACAGTCTGAACATCTTTTTAAGAAATTAATTTGGTTCTCGTCACACAATCAATATAATACAAGAGCAGCTCAATGTAAAATGTCTACTCAACATCATAGGACCACGGAATTTCGCGGGAGTTTTCGCTACCAAGCAAGTACCTAAATGTTGGAACAATATTCCACCACCAACAAGAAACTGTAAGTCTAAGAATGTATTTAGGAATAAACTGAGAGAATTTCTTATGTCCCAACAAAAAGCTTGTCAGTAGTGATAACAAATATAGGTATTTAGGCTAGTTTGGTTTTATTTTTATTATTACTTTTATTTCTGTTTTTTTTTTTATATCAATTTAACGATTGAAATACCTTACACTATTAATTTTGCATTTGGAGTCCATTAGTTATAAGTTTTAACTTTTTATGATCTGTTCATATTTATTGTCACCACAATTTACACTTTCTCCACCCCTGACATCTTTGTGGGTGACGGTGCCGACTGAAAATTAGCGTCGTGGAAACGACATTTTATGCTGAGTCGGTAACCTTTTTTAGCAATAAATATGTAGTAGTTTTAAGATATTTTTTTTTTGTATTTTTATTTTGTTATTGCTTGAAATAAATGTTTCTCCTTCTTTCTTTCTAAATATTATTGCATTTAAATTTCTTAAATAGTTATTATCTCTACGCTTTATCTAGTTACTGCAGAGGTCAGAATTTTTCATTACTTAGTTAGCTCCAAACCATCTTCTATATTGAAAATTGTTTGTTTTGTTTATTTATCTGGAGTCAGGTCGTCATGGATATGTAGTAGGTACTGTTCTTTCATTGAAATTAAACGCGATCGATAAAACCCGGCTTTAAAGTAATACTAAGCCCCGATTTCACCGATTTCCTTCCGATCCTAGATTAACAAATCTCGGATTTGACTAAAGAAAAATTTAAGACAGAACTCGTTTTAACGCGTAAACCGCGTTCAACTCGAATTGATCGCGTTTTATTACACGGTGAAATTGGGGCTTAATGTGTCACGATAATTTATGACGAAAGCAAAATAAGTTTAATTGCATTACCATCACAACGGCTGTGACAACTTATATTCTCTTGCATCTGTCGTAACGTTAATATTCGTAGGTCAGGAATGCCGCGTCACGGTGTTACCGGAGGGAGTGGCGCCCTCTATGATTTACTGCCGAACTGTGGCCGTCTTATTAAATATCTACTTCTGTATAGTAATGGTGAGTAATCTTACACAGGATGCCTTTAATTGTCTGTATGGGACTTTTAGTGGATTTTCTATTACAAATGACAGCGCTCATGCAGATGCCCCTTAGGGCAGAGATAGGCAGAAATGACTACGCCAAGAACAAGTTTTGTTAAAAATATTTTTAACGTTGCAGTAATAGTAATAGAAACTAACAGGATAGTAACGGAATAGATCTATTTTTGTATTTATAGACTGTAAATTAAGCATGTTAAAATCTTCAATCTGAAAACCTCTGCGTCATCTAAAAAGCTGTATCAGTATCCCAAATAAATATTATGCCTAAAGTAAAATAGATACTCAATCAAGAGTCACTTTTTAGAAATATTGTCACTAGATTACAGACGTTTAAAAATCATGTACGAAGTCTCTAAAAAAATACAATTCTAGAATATTACTTGTGATACACTTGTAGGATTTTTTTGACCGAAGACTCAAGATAACTCTTTATTTATAATAACCTGATACCTGATAATAAATTAACCCGATGCCTCAAATCCCTAGTTACAACCAAAACACCAACCTACAAACAACATAATTGCAAAGTAAGTAAGCAAGCCACTAAATCAGACTTCGCATGAATCATAAATCCTCGTTACCTTGGACGTACCAACATGCTAAAAAAAACACATTTTTCAGCATGTTGGCTGAAAAAATTTCACCATAAAGTAACTTTTATAGTTTGAGATAGAGATATCAGCTAAAAACGGAGCTCTAGCGCCATCTAGTACTTAGTGACTGAAACTTTTACTAGAACCAGTCGGGAACTTTCCCTGTATTTTTCTTTAAGAATATTTAAGACTCCTTAAATAGTTGTTTCCAAAATCCAGTGGAATTGCCGGGTCACAATTAAAAATCAGAGTCCAAATGGTGGCCGGTTTGTGGGTAAAAGGAATCCAAGAAAAAAGCGATAAAAACAACATTCGAAAACGGGTGCGCAGTAACAAACACACGTAACGAATAAAAGATAGATTTAATGATTCGGTTGGGTGATTGATTGAATGAACCGAAGAATGAAAAGTAGGATGAAAGAGACATTGTCTATGGCATTTTTCTAATTTTATGAATTATAAACAGCGCCATCTATATCTTAGTGATACTAACGAAATTAAGTGAAAACACCGTGAATTTCACTTCGCGTGCTCGCCGCCGGCTCTTTAATAATAAAGTTTTCGTAATGCAGCGCAAGGTCTTTACCAAGTTGCCATTATTTCACTGAAATTAGCGCAGTAATAAGGTTGTGTCTGCGTTGTGTGTTGATAAATATCTTTGTAAACTATAACAATTTGGAAAGGAAGTTTGTATTGCGGTGGGTTTTATTTATTTATAGGTAGATAGGTAGTGTTTAGTAATGTTTCCGTATAGGATCGGTTAGAAGGAGAAAATTAACCGCCGCATGGAATTAGGACCTGTCTGGGTCCATATCTAATTTGCGACCAACCCCTTCCTATAATGTCACCATGACCATGTGAGTTCCTTCTTTAACGCGCATATTAGCCAATTCAGGTAGAGAACTTCAAAAATTGTACGACCTGAACGGTAGAGAAAGCGTCTAAACCATCTGCCTAGACTGGAATATATTACATTATCTACCAAAACGAGAAGAAAAAAAACATAAATCTCCAAACTCCCGCACTTCACAGCGAAAACTCCTTCAACAAACCCAAATTCAGTCTATAAAACGAAATATCACCAAAGTAGAAAGCCTAAAATCACAAAGGAGCGAGGCACAACTGGGCCCATAAATCGCGAACTTTGAACGAACGAGTTTCACCCGTCGAGACAATATCCCTTTTCTTCTGAATAATAATGTATATAATGTATAATATACATATAATCTTTATAAACAGCCGTGGAAACTTGTTCTGCTTGCGAGTGGCTACATTGAGAGGATTTATTACTACTCTCACGACTGCACCGAGGAGGGCGAGGTGGTATATGAACCATGTTATTCAAATTAAGGGATTTTAGTTCCTGATCTTAACATATAAATGGGAATCTGTAGCAAAACTAGTAAAACTGGGGTACAGTCGGAGGTAACTGAATGTTAGTCAGAATTGGCATGGCTTTGTTCGTTACGCCTATTTTCGCTTGTTTGACGGCTCTTTCACATAATAAAAACGTTTTCACTTAAAAAGATAAAACATTCAATATAATAGTCAATCGATCCTATCGGTAATATCACATTCCATGTAAGTAATAATAATAATAAAGAAAGCGGTGTTGCTCGATACTGCCCGAATCGTTCGCCGGTTTCTTTCTCTATAGTAAATAATAATAATAATATTTATTTATTTCAGAAAACAAAGGTTCCATAGATTAGAAATTTCACCACATTTAGGTATAAACCCTAACTTAAAATTAATAAATTAAAAATTTTGAAAAAGGTATTATTTTTTAAACTAAAGTTAGAATAAGTATAATAAATTAAATAAGCTTTAAAAAAATAAAATAAGAAATTTACAACTATTAAATTAAAAAACAAATCATATTCAACTAGAACGAATCAAAATTAAAAAATCAAATTAAATTACATCAAATTAAATGAAGTAATTGTTTTAAGTAACTTAAAGCACCACTCCAACTTGTAACGATGGCAAAGCTAGCATTTTCCAAATCTGTAGGACTGAAGTGTGAAGAGGTTCAATTACCTACTCTTTGCGTAATTGATTTGAATAGTAATAGGTGTAGTAATAAGATGCTTTAATCTTATGAAAATGGCCTAGCTTTGTCGCATACTGGATCACAGCAAGTCTTTACTTTTACATTCATGTATTCCGGGTGTGGCCCTTTGTAAACGCGCTTATTCAGTTTTGTTTAAAAGAAATGATCTAACTAAAATAACTAAAAATAAAAGTTTTTCATATCCCTGATTAAATTTAATATTGTAGGTATCTATTATGTGTAAAAGTGCAAATTTACCAACCCTTCTCTAACATCTTTATATTTATATCAAATTCAATTTCTCAATAAACAAAAACCAATTCCATCGGCAACAATAATAACGAAAAGTTTTCACTTCAAAAAGTAGTTGAACGTGCATCTGTCTCGCGCCATTACTCTCCGGCATCCATCTTGTGAGAAAATTGAATTTTACCGCCAATATTTGTAATGTCGTTGAGAGCCTCGCGCTCGGGGCCCACCTACGTGTTACATAACGCGTGGAAAGGACTGGTGCTTGTGTGCGAAGGATGCAGGTTTTCTGTTGAAATTTTTAAATTAATTTCGAAGGACATTGAAGTAAATAAAGGTCTTAATTGTCACTATTTTTTAAGATCGAGTAAGGGTTTAATTGATACCACTCTCCATTGATCGTCTGCTATTAGAAATTCTATCTTCCATGTCACATCATAGTCAAAAATGATGATGAAGACTTAGGTGTTACATGTCCATCCAGGAAAAACCTATACACTGCATGCCTAAAATTCCTAAAGGACATAATGGCCGGGTAAAGCAGACACAGGCAGTTCATGCAAATTTTTTGCGACCCATATAACAGAGGATTTTAAGGCTGCAAATTGGACGGCAGCGACAACGAAAGCGAGAGCGACAGTGAGAGCGACAGCGACAGTTAGAGCGACAGCGAGAGTGACTGCGGCGCGGGCAGCGGTTTTCGCGACACGATGGAAAGTATTGAGTTTTTAATCGCTCCGCTGCCCGCTGGCATCGTGAACTGCCCAGATTCCCTGCGGGGCTGCCGACGCCGCTGTCGCTCTCGTCCAGTTTGCTGCCTTAAAGTGCTTAGTTCGACTTTTTGGAATGAACTTCAGAATGATGGAAGTTCAGATATTTTATAGTAACTTTTTACATACAGATCTTTATTGTATTATTTTTTTAATGAATTATTCACGAATGAAGAGTATAATCATGTATTACAGTTTTGTTCAGAACGGCAGAAATAAAAAGAATCTTTACTTGCTCCCATCTTAAAACTGCTGAAGTCGCTAGCCATTTCCAAAAAAACTGTCTACACTTAAGTAAAGCTGTAAAGTTGAGAACGAGACATCTAGATTACAGCGCCGGCGCCGCCGGCCATTAACCGCGGCTCGAACCCGCTATCTCCACCACAAACCGCTACACTCACTGGACTGCGGCAACTTTACGATTTCAACACGATAAACGGATATTTTATTGCAGCTCGTAATATCTGCGGGTTAAGTTATATTTTGGAGGAAGTTTTTTTAAAGTTAATATTGTATAAAACGTTTATAAAGGGTGTCCTTCAAGTCGACGATATACTGAAAGCAAGAGACAAGTAATAACAGTTACAGGAAATATAGAAAAAAATATTTGGCCGCATGGTTATGAGGTTATAGGTATTTAAAAAAATACTACAAAATCAACACCCTGTGATGTTCATTTCAGCCTTGTTCCTACAAAATATAGTAACTTTGATCGGTTTTATTTTTGAAATATAGCCCTGAGTTATGCTTTTATCATTTAAAGCCTTAAATTTTAAGTCATCTGCCTTAGTTTAGAAGAAAAAGCCCAGTTTATCTGAACCAAAATTTAAAGATAAGATTTTCTTCAACTTTAACTTGTCGTACTGAAAAAAAAATGTTCCTAGTTTTTCTGGCAAGTTCTTTCAAAAGTTTGCTCATTATTAATCAGGATTCCAAAATGGCATCATGCTTGTAAGATTACTTCTAAAATAAAGCAAAAAATAACAAATTCAGCCAAAAATTTTTTATTTTTATTTTTCCGGTAGCTGTTTTAACTTGTTGTATCTCCTGCTTTTGGCATATCGTCGACTTTTGGGACACCCTGTATAAGACTTGGGTCGTTTTGTAGGTAGAATTTATTTTATTTCATTAATAGCCGAGCGCGGTTTTAGCCGCATGTTGCTTTTCATGCCGTTGGAATTTCTGGACTTAAAAAAAACTACAAACTTCTCAAAGAATTAAGCTATCAAATACAA
Source organism: Stenoptilia bipunctidactyla (assembly GCA_944452665.1). Lineage (NCBI taxonomy): Eukaryota > Metazoa > Arthropoda > Insecta > Lepidoptera > Pterophoridae > Stenoptilia > Stenoptilia bipunctidactyla. The sequence goes on from OX101739.1 coordinate 2,146,913, forward strand.
ATAACATTACAAATCAGACCTTTTGTTCCAGATATTAGCACGTTCAACCAAACAAAGAAACAAACAGCTTAAGTATACAAGTAAAGTTATTAAATAATGAAGTTTTAATTGATTCTCATGGCCATCAACAAGCTTATACCGATAACAATGAATCATATGCCTAATTTTAACACTTTGAAATTTACCAAAGTAAACAAACTAATCAGCACTTAGATCTATTATAATTCGTGTTTTGGTGGAAATTCCCGGACGAATTGATTCCCCATGTTATTGCCAGTTTTTTCCTGCTAGTGTGCATAATGAAAAAGTGATTAACAAGCATCAATAATAAATGAATTGTTAAAGCTGACACATCATCCATTTGATCCTAAATTAGGTTTTAAGCTATTGCATAGCTTCTATCGCGGGCCTTGAGCGTGGGGACCTTATCCAGAAATTTCGTAACGGAAAAAACCTGACACCCCCCACTACGACCGGCACAGCGGTGATACTTTGATTTCATAACTTTACATGCGGGCTTTAATAAACAATTAGCGCCATCTACTAGGAACTTGTGGAGCTTCATATTAGATCAAACATAACTGCATTAATAAAATAAATAAATAATTATAATTGCATTAGTTGATAAAAAATGCTATGCAATAGCTTTACCGCGGCAGTCTCCGAGTGCCACAAGTACTTTTTGTATAAGCCTGTGTTATGGAGACCACACAGCGGAACTAGAGGGTATACTAGAACACCCAGACCCGAGCCAGTTAAGAAAAGTTCGTTTCCTAATTCGGGTGGGACTCGAACCCAAACGTCTCGAACAATCGACCACTGCGCTATAAAGACCGTCAATCCTCACAAACTTTCAGCTATTAAGTCCCAGCTATACTGTTTAAAACAACGCTTCAAAACAGGTGACTTTGTTAGTTTACAACAGAGTAGACGGCTGTTTGCAACCAAATTCGCTTGACGCCGTTTACAACAGTTTGGATGAAACTCGGCGTTGGTTGTAAACAAGTCACCTTGGTTTTAAGTTAAGTTTTAAACAGTGTAGCTGTGGCTCGAATGTCAAAAGCTACCATCATAAAGCTACTGTTATACATGCTTATTTCAAGCAGGAAAGCATGCTTCAATTGAGCACTTGCTATTAGCATACTCAGGAATCGCACCTCTGTCGATTTACAAAGCGTGCTCGTAATGAGCATGCCAATTGTGAGCAATATTCCGATACACATGCACCTCGAGCCTGAAATGAGCATGTTTAACAGTAGCTTAAAAGCCATACACGCGTCATACACCAGCCTGAATTAAGTTAGAAGAGTGCTCGAGTTTTTACTCCGTAATATAACTTTATTAAGTAACTGCAATATTACATGACACACTGAGCAGTGCTCGGATGAACGAGGCATAAATTTCTTAACTGTCCTACGTAGTTTATTATATGACACGAACGCCGCGTAAAACTTCATATTAAAGCAAGGAGGCGGTTTAGGTGACTCACTTAGTAATATCAATAAAAAGGAACAAAAAGTTTGAAGTATGTTTGGATGTATCGCGAATAAGGTAAAACGATATAGTTGGATTTAAGGGACAGAGGATTTTTGGCGTTTTTGTTGGCGATAGGCTGAACCCCATTTGTCGTTAAAAAATAAATAACAAAAGTTATTTATCATCAGCACGGAGAATTGCTTTAATGTTCTTATTATACAAATTCTTCAAATCTTGTAGCTAAATTGTAAAATAATGTAGTAGTACCTCACAATAAAAACAGCTCAAAAAACGAAACCTTATGCCAACACAAATACAAGAAAGAATTTAAATATTTTCCTCCCAAAAGACACTTCCATTAATGAATTCCACAGTATTTTTTTAAACACCCCTAGGTCAGTACCCTTAAAAAAGATAAGTAGCAGCATTAAGGAGCCGTCACGATCTGGCAACAGATAGTCCCAAAGGGGGCCTGAGGGACAGGGGGTCGGGGGACGGGGAAGGACAATTAATTCTTTAATTTAGCACGCTCCGCGACTTAAGTTGGTTGCTGCGGTATCATGCAAGGATGAGAGAGTTTACTGGAAGTGATCAAATAAAATCACAGTAACTCCGGTGAAGTATGAGTAGCCAAATTTTTGCTGTTTTTTGAATGCAGCAGACATGAATAGTAAAGTCATTGTCAGAAAAATTAATGTTGTATAATCATAGTTTATTTTTGAAGTCTAAAAAAGTCAGCATAATTCAATGTAATTACCTATTGACCATCGAAACTACCAGTTTTGGTAGTAGAATAATATGATAGCTCTACATATCAAAATAAATATCGCCCAAGTTGATACAAGTAGGGCTTGCCAAATACAGAAATTAGAAACTTACACGTACTTAACTTCTTCTCCCGCGGCCTGTATGGTCTACAAAACTAACACCTAGTCAATGTACCTTTGAATAATTTTAATTATTGCGATTTAATTTAAGTGATTTCCCGCGATCGCGAAATTGATGTCGTTTGGTGGTAACTTGGTTTGGCATCTTTGTTTTCTTTCAGATTTCATTGTATCGGTACCTTCTACTTACTGAAATTAATTAGTTATAAAAATAACTATTAATAATAACTTACAGAGTACACAAATTCATAATACGTAACTTTGCCGGTGCATCAAACAAGCGTGGTGTCACCTTGAAATCCGAAAGCGCAGTGGGGATGAGAGCACTAACTAAATCGAACGCTCGTGATGCGCGTGATTGTTCATACATTTTTCTATGGAGAATTTACGTAAAACTTATCTAGATTTTAGGGCTTTAAAAAAAGAAGACTTTGTTTGTAAAGCCACAAAAAAGTACACGACTATATTTATTGGTTTCTTAAGTGTTCAAAAAGTATTTTTTAAATCAATTCGAATTGATGTACTGGGTTAAAATCTGAAAAATACGAAGGCGTGTTCTTGCATTTTTTCCCAATTTTGAGCGTTTATTGACGTTTATTTTATAATAACTATTAGGTTTTAAGAGTTATAATGAGCACTACGTTAATTTTTGGTCTTTCATTTTAATATATGCAAATTATCATCATTCTCAATCATATCTAAAAAGGTAAAATATGAAGAATCGTAACACTCTTTTCGGTGTTTTGCACAATCTCCTTCCTTAACCCCAAAATTTATCTAAAACACTCTCTTCAGTCTCTTCCAGTATTCATACTCGCCGTCCCACAGAGCAACAATTAAACAAAACCCGACGAGACTAGAAGCTGATTTGTCTTCATACAGAGTCCGTCTACAGACCGGTCCCAAGCCGGCCCCGAGGGGGTGCTAGACTATTTCATTAACCAGGTGATAATTCTTGTGCGTAATTAAAGAACTGCGGAGACCGCGACTCTGCTTCTTTGTTGGGGGTTTGATTTTTTAAATTTAATTAAATTAGATGATTTAGTGCTAGTGCTTTCTTGGCTAATGAATTCTCATTACTTTGGATAAATGATCAGGTAGTTTTTTATACTCAGAGGATCGGGAGAAATGTTATTTCTAAAGAGACTTGATAAACATTATAATAAAAGTAAAAGTAATGTTTAATGTATATAGGGGCGCAACAAATTGGTAGGTTTTATCGATTCCCAGCCGGGCTAGTTTTAGTTACAATATACATACATAACTTCACGCCTGTATCCTTTATGGGGTAGGCAGAACACAAGAGGCTATCAAACCATCTGATGTCACGTTTGACGAATTTGGAGGTATTATAATGACGGTTAGAGACTATTACAGTGACAGGGGGTCAGTCTATCGCCCGTAAAAACGCTAACAAAACCTCTGTCCCTGAACTGACTTTTACAGTATGCCCGGGAAGAGAAGCAGCTGGTACATTCCAGCATTCCAGCTGCAGCATGAACAAACATGTCTATATTATTGTTGTTGGTTGTCGCTTCTTACCATGGTTTATATAAAGCCGTTGAAATATAGAGCTAAAATGGTAAATACAATAAGGTCATTTGTTTATTTACACTTAATTGTAAACTAAGTAATAAAATAATTAAAAACAAAGAAATGTACAAAAGGAGGTCTTGTAGCCAATAAGCTATTTTTTCCAAACAACCTGTGGGTGAGTTTGGAAGAAATTTCATCCAAGTTGTAATTAATTATGAGAATATTTACATCTTACATTTTAACTAGACGTTTCAATGTCTACAGACTCCGTGAACACAACAGTAGAGTCAATGTTTCAATTTCTATTCTTACATACATACATACATACATAACCTCTCGCCTGTCTCCCTTTGGGGTAGGTAGAGACAAGGGAACACCAATTGCTTCGATCCAGACATACCTCTTTCGCTTCCTCTACGCTCATAAATCTTTTCATACATGACCGCCGGCTACGGTACCTACTTTTAACTAGGCCCTTCTTAAGAACGTCGCCAATTTGATCGGCAACGTTCGCCTAGGGCAGCCCCTTCCGAAAGCACCATCCATTCTTGCTCTGTACACCTCTTTCGTAAATCTACTTTCACTCATCCTTTCCATTCTTTTCCTTCCTTTCTATTCTTTACATTTCTATTTTAAGTTCTTTCTCTTACTACACTGTCGTCAAGAACCAATCAAAACTTAGTATTCCTACTGTCAAATCATTCCTGCACCCGGATTACATAACCTCGACCGAATGTGACCGGTCATTGCAACTGTTGCGTTGCAATCTCCGTGTTTCGGGGATCTGCATAATAAACCCATTGAGTCGGCGCGTGCGGCGCTGAGCGGGCATGCTGATTGCATCTACACGTCCCGGAAGACAAGGCTTGCTGTGCTTCATACTAATACTGTGCATCATAACTTAGAACCGAAAACAGAACGAATATTTATATTCGTCTCAAGTTTTTAAGGTTTTAAAGAGCTTTTAATCTTATTTTTTGTGTTTTATTATTTTTTATTATACGTATCTAGTCACATAGTGATCACAAATGTATTTATATTACTTTAAAAAGTAAAATAAATGTATTTTATTGCTTTTTAAAGTTCCATCTGTTTTCCACGATTCATTATCGACATTACTTAAATAGGAAACCTTTTTAACCGGATTCAAAGTTTACTTTTAAAACTGATTTAAAGCTTTTTTTTAAAGTTTGTGTTATAGGTTAGGTATTACCTAGGCATCGGCTATACTTGTACTTTTATATCATTTAATGCATGATTCAAGTAAGCGTATTTATACAGTTCCTGTTGATTTCCCATAACTTTAAGGTTTTCTTCCTTACTAAAAAACAATACTTTTTGCCAAAGAATATGTGGTTCAAAAGTGCATAATTTCCAAGATATCATCAATTTTAATATAATGAGTTCATAAATTATCACCCTTGTATAATCTCTTTAACATTAATTCAATAGACGCTAGTCACTGAAGACATACAATAAACAACAAAAACATTTTAAACGTTGAGGAACGTTGCATACAATGTACAACGCAAAGCGTTGCGAACTGTACATGTAAAAAAAGGGAATGAAAATGCCAAGTTATCATACTTCGCATTAAAGGTGTTTTACATAAGATGTTTTGACTTAATTGAATTAAATAAAAAAAAAATAGAAAAATTATTCACATGTTATTTGATTCTATTAGGTACATGGTCCCATTAACATCCTAGAGTTATGGGAAATCAACAGGAACACCTTGTATACTAAAACAAAATATATTGTGGACAAAACCGAAATTCTTTGTCAATTCTGCATTTCCAAAAAACTCTCATGATCTTCATCATGGTATCTACTGCAGTTTAACAGTGCACGCCATTATGATCCGTATCCACCAGAGCACAGAGTACACACCGTGGAATTATAATGATAAGCTTGCATTAAAATGTCACGGTGTGCCGGTCGTGTGACGAGTAATTTGAAACCCCTTAGCGATTTAATAAATGTTGACAAGTTTAGTGGTCGTGACAGTCGTAAAAGCGACCTAATTTCCCTAGGCACAGGTATCGGATTGCTGTGAACATGGCGACGAGTAATTTATTAAGCCCGGTATACATTTTTCTTTCGGAGTCAGTCAGTGATGGGTCTATTCTTATGTTTGGGGCTAAAGAGCGTGCTTCGATCGTAGTCTGTTTCGCGTTGTAACTAACTTGAGAATATGAATATTTTCTAACGAAATTTTAATATATTTTAATTTTTCACATCGTTTGCCAATATCATTTTATGATATTTATGATGTATTTGAATACTAGTGTACTAGCCGTCCCTGCGTGGAATTTTTAACACAAGTTAAAATTTAAAGCCGAACGGTAGGAAATTTACTTGGGTAACGATTCCCCTTCATTCCATCCGCCACCAACAAGCCTGATCATATCACTCATCCTGAATCCGTATACCACATTTTGAACCTTATTTCCACTTATCATAGCTGAGACTCAGGAAAAAATCCCTTGCTTATTATTGACACTCACACAACATTATCTAGCCCAAATTAAGTTTCTTAAAGAACTTGTGTTATGGATACTAGATAATATACTTAAGAAATATATACACATACATATTGAATAAATACATATTTTTTTATTAGAATATACATACATACATACATAACCTCTCGCCTGTCTCCCTTTGGGGTAGGTAGAGACAAGGGAACACCAATTGCTTCGATCCAGACATACCTCTTTCGCTTCCTCTACGCTCATAAATCTTTTCATACATGACCGCCGGCTACGGTACCTACTTTTAACTAGGCCCTTCTTAAGAACGTCGCCAATTTGATCGGCAACGTTCGCCTAGGGCAGCCCCTTCCGAAAGCACCATCCATTCTTGCTCTGTACACCTCTTTCGTAAATCTACTTTCACTCATCCTTTCCATTCTTTTCCTTCCTTTCTATTCTTTACATTTCTATTTTAAGTTCTTTCTCTTACTACACTGTCGTCAAGAACCAATCAAAACTTAGTATTCCTACTGTCAAATCATTCCTGCACCCGGATTACATAACCTCGACCGAATGTGACCGGTCATTGCAACTGTTGCGTTGCAATCTCCGTGTTTCGGGGATCTGCATAATAAACCCATTGAGTCGGCGCGTGCGGCGCTGAGCGGGCATGCTGATTGCATCTACACGTCCCGGAAGACAAGGCTTGCTGTGCTTCATACTAATACTGTGCATCATAACTTAGAACCGAAAACAGAACGAATATTTATATTCGTCTCAAGTTTTTAAGGTTTTAAAGAGCTTTTAATCTTATTTTTTGTGTTTTATTATTTTTTATTATACGTATCTAGTCACATAGTGATCACAAATGTATTTATATTACTTTAAAAAGTAAAATAAATGTATTTTATTGCTTTTTAAAGTTCCATCTGTTTTCCACGATTCATTATCGACATTACTTAAATAGGAAACCTTTTTAACCGGATTCAAAGTTTACTTTTAAAACTGATTTAAAGCTTTTTTTTAAAGTTTGTGTTATAGGTTAGGTATTACCTAGGCATCGGCTATACTTGTACTTTTATATCATTTAATGCATGATTCAAGTAAGCGTATTTATACAGTTCCTGTTGATTTCCCATAACTTTAAGGTTTTCTTCCTTACTAAAAAACAATACTTTTTGCCAAAGAATATGTGGTTCAAAAGTGCATAATTTCCAAGATATCATCAATTTTAATATAATGAGTTCATAAATTATCACCCTTGTATAATCTCTTTAACATTAATTCAATAGACGCTAGTCACTGAAGACATACAATAAACAACAAAAACATTTTAAACGTTGAGGAACGTTGCATACAATGTACAACGCAAAGCGTTGCGAACTGTACATGTAAAAAAAGGGAATGAAAATGCCAAGTTATCATACTTCGCATTAAAGGTGTTTTACATAAGATGTTTTGACTTAATTGAATTAAATAAAAAAAAAATAGAAAAATTATTCACATGTTATTTGATTCTATTAGGTACATGGTCCCATTAACATCCTAGAGTTATGGGAAATCAACAGGAACACCTTGTATACTAAAACAAAATATATTGTGGACAAAACCGAAATTCTTTGTCAATTCTGCATTTCCAAAAAACTCTCATGATCTTCATCATGGTATCTACTGCAGTTTAACAGTGCACGCCATTATGATCCGTATCCACCAGAGCACAGAGTACACACCGTGGAATTATAATGATAAGCTTGCATTAAAATGTCACGGTGTGCCGGTCGTGTGACGAGTAATTTGAAACCCCTTAGCGATTTAATAAATGTTGACAAGTTTAGTGGTCGTGACAGTCGTAAAAGCGACCTAATTTCCCTAGGCACAGGTATCGGATTGCTGTGAACATGGCGACGAGTAATTTATTAAGCCCGGTATACATTTTTCTTTCGGAGTCAGTCAGTGATGGGTCTATTCTTATGTTTGGGGCTAAAGAGCGTGCTTCGATCGTAGTCTGTTTCGCGTTGTAACTAACTTGAGAATATGAATATTTTCTAACGAAATTTTAATATATTTTAATTTTTCACATCGTTTGCCAATATCATTTTATGATATTTATGATGTATTTGAATACTAGTGTACTAGCCGTCCCTGCGTGGAATTTTTAACACAAGTTAAAATTTAAAGCCGAACGGTAGGAAATTTACTTGGGTAACGATTCCCCTTCATTCCATCCGCCACCAACAAGCCTGATCATATCACTCATCCTGAATCCGTATACCACATTTTGAACCTTATTTCCACTTATCATAGCTGAGACTCAGGAAAAAATCCCTTGCTTATTATTGATATTGATTAAGAAACATTCCTTCATACACAATAACTTATTACAGACAATTATCTACGCTAAAGTACGAAACGGGTGCTCAGAGACTAATAGCGAACATTATGAATCACAAGTTCCAACGAACTATGCTTCAAGCTTTGACGCAAAGACTACCCTTATTTGCAATATTATAAGATTGATTTTACCATGTCAAGCTAGTAGAAGTGTACTCAACGATTAATCAAACAACTAAGAAACTCCTGGCTGCACCAATATTTGATATAACTATTATAGATTTTGATTTATTTCTCAAGCACTGTGTCTTGATGTGTGATCGATCTTAAAGGATACTATAAATTGTTATGGAATTACAAGGAATTTGTTCAATTCAATATGATATATTTTGCCTACAATAAAGTGGTGTCTTTAAGATTGTAAGGTTTTAAAAAACTCTTGCGAAAATCAAAAGTCCTCTTCAGTTGCTGTAAGTCAAATCAACCTTCGAATGCCTAGCATTTTTACTAACCTTGTCTTTAACTCTTATGCTAATTATACTAATTCAGCTTTATTACGATAATAAATAAAAAAAGAATTATTTAGTTAAATATTTTTGACAGTGTTTTAAAAAAACATACAGCATACATTGCTGCATAATTCACAACAAGCCATACGCAATGTCTTTAATTACTAGGCGATATTATTCAAATTAATATACCAAATTAGTGTCAAGCCTACAACAATTACAAGAAGACGTGATTCCAATGATATGCCAGCATCTGCTGTCTGCTATATATCTTGCAATACAGTTAGAGTAACATACGGCCTTAGACTTACACAATTGCAGTATTATTGTTACATTTTACAATATCGCCTAAGTCTGAGCTTAATTGTTTTTACCACCCAGTAAGAATCCAGTAAGAAAAATCAAACAAACAAAAAAAAAACAATTCATAAAATATACTTACATACATACATAACTTCTCGCCTGTATCCCGTATGGGGTAGGCAGAACACCAGAGGTAATAAAACCATCTGATGTCACGTTTGACAAATTTGGAGGCATTTTAGTAGTGGAGAGAGACTATTGCAGTGACAGGGGGTCAGCCTATCGCCCACTAAAAAAGCCTCCCATAACACCTCGGTCCCTTAACTGAGTTTTACAGTATGCCCGGGAAGAGAAGCAGCTGGCACATTCTATGTTTTTCTTTCGCTCCCAGTCCAGCATAGACATAAAATATTCTGGAATAAAGTAAATCTTTTACGCATTTTTATAAAATATGGATGGGACATTGGTCCTACATAACATAAAACCTGATAAGTGAAGTGATCATGGAGACTAAGGTACACGTCCATCTACTAGAAACCTATTCACTCGACGCATAAAGTATCAGGATTAATACTGGTTAGGAACAATATACGCAGGCAGGCAGTTCATTCCATACCTTAGCTACGTGTATCAAAAAGGACTATCAAAGGGCTTAGTTTGACTTTTTGGTCCATCACTATATAGTAGAAATACTAGCTTTAATAACCAAAGCACCTAGCAATTCACGGGGAAATTATTAAGAGTAATTTTGCAGCCTCAAACATCGCCTACTTACTGCAATTGTTCTTCACTAGCACTGGTTCAAAGAGGTTAATGAAATTAGGCCCAATCCAAGAGCTCCATGTTTGGCTATAACATGACTTATACATAACTGGGATTGAATCCAAACGAAGACGAGTCCAATGGTATTTTTATTAAATACTAGCTGATTCACGCGGTTTTACCCGCGCAATTTCTAATCCCGGGAATATCGGGATAAATATTAGCCTATGTGCCATTCCAGACTGTACACTATCACTATGCCTAATTTCATCCAAAACCGTCTAGCCATTCTGCCGTGATTGAGGAACAAACATCCATCCAATCTCTCACATGTAGGTAAGTTTAATTGATGTAAACATTACTCTATGTGTACTAATCTAGAAGTATTTATTACTCTTTGAAATTCCACGCTGGACTAGGAGCGTAAAAAAACATAGAATGTGCCAGCTGCTTCTCTTCCCGGGCATACTGTAAAAGTCAGTTAAGGGACCGAGGTGTTATGGGAGGCTTTTTTGTGGGCGATAGGCTGACCCCCTGTCACTGCATTAGTCTCTCTCCACTATTATAATGCCTCCAAATTTGTCAAACGTGACATCAGATGGTTTTATTACCTCTGGTATTCTGCCTACCCCATACGGGATACAGGCGTGAAGTTATGTATGTATGAAAATAGACTTTCAAGACGACTGGCCATCAGGCATGATACAACAAAATATATAACACAATTATTTTATTTACGATCGCGTCCGGCGCGCCGTCTCTTAACTACAACAAAATAAATAGATTTATAAACAGCGCCATTAAACAGAGGAGCAGTCGAAAAATTTGGTAAGAATTTTCAATAAATTACTTAGTTCAGAGCATCCATTCCGTTTGGAATGTTCATAAATCACTTAATTCGCTACTCTCCGGAGTAAAAGCTGTAAATTACATATTACCCGGTGGAAGTTTTGAAAACAAAGTATTTTGAGCGCGGGCGGACGCAAGTCGTAGTGTTGCGAGTAGATGAATCTGTGGCATAGCAGGGAATGTATGCAGGTATTCAATCATTATAATAAAAAAAAGGTTGATTGAAGCACGGTGACTTTATGAATATTTATCAAAACTACTACAACCATATAAATATAATATAAAGGGCCTAGTCAAAAGTACCCGTAACCGGCGATCATGTATGAAAATATTGATGAACGTGGAAGAAGCGAAAGAGGTATGTCTGGATCGCAGCAATTGGTGTTCCCTTGTCTCTGCCTACCCCAAAGGGAGACAGGCGTGAGGTTATGTATGTATGTACTACAACCATATTATTTTTCTAATTTCTGCAGACTCTTGAAATAGCCAACATAATAGTTGGTGTGATTTTCTGGGGATTTCATTTAATTATTAATTAAAAAAGGTTGTATCATGCAGGAACACAAATTTAGTAATTTCGATATTATTTTGAAGCGTGTGAGATGAACTTAGAAATCGAGTACCTTCCTACCTTCGTAATAGGGTCTTCTTTAACCTGATTTCGTTATCAACTCTTAGTAAATAGAAATACTAATTTTTTATTTAAACTGAGCACAATGAGCACTCATAATTAATTATAATAAAATGTTACAAATAGGTTATCAAACTCAATACGTGCTTGAGTATGCTGGTTCTGCCACTGCTCGACGATCGGGACCTTTTAGAAATGGAATTTAAAGTTTGTTGAAAACTATCAATAGGAATTAAAAACAGAAACTTTATGAAACAATTATTTAGCATGGATGTAAATATGACTAAATTCACCCTGTACTGTCCACTACACTTGATTGGCTCACTCAGATTTAATCTAAAATGGAGCTGAATTTAAAATTGAACCGTAGTTAATCAGTGAAAGTGACTCTTTGTAATTAATTTTTAAAATCGATAGCATTATCATTGAAGCTCCCAAATATTATGCTTAAAGTAGTAAGAATAAATGGATGGAAATGGCTATGATAGATAAGCAGAAACTTTAATTCGCTAAAAGACGAGTAGAAGCATGGTTTTTAGCCTAATAGCTGTCGTATCTAACTCCACTCAGTTGTTTTTTTTTTATATTTTATATAATCAGGATAGGACGTTTGTCTTCCATGCCAAAGTGCGCATGACGACTAATGTGGTACACGGATGGATGGACGGTGGATGGACCACGAGAAACCTATTCACTCGACACTTAAAAGTACCAAGACTGTAGTGGTCAGGAAAAACGCATTCAGATCGTTCCACTCCTTGGCTATCCGTATCAAAAAGGAACTATCGAATCGTTTTTTTTTGTTTCGAGTTATATTTTTGCAAGTTGTCGATATCCTTGCGGCCATCGCAAGTCGATATTCTCATCGACTCCGTGGACACAAACCGTGATAACTCTGCTCATAGATAATCTTTCGTGACTTTAGTCTATAAATGGGCCTATAAATGCTGGCCTATAATGAGCATCGATAACTACTCTTAGACTGGTACTAGGGAGTCTGTTTCTACACAGGGAATCAGTACAACCCGTATCGGTAAAGAACTATTCTGTGATGCATCGCATTAGGAGTGAGCGATAGCTAATTTCCTGTTCCGATTTTAGATCGAGTGAATCCGGCTACAAAGCCATTCTACGGCCTCAAAGCCTAGCGTAAGTGGGGCCAGTGAATCCTTTCCATTTTGGGGAAAAGCTCAGGAGACTGGCACAAAGCAGTTCAAAATGTGAACAGTCCCCGAGGATTATCCCTAACAAAACGACAGACGTTACCTGTCATTAGATGTTCTGATTCCCACAGGCTTAGATTCTACGCAAGTAAAACCACGAGAAAAAAAGACTCGTTTAAACGTGTAAGTTTTCAAAAGCGTAAACACTTTCTAATAAATAACAACAGCTGTCGAACTCCATCGGATTCTTTCAAAAACTCCATTAAGACGCCCACACCGGCTTTACACAACTAAAGAATACCTTTATCTAATTGGTAGACTGTTGCGTGGGTAGAGCTACGAGCCAACTTGACAGTTCTGTGTTTAATATTAAACTAACAATAATTCAGTTGTAAATAAATCTGTCAGATCTATGTAAGTGTCGAAAACACAAGAGATTCAATTATAAAGAGTGTCTGAAGGGAGGACAGACGTTACGGTACAGAAAGTTTTACTCGTAAACACGAACTTTCAGGCAGTATTGAAACAACTCTGGAATCTTCGAAAATTGCCAAAAGTTGTTCATATTTATGAGTTGAACACTCGGTAGGAGAATCTCCATCGATCCATAAGTTACTTTTAATAATATTGTTTTTAGTCTTCACGGTTCTATTAAAATAAAATAATTTTCTTGCATGCTGGACTGGTAGTGAAAAAAAAACATCGAATGTGCCAGCTGCTTCTCTTCCCGGGCATACTGTAAAAGTGAGGTAAGGGACAGAGGTTTTATTGGCGTTTTGCGCACTGCGATAGCCTCTCTCCATCATTATAATACCTCCAAAGTTTATGTTTTTATAAGTTATGGTTTTACAGCCTCTGGTGTTCTGCCTAGGGATACAGGTTTGAAGCTATGTACCTATGTATGTAAAATAAATATTTTCAACATTTACACCTCATTATCTAGTCATATATTTCTGTGATCTAGTCCAAATTAAGTTTAATTTAAGAACTTGTAATATGGATACTAGACAACAGACAAATATCATTGATACACATACATATTAAATATATTGATTGACTATGCTTCCATGCTGGGCTGGAAGTGAAAGAAAAACATAGAATGTACCAGCTGCTTCTCTTCCTGGGCATACTGTAAAAGTCAGTTAAAGGGCAGATGTTTTATTGGCTTTTTTGTAGGTGACACTGACACTGTAATAGTCTCTATCCATCATTGTAACACCTCCAAAGTCAAGCGTAACATCGGATGGTCTTATAACTTCTGCTGTTCTGCCCAGCCCATAAGGGATATAGGCGTGAAGTTATGGAAGATTAATAAATATGAATATGAGGAATAAACTAGACCACCCATGACTTGTTGGCTAATATCCGTGTTCATCACACAAATATCCACTTAAGCCGGGAGTCGAACCCAGGACCGCTAGCATAGGAGGCAGACGCTTTTACCGCTACGCCAGCCACCCGTAAATAGAGTAGGTACAGAAGTCGAGCGTCACAAACCTGACAAAAATTGTAATTGAATCAGAACTCTATGCTATCGATATCAAGTTAAAAATTGGTTGGGGAAAATTGACATATTTGTAACGCTTGATCTGCTGCCTTCTGTACGTTTTAACCGGATTTTATAGCGTTTGTGTTATGTATTTTAACTCGATGTATCGGTATATTTTCCGAAACCGTACTTATGAGTATAAAAATACCACAAAATACCTTTAAAAACTTATTTTTCTTGATATAATGAGACATTATAACTTTATTTCTTTTAAACAATCTTTAGTAAAGCAATTGTTAGATTCTTTATACAAATAATATATTGATAAAATTAGGTACATTTAGGTATTACTACCATTAGAAGTAAATTTTCTGTTTCCGATTGATGCACACATTGTGGTATTACCTGAAACAAATAATAAAATGAATTAGTGAAGGTGAAGACATAACACTTATGTTTCGACAATATTTTAAAATTCACCGTGCTTAGTGGATCAGCATGAAGCTAGATTATTTTACGTAAAATAATCTAAGTGTATCTCAGGGCGAGAGCCTAAGGCCATGACTGTAGTACTTTTAGATCGCCTTGTTAAGTGTTTATAATATTAGTACATATTAATATTTTCATCCCTTGTTAGGCACAAAGTATGTGCTTTCTTTAATGCTAGATAGCAATGAATGAATTTATGTCCAAAATCAGTTTTAAAAAGTATTTCCAAACACCAACTCAAAACTCACAAAGCTTCTTACAAACAAAAAAAAACTCCCAACAACGAAATAAACCCGAACTTATTACAAACACAATTATAACTTCATGTCACATGGGTATATTTAACATTTTTTTATTTATTAAGTTGGTACGTGTAATAAATAACTTTTTTTCTCAAGTATCTTGGCGGGGACGTAAAAGTTAAGTCCCTGGTGCTTTAAGTCAGATTTCAACCGCGCGTGCTGACCTCAATATTAAGCCACATTCAAAGAAGTGACGCTGGAGAGTAAACTCGACTCGAGTTATAGGAGGTACCTACTTTATAAAGTAGGAAGTTGTCATACCAACTTACAGGAAAAAAGTTACAGACCGAAGAAAAAAATCGAAAGTTTAGTTTATAGTATTGGAAAGAGGATCTTTTTGTTTGGCTTGGTTGTTGTTAATTTTACAAGTCATTTTACTCAATCTTAGATAAGCTAATTGTTAATTCAATATCGAGCCTTCTTAGAAATTTGACACGTTTAGGAAACGAGCTTTCCTCAACGAGCGACTCGGGTCTGAGTACAGTGCATATGAACTTACTTTGGGGCCAAATGGTTGGAGCGAGTTACATAAAAAATCCGAACCAAAAAATCAATGCGATAATCAACTTCCCTTTATTTCACTCGTTCACATATTTTTAAAGATTTCTACGTTTATTCTAAAACGAGGGTACCAGGGAAAGATAGCTCGCAGGCGATCCTCTCGCGTGTCATATCAGGGATGACCTGGATTCTTTGTTGCACCTCTGTATGGGTGCATCGGCGGCGGCGCGGCGGCTTACATTAAAATGAGATTTGATTTCTAGGTAGGCAGTAGGTGCATATTACAGCTGCATCTGCTTAAAAGTTCAGTTGCAATAAACCAATTGGCTAAAGTGAAATAAAATCGTATCAACTACATCGCCCCAAACTAAGCAGAACTTGTGATATGGGATACCATGTAAAGAACCAAGGGAACATAGAATTGAAATACCTATATATTTAAACACTCAAACATACTCGTAGAACATTGTTTTTTCATGTTTTGCGGGAATCTAACCCGCGACAACTGTCGTCTGAGGCAGACAGTGTTACCCCATCGCCGAAGTGGTCGTCCTATTATTCGGCTATTAATTGACCTTAGTTCGTTTCACTCGTCTCATTTCCCAATACAACATAAGTTTACGTTTTTGAAAGATTTCCATACATTCTAAAACGAGGGTACCAGGTTAACATAGCCCGTAGGCGGCTACTTCTCCCGCGCCACGCCAGCGTATGTCTAATCAGGGATGACCTGAATTCTTTGTTGCACCTCTGAATGGCGGCGGCTGTGGCACCTAATTGTAGGGCACGCTGTGGAAACAAGCCGCCATGGTGACTGACAGGTTGATGAACTGTGCTGATTTGCTGTTGACATGGTTGTCAACAAAACAGCTGATTTCAACTGCCCTATTTTTTAAGTAGCTACATTATCGAAGCGAAAGGCCTTGCTTGACTTGCACGCGGTAAATTCGGCATCCAGTTTTTTCAACCGACTACCAAAAAAGGAGGAGGTTCTCAATTCGTTTTTCAAGTTCAATTTTTTTTTGTCACACGATATTTCGGACAATTATGAATCGATTTTGAAAATTCTTGTTTTATATGATAGAAGATACTTCATAGTTGGTCCCATATAAATTTCATCGAAATCGGTTGATTACATACGTCATTGAAAATTGAAAATTTTTGAAAAAAGTATGTATGATTTCGGAGAATGTTTATGTTGATGACATTATAACTCAGCCAAAGTTTTGACGTGAAGTCGGTTTTTTTAATGCTCTACATTCGTCGATTATTGATATATAAAATCATGGCGGTGATTATTTGTATTTTATAATGATATTAATTTTTAATATCATTATAAAATACAATTTATATAATTATTTATGATTATATAAATTGATAAGATAATTTAGGATTAAAGGAAACGCGGATAAAATCATACTAATCCGAATAGCTGGTTGCTACATATTATTATTTACATTTTTTTTATTTACAACTCTTTTACCCTTCAGTGTCTTATAAAATGGTACAATTATAAAATAAAAAGAAATTAGGCAGCGTTATTGCTCCAAGCCATAACTTCCAGGCAACCTGTTTTACTATTTTGGACCACTAAGATTATCGCAATTATTTACAGAATTGTTTCATAATATACACTTCCTCTTGAAATGAATTCGCATATTGTGACAAGGCCAGCCGCGGAATTAGTCAGTCATAGCAAAAATGTATTTGGAATTTAACTTTGTTGTGTGAACAGACCAAATGACACAACAGGATGTTTTCACTTTTCTAGTCACATGATGAACAAGACATTTGTTGTGAACAAAGATGCAGACATTTGTTATTTTCTACGTAGTATCTAAATGACAAATTTCAATGAAACTTGGTATACAGATAGCATTTAACAAAAGGAATTCTTTCAATTCTGGAGATAAGCTTTCGAGGGATATTTTCGGTATTACACAGCGAAGCCGCGATTGGCAGCTAGTATAATCATAAAAAATGCACTTGTTTATAGTGCACGATTTTCGTTTATTGTATTATCAATTCTATTGCAAGCACCTACAATTGTCAGGTAAATAATGTGTTGCAAACATTCTAAGTTAGTTGAACTAATCAACTGTTCTACAAGAGCTTATTTAAAAACTCTTTGCAACGTAAACAAAATAGTCATCCCAAGATAGTCAGTCTTCCACACTATATCGTCGGTGGAAAGGATAAAATGCTAAAGAGTTAAAATGACATTTTGTGGAAAATCGAGTTCAAAAATTTATTTTTTTCAGAAAAAAAATTATACCTCTGATATTGCTAGAGTTAGAAAGATGTTATAAAAAGACAAAATATAATTCGATTTTTTGCCTAAATATTCAGCATGAACATCTACCTCTTTCCGTTAGTAAAATAAGCGTCGCTTTAGCAAAAAAACGCTAAAAAGTAAGAAAAAAATTTTCAGGAAAAAAATGCTCAACTCTATCAACTTTAAAAATCCAACTCATCAATAAATTCTAACTTACGGCAATCGTCTCTTATCCATTCAACGGAAAACACTAATTTACTTGAAGTTGTCAAATTATAATGACGAAACGTTTGCTAATCTAATACTTGTACTGGTAATGTAATTCATAGAAAAATTACTAAGCATTACCATATTCTCGTAAATAGCTTGCAGTATAATGTATTTTTCACTAAACATACTATCCTGCTTAACCCGTATATAGCATTGAGAAATGATAGGAGGAATAGTTAGTGAAATTCTGCTAAAGCGACATCCATACTTATAATATTGCTAGCTGTTGCGCGTGGTTTTGAAACCCGCCGGAATTTTGGGATAAAAATGGGATCAATACCATCTTTAAATCAAGAAAACTCAAGACCATAAAGAGCACAAGAGCATCCAGCACATATAAAAACACAGTCGCCCAGCCATCATCACAAAGCACCAAACCACTTAACATTCCCCGAAGCAATTATCCCTCTCGTGTCGAACGCTGGGAGCAACAGACGCATCTTTGTCCACGTATGGACATTGGCCGTGACGGTAAGATGATAAAGTATATTAAACTGACATAAGGAAGTATGATTACTCATGAATCTGCTAATTACGTTTGATGAAACAGTCATTGTAGAAGACGTTGTCCTAGGTGAGCGATTATTATTATTATTAAATCATATCACAAAACATCTTAAACAGTTTATTGCCGATTTAAAAGACCTTTTCATACAATTTTACATTTCCTTTAGATACTATTTTTAGCAACTTTATTAACGATCGGACACGACGCGACGCCATATGACATAAAGCGACCCACACTTTAGTTAGGGGACTTGTTAACGTTAGACGCGATAACGTAGGACACTAATTACTATATAAACCGATGTCCGCCTGGCTAAGGCCTGTGTACATCTTAATTCAATCAAATCAATACAAAATTAAAATTAAAATCAAATCCTACAAAGTCAAAATTTAAATTAAATTGTATAAAATTATTAAACGAATATTTTGAAATTAAAATAATTTATCATATACCTATTTAAGCGCATGTAGCTCAATCCATCGCTGCAGCATGGGTGAGTCCCAACATTTGTAATTTTGTATCGCGTAGTCGCTTTAGTCATTAAGATGACCAGTAACAGTTGAAGGTGACTCACTGAACACTAGAATCAGTTGAAAACTATATCGCGAATAAAATCGGACATAAATACACAGCTCATTGATGCAAAACAGATCGCTTATGAATCAGAAAATATGAGAGAAATAAACGAGGAAGTTTTCTGAAGTAGTTGAAGATACGAATATACTACAGACTAACAATTCAAATAAAAAAAATAGAGTAAGTAACATATAATGTGTCATGTGCAAGTGTTGAGAGCTATGTTTTCTTGATAGACCGAGGCCTTGTTATAGCATTATTTTATTCGTTTTACATATTATTTACGGTCCCGGAATATGTAACTCTATCAAAATATATTATCGATAAAGATCGAAATATTTAGTTTTCACTACTACTATCTTAACTATGCAAGACAAAAGGGACCATTTTATCGGAGGATCAAATAATGAATTTCTAAGGAATTGGAGATAACACTATTTGTGTTATGTTATCATTGTTTTGATAATGAATCAACGTTATGTCCATTGTGCATTGTTAAGAATCGAATTTTATTGTAATAGTTCCGAAAACTTATTAGTCCATTTCCGCCTTCACTGTTCCTACGGCAACTTTACTGGTAAAATAGTAGGTACTATATGCGTTTTGACGACCACTTTGGCGAGGGGGTAAACCTGTCTGCCTCAGACGCCAGTGGTTGCGGGTTCGATTCCCGCACGGAACAATAAAAAAAACGGTTCCGTGTCTGGGTGTTTATCTATTTATCTATTTATATTCTAGGTTCCCCCTAGTTCGCTACATGGTATCCCATAACACAAACTACGCTTACTTTGGGGCCATGTAGTTGGTGTGACTGACACGGAACATTTTTTTTTTCTTGTGGCGTGCGGGAATCGAACACGCGTTCACTGTTACCCGAGTGTTACCCCATCGCCAATGTGGTCGTCTAGTAACACATAGAATCCTGATATTCCCTAACATTCACGCAAGTGAAACCACGGAGAAAGGCTAATATTCCCTCACAGTTGCTCAACACAATGCAGCCAAGCATGCGAGGGTACTTCGTTAAGCTGATAACTATTGCCGCTGTGTTAATTAAATGCAATTTGAGCGTTGCTGTTTAATGGTGAACTGACCTCATTGGTGGTTGTGTTAGATATTTTCTATTGGAGATATTAAGTGCGGTAGACTGATTGCAAGAGATAAGGTCAGAGATCAAAAACGCGTGTTTTAAAAAGTGGCTTCTTGTAAAACATTGTTGTAGCATAGATACTGACGACCACTTTGGCGATAGGGTAAACCTGTCTGCCTCAGACAATTTGGTGCCTATTTACCTCGCGGTACACATATGGGCCAAAATGTATGAAGATAAAATCTTATCCTTTGTTGGAATATCTTTACTATATCTTTACAATAATAAGTAAACAGTGGCCCTACATTCGATATTACAACCCCTAATTTTAAGTATCTCTAAATTCAAACTTAGAAGCTTTGAAGTCAGTTTTTGTTAGCAAATTTTGAATTCTATGAAAGTTTGACATTAGAAACACTTAAAATTAGCGAATCTAATGTCAAATCCAGCCCAAAATGTAGGTATTGTACCTAAAAGATACGTAAACATTTACGTACTAAAAGCAGTTTTTCTATATAAGAGTAGAAAAACGTGAAAATGCGTAAACTGACTCATCTGACGCATGTTACATTCAGAACTGTGACCTAGTTCACTCAACACATACACTATCATTGATTACTGGGTGTTCCGCATAACTGCGAGTTCTTGTCCCATAGGAAAATATATATATATTTCTGTCAAATAAGTATGAAAGTACATATTATTCCAGTCTATGTCTAGCCCGTATGCGTAATCAATATAGATACATGCATAAAACTGGTCCGTTACAAATTGAGGTACTGAGTGACTGACAGACAACGCACAGCCATAACTACTGTAAAAAAGGTGTTTCAATGAGTGTCTGCTTGCATTATGGAAGGAATATTCAAAGAAGAATGCGGGGTGGTGTATCGCCTGTTTAAGTCAATATTTTGGCACCAAACTTACACTATTGAATAAGAAGATTCTTATCTTAATTTTTCAGCAATTAGATCATTTTTAAAAGTCCGGAGAAAAGAAAAATCGCAATTTGAATAGTTTTTGTTTTTCATACACAAATTCAATAACGAAACGTAAATGTAGACAATAAACTAAACGAAACTTTTACTGTGTCAAATCTGACAACTCAAATGTCATACTACATCACCCACCTTCATCTTCATTCAATCAATAGCGTTTTGGAGTTCATCTGTGTAAAAGCTTTTCGTACGTGTTTTCTATAAACTTCGTCGAAGCATTTTAACGTAGTACAACTATTTTACAGTAATACAATTTAGTTTCATTTCAACAAAAATAGTAACAGCCATTTTAGTAATATATACTATTGTGACATCTAGCTATGATATTGACAAACGATTTTTATTCACGTTTACGTTCAAAAGTTGTGTTCAGGATTTCTAACAATACGATGCCAATATTTGAAATGCAAATAACTTTTAAATCCCAACTTCTAAAAATCTGAAAACTTTTGTCATGATTAACCATATATAATATTTATAAAATATACATGTTTGACATAAAATTGTGAAGTTCCAGAAAGCGATACAGAATTCTCATACACGCCTGCTATACTTCTTTAAGTGTTTCTCTTGCTCCCATGCTGGACTGGGAGCGACAGAAAAACGTAGAATGTGCCAGCTGCTTCTCTTCCCGGGCATACTGTAAAAGTCAGTTAAGGGACAGGGGTTTTAAAGGCGTTTTTATGGGCTATAGGCTGACCCCCTGTCACTACAATAGTCTCTCTCCATCTTTATAATACCTCCAAATTTGTCAAACGTGACATCAGATCGTCTTGTACCCTCTGGTGTTCTGCCTACCCCATAAGGGATACAGGCGTGACGTTATGTATGTATGTATTCGAAATTTTCACAGGAACCGTAGTTGTAGCAGTTTTAACAACAACAAAAACAATGTTGATGCGCATGCGGAGTCGCTGGCAAAAGCTCGTTTCATATAAATTCCCAACCTCCATAGGTAAAAAGCTTTCAAGTCTCCGGAAATATTTGATGAAGAAACGGTTCCTTGCTAAAGTCCTAAGCTTCATCTTCGACGTCACTTACCAGCAGGTGGGGTTGCCAACCGTACTGTTTTTCACTACATTATACTGTTTACTGTTGAACAAAAATAAAGTATTCAAAATACTGTTTTCAGCATAAGTAGCTAAACATTTTATCATCATCATCATCACAACTCTTTGTAATTCACTGCAGGGCATGAGTCTCTCCCCTGGGTGAAGAGGAGGTATGGGCCATAATCCACTAAGCTGGCCCAGTGCTGGGTGGTGGATGCCTGAATTTTCAGGGCGCCTAGACGGCTTCTGACAAACCTTAACGACTACTGCATACAATTTATACAGCACCCGGGACCGACTGCTTAACGTGCCCTCCGAAGCACGGAAGTCGTCGTGAGAAATGAATGGTCGGCGGTCACCCAACCAAGTACCGACCGCGCCAAACGTTGCTTAACCTGTGATATCGTATGATACACACAGTAACGACGACTTCGTATGTATTCGTAACACTTTATATGCTAGACTAAAATTTATGTGTTTAGAACATTAAATAAA
The DNA here is from genome assembly GCA_944452665.1 of Stenoptilia bipunctidactyla. Classification (NCBI taxonomy): domain Eukaryota; kingdom Metazoa; phylum Arthropoda; class Insecta; order Lepidoptera; family Pterophoridae; genus Stenoptilia; species Stenoptilia bipunctidactyla. The sequence goes on from OX101739.1 coordinate 2,169,879, forward strand.
TTGAATACTGTTTATTTTTCCAAAATACTGTTTGATATTCTTTTCAAACTCAAATATACTTTATTTGTAGAAAAAAAACCAGCAGGTGAGATTGAAGTCGAACGCGTTTACTCTACAATATAAAAAAATCTGCTACAAAATCGTTTAATATTAGTAGAAATAAAAAAGCTGTGCTTAAATGTTTTATGAATTGCATAAGCAATCAATTGTAAACGCAGGCTGTGCACAAAAGGGTGCAATCTTAAATAAAACCCAGCTTTAACTGCATGTTTGACTTTAACTCCCCCATAAATCTCATCAAATTACGCCCCAAATAGCTTCACAAGTGAAAAAGTAATAAAATCAACTTTATGGATTTTATCAGCCAGCCCGGTACGGTGTTTCAAAAGAGTCATCTATTCTCGTTGATCCCAAAAAACGTTCCTATTAATAACAGATTTAATCGAAAATGTGAAAAGTTGGGTTAATAACAAAGACATCCAATAAATAAACAGTAATGACTTAAAAGATCCGAAGAAGCATAAATTGAAATACCCTCTGCAGATATTGCGCGGGGGCTGAACAAAAGAAAGTCGTGGAACATTCTGGAGATAAGCGTCCCGCAGGGTTCCAACTACGCCGGATAAGCGGCGGCTTCTATCAAGGGTAAACAAATTAGGAAGTTTCCATTAAGGAAACAAAACAAAGGTGATAAGAAAACGGTATACAAATACCTTGACTCGACTAAAGACTTGTAACGCTGTCTTTTCTTAGATTATATTGTTGATTTAATACGCGCTTGAACTGAATTTCGAGGGTAAAATATAATTATTTAAAACGATGTATGCACAAAAGCTACAGATAATGATACTTTGTTTCGTTATTAACAAAAACTATTACCAGTAGATACAGCATATACAGGGTTAATTTTTATTAACGCATAACCTCTTACGTCAGCCTCTCCACGTCAATCTCAACAACATTTGTTCTACGACTTTTTACAAATCTTGATTAATACCATAAAGAAAACATTTTTCTTTTTCTCCTCACTCTACATTTTTTAAGAAGTAGGTACCTATTATTATTATGAAGCGATATTGTACTGTGCAAGGTGCGTGGCATAACTACGCTCAAAATAAATAGAGTTACGCCTCTAAACAGAGGCTATATAATTTTTTATATGGGAAAACTAAAATTTTAAAACTTTTAATTTTAAAAAGTTGTAGAACAAATGTTGTTGGGATTGATGTGGAGAGGCTGCTTGCAAGAGGTGATGCGCTAATTAAAATTAACCCTGAATACGTAAAAACTGTTATATTAAAATTCAAGAACAAAGTGAGCAAAAGTCTTCATCTCAGCATAAGGGTTTTTTTTAATAAAACATTGTTAACAGTCCGCGATCATGGTGCTTGTAACAGCATCGAAATACCGGACGTGCGAAAATAAAATCGAAAATCGTGGTAAGAATCCCGTAAATACATTAAATCATCAGATTTTATCGTCAGTGATCTAAAATGGAATGTCAAGTGATGCAATACTGACGCAAACTATACGAACAAAACGAAAAAAACTTGAACGCTCATATAATTTCCCCGACAAGACGCTCTAATCCTATAAAGGTAGACGTCAGCTGTAAATAAATCCAAGCGATTAGTCCATCGTTCCATCATAATCCGCCTCAACCTTACCGATCCCGACTGATCCATATTGTAAATACGCCGAAAATACGCCGAAACTTAAACTAAATCCCATTGATAAGGCTCGCAGGCCCCTAATTGGCCATTCCTAATCGGGCTTACGCGAAAAAAGGATTCAGCAGACGATCAGAGCGCCACGGGGATTCGAAAAAGGAAAATTAGGCCGAAAAGGGAAAAATTAGGCCGAATGAGGCTTAGCCGTTTGAAGGCCGGCTCATCGTAACGTCATATTGGAGGTGCTTAAAACAAATTGCTTCTCCTTCGCAACCGGGCTTTTCGTGGCCGTAATTTGGCAGAAGTTCCTCGGTTTTATTGTTTCGTTCTTATTGCGACGAAGTGCGAAAGGGAATTTACTTTGGAATAAAATTCTGAGGAATGGTTTTTGGGAAAGTTTTTATTGGATGTAACTTGTGAGTTTTTTATTATTATTTATTTATTTAGTATACTAATACTGTCATCTATAGGTAGTCATAAATTATTGAATTTAAGGAGTTTGTTTATTTGTGTGTTTGGAAATGTTTTATAAATTTTCTAGCCCAACTTTTGAGAAGGTTATATTTAAGGCTTCTTAATCTCTACAAATTATGTATATTTATTTTATAAATATTGTTCATGTTTTACTTACGTTAGTTATCTATTTATCAAAAGGTTATATACTAAATAGTTTCTTTTGAATTTTCTTTTTATGTTAAGGTTGGGTGACTACTTAGTTTAAAGCTAGTTTAAGTTTATTTTTGGACGGGATACAGCCTTAATTAATGGATGTCATTAACTGTATTATACAATTTATTTACAGTAAGGCTAAATAAAGAAGACTAAAGGAAAATAATCTCAATCTCATTGTATTTGGGAACTCATTACAATTGTTTACTCCTTTTCTTACCAAAGTTGTGTACGCCTATAATAGGTATACATATAAGAAAAGTACCGGAACAATTTTACTTGTAAATTTTATTATATGTTATGCTGTTGGTGTACCTTATGAAAAAAAAAAAAAAACAAATTCTAAAACATTGCTAATATAGTAAAAGGCTGAGATAAATGACCTTCCTGAGACATAAATTATATTAGTGTGGTCGCTAGCTAGGCAGAACCTTTAGGGGTCGTAAGATAAATTAAATGCTAATCGATTTTGGACCGTATACGTGCTTACATAAGAGTTCTTTCATAAAGGAACAGATTACCGGTATGGACAAACCTGTGCGGGTCCGGTGCCATTTTGAAAGCACTCTTATGTAAGCACACATACGGTCCAAAATTGATTAGCATATAATGTATCTGAACCGGAAACCTGTTTCTTAAGGGAAGCGCCCTAACCTAACACCGATATCGGGTCGCTAAGATCAGTCGATCGTAAGAAACGCCTTACCAAGGTCGTGAACTTTTCGTCCCTACAAAGGCTTTTTGAGATTGGCCTTTGTTCGAATGAGAAATGGTTTCTAGCTTCTACGCTTACTTTACTATTAGCGCCTATACCTATGTTTGTATAGGCATGACCGGCTGCTGTAGCGGTCAAAGTCAAAGTCAAAAGAATCTTTATTTCGTAAGTATTTGAATACATTTGAAATAAGTCATAAAATTTCTTAAGTAGGTAACTTACATTGCCTTCTATGCCAGAGGTCCAGAGTTTGAATCCCGGCGGCGGCGGATATTTGTGTGATGAACAATTAGTATTAGTATCAACAATTCAAAGTAGTTAGTTATTTAGTTAAGAAAAATTAGTATCAATGTGCTAGTTTTTGAAATATGTTATGAAAAATATAAAAAACAGTCAATTTTTTTCACTTAAATTAGCATTGTGAAGGTTTTAAGATATTTTGTAGGGAAAATTTTCCATAATGTTTATTTTTATTTAATAGTTGCTATTTCTACCTTTGAAATAACATTTTTACATCTGTAGGATCTTTCTGTCCCCCATATATGGTAGACCCCCATATATGGGTGGTTTTGTCGATGAAATTAGGTATATTTTGTAACCTTAAATTATCGCTAGGTCGTGACCGGACACACTGTATACATATGTTGCTGGTGTGTCTAATGTAATAAATAAATAAGTAGAAAGAAAAAAAAGTAGGTACACGAGATGAACGTATGTATGGGATCACCTCTGAATCTCCTATTAAATTAAACACTAATCATCAATCACACAATCGATTCATAACTGACAAAATAATCGCGTATCAAACAAAACCTCCTTCGGTTGAAAATAGAATTCAAAGTTAAATATAAGCCTTTTTAAAACGCTTTCCATTGTGTATGTGCGGTATGGACGTAATGCGGTTTGTTTGCGCCCCTGCGTGCACAAACGCTTGGCTATGCGCGAGTGATGAAATTTGCATAGTTGCAGATCGTCCGGCCCGCTTGGCGAGTGCCCGGCTAGCTTTAGGTGGTTTATACATGGAGCTCTCGTTAAGACGACTATCAACTTTTTTAAATTTTCCTGTAATAAGTTAACAGTGGGAGAGGCCTACGTCCAGCAGTGGACTAGCGCGGGCTGAGATGATGATGATGATGAAGTTAACAGTTATTATAACGATTTAGGTTACCGCAATTTAATGGGAATTGAACAAATTTCAGATCTAAGTAGCTCAATCTTCGTTTGTACATAGAGCTCTCGTTAAGACGACTATCAACTTTTTAAAATTTTCCTGTAAAAAGTTGACAGTTATTATAACGATTTCGGTTACCGCAATTTAATGGGAATTGAACAAATTTCATATCTAAGTAGCTCAATCTTCGTTTGTACATGGAGCTCTCGTTAAGACAACTATCAACATTTTTAAATTTTCCTGTAAAAAGTTAAAAGTTATTATAACGATTTCGGTTACCGCAATTTAATGGGAATTGACCAACTTTCATATCTAAGTAGCTCAATCTTCGCAGCGTTCAGTGTACGGCTGAGGATACAAGCTACTTTTAAATTTCTAGTCGTAGCGTAGTCATCGATTTCAGCAACTGAAAACTGTTGGCAATCGAGTTTCAGTGCGTAGTCCCATTGAAATATAATGTACACAGCTAGTTGCCAGTTGCCGCAATAACTGCTACATGTGCAAAGAGCCTTAAATCGCTCGCGGCTTTGATAGCCGCCCGGTTGGAAACATTCCCGTCGCTGCACCTCGCAGGATATTGCGGGCTGGGAAATAAAATGCTGAACTGAAGAACGTGTGATCGCTTTTGTGGTAGTTTCTGAAATACAGGCAGGCAGGAGTTTCAGGGTTTTTTATCGATGCATAATCCAACGTTGGACCTCAATCTCACATGACGGGAAGTGAATAGTAAATTTCATTACGAGTGCGGAAAGCCTGTCACTGCAAAGAGTTCCGACAAATGTCCACCTGAGCCGAGGCGCAGCCGAAGGCGAGGGTTGACAGTCGGAACAAGTTGCAATGACGGTTCCGCACGTGTACTGAACAACTATTTTTAATACAGTTGCGAAAAAATTAAGCAATTTTATAAAATATACAGATAAATAACAGAGATTTTTTTGTTTTGTTTACCCATTCTGGGTAGGCAAAGGGAACTATGCCCATACAGCCAAGTCTAGCAGATTTTTTGTATTGACATGAAATGAAAATGAATTTAATGAGATAAAATGAAATGAAACCTAACCTAACTCATTGCATCAAATCATTATATCTTATATTAAAAACATTAGTAGCTTCTTTTCAGAAATATTTGGATGAATCGTAAAAACTTCTATGAATTTTGTTTTAAGTAAAAACGTCGTGGTTGAGTTTTTCTTTTTAATGGACATTATTTTGACATTTGGGAAAGAGAACGCACGAGTGCGGAAAAGGTAAAGAAAAAGCACAAGTGTGTAATAGCCCACATCCCGAACGCTAAACGTCCCTGCAATACGCCACTTTTTGAGCAACTGTATTAAAAAATATGTATTATTTGTACCAACTACAACCACACAACTTCACGGCTGTCTCCCTTTGGGGCAGGCAGAGACTAGGGAACACCAATTCCTACCATCCAGACAAACCTCTTCCGCTTCCTCCACGTTCATTAATCTTTTCATACATGCCGGTTACGACGCGTCGGGTACTTTTAACTAGGCCTTTTTTAGGTATGTCGCCAATTTGGACGGCATACGGTGGCCATTCCGAAATCTCCGTAAATCAATAACTTCAAATAGAAAGAAAAAACTGTCGCCTTTAAGATTAAGCTTCATACAGCAGGCAGTAGTAATTCAAGTAACAACAAAGCTCTATACAAACATGAAATATCGCCCTCGCGTTTCATACCAAACAAATGCGGCTCCTACGTGAACAATTGCGGAGGTTTTCATTTATTTCAATCCGCCTGAAATATGGACTGATTTATCTTGTCACAGGCCGCGAGCGACTTTGGCCTACATAGCTTTCGTACGCATCGCCGTGTGTCCTTGAACTGCTTTTGAGCGACAAAAGAGTTTTTAGATATAAAATGCTTTTAGCACAAAGCCGCAATGTTTCATTGTTTATGTGACTTTGTATTAATTGCCTTGAAATACTAAGTGAACGTGGTTTCGCTTGGATGGATTTAAATTATGATATTTTTTAAATACTTTATTTTCTATAGTGATTTAATTTAGCAGTCACGCCCGGTTTTACCGGCGTAATTTCAAGCTTTTAGTCCTGTGGGATCTCTCTCCATATTATTATTGCCAACCTTTGGCACTTAAGTCTTGTGGCATTTCGCTGAGGGGCAACCATTTCGGGATATTATTTCACTTCTGTGTTTGCTTTTTCTTTGTTTTCTTATAATTTGCCAAGTTTTGACAATAGGCAGTTTAAACATTTTATTTCATTTTTGTTCAAACCTCCTGGAATTAAACTTAGCTGAAACTCGTAAAAAGTGTAAGCCTTGTGAAGTTGAAAGGCATGTTTAGATTGGATAATGTATCTTAACTAAGGTTTAAGGTTTCTAGTGTATAATGCACTGCCTCGGCTAGAACTTTACCACAGGCAGTGTTATGCCATGTATGGAATTCAAATCATGTATGTATAAATGGTTACTTGAAAAAACTTTTTACAGTGTAAAATAATTCTTAGATCTTAGTAATAGATGATATTTCAATGATATAAAATTGTTTTTTTTTTTTTTTTTTTTTTTTTATAAGTGACTAAACCCGCGTTTGACCTCAATCTCACCTGATGGTAAGTGACGATGAGGTCGAAGATGGAAGCACACGGGTTTAGGAAGGAACTGGCTCTTTATACAATATTGCCGGAACACATTACCGCCGGAGCGGTAACATTTGGCGGCAGACTTTATATAAAGGGTGGTCGCTAGCCAGGCGGACCCAGAAGGGATCCTACCACCAAGCAAATGTATACCTACTTACTTAATTATAAATATTATCTTGTTTAGAAGTAATTATTTTTGCATGCCCTAAAAAGGTAAAATATGTATGACCTATTTTTTAAATTTTAAGACCTAAATCTGTACCATATTTTAAGCAAATAAATGATTGATTGATTGAAAAAACTTTAAATAGCTAATTAAAAGTAAACCATTTAATCACAAACGATTATTTTTCAAGTTTTCTACATACGAGGTCCCAATATTTGTACTAAAGGGCTCACTACATATTTATAATCATTCCATTAAAAAATAAATGGCCATGCTAACGCCATGACCTAATCGGCAAAAACACCAATTTGACACCTACATAATTTTTTTTGTCAACAAACGCTTTAAAGCTATTCTACAACCAGCGCAGCCATCGCAAACTGGCCAGCTATTACTTTTCAATCCGTTCGGGCGCGTTTCCACCGCACCCGTTTATCGTACCGGTTTATTATCGTCCATTAATCTATTTGTTCCTATCATAACAACTATTTGTTGTCCAATTTTTAATCGCTTTGCGACTATCGTGTCAAGCTGTTCGCGAAGATATAATTTGCGCAAAACATATCCGCAAAAAAATGACTAAAAAAAAGATTGTCACTGCCGATGAAAAGTCTAACATTTCCATTTAAATATACATTAAGTCCAAGGAGTCCGTTTCAATATAGGGAATTAGTAGGACTGCTAATAGTTATCGAGCTATTCTAAATCTTAATCCGTTACTATCACCCACCACATTGCCCCCTAACCAGGGCGGGACGATCGATCGTGGAGGATTTGACTTCGGACCGGATTTAATGAGGTTAATATTCATCTTAAAGGCCACATGATAAAATAAAAAATCCCAGACAATCACACCAACTACATGGTCCCAAAGTAAGCTTAGCTTGTGTTATGGGATGCCATGTAGTGAACTAGAGGGAACCTAGAATATAAATACATAAATAGATAAACACCCAGACACGGAACATTTTTTTTTTCTTGTTCCGTGCTGGAATCGTACCCGCAACCACTGGCGTCTGAGGCAGACAGGTTTACCCTATCGCCAAAGTGGTCGTCGAAATGATGGTGATGACATACACTTAAAGCCACGACACTTAAACTACACGATTATCTGACGTTATGAGATAGTGAGAACGCGCCCTTCCCGAAACTTCTATAACGCCAGCATAGCACCCTTGTCCAGTTGTCAATTATTTGGCGGGTGTGAGGGTAGTGCAGAAGTAACTGTGACGCGGGTGCACATACAGTGTGGGGGTGGTTATAGGGATCGATAAACTGCAACAATAGAAATGTTTCAGGATATAATCAACGAATGCAGAGCATTAAAAAAACTGACTTCACGTCAAAGCTTTGGCTGAGTTGAGAATGTCATCAACGTAAACATTCTCCGAAATCATACATATTTTTTCAAAAGTTTGAAATTTTCAACGAAGTACTCAACCGATTTCGATGAAATTTAAATGGAACCAACTATGAAACAACAATTTTCAAAATCAATTCATAATTGTCCGAAATATCGTGTAACAAAGACACAAAAAAAACATACAGACGAATTGAGAACCTTCTCCTTTTTTGGAAGTCGGTTGAAAATGATTTAGATCTTCATAGCCTTTTATATTGTCGCATCGCCTGATATGAATTCTAGTTATCTAAAAATTTCACGATCATGAATCATGGCCAGCTTGGTGGATTATGACCTAATACCTCTTCGTCACCCAGGGGAGAGACTCGTAGCCCATGCAGTGGACTCATTATAAAGAGTTGTGATGAACAGTTTAATTCTAAGTAAAACTAAAATATCGCTGACTTGTTTGACCTCCATCACACCTGCAGTGGCAAGTGCGGATGAGTGGTCGAAGAAGACAGAACCCGGGTCTAGGAAGAACTGAGGCCACATCCAGGTTTCTACACTCGAATACAACAAAGCCGAAGGGTTTAATTTGTTTGAAAGCGTTTATATCGAACTACCATAAATAGCAAATGAAAAAATGTTAGCTCGGTTCTTAGGAAACTTTCTAAGCTATCACCAAGAAAATACAGGATCGAAAGTACCACAGATAAAACCGACGCAACTTATAGTTCAGGATAAAACTGCCAAGTTTTCCAACTTGATCGATCTCTCCAACTTGCCCAATTAATTATTTCATCTAGTATGTGAAACAAAGGACGTCCGATTCCTCCTCGTCAAACACCGATGATTGACTTCGACAACTTTGTTTGTTTGCGAAAGAGAAACTCTGCGATTATTATTATTATTAGGGGTTTTTGGGACTATATGAGCAGTCTTGTCCGCTCGTCACACTGCGACCTAAAAGATCTATTGTGTGAGTCCCAATTTATAACTCGCCGCACACTCCAATAGAGTCCAGGAAATTTAGGATTTTCCTTACGGCGATGCTCCTAATCTCTTTTGCATCCAGCTCGTGCTTATCCAGGTGGTTATTTTTGTGGTTATCATTAGGTGTAGAGGGGTTTCCTCTGCGCTTTCGCAGTATCTGCAGAGCGCCGTCTCAGTGAGACCCAGGTTGGACATATGCTTGTTTAGTTTGCAGTGTCCCGTTAGTGATCTTGCCACTGCGCGTAGTTGGGGTTTGTTAAGAGATACTACTGATTCTGTGTATGACTTGGAGTATCCCTCTATCAGTTCCCTTGAGTGTCTCATGCCTAATGAAAGTTCCCAGAGGCTTTTGCTTTCTGAGAGGCACTGGGTGGTGAGTATTAAACGCGTCAGGCTCTTCGGGATGCCGCAGAATGGTTCTGGACCGTATCGGCTACCCATTGCTCCTGCCCTCGCGAGTTCATCAGCGGCTTCATTGCCATCTATACCGGAATGGCCCGGAACCCATTTAATAAAAACTATATTATGGCTTGCCAGCCTGTTTAGCGTTTCATGGCATTGCTTTACCAGTTTGGAGTCAACCCTTGAAGAGTCAAGTGCCATTAGTGCAGCTTTGCTGTCAGAGAAGATGTATATGGTTTGCCCTTTGTAGCCTCTGTTTAGGTTTTAGGTTAGGTTTGTTTTTTAACTCTGCGATTAGCTCGGCGACGAAACAAACTTAGTCACTCAATATAACAAAAAAATTCTGAGGCTATATGATATAATACAGTCAATGAACCTCTGCTTTTGCAATTTCGAATCTAAAAACATATTTAAGGAAACAGAGAGAGAAAATTTTGTAAGCAATAAAACTCCAAGTCAAATAGTTAAATAAATAATATCCCCAGGCAATCACAACAACTACATGGCCTTTAAGCAAGCAAAGCTTGTGTTTTGAGATATCATATAGCGAACTACTGGAACCTTGAATATAAATAGATAAACGCCCAGGCCCGCAACATTTAGATATTTATTTATTTATTTACTCTTTATTGTTTATTAAAAAAAAATACAGATAACATTTTTCTTTCTTGTTCCGTGCGGGAATCGAACCCGCGACTTCACGATTAGCCTAGTAGCGTCTAGACCACTGCACCAGGGAGATCGTCAAATTCTTAAAGAAGTATTAAAAATTACATTTTATCCACAGACTCTTATAGGACGAAAATCTACGTGGGTAAAACCGCACGCAACCGATAGTTCAGAATAAAACTGCCAAGTTTTCAAACTTGATCGATCTCTCTAACTTATCCAATTAATTATTTCATCCAGTATGTGAAACAAAGGGCGACTAATGCCTCGTCAAACACCAATGATTGACTTCGAGAACTTTGTTTGCGAAAGAGAAACTCTGCTATTAGCTCGAACGACGACACAAACTTAGTCATTCAATATAACAAAAAATACTGAAGAGACAACACTTTATGAAGAACTGCTTTTAAAATTTCGACTCTAAAAACATATTCTACATAAACCGAGAGAGAAAAATTGCTAGCAAAACATAAAACTACAAGTCAAATATGTTGCGTAATATAAAATTAACACCTAGTATTTTTGTAACATCCCACATAGATGATAAGATGAATCATCGATGAGTAAGTTACAAGGTAACGGTGTCGTGAACAGCTATGGAAAACCACCCATTAAGTAGAAAAAATATAAAACGGATCCAGTACGTGTCGGACAGTTACATAGAAGGTTCCGTATGATCGTATAGTTTTTAGTTTTAAGTTAGAAATGTCCCAGCAGGGCTAGCATGCGACCATCGATAAATATTCGAATCGACAAGATAAATATTATTTTGTTATCTTATCCTATTTTGTTAGCTTACATGCGCACCATAATAGATAGAATTACTCGATTTGATATCATGATTAAGCCCAAAGAACCAAAGACGCCATATTCTTAAAAAAATACTTACTGTAAGTGCCAAATTCTAAGTAAATATCGAGAAAAGGCCCAATTTATCGTTGTCAATGGTCGCATGCGAGCCCCGCTGGCGACGTACCTACGTACCGGGTTGTATAAATTGAGTTAAGCGTATAAAAATGTTTAAAAGCTGCTGTCAAGCTTAGTTCGAGTCTTTCATGTTTCTTACTTTTAGGTTCAAAGTTAAGGGTAGGTTATATTTTTTGCTCAACAACGCGAGTAAAAAAAGAATCATCTTCAAAATTATTTCTAAGGTCGTCCATGTAAATAAAGGCCTAAATAATTAGAGAATTAACGTAGCAAAAACCCACAAAGGTGGGATTTCCGTTTGGCTGATATTGATAATGATAATGACATATCTGATACTTCCAAGCCGCTTCCCGATACTAAAGATAAAGCTCAAAGGATATAAAAAACGTACTGAAGCTGCTACGCAAAATAAACAAGGTTCCGCATCCTTTAACTACGAAACCCCAAACAGAGAACTATGATAAACGTAGATTCGTGCGTAAAACCGGTTGTGATGTTTTTTATCGCGTTAATTTGTTCAAGTATCGCAGCAACACACGTCCGGCTCGCGCGGCGGGTCAATGCGCTCTGACAGACCAGCCGGCGGCGTCAATGCGCATGCGACGACGCGACGACGGTCATACTAGACGGACTAGACTCCTGCGCCGCTTCTAGTTAACCTAACAAACCGGTATTTGAACTGAGATTGCTATGTCAACCAATAAAACATCATCTATTGTCAGGAGAGTCAATCAAATGGATAATTTCTAAGCAAGCGTTGACTATACTTGGACCTTGGTGGTAGGATCCCTTCTGGGTCCGCCTGGCTAGCGACCACCCTTTATATAAAGTCTGCCGCCAAATGTTACCGCTCCGGCGGTAATGTGTTCCGGCAATATTGTATAAAGAGCCAGTTCCTTCCTAAACCCGTGTGCTTTCATCTTCGACCTCATCGTCACTTACCATCAGGTGAGATTGAGGTCAAACGCGGGTTTAGTCACAAATAAAAAAAAAAAAAAAAAGACCTGTTTCAAGAGGCAAAAGAGCAATATTGGTAGCCTGATATGAAGTTATCATTATGAATGAACAAGTGAACTTGAAGAATGGTATACGCATAAATAATGAAAAATGCAGTAGGCGAAACATGCGAATTTTTCTCGGACTCTCAATTGAGTAGCGGAAATGAGGTCATGACAATTGTCTCTTCATTCATTGTCTAGCGTAGTGAAACAATGCTGTAGAGAAATGCACATGCGTAAAGTTAGATACTATCATACAATAGTTCGATTGGCACTACCACACTGTCAACATAAACTTCTTATCACGCTTGATAGGAAGCTACATGTAAAACTAACAGCCTGTCCACACATGGTCTCCGTTTTACTGGCCCGTTTTACCGGATATGTTTCTGTACCTTAAATACGTATACTGAAAACTATGCCATATGTAAAGTCGCTCATACAACTCCATGCGCCATAGATGAAAAAAAACTTATCCAGTAAAACGGAGACCATGTGTGAACGGGCTGTAACTTCTATTAGAGGTCTCAGAATATGAAAGACCTTAGTCTTTAAGAAAACAGGATACATCTTGCTCGGAGGTCATCAAGGAGTAGATCCTCTTAAGTAATACGTCTCTTAAGTAACTCTAAACTTTGCTAGTATGACCCGTTCAGAGACTGCTATAAAAATGTAACAAAATGTTAAGTATAAACGAATTCACAGCATTAAAAAACCGACTTCTCGTCATCACTTTGGCTGAATTATAACGTCGTCAAGGTAAACATTCTCCGAATTCAGACATATTTTGAAATTTTCCATGACGTACTCAATCGATTTCGATGAAATTTATATGGGACCAACTATGAAGTATCCTCTATCATATGAAACAAGAATTTGCCAAATCTATTCAAACAGAATATTCCAAACATACACAGGAATTGACAACCTCCTCGTTTTGGAAGTCGTTTGAAAACTAAACTGATAATTACGTCTCAATTATCGCTGTGGTGTCAATACGATTATGCTCCAGCACAAAATCGTTGTTCTTTGTTGCCAGTAATCCATCTAGACTTAGGGTCTAGATATTACACAACACTACAGAAAGTTAGTTTTCTGTGTGCAAATCACCTTTAGTCTTCTCCGTCGAATTTTCCAATACTTTTTCCCAATAATCTATCTCCGCTATAAAATCAATTTGATTAATATTTTCCTGATTGGTAAATTGCACCCTAGCCAGGTCTAGTTTATATAAAAATAACATGTTAATTAAACCTTTGGCTTTACCATGATAACAGCATACAAAAATAAAATACTGCCGGCCATAATTATATCTCTAGTGCACTGAAACGGTAGTCATTAAAACGAAAATCGACCAAAAAGATACCATTTAATGGCTGCATGTGTATTACATGCATTATTTATTATAATTGCAACATTTATGAACCGGCTATGAAGATAATGGCAACTTTTTTTTTCCAAAAACGTGTGCTAATTTTACAACCATTTAGCACCGCCTCATTGACACATTAAAAATGCTAAAGCTTAGAAAATAAAGCTAAGACCTATCTAGACATAAATAGCTTTCCAATAAAAAATACCGCAAAAAACTCCGTTTATTCTTTTGAGATACTACGAACACAGATACATAATATGTTTATGAAATTATAGGTAGGTACAGTAGAAGACACTTCCGCCTGACCACCACTAAGTTCATCTTTGCTTGCAATTAAAAAAAAAATAGAATAGACAGTAAAACAGTTCAGCGCCGCAGCAATGTTTATGCGACATTTTTTTTAAGTGATCACGCGGCAACGGCTGCGACTGTACCTCTCATTTGTTTCGGGGCTGTGGTCGGGGTAAAAAAAGAATGAGACGATTGTCTTCCATGTCACCTGAAGTAAAGTGACGATTAAGTCACACGTATGGTCACGAGTTATATATTCACTCGATGAACCAAGACCACTCACATTTCTCATAATTAAAGTTCATATAGACTTAACAAATGACGGTCAAACTAAACAACCAATATTAAACATAATAGAGTCAACCACTCCAACACAACAATCACACATTAAGACCCCTAACACATATACAACAAGAGTTTAATTAAAACCCCGTTGACAAGCACCCGGATGAACTTAGGCATACATTCTCTCCCTGAAATTTAATTGCGGCTTCTAGTTCGGGCGAAATTCAGACATTTGTGATATTAAACCGTACAGTATTCAAATATTGTTGGAAAGAAGATACTCTGTCTGTACAGGTCAAGATTAGGGAGGTGGTTTAAAAGGGTTGTTATCCGTGAATTCAGATACTTTACCGTAACTTTTACTTGAGAAAAAAATTTCAGTGTATATTTTATGGGGTTTAAGCCGATCGTCCGTTAGTTTAGCTTAGCGAGCCAGCAGTGCGATCACAGTACTTTATCGAATCGTATATTAACGAATGTTTACGAATGCTCGTATAGTATGGAGTCGGTTGCAAGTTTTGAGTGACATTGTAATTTTTTATTTTACAGATGTTTATGAGTACATGTTTACAAACATTCAAAATTAACAAGGCACACATTTATTTAAGCTGGCCGTGCGGCAATGGATAGATTTAAATTTTTTCTTAAAAACCGTCTCCATACTATACGAACATTCGTTAACAAACGATTCGATAAAGTTCTGTGATCGCACTGCTGTTCTTCATACATTTGCGTAAAATATAGGTACATAGTTTGCGGTGGACGCACATGTATGAAAAACTGGCTTAACTATGCGAGCTAAGGTAAAACTAACATAGTTTAGGTGGCGGTGGACGATCGGCTTTGTTGGGCACATATTATTATCGTGAGTAATTCTCACGATTTCTCACGGGGATCTTAAATAACCAAAATTCCCTTTTTCCGTGATCTCAATTTTAATGTCAAATTATTTCTTTTTGCTACATTCACTTTCAGTCCTCATTTTCTTTTTATATCGGAATTCTTTTACATGTGCGATCATGCTCTATGTTAGCGTATATTATGGGAACTAGGGCAACGAAAATGCATACTTATACATTTTTGTGATTATACACATAGAAAAACCCAGATGTAAAGAAAGGACTGCTGACGCATAATGAGTGATCGAAACCTACTAGCATCAGAAGAATTATTACTTCACTGATACAACGGTTGACGATAATTGATAGTAGAATAACTAGGTCAAAGCCATCAGCCAGCACTTGAACCATATTCGCCTTATCATCTTCAAATTGGTTATAGAGCTTTTAAATAAAAATAAAAAATTGCTTAAGAGCTATATTCCCTTATCAAAAACTGTTCACGTCTAGATTCACAGCACGATTCACAATCAACAACATTCATGCTCATCCCAATCAAGCTAATGGCGACGTCACAGACTCCACATCTCATAACTGGAGATCTCGAGACATGCCAGCAGCTTTCTACTCCGCTGAGCGTAAGAGATGGCGGCATATGACCAGCTCGGCTGACCTCGGCTGACCTCGTCGAGCTTGACCGTTTGGCTGACTCACGGTGAGCTAAGGTTGCTACTCTCTGATACAATCTTAATTGAAGAATCTATTTCGATCTTTGCTGGCTGAATTTAAGATGAATTGTGAAAATTTTCGCTTTTAGTTTGTTCATCAAAGCACCAATTCAGGTTATGTTGAAACGAGGTAAGTGATGTAGAACTTGTGAGTTTCTTAACGGTGTCCATTCCGTTTATTTCTCTTTACGAATTTCAGGGCGCACGGAGCGGACGCCCGACGCCGTTGTCCGCGGTGCTCTACGACGAGCGCGCTCTAACGTATTTTCTAAACATACGCAGCGAAGGCCCTCAGATCCCCATAGTTAAATATATTTATTATATAGTTTTGTGTCGTCTATATTTGAGCTTAGTAGTACCTATTCAGCATATTGCTTATAATAGACATCATGAAATTGTGATTTGCCTTGTTACATCGATACACAATCAAACATATACATATACAAGATAAGTGATATAGAACACGTAGCATTCCTTGAGGACACTCAGAAAGAAACACAGAAAAATTTATATTAGAAAATAAACCGCCACTGCACTCACCCTTGAAGTAATACTATATAAGCCTAAACTAATCAGACAAATCCGACACTATTCGTGTAATATAAGTAAAAGGCGAGTAAACAATAGTTTCTAATATTTTCCTAAACGAACCAACACAAACTGGGAACAAGCCCACATCACTCCGAAAAGCAGTTACGTATCTTGATTGGATAACATGTGAGTGACCCCCACATGCGATGCCTTTAAAAGGGTTCCTACAGTATGTAGGTAACGTTATATCACAGAGATTTCTATCAGGACGACTGAGGATCAGTGTGCGGTTTGTTTTACTTGTATCTACTGGGATAAACATTAAAAGACGAACTCATTCATTTTAACACGCTTCTTTTTATTTTCAACTTACCTCGAAAAGAAGGCTCTCAAATCGACTCTTTTTGATTTTTATTTGTATCTTTGTTACGAGTTAGTTTATTAATCAATTTTGATTATTCCTGTTTTATTAAGTAGAAGATACTTTAGAAATGGTCGCAAAAAACAATGAAAACAAAAAAAAATGATAAATTACCTTTTCAGTCCTTCTGCCAAAGGATGATCAGGTACTTGTGTATGAGGGTAAAGTCAGTTTTTTTATTTTAAAAATAAATAAATAAAATCCCCAGACAATCACACCAACCACATGGCCCCAAACTAAGCATAGCTTGTGTTATGGGATACCATATAGCGAACTAGGGGGGAACCTAGAATATAAATACATAAATAGATAAACACCCAGACACGGAACATTTTTTTTTTTTTGGTTCCGTGCGGGGATCGAACCCGCAACCACTGGCGTCTGAGGCAGATAGGTTTACCCCAACGCCATAGTGGTCGTCTAATTTTGCATTCGTTTGCTACTTAAGTGCACACAACAATTGTTAAAGAAATTAATAAACTTATTGTATTTGGCTTTCGCGCCATAAGCGTCCAGAAGCGACGTTCAATTCGTAGTCAAACCATTTCGTTAAGGCCCTGGGCGTACACAAGCTCTACTTCCAACTTACCAACTAAAAGATTGCTAAAGTCACACCTACATATTCCGTGTGAAACATTAACTAAGTTACGATACTTCGTATTTGCTCATCTCGTGAGCCAGGCTAGACTTTGTGTAGACATGTGAAATGTTTACCTGAAACAAACAAAAAAAGCATTGTTTAGATATAGCTGTGTTAGTTGACATCTTTACTGAAAAATTGGCTGTTGCATAGCTTAAAAACTTTAATGCCGGTCTGCATTTAACTTTGATCCTAAGTTGATACTTAAATCTGTATTATGACGTGAAACGAGAATTGATTGACTTTTATTGTCATTTGTCCTGTCTGTTGTCTGATGTTGAACGTCTAGCAGGCACACTATATTATTTCATATTTGAGCGTAGTTTTTTTTACAATATTTGCAAAGTTTACAGCAATTTAGTATACCTTGTTGTAATAGAATTAGGAAGGCTTTTTAAAATTTCTATGAAAACTTTCAGGGAAACTGGACAGTAGGGCCAACATAGAGAAAACATACGTCAGAGGTAAACCAACTGTGAACGGACTGTACAGATTTAAGTATCAACTTAGGATCAAAGTTAAGTGCAGACGGGCCTAAGGACAGCATCCTTAGGTAAGTACTTTTAATACTTCAGGACAAGCAATCAAGACCAAAATATATTACTTCTTTTATATTTTCTTATACATATTTAAATTAATCATAATACGACTTGTTATCTCGATTCGATATTCTGTGAAGAATGCTTCTAAATCATCCATCTATGCCAAATGCGTCTAAATTTATAGTCGCGTTCACTGTTCACACATCGCCTTTCACTAATCATCATGCATTAGATTCGGCAAAGCACTGCTAATCATGCTATCTTAGATTGTTGGCACAAGGTACTAGTCATCTGGTCATTAGACGACCGGCTGGTGTAGTGACGTACAATCCACTACAGTGGATTGTACCGTACTACAGTGGTGGTAACGTACATGTCAGAGGTTCTGGGTTCGAATCCCGGCGGCGGCGGATATTTGTGTGATGAACAGATATAAGACAGATATAAGTCGTCAAGTCATGGATGTTTATATAAATTTATATCCTAGTAAAAAAAAAACAATATGTATGTTTATACATTTCTTAATTATATCAGTTATCTAATATCCATAACACAAGTTCTGTAAGAAACATAATTACATACATACATAACTTCACGCCTGTATCCCTTATGGCGTAGGCAGAACACCAGAGGTTATAAGACCATCTGATGTAACGTTTGAGTTTGGAGGTATTATAATGATGGATACCGACTATTGCAGTGACAGGAGGTCAGCCTATCGCCCACAAAACGCTAATAATACCTCTTTAATTTAGGCTAGATAATGTTGTGTGAAGGTAAGAAATATTTATTTATTTATCATATTTTAGCTTTACTGTATGTATGTACTTGTGTATACCATGGATTATGGACTAAACCTCCTTGTAATCTAGGGAATTAAATTATTAAAACGACATAAAGTGCAAGTAATAGCTCCGGTTAATTCCAAATAATTTACTTATATTTAAAACCGCAACAAGGATTTTAATATTTTATCCTCCTAAGGTACTCAATAGACTAACTAGTAGGTATCATCCACTTGAAATGAAAATCCCGATATCGCTTCTCAGATATTGAATAAGTCTGCACCAATAGTTGAGATATAAACAGGCAGCATTACAATGGCAATATCATCTTTATACTTTCACATACCTATCAAAAAGTAGTTTGACAGCTCAGAGACTGTTTGGCCCGTGAACATTGCTCTTTCTAATCCCTCAAGATATTCTTGGTAAAATATCCTTAGTATAATAGAGTCTACTAACGTTAGTGCTACTAACGGCACTTTTGTTTTAAGTAAAAAGACGGTATTTCTTTAACAACATCATAATTGAGGCTACTAATGTCTGATTAGAATATTATTTTTTTATATGTATAAGTACCGGAATTATTGATATTAGATATTATTGAACTATTCGTCTGTATATCAAAGTTTACTATAAACACGGGCATTGTGTAGGGTAGACAATCAAATATAGCAACAACACATTCTGCTTAAAAGAAATCAACAAACTGTGTTTTGGGAGAATAAATTCTCAGTTTGTGTATTACCAAAAGAGGCCTGAAATCTTCTAGCGTAAAACAAAGGTCTGAATTATCGCGCGTTGAATAACCTCTAAGTAAGTAAAAACCGTATTCGCAGATCAAGGATTCCGTACTGAGGTACCGTTACCGACCGAATCTAAATTCAAAATTCAATTCAAAAGTTTTATCCATCTTAGGAATTTCACAAAACACTTGATGAAGTCAGTCATCACATACTTCGACTTTAACTAGTTGTTGATAGTTGTTAAATAAGATATTACAGTAGACCAAGAGACAAAAAAAGCCGGCGGAAAAAAACTCTTGGCACTCTTTTTCAGTCAGAATTATCAAATTAATACAAATAGGACACAGTACAAATTGGCCGTGACATGAAAAAAAAAAACACAAGACAGCTAATTGTGAGAGCCAATGTCATGCCACAACCAAATTGCTTACATAGCAGGTGCAATGAGCTATGGATGCACAATGAACAAAGAATGAAATAAAATAGTCATAGTATCATTAGCAAAACGACCTGGCACCGCTAGTAGCCCCCTTCACGAGTATAACGCAAGCACCAGCCATCACCCTCCTCAACCATATTTTAGGGAAGAGGGTGACCCGATACCCGACTCTACCACTAGCCATGCCGCCTGAGGGAGCATGACGTTTTTTCTGTTGTCTTGACAAGAAAATAAGTGAGTGGGACAGTCACCAGTATGTCATATGTATACCAAGCCTTACAAAGTTATTGAGTAATTAGAAACTTTTAGAAATATCCTGTTGTGCTTAATCCCATGCCTTTTTATCATCTAAGTAATCTTTAGTTTTATAATAAGCTTTTCGAGATAGAGTGTTTTAATGATTGATTGAAATTTATTGAATGGCGGAAAACGAGGTAATTACGAGAAACGTTTACAAAACAGAGAGAAACAAAGTAGGTAATTACTAGCTACACCGCATCGGCTTCAATAAAGAACATAAGCATCGTAGCTCTAAGAATATCAGTTTAATGTCAAAACAAATTAAAAACGAATGAAAACATATGCCGCGAATTATTTTTTTCTCTTCATCTCCCTATAAAACGTTTTAAAAGCTGCAGTTGCTAATTCAGACGTTAATTAAGAACAAGTAAAAACCTCCTGTATTTTTTTGCTTTAAACAAAAAAAAACCTTATACATCCATCGACCAGCAATCAGCAATTAGCGACTAATTCGCCGCAACATGGCGCACCGTCGCTGGTGGCTCCCACGGAAGCACTTATGAAAACACTCGCGCCTCGAGTGGCACTTGCGCCATCTTCTTTTTGTGCCACTTTAATGGTAACTACTCGAGGTTCCCGCATTCCGCCTCTAATGATCGCTTAGAAGATCGTTTCATGCTCTGTGATGTGAAATATGTTAAATACTGTAATGCGTTACTATTAATTTATCAATATTCAACGTTCGTTGAATATTTTTGTAGACTTATTTACTTTTCGTTTTAAAGCAGGGACTGCATATCGGTATAATTTTTTTAAACAGTACTAGTAAAATTTCAGTACCCTTATTAGTGTACTGCTTCATCAAACACAATACCTGTAAAAGTTATTAAAATCTAACTTAATCATATCAGTACCCAAATAATGTATAGCGGATAAATTTCTGTAGATGTTTTTAGTACAGAAATATTTTAACCTATTTAATTTCTGTACCGAAATGTATATGTCCCTAGCTTCATAGGCTTGCTACTAAACTATCGAACATTCTACAGTTATTTAAAAATAAAATTTTAATATCAATATTAATATAAATACCGGAAAATTTCAGTAAACTGAAAAAAAATCAGTTATGCTACAATAATCAAAAAGGTACACGAATTTCATCATGAATTCCTGTACTGTTATTTTTAAATACACATAATTTAACGGTATGACGTCATACAGAAAAAAAATGTACAGAAATTCATACCGGTATGCAGTCCTTGTTTTCAAGTTTTCATAAACTGGAGTATTGTTATTAAAAGTTTTGTATTTCAACTCTATGCATCTTCTCTGTGACAAAATATCCGGAGCGATGATTATACGTAGCTATAAATTACATTCAAGGTGACAGTTATACGATACATATGATTTCCACTCTATGGACAAGCTTATTTGGTTAGTTTGCCAGTCTGCCTAATTAATTAAACACATTTCTAAAGCAAACTTCCATACCTAAGCGGATATTTTAGTTATTCTAGATCCCATAACTTTCGCCTTACGACCGGATTGTCATCTAAGCAGTGAGCAGACGTTACGGGATATCAAACTAGTTCAGCGACTATTACATACAACTATACGTATAAGCAACTATCTCATCTATAACGGTCTTTGATGCAAGCATGCTTGACATCTCGCTATGCATGGGAGGAGAAAAAGTAGCGGATACAGGTTTGAATCCTTGTTGCGGTTTTAATTTGTGTGAAAGGGTTTTAAAAGGTTTTACTTGCATTAGATTCTAATAGCGCAAAAGGGACATAGCCAGTTTTATTTAGACTTGATAATATTTTAGCCCCCACTAATCTTACTAATAAGTATCACCTATATACAGGGTTGATTTTTAGATATCAGCCAAATTTAAATGTTAGTGTCTATGATACGATATAAACGTACCTGCATATTTATTTTAGCGTCGCTCAGTACAAAAAGTAGAAACTGAACTACGAACTTTTAAAAAAATAGTCGCTGTTGATGAACATAGCTACTAAAACGCGGCATTTCATTGTTAATACTACGACGTAGTGCTATAAGATGTTTTGCAGTAAACATAAAATTATATAGGGATAGATGGATTGTAATCTTCAAAATGAGCGGCTTTTTGAAGACAGCGGATCGAAAAGCAATTTTCCGGAATAGCTTCTTGATGAACTTTACATGGAATCGTACATAAATAACACCAGAAACAAGACACTATATCAACACATTGAAAATTATCTGATGATGAAGAAATGGCAAGAAACTCGCCAGCAATAATCTTTACAAAACATTCATCACAAACATTCACCAAAAACAATCCTTACGGAACTTACCTTATCTTTAATAAGCACTTGTCTTAACATCAATATCTGTTAGTACTTTGGACATTAAATAACGGAACCAGGTTACTAAATAATACAACACAAGGCAAGGATGGTAAACGGAACCATAACTGATGTCGAACCTAACACAAAAAAGTGGGCCACAGCACTAGTTAGTTAACAAAACGATAAAAAAGCAAACAAAGGTCCGACTTAATTCCTAGCGCAACGCTAAGACAGGGCTTTCAAAAGTCTAAATTAAGAGCTATCAAACAAAGGCCAGACCTCAGAGACCGTACATTCTACTCTTTGCTCATTACAGCTTGAATCTTACAAAAGACCGCCTCTGTACTTATAAAATAATCGTAACTTACTCGGAGGTACTAATTGGTTTTTGCTTGGGTAAAACATAAATAAGTAAATACATTCTTACCGAAGAAAAGCAGATTTCTACATAGCTGTAAGACGGCTTCGGATCTCACTTTGAAACTTCACTAAGTTATTTACTTTAGTCACAGAACTTTATAAAGTAGACCTCGAAACTTACTTCATAATACGATCCGAGTTGTGCCCTATTGAACATTGTACATAACTTCACGCCGTTCCCCCTTTGGGGTAGGCAGAGACTAGAGAACGTCAATTGCTACGATCCAAACATACATTTTCGCTTTCTCCACGTTCATTAATCTTTTCATACATGATCGCCGGTCATGGATACTTTTATCTAAGTCAATTAATCAAGTATGTCGCCAATTTGGTCGGCGTACGTTCGCCCTTTTGAAGTCAGTTTATTTGAGATCGGTGCCGCCTAAGACCTCATCATCACAATCTTCGTAATAAGCCACTGCAAGGCATGAGTCTCTTTCCTGGGTGACGAGGAGGTATAGGCCATAAACCACCCAGCTGGCCCGTGCTGGGTGGTGGATGTCAGAATTTTCAGAGCGCCGAAATGGCTTCTGACAAACCTAACGACTACTCCCTCCGAAGCACCGAAGCCTTCATGAGAAATCAATGGTTGGCGGTCACCCATCCAAGTACCGACCGCGCCGCACGTTGCTTAACCTGCGATATCTGCACAGTAACCACGGCGCCACGATGACTTTAGACCAAAAAGTCGATCTTACTTGTGCTGGCTCTTTTAGTTAACTGGGTTTTTCGTCTTACGTTTAATTTATTCCACCTTTCAAGTAAAATAAAACGCGACACGCTTACCATTTATACTTAAGGATTGAGATGTTCAATCACTCTACTTCATTATAAGTCTGTGACTAGCATTCTGAATTAAGCTTGAAAGCTTTCCAAATTAACTTAAAAATATATGTAACTTAGCTACTTTCGCAAATGTGATCATGTGATTTGTTTAACATAACCAACATGCAAGTGTTCGCCGCTTCGTCTGTCTTTAGGAGGAACTTTCCACTTACATGTTTTAGAACAACTTAGAAGTTTCTATTTCTGTCTGTTTGTGCAATAGATTGCAAAGGGAATTGCAACGTCTATACATCTTAAAAGAAGGAATGTCTATCTTTCAGTACATTCTTTGAAAGTAGATACGGAACAGTTTTTGAACTGGAAGTTTTCACAATTAATTACTTACTTTTCCAGCCGAGTTTTTGCGGTTGTTGTAAACTAAGTCGGTGAAAAAATCGCTTTGAAATGTCTTCAACTGCAAAGGCAACAACACCTAACTGCACCCGAGCGGAGCCGGTTGTTAAAGCTAGTAGTATTAAAAACCAAATCAGTCATATATTGTCTGTTTACAGTTTGGTACTAAAGACCTACCGAGCGTCTTTTGTTTATTACTTGGAATCGACTTGGAATCTTTAAGTTTTTGATATACCATTATACAGGGTGACTAGTGGATCAGTTTCAAAAATCGAGAAAGTTATAGTTTGAGACAACGAGCATACAACCAGTGGAGAGTGCGTGCGGGGCTACCGCGGTCGCTCATTTTGACCTATATGTAGGGCATGCGACAGAATTTTGAGTCAGTCACAGCAACTGTAGGCTAACGTACGGACGTCCCGCGCTCCTGATTATAAGCAAATTAAAACTCGAAATAATGCCTAGTTGTGCAATTAAATGGTGTGGAAAGTCAACTACGACTTCAAGCTACACAAAAGATGGGGTATCATTTCATATTTAAGTGGATTTCTACTCTATTTATTCAATTTGATAAAAAAAAATAAACAAAATAAAATATTTTCATTTCTGAAATGCTCGCGTTGATGTCTTTCTTGCTATCTCTTTCTGATACACTGTTTTGCACATTAGCAGTTGTCTCTTTTTATTTCGATAGTGTTGTTCGCAGGATTGCTACGTTTCATATAGATATTTTAAAATATAGATACTTACCTTATGTTTTTTACATTGTTATTGCTTTATGTATTTGCTCTTGGGTTTGAATGCAAATATACAGAAAAAGGATTAAGTGAAATACAAAATACTGGTATGAAATATAGATAAAAAATATTATATTTCAACCCTACAGTCCGCATAGCTTGATGGATTTTGACAAAGGTGGATTTTAATAATTATTGTAGTTGTTATCTTTTGGGGTGGTTGAAAAATGGTTATATACAGGGTGTCCCAATAAATAGTGTCAACTGGAAGTTGAAATATAGATGGATCCTTAGAGTACCCGAATCACGCCCATGTACCTTTCGCAATTTTTTTTATGGTTTTCTATTTTTATTTTTATGCCTGAGAATTTCAACCGAAATGACATTCCACCTTCATGAATTGCCATTTAATGTTCAAAATTATCAAATCCATCATTTTAACGTAAAACTTTAATTAAAAATGAATAAATAATGTTCGGTTACAGATTTGGGTTATAGTAACCCCTTAGGGCTATAGTAACATACTCTAAAAAATCATTATACCTACCAATAATAAATCAAACCATAATTTATGTGATAAAATGTGATTTGTTTTTAATTCTAATAAAGGCATACGCGCGTACCTAAAAATCGTGAATCTATAAATGGCCGTTATAATAATTATTCCAGTTATAATCGATATCGATTTATTTTTTTGGAATCCCTAGTGAATCTGATGTAATTTGGCTGTCGAGTCGTCGCCCAATGACAGCGGGGAAAGGATACCTCTGCCCCCGCCGCTTTTTGGTGACTTGGATATAGAACAAAGACGTGCCGATGCGCTCTCCACTGGTTTTATTCTCGTTGGTTTGAGATCATACCTCCAGAGAAAAAGTAATATAAAAAATTAATATTAATTTTTTACCAAGTAAACTTAACTTCTAGTTAAAAAATTAAGTAGCTACTTTTATAGCATAATAATTATGATCAGAATCGAGTACACAGTACTAAAGAGTAATGTTCAAAGCTGACGTCTGTCATATTTCTGACAACTCATGAAATGTATAAAAACAACATATAGTGCAAATAATAGCTCATGTTCGGTTAATTCTAAATCATTTACTTATATTAGAACCTCAGCAAGGATTTTAATATTTTACCCTCTCAAGTTACTCAATAGACTACTAGTATCATCCACTTGAAATAAAAATCCCGATATCGTTTCTAAGAAATTGAATCAAGCCTGCACCCATAGTTTAGATAAAAACAGGCAGCATTTCAATGGCAATATCATCTTAATGCATTCATACACCTATCAAAAAGTAGTTAGACAGGTCAGAGACTGTATGGGCCGCGAACTATTACTCTTTGTCAGCAGTCACCGTATAAAATGAAATACGGATTTTACACATTAGAACTCAAGTTATTAAACAAACAAAAAGTTCTTTGCCCCGCCATTAGAACTATATCAATCAGTTAATCTGCGACCAGACAGTCTAATCGCGTAATCTCGAAACGACCACGAGACAATCGTTTTCACGAAACACGTTCACGCGCAACGTGGTCGCTCATGTCGGACGCAGTTTCCAACATCTGTGCGCGACTGTACAATTGCATAACGAGTACATTCAAATACAGAACTGACAGTGACTACGTTATCTGGCGCATACTCCACGTGTAATGTCGGCAAAACCATCATATAATGCAGGTGGAGTGCCGACGCGACACAACGCCTGTGTAATGTGACAAGTTTATACTTGCTGGGACTATGTTGATAAAGTGTTGTAGATACCCAATGATATTATATAAAACAAAAGCAGATATGTTATAAGCACGCGCGTTATGAAGACTCAAATACGAGCCAAATGGTAGGTCTTGTAATTAGTCTGCGTCGAGCGCAATCACAAGCGTGACGCACTTTAGGTTCCTGTGTCCTCACCAAAATAAATATAAAATGCCGTCGTGTGCGTTTCGGAAGTGTACCAATTATAACTCTAAAGTAAACAAAATGCAAGGGATCTCATACCACATGTTAGTATGTAAAAGTACTTAGATTTTTTAGTATTTGTAAATTATTTTTTCAAACAATCTAATAACTGATGCAGATGAAGAAAGAGATAGCGATCTAGTTATGACGCGAGAGCAACGCGAGAGCGATAGATGCGTGCTCTGCGGACATAGATTAATTAGTGCAGAACGAAATTGATAGTGAATAAAATGCCTACAATTAAAGTTCAGGTGTTCTTTATTTTTACTTTGTTTTGATCCCCATTTTCAGTCATCGAGTACATCTGATTAAAGTCATAATTGATAAATACACAAATATTCGTCTCCATTCCGCACATAAAAATAACCCCGAAATCAAAAACTTTCAAAAAGACAAAAAAGAAATAAATTAAAAAAGACATCTTTTTGAAGGTATATAATATTCAGTGTATTTCTATTTTTATCTAATTATTATTTCAATATTAAAATTTTCAATAAATGTTATTTTCTATTATTTCTTACCTATGTAATTACTTTTCAATCAAGTGTCCACTCTACGACTGTAAATATTAATCATTGAGAAGACATTGAAAACATTGAAGTGCAATCAATAAAACTATAGCTATCTCTTTCATTTGCGTGCTTTTTCTTATCTTTTGTTATACTTATCAGTGAAACTTGTCAATGCATGCAGTTTTTGATTGCTCGGAACAGTTTAGAACGCAAATTACTATGAACGTAACATATCTATAGTTTATAATATCATTGTAGATACCTATATTTTTAAATTTACTTTATAAACGGGATATTTACCATGTTTTTTTATTTATTTTGAGTTCTTGATTTTTCGGCACTGTTGCAAGCACCATGATCACGCACGACGCGTAGCGCTTGCAACAGTGCCGAAATCTAATAAAAATCCCGTTTCAAAAGTAAATTTAAATGTTGAAGACCATGACATTAAAAAAAAAACATTAATAATTGTGTATGTTCTGGAATGCTGGAAAGAAATATTTTTTGCTAAGAAACATTCAGTAGGTAAGTTATTCTTGGAAAAACTAAAGTCTTGACTAAAATAAAGCTTTGCTAAGAATTAATAAAACACCGACAATCGCAATCCTAAGTTTTAAATCAAATTAAATCAAACCCCTATGTAACAGAATTTTTCACTCGTTGTCTGAAAATGCACAAAATAAAATCCGTTCAAAAACCGCCTTTTATTTAACGTTCAGGATTTTCATTTCCGCACAATGACGCTCACGTCCTCGACGTACGGTCAGCAGCCGCAGTTGACAAGCATTCGCAGGCAGTCATTGTCCATTACGCCGCGGTCGGTACAAATGAATGGATCGCTATGAAAACAATTGAACGAGCGTACGTTGGCCCGTCGCGGCTGTTGAAGTTTCAAAACAAACGTATAAATGAAGTAATAAAGTCACTAAACATGGACTGGTCCTTTGTGACGCTGAAATAATTGTTTATTTTTTTTTAGTTTAGTTTTCGTTATTTGAAATATCATAGGATCTTAGTGTAAAGTAAAGTAAGACTCATGTACGGGTCGTTTCGTACACTCAGATGATAAATGACAAAGTCAATGATAACTCGGGGGTAAGATTTGCCAGATGTATTAAAAACTGATAAACTTAG
Source organism: Stenoptilia bipunctidactyla (assembly GCA_944452665.1). NCBI lineage: Eukaryota > Metazoa > Arthropoda > Insecta > Lepidoptera > Pterophoridae > Stenoptilia > Stenoptilia bipunctidactyla. The sequence continues at coordinate 2,198,375 of OX101739.1, forward strand.
ATTAATTGATAAATGATATATGATTGATGAGCTCGCCGCGAATGCTTTTACATGAACTGAAATGATTTTGGTGCTACATTTGGCGGCGTCGCGGAAAATGCTGACGCCGAGCGAATTGTATGCGCTGCTAGCCCGTATAGTTGATAAAATACATTAAAACCTATTTTTTTTTATTATAGGGCTGCGATTTTGGGCCTTGATATTCAATTTGAAGTTTATTGATAAAGGAAGACAATTTAAAATGGAAAATTTGATTTCCTCAAATGAGAAATATCGAGAATCCTTTCCTCCAAGCAGTGCAATTAACAATTATTTACACACAGAAAGCTTTCGACCTTTGTCAACATAGTTTTAAAACTCATTCTTCAACGAATCACCGACCCCAAGCCCCCTCGTATTGACCAGTAAATTTCATTACCCGCAGATATCGAAATCTGAAGCCAGGCCGATGAAAAGGCTCTATACGTTATATCCTTTGTCCGCAACTACAGCTTTATTAAAACCGAAAATAATCAATAGCCGGGCCGATCACATATAACAGCGATAAATTCCGGCCTGGACCGACCGGACCGGCCGCGCCCGGCCCGGATATTACATTTATTTTATTCCAGAGTACATGGAGCAGGGAATTGTACATGCCAAGTGCAGAGACCGAGTTAAATTAACACGTTACTAAAAAGAAGCTGTGAATTTTTGTCGTTACTGTCAAGTGAAGAAATAAACACAAATACAAAGTTTTATAAAACTTTCTACCTACAAGAACTCTAAATTTCACCCTCAATATCAGTTAAGATAGCCTAGTGTAAATTTAGTCAAATTCCAAAAAATAAGGATTTTAAGGGATAGTTCACCACTAAAACACTGGAATATGTTTTAGAAAAACACAAACCGGAGATAAAAAAGATATAGTGTTTCAATACGGTATCATAGCAGTAGTGCACCATTGTTAATAAGAGTAAAATATAAGAAAAAAACTTCGAACCTATTTGGTTGCTCTGACTGTTTTCTTTCACATGTGCATGAGAAACTTTCATTTAGAAGGTACCTCTTTTAAGTACCTCGTTCAAATCAACACTACACTATTTTTAAAAAGGAAACAGCACACAAATTCTGAAGTGACAGCAACAATTAGCCGGCGCAACTAAATGACACTAGCTAGTAAATTAATAACAGACTTAAAACCGCATGCATTAATCAGCTCTCCGCAACAACCGTTGATTGTCCACATCATCACCTCTATTAATACTCCAGTACTCCGGAACCCTGATAACTATCCATCGCAGGCGTGACTCGTGAATTTAATTACGTCACTACCAGGGAAGAGGCAACAAATTGCTCCCGGGGAAAATACGAGGACGGTATCTGCCAAATTCTATACCGGGGGAAAAATCAAACATCTATCTAGTTTTGTTGTTTTTGTCGTATTAGGAAATATCTTGAGATAAGGCGTTGAGAAAAATTATTGGGCTTTTTTGATTGGGTATATTTATTGTACTTTACTTTTGGTCTCTGTGGAGGATTGGTTTATATATTATAAAAAAGCTATTATAGTACCGGTCGCTCAACATTATCTCCTTTGTGTTTTGTGACAGAATTTCATCAGAAAGCAGTTTTTCATGTTGACATACAGAACAGAATACGTTAAAAATCCTAGGCAAACATTATAAAAAAACCGGAATAAACAAAGATAACTATGAAGTTATGAATTATTAAAAGTGAAACTACAAATCGTGACAGCTTCAGCTACGATCGCCAAACATGATAGTTTATTAAACAATAATGCGATGTAAATCCGGCACATTCTCTCCAGCACCGGACAATTGCCAGCAAATATTTACTCCGCCCTCCGCGCTTGAAAATAAGCAGCGAGCATGAAATGCGTCACTTTACGAGAACCGACTGTATGGTCAGCAAAACTGAGAAAAAAGTTACATTTGAAGTCAACGCCCAGTTTCATTCATCGTTCGATGTAGAAGCAGCTCATAACTTAACATAAACCATAGCTATATTAGTCGATCGATGTTGTAGTAAAAAATTATGACCGAATTAAGGTAGTTAGACTTTACCTACTAACAATTATTGCAACTTTGACAAAATAAATTAGATTTTTCTCGTCATCTTAAGCGATAAGCGAACGCCAACAATGTATTTATTATTCTGTGCTACGGATACCACGTGTAAGCGTGGTAACAAGGTGCAAGGTAGTAATTCTGTTCAAGACGCAACAAAAAGATGAATCAGGGATATTTAAATAACATGTTTTTTTTTTCTGACCGTAGCAAGAAAGCATTGAATAACGCAGGAGAACTCACGGACTTCTTAAATAGAATAATGCCTCATGTGCTCAGAGAATGAAGTGACTGTTGTGAGATACTGTACTTGCACTAGATTGCCGTCTATTTAAGAAAAAAATATCATAAGTGTTGCCGAAAAATATTTTCTACGCTTTCTAAATTACAATACCTACACTTTTTTATCGGTGACCACGCCCGCGTTTCACCTCAATCTCACCTGATGGCAAGTGAAGATGAGGTCGAAGATGACAGCACACGGGTTTAGGAAAGAACTGGCTCATATGATGTTGTGGGGGGATATCACGTGACAAGTGGTGATGTTTAGGGAGCATATTTTATATGAAGGATGGCCGCTAGCGAACTCTGAGGTAACATTTAAGGACAGACATCTGGTTGAGTATGGCGCGATCTTACGAAAACGCGCGAACCCCGCGACGCGCCGTCTGTCTTTAAACTTGTCCTGAAGGGATCGTTACCACCGAATTCTCTGATTAGTCGATTTAACGACACGCTTATCCATGGGCGCTAGGTTTATTCTAAGCCGATTTCTTGAAATTGAAGCATATAGTTATATATATAAGATTCACTTTCAATCTCATTATTAGGTAGGTTGTAAATCCTTTTCAAAGAGGATCCCGTTTAATTATTACCTGTCTTTAGTACAGTCGAGCATGAAACTCAGTGTTACATTTCCCTTAACATAAGTAAAGACTGAATCCCTGATATTTCGCTAATAATAATATCACATATATATAACTTATACGTGATATTCCGTGATATGATACATCATATAACACAATAATACTCAATCCCTACTCACGAGGGTATTAATAGAACCTGTAGTGTTGTTATGATTCAATTCGCATTCGGGTCTCATTTCGGGGCTTTGGGTCGCTTCGTTAATAGCTTTCTGGCATTAGTCGTATAATGCCTCAGTAATGAGTAGTGCGTCGTGCGAATTGGGAAAGGATAGCCTTTAATTTTAGCTAATTAAACAATCATTTTACTGTGCCTCTGCATAAGAACGTGTCGAGTAAGCTAGGCGGTCAGTGTTTAGTTGAAGGAAAATTTCATACAAAATCCGCTCAAATTAAAGTTATAAAGTGATTTAAAATATAAAATGCCCCGGGAAAGGTAATATTTTAATACATCTTAATATTTGTAGGCCCGTGTGCTTTCATCTTCGACCTCATCTTCTTTTACCATAAAGTGAGGTTGATGTCAAACGCGGGCTTAGACTAGAATAAAATACAGGGTGACTGGTGACAAATTTGCAATACTAAAGGAGAGCACTCTGTACTCGATTCTGATCATAATTATGTAATAAAAGTAGGTACTTAATGTTTCACCCTATGAATAAACAAAGAGACCTTACTACACTGTTCCCGACGCGCTGCCTCATGGTTGTGTAATGACTTCTTTAACTTTCGGAGAAGTTTACTCAGTAAATAATTAATATTTATTTTTTCTCTTCATCTTGAACTAACACGTCCTGGTTATTTTGAAAGTGTCAGCCTGTATAATATAACAAAAATAACACAATCTTATGAAACCTAACTTTGAAACACAACTTTATGAGTTGTACTTTATGAGTAACATAACATTTAAAAAATACAAGCTAGACCAAACTTGATGAAACAATTCAAACCGGTAGAACTGACAGTACAACAAGCACCATTCGTGTTCAGCGCCGGCTCATCATCGATTACCCACAGCCCCGGGTTCGTGTCCCGAAAGTGATTAATCGCATCGATTAAACTTCCAATAACGACCGCTTCGTGACAGCATGAAATTCTGCTCTTTAATTAAATTAAAATTCGTTTCAGGTTTTATAGAGCAAATATTACGGTAGTCATAATTAAAGCAATAACTGGTTTTAAAACTTTCGCGAAGACATATAAAACTAATGTTTTAACGTAATTAAGCCATAACTTATAGTTTTAATTATTTTATACGATCCGCTATAAAAATAGTTTTGCAGGTCTATAATGAGCTACCTACTAAACTAATTTTTCTCATTCATGAAAGTTTAAAATAATTATTGAAACGAAATCTATCGAGTTAAATTTTAGAGGTTTATCTCGAAGATCTCCAAGTTTCAGTGTCTTTAATGTCGTCAATTAGCTGATTCTTTGATTCACTTATCGTCAAACTAACTACCTAAGACAATTCATTAAGAAGTTTTTGAATTAAAGTTAATTTAAAACTCTTTTAGATACCTACTTTTAAGGGTTGCGTACCCAAATGGTAAAACGGGACCCTATTACTAAGGATCTGCTTTCCGTCTGTCTGTCCACCAGGCTGTATCTCACGATACGTGATAGTTAGACAGGTGAAATTTTCACATAGATATTAGGTAATGAGGAGATTCGCAGGCGAACCAAAGTCACCGACATAGCCAGAAGGATTGCAGAGCTGAAGTGGCACATAGCTCGCAGAAAAGTTGGGCAGAAAAGTTCTCGAGTGGCGGCCACGTACTGGGAGACGCGTAGGCAGGTGGACCGACGACCTTGTCAAAGTCGCCGGTATACGTGGGATGAGGGTGGCGCGGGATCGTGCGACGTGGAAAACCTTGGACATAAGCCTCCCATGTCCAGCAGTGGACGTCTACTGGCTGTAGCAGATGATGATTAGGAATTATATATTTCTTTTGTCGCTATAACAACAAAATCTATAAAGTAGGAAAAAAATATATTTAAGGGGGATCCCATACTTGGAAAAAACACTATTAGATGAGTCTTAAGTAAAAATAGATCCTGAATAAGATTTTTATACAGCGACCAAACTGAGTGAACTAAACCGATTGCTCGGTGGACAAATCCATTCTAAACCAACCCCTTCATATTAAATTTTAATAGAAGTTAAGAGCTTTAAAAATCACTGCAATAAGGTTCACATTGCATCAATTTCAAAAGTGAACATGGAGTGATGTTCAATATTAACAAGAGATTGTCTAGACGAAAAACGATGAAATGCATTGTTGAACACGCTGTTGGTACACGCCCCTTATCGAACGATAAAAATAAGGCCCTAGATGAAGTCCTTTAAGGTATAATATTAAGAAGACAATACAAAATAATTCAAAAGTCAAAACATTTTTTTTTTGTTTTTTTTTTTTCTTATGTAAAACACCTTAATACGAAGTATGACAACGTGGCATTTTCTATCGCTTTTTATATCGCATGCACAGGTGCAGTTTGCAACGTTTTGCGTTGTACATTGTATGCAACGTTCCTTAACGTTTAAAATGTTTTCGTTGTTTATTGTATGGCTTCAGTGACACGCGTCTATTGAATGAATGTTAAAGAGATTTTTACAAGGGTGATAATTAATGAACTCACTATACCTATTAAGATTGACGATGCACTTTTGAACTACATATTGTTTGGCAAAAAGTATTATTCTTTAGTAAAGAACAAAACTTCAATGTTATGGGATATCGAAAAGAACACCAACTTTTAGAGCTAGTTAAACTTAGTCACCAGGAGGACAGATTGCGATTGGCTTCCAATGAAGCTCGATCATCTGCAGAGCAGACCGTATTGAACCTAGTTCGCTCCAGACTTTGCAATGCTCTACACAAGAGAAACAAACCTAAAAGCCAGGTCAAGCGAAATTCAATCTTAAAACACAGCCACATTAAAGCACACTCTAATCAAACAAATACGAATTTAAATATTCCTACTTAAAAAAATCTATTTGTCTTGAAAGAAACCCGCAATTTGTACACCGCACACCGCCTGGCGCTCCTCCAACTAAATTATATTAAAATTCTCTATATGTTGTGGCTTTTAAATATTCCGTTTGTTTGTCCAAAGATTGGTTTGAATAATGTAATGCTACGGCGCTGTCTGGATTTATTTAAATTGAGTGCATTGCACTCATGGTAAGAGGTGGTTATTACGTTTACCTAGGAAACTACTAAATGTATGTTAAAAACAGGTTTTAGATTCGACCTTAAGTCCTTGCTTCTATACACAGAGCACATTACCATACTCAAACTTCTTCAATGAAAAGGCAGCCTTAAATAATAGATAACCCAAACAAACAGACATATCAAATATGTGCGCTTTTATGATAACGTTCCCAAAATATTTAAGATTTACGCTTCGATAGATTTAAGGATACGATAAAAGAAGTGTTGAGTGAAAAGGACTACTATAAGATATCCGGATGCACGATGGGATTCCCTGATTGTAAATTGTTATTGTGTAATTTCAAAAGATGATTGCTGTTGAGTTTCTTGCCATTTATTCTCAACAGATCGACTTTCCGAAGTGATGGTAGATTCAGTTCAATTCGTAAATAATTTGACCTATTCCTATTCCTGGTATCTTAAATATGAATGGACCTAGGAAATAAAGTTTTTTTGACTTTGACTTTTAAAGCCACACTGCCAAAACACATAACCGCTAGAGCACTATATTTGGCGGTAAACTTTTTATGCAGGATACTCGTTTGCCAGGGGAACCTTTTAAGGGTTTATACCATCAACCGAAGGTCATTCTGATTAGTCGTACCTACTCTACGACAGAACCGAAAGGATATTCTAAGCACCCCCCCCAAATCACAAAAATCTCAATTAAAAACACTCCCAGCAAACTCATAACAAGTCTCAACAAGCCCAGATAATGCAGATTCCAAAACAAACTGAAGCAAGACGTTCCCTTTGTCTCTCTTATCGCCCATTCTTCATCGCGAGCGCAGTTGCACAACAAAAGAAAAACCAAACTTTCCTCCGAAACGTAACAATGGGACACGCCGCCGTTGCGAAACATAACACACGAAACGTAAGTTAAATAAATAATGCTGGATTGCATACAACACCATCTAGCCTCAATCTGGGAACTAAAACTCGATCTATCTAATTTCATCAGCATCATCATAACTTTTGTAATGAGCCCACTGAGCTATGAGTCTCTCCCCTGAGTGACGGAAGGTATAGGCGATAATCCACCAAGCTTGCCCAGTGCACCCCCCAGCACTGATGTCATATCAGGATGTCAGAATTTTCAGGGCGCCGAAATGGCTTCTGAAAAACCCTAACGACTCAGGATACAAGTATACGGCACCCGGGACCGACTGCTTAACGTTTTTAAACATTTCTTTTGTATTCTTTTGTATATTCATACAAGGATCTAGGGTACAAGAATTCATGGAAATAAAAGCCAAAAGCAATTAATGCCTGGCGACATGACCCCCATTGAAAGTTAAAAGATGTGTACGTACTTCGAATTATAATATTTTGTTCAGTAACTTACTGAAAACATAAGTTTTATCTTCAGTTCATGCAAAGTTTGTAACGGGATGAAAATCCAAATGCGATAGTGACATGACCTCCGTATTACATTAGTGACGACATGAAATGAAGATTTATATATCGTACCACTAACAGATTCTCACAATGTATTAGTATTAGGAAACTCAGAAATATGAATTCAGTGTTGCTGTCATAGTTGCCATGCTGGACTGGGAGCGAAAGGAAAACGTAGAATGTGCCAGCTGCTTCTCTTCCCGGGCATACTGTAAAAGTTAGTTAAGCGACAGAGGTTTTATTGGCGTTTTTGTGGGCGACAGGCTGACCCCCTTTCACTACAATAGTCTCTCTCTATCTTTATAATACCTTCAAATTTGTTAAACGTGACATCAGATGCTTAGATGCAAGTTTACATGTAGAATGTTTAACTAGACAGCAGTGCGAGCACAGAACTTTATCGACTCGTATATTTACGAATGTTCGTATAGTATGGAGTCGGTTGCATGTTTTTAGTAACATTGTTATTTTTTTATTTTACAGTTATTTAAGAGCACAACATGTATTAACACGGCACACGATTATTTAAGCTGGCCGTGCGGCAATGGATAAATTTCAATTATTGCTTGCAAACCGTCTCCATACTATACGAACATTCGTAAATATACGAGCCGAGAAAGTTCTGTGCTCACACTGCAGACCCTGAAAGAGTCTTTCCTCAAAGTGGAGGTCGTTTGGACTATTCGCCTTTTACGAAACGTTTATACAGCGAGGTAAGGGCTCTTATTTTAAAAGCTTTATTTTGTATTTTATTATGCTGAAATATAATTTTAAAGATAAAAATAATGGGACTCGACCCCAGATCTAGGTTACAATCTGGGTTAGGTTAGGGATACGGCTCTACACAGCAAGCTATTCTAACTAAACAAACTTTTTACATTATTTAAAAACTAAAAAAAAACACTTTTTTTCATTATATAAACCTTTGTTTCAGTAAAAACATGCAAACATTGCCAACGAAATAGGACAAGTAAGTAAAACCAAAATTTACTTTGCAATAAGAAGCGTTAACAATTTACTTCGTTGCAACAGATTCTACGTTTGTGTAACCCACTTGACACTCTTGAGAATTAGAGATCTCATTGCGAAAGGTCAGTTGTTCTTATCTGCTTTGAATGCCGAGATTTAAGAAATTACACAAGATAATGTTTAAAGAAAAACTGGGTACAAACTTATAGTGGCTTAAACCGCGCCATATTCATCCTGTTGGAATATATCCTGTGGGTTATTCGCAGTATTCCCTACTACCCGTGTGGAAACGTTTCAGCAGAATCAAGTTTTTTAGAGTGACGGAAAATAGAAAGAAATGCATTTATTTCACAAACACAAAGTAACAATCTTAAAAAAAACAGTGAATGCTTAATATTGTCTTAAGTTTTCACGATTCATAATTTAAATAAAACTACTTTTTAACTTACAGTTAAAAACTCACAGACTCACAATCGCTCGTGACTATGAGTGTCGGCGCACCTCACAACTGATAGCGGCGGGACCCGAGCCCAACCGATCTAACCGGTTCCTCGACAAGCGCGCGAGCACCTATGACGTCGCCCTCAACCCACTCCGCTCCTTGCCGCGTGAGACTACGGACATTTTGTATCAACATTTGTAGCGTTCATAGTAATTTGTAATACGGCATTATATTTACTTATGTACAGTCCGCTCTTTTAATTATAAAGTCCCGTTAGAGGCCTAAACATTGGTCCTTTTCTCGCGATCTATTCGACCAGTTTGCCGTGATTTTACGAAATATATATTACCCGTCACCGTGTGAACTTTGACCGAGACCACGTCGCAGATTGAAGAACGAAATCGTTTCCGTAGCTGCCTACATCTTCATCGAAGGAGCTGATGTCATTCTTTGGGAGTATAAGTACGGTATTTAAGTGAGTCGTTCCAATTAGTTATTATCCTTATTTCATTTAATTGCCTTAAAATCGTTCATTACATAATTTTAAACATAGTTTTTATTTGATAGGTATTTCGTTTGTGTACATCCTTGCACAATTCATATGCTGCGCTGATTATATGTGGTTATACTGAATTATTTAATTGTACACGTATAGTAGCACCCTCGTTTGTCAAACCTGTTTTGCGTTCTTGAACTTAGACCTAGATATCCGTATTCAGCTGCTAGCGCATTGATCCTTTGTTATATTCTTTTTATACCGTTTAGTCCTTTTTTACCTTTAAAAATATTGAATACCTTTACCTAATCATATTATTCAGACAGAATAAATTCAAAATGACAGATACTTTAAAAACTTTAATAAAAAAGCGTAGTTCGTTAAAATCAAAGCTTACTATTTATAATAACTACATAACATTAATTAAAAGTAGTGCCGAGATATCTGAACTGCAGCGTCTAGACTTGCAGGAGCGTTTTAATCGATTCGAATCCTTATATAACGAATTTGATGACTTGCAGACACAAATCGAAGTGCTTGCCGACGACGCCGGGTCTACGTTTGCTGAGCGTGAGGACTTCGACCGCCAGTTCTTCAACCTGACGGCGCTCACGCGCAGCTTGCTCGGTGCCGCCGCCGGCGCTGCTGGTGCCAGGGTGGGTTCGGAGGCGGGCTTCAGAGACGCTGACTCAGGTGCACATAATTCTGGTTTTGTTCGTTTGCCTAAAATAGATTTGCCTCATTTTGATGGAAACTATCAATGCTGGCTCGAATTTAGAGACACCTTTAAGTCACTAATTCACGATAATCCTAGTATAAATAATATCAACAAATTTCACTACCTGCGAGCCTCTCTCCAGGATAAAGCAGCAGTTATAATTAAAAATATCGATTTTAAGAGTGATAATTACGAAATAGCTTGGGACCTTTTGAGTGAGCGGTACAACAACCACCGCCTCCTTATATCTAACCACCTACAAGCGTTATTTGACGTCGAACAAATAAGTAGAGAGTCAAGCATGTCAATTAGACATATGATTGACACAATTAACAAAAACATCAGAGCGCTTACAACACTACAACAGCCTACTCAGTATTGGGATACAATAATTATTTTTATCATGGCCAAGAAGTTAGACTTGAAAACTAGTCGAGATTGGGAAGAACATAGAAACAATACACTAACAGATAATCCTACTTTAACTCAGTTTTGTTCTTTTTTGAGTAGAAAGTCTGACTGGTTAGAGCCTTTGGAAGTAAACTTTAGCCCGCACCACACTCACACGGATAATATTGTTGCCTTAAATAATAATCATAGCTTACATAATAATTCAAAAATTAATCAAAATAATAAAAAACATACCAATAATATTAATAAAATAATGAAATGTCCACTTTGCTCCCAGCCTCATGTATTATATCAATGTGAATCGTTTAGACAATTAACCACAGAAAAACGCTTAAAAAAAGCTCTTCAATTTAATGTATGCCTTAACTGCTTACGTTCTGGGCATTCAGCTAAGCTTTGCAAACTTTCCCATTGCAAATATTGCAAAACAAAGCATAATACGCTTTTACATACTGAACCGAACGAACCCAAATCAACATTTAATCCATTGCCTTCTGCTTCGTCTTCCATTTTGCCTTCTGCGTCAAATGTTGTGCTATCAGCCGACTCTTTGCAGCTTGCTACTCCTGTGCATGTGTTACTGTCCACAGCTATCGTCCACGTGGTCAGTGCGGCGGGAGACAGGCATGCTGCGCGTCTGTTGCTGGACAACGGCAGCACGGCGAACTTTGTCACGCAAAGCTTTTCGGAGAAACTGGGTTTGTCACGACGCGGTACGAGCACCAAGGTAACGGGCATTAATAATCATACATCCACTAGTACACAGTCTTGTAACCTCACAATAGAGTCTTTATGCTGTGCCTACACTGTAGAGATTGATTGTCTTATTTTACCTGAGATTACCAAAGTTCTACCGTCATCTTTCGTGCACATAAGTAAAGTCCCTATTCCTTCAGGTCTAAAGTTAGCAGACCCGAACTTTAACGTTCCGTCGGCTGTTAACATCCTGGTAGGGGCTGAAGTATTTTGGAATGTCATAGGCAATAACACAATAGACTTAGGAAAAAACCTTCCTAAATTATGTGAAACCAAATTTGGCTGGCTAGTGTCCGGCAGTATATCACAGAAGTCTAATTCAAAATTACATATGTGCCATCATTCCAACGTCACTCCCGACCTTACTCAATTTTGGGAGCTTGATCAAGTTTCTTTAAGACACGCACATTCTTTAGAAGAAAAGCTGTGTGAAAAACATTTTAATGAAACCACCATTCGTAAGAACGATGGCAGGTTTGTCGTAACTCTACCATTAAAAATTGATCCTAGTCATTTAGGGTATTCTTTTAATAACGCAAAGAAACGTTTTTTATCGTTAGAAAGGCGATTTAACAACGATCCTTCATTTAAAATTAAATATATGGAGTTTATGCGGGAGTATGAACGCCTAGGTCATATGACGTTAGACTCCCCTTATAAAACTAGATCCTCCCTCGAAATTGAATCCGCGGTTGAATATTACATTCCACATCATGGAATAGTTCGTAATTCAAGCACCACGACTCAACTGCGCGTAGTATTCGATGCTTCAGCCCCATCCAGTTCGGGGGTGTCTCTTAACGACCTTCAGATGGTTGGTCCCGTAGTACAGGATGATCTTTTCGCCATTCTTATACGTTTTCGTCAACATAGATATGTAGTCTCAAGTGACGTAGAAAAAATGTACCGTGAAATAGATTGCACTCCTACTCAACGTTCCCTTCAAAAAATCATCTTTCGTTTCGAACCGTCAGAACCTCTCAGGACCTACACATTAAACACCGTAACCTATGGCACAGCTTCCGCCCCCTACTTAGCCACTAAGTGTTTAACGAGTCTGGGTGATACTATTGAAGATAGTCGTGTACAATACGCCATACGTCATGATTTTTACGTTGACGACTATTTGAGTGGCGGGAGCACCATAGAGGAGACGATTGAAATTTCAAACCAGGTACGATTAGCACTCTCTACCGCTAAATTTAACTTGCGTAAGTGGCGATCTAATCATCCGGAAATACTTAAACACATCGCAGCTGGTAATGAATCAAATAAAACTCTACAATTTTCCGAGCATGGTCTTAATTCCTTTCAGTCTAAAACTTTAGGTCTTAACTGGGTTTGTGACTCTGATTTACTTACTTTTAGCATTCAAATAACTTCTTCTACCAAAGTAACTAAACGTCATATCCTTTCCGTCATCAGTCAGATCTTTGACCCACTGGGCCTCGTAGGTCCGTGCGTAGTTGAAGCGAAACTCGTCATGCAGCGTCTATGGGTTGACAAATACGACTGGGACGACGAAGTTTCACCTGAAATAAAAAACCTTTGGGCAACTTTTGAGTATGTTATAGTGGCATTAAATAATTTAAAAATCCCTCGGTGGGTTTTAAACGAAACCTCTATTTTAAATGAAATACATGTTTTTACCGATGCATCCGAGAAAGCGTACGGCGCGTGTGTGTACATTCGTTCACACAATAGCAAAGGTTCCATAGTTGTACGTCTTCTAGTTTCAAAAAATCGTGTAGCGCCTATCAAACCAACAACGATGCCTAGGCTTGAACTTTGTGGAGCTTTGTTAGGTACAAGACTGTATACTAAGGTTAAGGATTCGCTTACCATACCCATTCATAAAAGTAGATTTTGGTGCGACTCTACCATTGTATTATGTTGGCTCTCCAACCCATGTAATCAATTAAAACCTTTTGTTAGAAATAGAGTCAATGAAATACAGGAGAGTACGCATGGTCATACCTGGAGCTACGTACCGTCGAAGGACAACCCGGCAGATCTTGTTTCCCGTGGTATAAGAGCTGACGTTATTAGGGACACACCCCTTTGGTGGTCCGGACCATCGTTTCTATTGCGTGCAACAAATGAATGGCCAAAAATGCCTAACATAGAGAAACACGATTTGCCGGAAGTAATTTCTCATGTCACTAGTATTAGTAGTAACAATCATTCTTGTAACTCATCAATCATTTATAATTTATTAAAAAACCATTCGAGTCTAACAAAACTACATAGAATATTAACATACATTCAAAGATTTATTTACAATTTAAGAAATAAAGACAAACTCAGTGGCAATCTTTCACCATCAGAATTAAAAAAATCATTAAACTTGATTATTCATTATTCTCAACTTGACATATTTAATGAAGAATATAAGCAATTAAAATCTGGACAGAGGTTGTCACTAAAAAGTAGATTGCTTCCTTTAACGCCATTCATTGATGAAAATAACCTGATTCGCGTGGGCGGGAGGCTCGATAACTCCCCCTACGACTTTAGTGTTAAACATCCGATCGTAGTATGTAGCAAACATTTATTTACTAAACATTTATTTCAAATGCAACATATCAAACTTCTACACGCCGGTCCCCAATTACTTTTGTCAAATATTCGGCAAACATATTGGCCGTTGGGTGGTAGAAGCCTATCTAGATCTGTCGTGAATAAGTGCTTAATATGTTTCAAACATAAGGCTGAAAACGTGCAGCCTATAATGGGTCAATTACCTTCTATAAGAACTAATCTTGAGTTTCCGTTTCTTAATTCCTACGTGGATTACGCTGGGCCAGTATTGATAGCTGACCGCAAAGGTCGTGGCTGCAAACTAATAAAATCGTATGTGTGTATCTTTGTTTGCTCAGCAGTCAAAGCTGTACACTTGGAGCTCGTCACCGACCTCACGTCTGAGGCTTACATGGCCGCACTGAATCGTTTCGTGGCACGTCGAGGCAAACCTCGAAGTATCACGTCCGATAACGGGACGAATTTTGTTGGAGCATGTAACGATATGTATAAGTTCTTACGGTCATCAAATGTTGCATCTGAAATATCGCATGAGGGTATCGAATTCATTTTCACGCCAGCTTACACCCCTCACTTTAATTCTCTTGCTGAAGCCGCTGTAAAGTCGTGTAAGCATCATTTAAAAAGATTACTCCATCTCACTCATTTAACTTTCGAGGAGATGGCTACGTGTCTTATTCAAATAGAGGCAGTCTTAAACTCAAGACCTCTCACACCTCTCTCTTCAGAACCCAACGATTTTTCGGCATTAACTCCCTCACACTTCCTAATTGGACGACCACTTTTATCAGTACCTTGCCCTCAGGTGACAGAAGCAAACATCACGAGCCTAGATCGTTGGAAGCGAATCCAGTTCATCAGGCAGCACTTTTGGCGCCGCTTCCATAATGAGTATACTTCTCTGCTTCAGGCCAAATCAAAGTGGTATCATTCCAGAGGTGACGTGAAGCCAGGGTCCTTGGTGCTTATTAAGGACAAAACGACGCCACCACTGCTCTGGTCTCTGGGTAGGGTGATGAGGACCTACCCCGGTGTCGACGGGGTCACAAGGGTGGCTGAGCTGAAGACGAAGAAGGGCATCATTCGTCGTGCCTTTAACTGCATCTGCCCTCTTCCAACAGAAAATTGAAGACGTCCCTTCAACCCGGGGAATATGTCGGCGCACCTCACAACTGATAGCGGCGGGACCCGAGCCCAACCGATCTAACCGGTTCCTCGACAAGCGCGCGAGCACCTATGACGTCGCCCTCAACCCACTCCGCTCCTTGCCGCGTGAGACTACGGACATTTTGTATCAACATTTGTAGCGTTCATAGTAATTTGTAATACGGCATTATATTTACTTATGTACAGTCCGCTCTTTTAATTATAAAGTCCCGTTAGAGGCCTAAACAATGAGTTCTGCAAAGACACCGAAACATCGAGTTAAAATGTAAAATATAAATTATCTAGCCCAAATTAAGTTTCTTAAAGAACTTGTGTTATGCATACTAGATAACTGATATAGGTAGGTACTTAAGAAATATATAAATATACATATTGAATAAATACATATTTTTATTACAATAAACTTAAATAAACATATAAACAGCCATGACTTGACGACTAATATCTGTGTTCATCACACAAATATCCGCCGCCGCCGGGATTCGGACCCAGGACCTCTGGCATAGAAGGCAATGTATGTTACCGCTACACCAGCCTGTCATCAACATACATACATAACTTCACGCCTGTATCCCGTATGGGGTAAGCAGAACACCAGAGGTTATAAGACCATCTGATGTCACGTTTGACAAATTTGGAGGTATTATAAAGATGGAGATAGACTATTGTAGTGACAGGGGGTCAGCCTGTAGCCCACAAAAACGTCAATAAAACCTCTGTCCCTTGACTGACTTTTACAGTATGCCCGGGAAGAGAAGCAGCTGGTACATTCTATGTTTTTCTTTCGCTCCCAGTCCAGCCGGGCGTCAACATAAGTTAAAATTAGTTTAATTCATAAGTTAGAACAAATTTCAGAGATCTAAAAAAACAATGCATTTACCAGTTCATTGAACAACAAAATCAACGAATGACAAAACTTCAAAACGAACGCATCAAGTTTATCTAAACCGGGAACCAAACCCACAACACCCGGAACTTCATGCAAATGATGCGTCACGGTATCACCGAGGTTTAATCACTTTAGTTTAAATTTAATTAATTGCTTTTCTTGCACGGAAAGCATTCAATTAAGAACTTGCCTTTTTTACCTTATTTTTGTGTTTGACCTTAATCTGTCATGATGGTAAGGATTATCGCCGCAACTATATTTGGCAAAAGTTGAACTTATACTCCGGCAAATAATTCAATGCAGTATTTGTAGGTATATTCATCGTGGTGAGGGGTATACTAGACTGGTCAGCCTAGACCCTGCGTTACCGGGTCTAGCTGCTTCCATGGTGCGTCGCGGGGAGGCTCCTTTCATGCACCATAAATTTCATATTCATCGACACGCTAAGAAGAAGAATGCAGTAAAATGACAGTTCCAGTGTGCCCACTTTAGGGAAGAAAAAAAATTGTGATTTGGTTTAAGTGAATGAATGTAATTATTTTTTAAATAATAATATCGTATTGTATGGAAAAAAAATATTTTGGCTCACAAGATTTTTCTTTTGTTACGGTGATGTTAGCGAAGGGCAACTACTATCCGTGAAATTTCATTTTTAACGACAAAACGAATTTAAAAAGCAAGAAGTTATAAAGTCGATTTCTAATGTGACCTTTTTAAAACACAAGGTATGCTTGGTAAATCATTATTTTCATTAAAGTTACTTTAAAGATATAGTAAACACCTCAAATTCAATTACTTATAAATTTCTTTAAAATTTTATTCAAAACGAAGGACAAATACTAGTTCGTTTTCAATCATTCTCATTCAGTACTTACACTACGAAGTCTTTAACTGGTATCATTATTTTTCTATTCGATCATGACACATCAACTGACACATTTTGATCTGTCAGTTTACTGCACTGAATTATTTGCCAGAGTATAATATAAAGGGAGGTCGATAACTAGATGGGCCCTAAAGAAGCCCTTCTATTCTACAGAGCAAGCATCACTTAGCTTAACCATTTTACGGAACCTCCCAAGGGACAGTACTCAGTAGTAACACTTAGCCGAATCAATAAGACTACGCAGAATTTCACGTTGGAAAACTAAATAAGAATTCTGTAACTGAAAATGGCACATTATGTATTTATACTTCATTGCACAAAATAAGAAATGGAAAAATATATTTAAAACAAAAACTGTTTAGAAAGGCACAACAGCCGGCTGTAAAGACAACCTTAAAGAATATGAATTTTTGTGTTCCATTAATAATTATTCATTAACTAAGCAGAGCTTGTGAGATACGAACTAGATAAAGGATATAATATCGAACATCACAAAAAGAATCAAAAGCCGCACTATCAATTTCCGCCAACAGGTAAAAAAAAACACGGTGCAAAAAAAACAGCTACCCACGAGAAATCCATCCCGCAACGATTAGCCTCCAGCCAGAAACCCTGCAAAGTTCTCTCGGCGCGAGTTATTGGATAAATTTGTAAGATCCGCGCGCGAGTATCGAAGTTTTAAAGTTATTTCATTGAGAGCTTTGTGATTGAAAGCTCGAGACCGTGCAACTTGTGTGAAAGCTTTCCTTGTTGGAGTGTACTGCGGCTATTTGCTGGAGGTTTAATACACCGGTGCTGGGCTGATAGCTGTAAGTTAGAATTTCAAAAATATACTGTATTTATACAGGGTGACTGGCGGGTCACTTTTGAGAAACAAGGACGTGATACTTTGAGATCATACATGAAGAGAAAAGATAAAATAAAAAATATTATTTACTGAGTAAACTTAACCGATAGTTAAAGAATTGATTACGCAACGCATGGTCACGCTAGCGTTAGCAGCGATCTGCGCGCCAGATCACGTGCCGCGATTGACTCAGAAGTAAAGTACATAGTAACATAGTAGTATTTATTTAAAGGGAATTGTAGTGAAAAATTTAGTACCTATTTTAGTACATAATTATGATCAGAATCTAGTACAGAGTGCTCTCCTTCAGTATCTAAAATTTGTCACCAGTCACCCCGTATAGTATTAAGGTAAATTTAAGTCTTTCTTAAGTCAAATTAGGCGAAATCAAACTCAACAGTTGCTAGCAAAAACTGGGTTAAGTCCCTCTAAAGTCAATCTTACAGGCTTAAAAGTCCGTTTATGTTTGCAAAAACCAACCAAGGTGGCCTGAAATTAACTTTTTAACTTCACATAAACTTTACTGGTGTTGTCGTGTTTAAATATACCTAATTTACACTTGACCCGAGATGCAAATACAATATGAAAGCTATACCTACATAACCCAATTTACTCCCGCCCACGGAAAAGACGTCAATCTCCGGTCATTCAATTCGTTCATTCACTTATTCAAAACGGCGACCAATGGCCCCTGGCTGGCTCCGTCACTCGTGCACAACACTGTTTCAAATGACGTCGAGATTATTAATTTGATTAAAGAACCCTACTCGATACTCAGAATCAATAAAAGGAATAAAGATAGAACGCCATATTTTTAGTAGGGCTTCTAAGATTCATGAATTAAAATTCTTTGTTGTAATTTGCTCGTTTGATATGCTCATCTTTTTAAACACAAAGTTCACTTTGATTATTAAAATCGTGACAATGTTGGTATTTATCAGCAACGATTACAAAAGTGATTGGCGGCGAAATCGTAAAAGCATGATGCCAAAAGCTAAAGTTCGCTTGACAAAGGTCACTCGATTTAGTCGCTTTCTACAACACACTTCTTATTCCCCAATTATCTGTACACCAAGTCTAGTTTCTGATGATTAGCCTGCGATTGGTCTGTCTCACCTCATAGGTGTAGAACAGATCCAACAGAACCACCTAATAGATAATAGTGTCTTAAAAAGCTTCTGTCATTGTAGCGCTGTGGTTACTGTGCATATCAAACGATATCGCAGGTTAAGCGACGTTCGGTATGGCCGGTATTAGGATGGGTGACCGCCGATTAATCACACTTCCGTGCTTCGGAGTGCACGTTAAGCAGTCGGTCCCGGATGCTGTATACTTGTATACAGTAGTCGTTAGGATTTGTCAGAAGCCATTTCGGCGCCCTGAAAATTCTGACATCCACCTACCAGCACTGGGCCAGCTTGGTAGGTTACGGCCTAAACTCTCTCGTCATACAGAGGAGATAAACATGGCCCTGCAGTGGGCCATGTTGTGATGATGATGATGAAAAAGCTACTAATCAGAGCGTATGACCCCTTAGGTGAACTCTTCACCTGACCAGCCACCTCTTTTAAAGGCTGCCACCAAATATCTCTGCATAGGCATGTGTTGACAGTCTCCGTGGTGTAGTGATCAAGATGCTACCACGTCAACCGTGAGGTCGCGGCTTTGATTCCCGCACGTAACAAGAAAAGAAAAGGTTCCGGGTCTGGGTGTTTATCTATACCTATTTATTTATATTCTAGGTTCAACCCTAGTTTGCTCAATGGTATCTCATAATCAAAACACAAGCTTACTTCGGGGATTTTTTTATCCCCCTATGTGCTATTCCAGTCTGTACATTATGATTGAACAGACTATTGAGTTTGCAATCCCCAAATTCAACATTAAAGCAAAATAAAATTACAGAATGTAACGGCATGGGGGCAATCATCTCCTATCACTGCTATCGTTCGACAACCTCGGCGCGATCGGCGGTGGCATATGTGAACTTAACGCCCACAATAAATGTAATTATTACAATGACTTCCGTATTTTGGAGTTCACGTTTATCCGTTGGGTCTGGGAGCTATATACCATTGTAAAGTTATTTTTTATCTAAAAAAGTATATAGGATGGCTTTTTGAATATGAATGGGTTTGGTTACTCCAAAATCATGACATTCTATTGACGACCGGCTGGTGTAGCGGTAACATACATTGCCTTCTATGCCAGAGGTCCTGGGTTCGAATCCCGGCGGCGGCGGATATTTGTGTGATGAACACAGATATTAGTTGTCAAGTCATGGATGTTTATATGTTTATTAAGAGTTAAATATGTTTATTATTCTAATAAAAAATATGTATTTATTCAATATGTATGTTTATATATTTCTTGAGTATATCAGTTATCTAGTATCCATAACACAAGTTCTTTAAAAACTTAATTTGGGCTAGATAATGTGCGAGTGTCATATTCATATTTATTTATTGCCAAAATCCGACAATATTTCCAATTATACAAACGTAGGTTTATTCATGTACTTAAACTTATCTATAAGCTCTCATGAAGCGTAGATTTCCCGTTTTGGTTGACCCTTTCTGGAGTTTCGAAACTCAGCCATACTCAAAATCAAAATCATTAAAAATTCATAATAGGTAAATAACATAAACTTAATGAACATCATAGTAACTCACGATGTCTGCAACTCACTGTGCGCTTGCGCAATTGAACGACCACCAATTGCAGCGCCGCCGCCGGGCCTCGGCTAAACAACAGTCTAACGTTTTATTGCAAAGATGTTGGGATTTATTTATAACCTCAGGAATAAAACGGTCCTCAAGGTTGGCCTGATCTAACTATCGTAAAGGAGTCATCATACGTTTTAACCTCACTTGAAGAGTTCACTTTGACTACGGTGCATGAAAAGACACCAAAACCACAGGAACAATACAACCATAACAAGTAAATAAATAATAAAATAAATAAATAAAATCCCCAGACAATCACACCAACTACATGGCCCCAAAGTAAGCATGGCTTGTTATGGGATACCATGTAGCGAACTAGGGGGAACATAGAATATAAATACATACAGATAAACACCTGGACTGCTAGCGAAAGAAAAACGTAGAATGTGCCAGCTGCTTCTTTTCTCGGGCATACTGTAAAAGTCAGTTAAGGGACAGAAGTTTTAAAGGCGTTTTTGTGGGCGATAGGCTGACCCCCTGTCACTACAATAGTCTCTCTCCATCTTTATAATACCTCCAAATTTGTCAAACGTGACATCAGATGGTCTTGTAACCTCTGGTGTTCTGCCTACCCCATAAGGGATACAGGCGTGACGTTACGTATAAACACCCAGACACGGAACATTATTTTTTCTCGTTCCGTGCGGGAATCGAACCCGCAACCACTGAAGTCTGAGGCAAACAAGTTTACCCCATCGCCAAAGTGGTCGTCATGTCAAATGCCAAATCTTACAAACATTAGTCATACAGCGGGAATAAAACTCACAACCTAAGATCAAAGTTAGAAACTGTGCCAGAGGAACCTTATTCTAGTCGGTGACTCACCCCGCGTTTAAACTCCATCTCACCTGATGGTAAGTGAAGATGAGGTCAAAGGTGACAGCACACGGGTTTTGGAAGGAATAATAAAACTAAGCTGGGAATAATAAAGCCTTCTAACTTTAAAACATTACCCACACATCTTCATAAAACTGTCCATTGGTCTATTGTGGTGTCGACATGGATACAAACCTGAAACAAACAAATAAACAAAATTAAAATGAGTGACACGCGATAAATAATAACATAAACACATTATAATGTAATATCAGTGAAACAAAACAATAGCCGACGACTAATTTAGCTAATGCGTTATAATTAGCTTTGACCTACAATCTGGACGGACGTCTATCAACGCACAATGTACACAGAGCAGATAAAGAACTTTATTATACCTATAAATTATACTATAAGCGCCTATACGCACTAGCTAGCGGTTGGCCGCCTAGGCGAATCGTGAGCCAGGGAGATTCGCCTAGTTCCCAGTAGTTCACTTTGTACAATCCTCTCGAAAGTTGTACTGGCATCTAGTTCCCACTAGTTCAACGGGTCAGTTCAATCGTTGACAAGAAAAATATTTAACTTTTTAAGTCTTTAATAGAAAATGAATGCATGTTTTTCAAAGGATTGATCAAATACTTCCAATCAAAATATCCAAAATCCTTGTCTGTGAACCTGTAAATGTATGAGCGTTGCCATGACAACCGAAATCCAGGCTAATTTTGGTATGAAAAATCTTGGATTTGATTGAATTAAGACTCAATATAGAAATTTTACTTTCCAATATCCAATTTTTTTTTATCCTCTTATGACTTGTGACATGACACTCTCTTATGTCAATTTGGGGGACTCAATAGTAGCTAACAAAAACTGATCAGAATGTGTGACAACGAATACAGTCAGAACTTAAATACGTTCGTTTTAAATTTTAATATAGTACGGATTGGACGTTTGTCTTCCATGCCACATGATGGAAAGTGAACAAGAAGGCAATGGTGGTACACGTCCATCTATCTATCCATCATCATCCACCTTTTCACTCATCGCTTAAAACTACATACGGAAAAGGGAAATAAGAAACAAGTCATACTAAACGGACGTCATACAAAGACCTTTCACGCGCCCAAAGTCTTTGGGTATAACGTGACTCTCAACTTTCTAACACCGAACACTGCCGAAGGTGTTAGAAATCATACGGTCGGTGACTATAAGCGGACAAAATTTGATAAAAAAGGGACACAATAAGCGATATGTCACTATAGGCGAAGTCATTATATCCGGCTTAAGTTATATAATGTATATGAAAACCAAACTTCACTGTGTAAACACGTCATAATAAGCGGTTGGTCATTATAAGCGGAGTCATAATAAACGGATTCTACTGTACTATAACTGTACCATACTTTCGGTTTACAAATCTATAACACCCTAAGCCATGTGTATACCAACAGCATATACAAACATTTGTCATGCAGTTCGGATAGAACTCGCAACAGCCTATGCGCTTTTAACTTTATCTATTACTACAAGCTATATGCTATAGATAGTGAAGTCCGAGATATGGGCGCTTAACGCTTAAATAAACTAAAAACTACATTTAAATTAACTTTAGAAACGGGATCTTTACAATGTTTTTCATTTATTTTGAGTTCTCGATATTTCTAAATATCCCGTTTCTAAAGTTAATTTAAATGTTAATGACCATGCCAGTTTAAAAACTTATATTAAAAACTACATACATACATACATGCCTGTATCCCATATGGGGTAGGCAGAACACCAGAGGTAATAAAACCATCTGATATAGTGAAGAGAGACTATTGCAGTGACGGGGGGTCAGCCTATCGCCCACAAAAAAGCCTCCCATAACACCTCGGTCCCTTAACTGACTTTTACAGTATGCCCGGGAAGAGAAGCAGCTGGCACATTCTATGTTTTTCTATCGCTCCCAGTCCAGCATAGAAGCAATTTAAACTAAAAACTCTTCAGCTTTGTTTTATTAAAATTAGACTTTTAATAATTTTGGAACAAAAATGTATTTTAAATTAAAACTGAAGTGATACGAACAAAAACCTAGTTTACATCATTGACCCGCTGACCTAGATCCGGTTAATATAGATTTGATTCGCAGCGAACAGTTAAGTTTTTACGAGGTTAAGTCACAAAATTAAAGTAGATAACGGGCGTGAATGTTCTCGGTTTACTTATACTTGGACTTAAGTGTCTTGTGAATAAAAACTATTTTTAAGTTTCTTTGATTTTTGAAATCGGATTTTTTTCGTTTGATTAGACGATTAGTGACACGATTACAGAGGTAGATTTCAAAACTACCAGCGACTTTAGGGCTTGCTTTTACCGTAAAAGGCCATATTTAAGTGACCTTTTTAATAGACTTTTTAATTGCTTCCATGCTGGACTGGGAGCGAAAGAAAAACATAGAATGTGCCAGCTGCTTCTCTTCGCGGGCATACTGTAAAAGTCAGTTAAGGGACAGAGGTTTTAAAGGCGTTTTTGTGGGCGATAGGCTGACCCCCTGTCACTACAATAGTCTCCCTCCATCTGTATCATACCTCTAAATTTGTCAAACGTGATATCAAATGGTCTTGTAACCTCTGGTGTTCTGTCTACCCCACAAGGGATACAGGCGTGACGTCATGTATGTATGTATTTTAATAGACCTAATACAAGGCCTCCGTTACTGCGATTTTTGGAGTTATTTATGAGGAGCTAGAAAGATCCAAACATCGGCCTCATCATCACCAACCACATGAAATTGAGTTCACGTAAAGCAAAAACTACAAACTACCACTCTTCCACTTAATTACGCAACAGTCACAAAAACTGCAAAGTTTTAAGACCCAAAACGTTCCTTATAAAAACTGTTAATCTCAATCGCAGAGAAATAAACGATATTACCAAAGAATAAGTAATAGTTGGTACAGAAGAATTACTCCGCAAGAAGATCTAAATAAATTCGAGTCTTGCTACGACGCGATACGGTGGAATTCAGCTCGCACAGCATTACGTACCTGCAAATTTATATACCTAGAAGCTTTGTCTCTTTCTATCGCATGCCACTTATCTTTTCTTACGCTGTTAGGGTTGCTGCCTAGTGAAGAATAATTAATCTCCTTATTTGTAATTAAGTATCTACCGATGTAGGTATTACTGTTATTCTACCTTTGTAAAAAATATTGTTTCAACTTACCTAAAGTACAAAATGAAAAAAAAAGTTACGACGAATAATAAGTAATACTACCTATGTTTTGTTTGCTAAATTGAACATAATCAAATCTAAACATAATCTAATTGAATATTTGTTTCTTTTTATGTCCATTTTTAAATACTATTTGCGACCTCGATCATAGAATTGCTGTGAATGCTATTAGGTAGGTAGGTATCTACAACGTCCCGACGGGCGCGCGCGTGACACACGATCCATTCGAAATACGCCGGCGGAGCGCTTCGCTGTAGGTAAATAACGGATGTACCGCGCGGAGTGAGCCAGGCCTGATATTACGCAACTCCGTGGTAAGCGGGTTACGAGTCACGAGGGCCGATATTCGACACTGCACGGTCCAGGAAACGCGCTCGATCGCCCCGTGTAAGCCGACCACTGATCGGACCGAACACAATTAACGTTACGTAATGCGAAATTCACGTAACGCTGATACGACACTGAAGGCTTTGGATGAATCTCGAGTTTGTTTTCTTTTTAAACGTCTTCAAAAAAAGGAGGAGGTTCTCAATTCGTCTGTATGTTTTTTTTAATTTTTTTTTGTGTCTTTGTTACATGATATTTTGGGCAATTATGAATCGATTTTGAAAATTCATGTTTCATATGAGGATACTTCATAGTTGATCCCATATGAATTTCATCAAAATCTACTCAACCGATTTCGACCGATTTCATTGAAAATTTCAATTTTTTGGAAAAAATATGTATGATTTCGGAGAATGTTTACGTTGATGACATTATAACTCAGCCAAAGTTTTGAAGTGAAGTCGGTTTTTTTAATGCTCTGCATTCGTTGATTATTTAAATTAATAAATCACTATCACCCCTCTGCAGGGCTACGAGTCTTTCCCCTGCATGACGGTGGTCGACGTTAACCATCGTGCTGGCCCAGTATTGTTTGGTGGATAAAAAGAACTTACATACAACTCCACGCCGGTCTCCCCTTGGGGTAGGCAGAGACTTATGTATGCAGTGTAAACAATATAAATACATTTTCTAAAATTCACACCACATTATCTAGTCTAAAGATTTTTACTTGTGTAGTTAAGGACATTGGACAACTCCAGAAAGTCACTAAGTCATTAACTCGGTCAATGAGTACGCTTCTATAATAAAATTCTAAAAAAATCAAAATTAACCCTACGATAGATTTAAGGACAAGTGTTGTGTAAAAAGATATCCGGATGCAAGAAGATGGGATTCCCTGGCTGAAAATTGTTATTGTGTTTTGTTTTTAAAAGATGATTGCTGTTGAGATTCTTGCCACTTCTTCTCAAAAGGTCGACCTTCCGAAGTGGTGGTAGATTCAGTTCAATTTGTAAATTGTTTGACTATTTCAAGTGTATTTAAATACCTACAAAATAAAGTTCTTTTTTGACTTTTTTTTGGCATATGTCTTACTTGAGGATAGAAGGCAATGTTTGTCAACTACCACTGTACCAGCCGTCGCCTGTTGTTTGCAGCTTGCGCCACGCGTTCGAACGCGCATTTCAAACAAAACTGCAACGTCCGTACCATACGCGCGTTCGATACGGACATTCGGAATGCGCCAAGCGCCGCGTCCGGAATAAATTATGAAAGTTTGTATATTTAAATCTCCCTTATTAGGTGTTATATAAATCTATGGGTAGGCGTTGGCACTAAGGTAAAAAATTTGCCTAGGTGGTTTAGCTCGAGGGCTTTAAGTCGAAACCAAGACCACGTCTAATACAATTGCCTTATACCCTATAGGGTACAAGCCTCAGCTTTAGATAATTAGGTTTTCAGTTCCGATACCCAAGTTTAGTTTTATTTTAGTCTTACCGGTTGGAATTCTAGTCAAAGTTATCACGTCCTAAGCAGAGGTTCTGACACTCTTGGGAACCTTTACTCGTTCAGCTTTCAGATTTTGAAATGAAGCCCTTGGCATTGAATGAATTTTAATTCCTTTTACGGCAATGGGTAGTTGCCAAATTCTTGATAGCTGAGAGGAATATTTTATTCTACGGACATTTCATATTATTATAATCTATACTAATATATAAAGATGAAGAGTTTGTTTTTATGTTTGTTTGTTTGAACGCGCTAATCTCAGAAACTACAAGTGGGATTTGAGAAATTCCCACGGGATCAAAAGTTACGCGGGTAAAACCGCGCGCGGTGGTTAGTAAGTAGATATAGAGTCAAAAAAAATAGTGTCTGTATAGAATTGTCCATACAAATATTATGGCCGATATGGTTAAATGCAAAATGCAATTAAGGATTAGATTATATTATAATTAAATGGAAAAACAACAAAAACACAGGTAACTAAACGAGCACAAAAACGAACAACAAAATATGTCAAAAAAACAATAAAACGAAAAACAATTCTTATTTTAAAAAGTGTATTAAACTATTTATAAAGGAGTTTGTAACACATACTTGCATACATAACTACACCCCTGTATCCCTTATGGGGTAGGCAGAACACCGGAGGTTATAAAACCATCTGATGAGAGAGCTATGCAGTGACAGAATTGTGTTATAATTAGCTAGCCAAGGTAAATAATGCCACCATAGACTACCAGTTACATTTAGAATTTGTTGTTTTTACTATAAGGTTTAATTGAGCAACTTAGATTTCATTCATTTGTTTCCCATGAAAATCTGTTGAGTAATTTTGTCTACAACAGAGTGATCTTGTCGTCACTTACCGTTAAATAAGATTGAGTTCAAACGTGCGTTTAGTTTTGAACTCAATATAAAAAATAACTTCCTAGTTCCGTTAACTTAAAGCTTATTTTAGCGTCAAATAGATTGTGTCTATGGAAGTCTTAGTAATATAATTGTCGTATATGATGCAGAATGGTATGATTTATGTAGGAACCTAAATATTACGTTTGTGTTTTGTTTTCCTATCTGGGCGTCTCGGCTCAGAGTGAATTCTTCTTGTGATCCCGGATTCATTATGTAGATAACGGTGTATGATAGATATAAAATATATCATACCTATATTTAACAAGAAGTTAGGTTAGGATTTCGTACTATTGTTTTACTAAACAAAAGCACTTCAAAAAAGATTTACTGGTCTTTCCAAATATACTTCAAAAATTGTATTATTCTCTAGAACTGGCTCTATCTTTGTGACGTTGCAAAAAATATATATACGATTTCCTCATTTGACATATAAATACTCTGCAGCTACCAATAACTCCAAGGATGCCTCTTCAGCGATAAGACCGCCTGGTTGTACTTTCTAAACAATTTTTTTTTACTGTATGATAAATAAAATAAATAAAATTCAGTAACTCCCTCTCACCACCAAATCAAATCAACAACTTTGCACAAAGACACCTAATAACAACGCATTACATCGACAACTATGTTACAACCCCCCCAATGCATCCCACTTCAGAGTTTCGATGTATTAGGTATCGAGCAGACACCCGCGATGGAACGAGAAGCAATCAAACGCTGTCGAATGAATCGAATCCGGAATGGCTGCTAGTCCGAATGGCCTGGAGGGCTGAGCGGGGATAATAACAGCTAAGGAACAGTAACACAAATAAAACACTTTTTAACCGGATTAATGGGCGATCATGGGAACTGTAAATACACCGAAAAGTTGAGTAAGAATCTGAAATATATTTATACGCAATTAATCGACTTATGAAGTAATCGTGAAATCGTAAGACCATAATCACAGTATAACAATTTTACGAATAACCTAAACGCACTTAGTAGAATCACCTGCATTAGATATTGAATTGTATTTCACCTTTAATATACGAAGTTTTCTACGTATATACACTTAATCATAAAGTATACTAAAATAGCTGAAGGTTTGTTATTACACCCTATAAGAACGTATTACATCGAAAACTATGTTACAACCCCCCTAATGCATCCCCCTTCAAAGTGTCGATGTATTAGGTATTGAGCGGACACCCGCGATGGAACGAGAAGCAATCAAACGCTGTCGAATGAATCGAATCCGGAATGGCTGCTAGTCCGAATGGCCTGGAGGGCTGAGCGGGGATAACAGCTAAGGAACAGTAACACAAATTAAACACTTTTTAACCGGATTAATGGGCGATCATGGGAACTCTAAATACACCGAAAGTTTGAGTTAAAATCTGAAATATTTTCATCATACGCGATTAATCGATTTATGAAGTAATCGTGAGATCTTAGGACAATAATCACAGTATAACAATTTTACGAATAACCTAAGCGCACCAAGTCAAACCACCTGCATTAGATATTGATTTGTATTTCAGCTTAATCCTACGAAGTTTTTGAAGTTGGTAGAGTATGAAGGTTTGTTGATAGTCCAGCTTTTGATTAAGATTACAAACCATATTTTGTCAGGAAATTCCTACAGGATCAAAAGTTATGTAGGTAAAACCATGCGCTATACAAAAAGTTAGTATATTCCTAAAGGTATTGTAGGCTTGTATTAGAAACAGTACGATTAATTCATCAAATTCTTGTTCTAATGTTTTTCTAGAGGCCTAGCGAATATCGAGTAGATAGATAGAATTACTTCATAAACGGTTAACTATATGTTCCCCTTAAGCCCGCAGGTATATCTGAAGCTTACATACTGCCCTTGCCTTGTAGGACGCTGGGTCGAGGACGCGGCCTGTAATCTCTCCCGGCAAACTACCGCCCGATACTGATTGTTCCACTTCGCCATTCCCATTCAGTTTAGCTCTTTTGTTAATAAAATCACATTTACATGCGTGTTTTGTTTTAAGACATGGATATTTAAACATAAAGTTCTAATTTTAAGTATCTCTAATGTCAAACTTAGAAGCTTTTAAATCAGTTTTAGTTAGCAACTTAAGAACTTGAAGTCTCACAATTTTACATTAGAAAGACTTAAAATTAGCGAATTTAATGTCGAATCGAGTCCATAGAAAGATAATAAAAGTTCACACAACTTTAGCTTTTTGCCAGGGCCATGTGCGCTATTAGTCCCTTTCTATAGGGATATTATAACAGAAAATTGAGAGTATGCTTATGTATATGTTGTATAAATAGGTTGCGTCAAAATAAAGTAAACAATTCCCTTAAAATCGGTATACGATCACTTTGAACTCCTAGGTATCTCTGAAGTTTACATACTGCTCTTGCTCTGTACTGCGGCCCGGTCGGGACGCGCCCTGCAATCTCCTGACAAACTACCGCCTGATACTGATTGTTTCACTTCGCCATTCTCATACAGCTTAGTTCTTTTGTTGTTACAATTACATACGTGTTTTGTTTCCAGACATGAATATTTAATAATTTTCACAACTTCAGCCTTTTGCCAGTCTTTTTTCTGTATGCTTATAATATGTTTCCATATAATATATACCGGGTCGTACTCGGAATTACAGTATGTAGTTTTAGGTCACTCTCATTTTAAATTAGGGGACATGTCTTTGACTTTGAAGCCTCCAAGTTCGACATTAGAGAGACAAAATTAGACAGTATAATTTATTTATAAATGGAAGACAAGCCAATAAAAATACAAATTAATGTCGAATACGACCCAGTTCATCCCTCTAGGAAGGGATTAAAAGCATAGTAACTATGGAATTGAGCTCATAATAACTGCAAATTAAGCATAAAGATTGTGTTGTGTATAGTGACCTCGCAGCGGAAGTTTAGATACAAAGAAGATAAACAAACTTAACTGGGCCAAGTGCTAATAATGTATTTTGTCATAATCAATCTTTATGACATAACATTACAGCACAAGAGGATTAGTAGTTGAAGGTCAGCACGAAAGAGATAGTAGGTAAACGGTTGAATATAAACCTTTTACGACTGTGTTTCACGTAAAAACTGGAAGAAATCGCTTAGCAGCGATAATGTCGGATATAAATATTGTGCGGATGACCAAAATGCATTTTGACCAAACGATTGGATCGCCTGAAAGGAAAACAAGGTAAGTCTTTGCTCTATTTTGGGTCATCTAAGAGCAGTAGTAATATTGAACCATATCATAGTATGGTTCTACATTTATTAGGTTTAAAGGTCTCGCGACACTGTTCAGCAATACATTCATCGCTATATTCCGTCATCGTACAAATTAGATTACAATGCACGGTTTCGACAGCTTTTCATCGATCTATCCATAGAACGATCCCCAGGCTAATCGTGATCGCAACGCTGACCTATCCCGATCGAAATTTGAAACAAAGACTTTGTTACTCTAGATAAGAGGCACTGATTCACGAAATGTAATTATCGTAAACAGATAGATAAGATCTGACAAGTTTACTAGGTAATTGTTTCGTAAATAATTTGCTAGCTTTCTGGTCACGATAGAAACAGCTATTGTACGTATAGTTTATTACTTCGTGGTGGGACGGCTTGAAATATTTGACACTAGATAAGCCTCTGGACAGGGACTTACAGATATATTTGAGTGGCAAGCGGCCACTTCTCTTCCTTCGAATATTCACTATTCTTGAAAAGCTAATTTCCTTAGAGTTGGCCTGTCAGGCCAGTGGAGAAAACTAGAATTCTGATTCGGGTCTGGGTAGGCTACCTTCTGTCTCCTACACTTGGACTACACTTCACCGACTGCTTCAATAATATAATCTGCAATCGAAATTTTATACAAAGAAACCATTACATTTTTTCACAGTTTAGTTTTTAAAGCCTTATCACATTAAGGCGAATCAATTAACATGTAACATGTACTACTCCGGCTACTAGAAGTCGTCGTGGCGCCGTGGTTACTGTGTGTATCATACGATATCACAGGTTAAGCAACGTTCGGCGCGGTCGGTACTTGGATGGGTGACCGCCGACCATTCATTTCTCACGAAGACTTCCGTGCTTCGGAGACACGTTAAACAGTCGATACCGGGTGCTGTATACTTGTATACAGTAGTCGTTAGGGTTTATCAGAAGCCGTATCGGCACCCTGAAAATTCTGACATCCACCACCCAGCACTGGGCCAGCTTGGTGGATTAAGGCCTAAACCTCCTCATCACCCGGGGGAGAGACTCATATCCTGCAGTGGGCTCATTACAAAGAGTTGGAAGATGATGATGATGACTCCGGCTCCGTAAGTATCCATAATCCCTTAAGGCTGCGGGGCCAATAAATATCCAAATGTAAATACACATGAAAAACATTAGTCGTCTTCAGCACAACGAACTTTAATATCCCTCTAACTTTTCCCATTAGCTAATTTGCTCCGCTGTGCTTTGATTACAATGACAAAGAAGGTAGATGCTAAGGCCACTGGACATGTGAGAGGCCGTGTTCCTGGGAATGTATCTCTCATTAACCAATAGAAATGCTCAAGCCGATCGTCCACTGCCAACCAAACTAAGCTAGTTTAGCTTAGCTTAACTAAGAGTTAAGTCTAGCAAAAACTAAGTATAGGTAGTTTGCGGTGGAGGCACATGTATAAAAAACGGGCTCAAATATGCGAGCTCACTTAGTTTCGTTGGCGGTGGACGAACGGCTTTATTTATCCATCATCACTTAGTTCTCTAACTGAGACTCTAGTGGACAAACGTCAGCTATGCAAAGCTGTGTGAACATGCGTTATGAGGGATGTATTTTTAGAATGAATAGGAAATAGTTCAGTTTTACGTGTGCAAGCGAAAGAGAGATCTCCAACGATGCAGATTCCGTCAGCATTCGGTTTTCGCTCGTGCATTTTCGTCCCGTCAAGCGCAGCAGGGCCAAGGGTATGGGGTGTAAAAAGGATAATATTGATTGTTTTGATATTGAATATTGAAATTCATGCAGAAAGGTTTTTATATTAATATATCCAAAATCAATGTCGCACAAAATTATAGTTATATGGTTTTTCTGAAGCTGTTTAAAATCTGATTGAGAGATAAAGTCTAGTTATTTTATTCAGCCCCCAACAGCCAGTTTTAGTGTTTATCATAACGTATCCTAATTTTAAATCCAGGATTATTTTGATACAACATACAAATCTGAATTTTGGTTGTCATGGCAACGCTAATACATTGTAGTGTATCTAATGCAAGATATATCACTGAGATTCAATGCAATATAATTCAGTTCATATTCGCTTATCAATATATTTCGGATATCGAATAGGGAGTTTTCATTTAATTAGCTCAATTACATTAGTTGGCGCTTATGCCAAAATATATCTATATGAAAAAATCTAAATATGAGAAAAAATTAGATGACTTAAGCCTTGAGTACAACGCCATCCACATATTCAACGCGATATTTTTTTTAAATTCATATCTGAAAACTCCGCAATGAATAGTTACCTACCTTATAGTATTCATTGTGTATATGGTGTACCAACGACGCGTACGACATATCGAAATGTCACCTGTCAAAACTGTTCTTTACTACACTTTTACCTCAGCCCAAAGGCCGAGACGCGATAGACTATGTGTTCTTGAGTTATTTATTTTTTCCAAGTGGGTTAGTTGAGAACGAAATGCTGTGATATCAAGAGGTTAGTGTTGTTAATATTGCTATGAAGTAAATATTATCTACTAAGACTTGATTACATAGGTGTTGGATTTATTAAGTTGTTTGATGAAATGACTCCCTTCTGAAACGTTATAATAGATTTCATAATAAAATATACTGAAATAGCTTATTAATTTTAATATAACATTCTGTATTATTTATATTATTGTATTGTTTTTTGCAAGCAT
Source organism: Stenoptilia bipunctidactyla (assembly GCA_944452665.1). NCBI lineage: Eukaryota > Metazoa > Arthropoda > Insecta > Lepidoptera > Pterophoridae > Stenoptilia > Stenoptilia bipunctidactyla. Next base: position 2,231,516 of record OX101739.1, read on the forward strand.
GTTATTGCAACAAAAAAGTACTAAGACACTTGCGATACTTCAACATAACTTGGCGCGCGGCCCTATGTATGGGTAAACCTTATAGACACAGTGACCATGTGTGCGTGACAAGAGGGACAGCCTTATGCAACAGAAATCATTTACAAATAATTCAGTTCTTATTAAAACAAATTTGAAATGCAAAAGAACAACTTGGTAAGTTTAGATTATTTTCAGCTTGTTAGATAGTTTTAATATTTTCAGGTGGGTTTAGTGTTAACGTTAAGTTGCTTTCCATTTTCATTTCATTACAAAATGGTACAAAAAGCGATTAACAGGTATTTTATTATGACCATTTTTTTTTGATAATATTGAATCTTTAGTGAAATGAAATATAAAAGTATTGAAATTAGGTACGTAGGTACATTTTTTTCCATACAAATGATTTTGCACCATTACTAACAATTCTATTTAGATTTACTAAATCATTATTTTTGACATGTTTATTACAAAGTGATAATCATTTTGTCATTATTATATACAATTACAACTATTACTAAGTATTGATTTCATAGATTGACCTGGTTCTTGTGTGCATTTTTGTAACTTTAATATTATTAAAAATGACAAAAAAAAATCTCAATTGCAAACATCCCCACTTGATAGATTTTGTTTGACACTAAATATTCAACTACGAAACTGTTATGTGGCATCGTATTTTTGGAAAACAAATGATTTTATTTAACAATCATTTAGCAAACATATATCTCATTCCCTAAACATTTCTCCTTGAGAACTAGAATTATGTTATTTACGACTGTTTCCAAACAAAAAACCAAACAAAAAACCAAACAAAACAGGTGTCCCTCTGACGTCACAGCAACACAAAGCAAAGCTGTATTATTGGTACAAGCTCACTCACACAAAGAGGCGCGCGCATCTACGACTTAAAACCTCTAGAACAATCTACGTAGGCAAAAATTTGCAGTTCTAATAAATCCAACAGTTTAAACATTCAAATTCGTCTTAAAAAACGTAAGGAAACGAGCTCAAAATTCTCAACTACCCAAAAAAACACGAGTTCGCGGAGCAGCGAGCAGACGCCGCCGACAGTCGCGGGCTCGGACGTGTACTCGCATCGATCGGCGCGCGGAGTGTGACACTATGACCCAGTTCGCGCCGAGCCTCTGCCCGCTCCCGACTCCCAGGTACAACCCTCTTCTGTTGTGATTCCCGGAATGACACGTGACTTTGAAATGCGTTCCGTTTTTGATTGGGATGAAATTTGAAAAAGGAATGTTGTTTTGTTTCAGGTGTTTCTTTTTTATTCAGAAAAAAATAATGTTTTGTTTAATGCGTTTCTTTTTTTGATCAAAAATTTTTTGACTGTAACTAAGCGCGCGTTTGACCTACATCTCATCAGATGGTAAGTAAAAATGAGGTCGAAGATAGCTCAAGGGTTAGAAAAAATACTGGCTCTTCATAAAAAAAATGGCGGAACACATCATGTTCATATTTGGAGGCAGATTTTATATTAAGGGTCAAGTAAGGGTGTTTTTTGGCCAGAGAGTCTCTGAAGGGGCTCTATCAGCAACCTTTAGTCGCCTTTTACAACACATCTTAAACATCTTTGGACATCCCCAATAACCTACTAAAACTATTCAAGAATACTTAATTAACTCCTAACAATCAAAGAATATTTCCAAATGAGGCGCTTGGTTTAATATTAACTCATCGCATATTTAAAATATTTGGACTATAAAATGTATTAAAAATTAAAAAATCTCGCCTTTAATTATTCTAGTAAAGAATAACATGGTCGTTGAGTAGGACCACAAATAATGGTAAGGGCACGTTACGACCTCACGCGCCCGGCCGCGCCGAGCCTCCTCGCCCGCGTCTAACATGCTTTGCAAATGATTGTGTATAATTTGAATCTTATTGAACACATAAATAGATTTCAAATCGCTTGTGCCTGGGAGGACGCGTGGCGGGCGCAGGCCGGGTGGGGGTGGACTTCGATAATTGTAATTTGAGATGTATTGATTTGTAAAATTAGACTCAAATTTATGTAACTATCACAAATTGCAAAGCGAGTGATCTGAACTATCGAAAATCAGATAATCAGTCCAACGTACTAGGTACTAGACTTTTACAATTCCAATATTACCTCGTAACCGACAACCGCCTCTATCACGACGGTAATAAAATCCAAATTGACTTGCCATCTTAAAGCAAGCACTTGATTAAATCCTACACGAGTATCAAGCAGCAATAAAGTTCAGTAAGTCGACGTATTAGAAGCGTGATATTAGGAAGTTTGCAGAGAGGAACATGTGAGGGTGGATTACTGTCACTTTTATGGTTCGGTTTATATGAGAATATGTTTTGGATTTGCATTTCATTTCAAAACATTAACTTTTTTAACGTAAAGTGGGTACTTGGTAAGTGGCTGTAAGTAATATTAGGGGGATTTAAGTTACATTTTTGAAAGGGACATGCCCACTCTTCCTTAGAGAAAATGCCCAGTTCCAAGCGACTTGACTTATTGTTATAATGACTCTAAGACATGCTAGCATTAGTAGTAATAGAAAATTATTTCAAATAAAGTATGCGTTCATGAGATATTACGTCTTTATTTTTACAATCGATCAATTTCCCAACATTACATTTCATACCACAGAATGTGTTTTATTATGTAAAAAGAATTGAAATTGCATATTAGCAGTGCATTAGGTATTAAACATTGTTTGATACGATAGTTTCTTTGATGATTTTTTAACTTTTTATGATAGATAATGATTCACATTAATTACAAAACACAACCCAAACAAAATGGCTGGCTGACTGAGGCTGACTGACTGACAGTGAGTGAGTGATGTACCAGACAATCGATTTTCGCATTAACCGATTTAAACAGATTTCTCGATTCGATCTATCGATCGGTTATATATTTGTACATTTAAATACCAGAAAAATATATTTCTAGATGTTTTTTTAATAAATACTTTTACATATTATTTACAGTAAGTAGCCAGCTAGTTTTGTAAGAAACTTTTTTAATATAATAGAACGAATGGTTTTATGATATTTAAAAATAATTTTCTCATCACATAAATAAAAATAATTCATATCAATTATAAAAAAAAAAATTAAAATAATCGATTACTTTGTTTGATGTACCGATAAAATCATGAGTAACAACACTAGTGTTTGTAGACTGAAAAAACTCACATTTTCATCGAAAATAGTTTCCGGTCATGGCAACAGTTTATTTATTTCTTATTATTCTGACATTCTTTTTAAGTGAATTGATTAGTTCAGATAGATATTAAAAAATAAACATTGTTTTGTTGAATATATCATGATTTCCTTGGTATCAAGCATTTAATGGGCGTCTCCCTTTGTGTCATTGGTGTACTTATACATATTATGACGATTACAACTCTTTCAACTTTTTGAATCGCTATATCTAAAAAAAGGTGACTCTTAGGAAAAAAAGGACGTATGGCACTCGGAGACTGCCGCGGTAAAGCATAGCTTTTTTTATCAACTTATGCAATTATAATTATTTATTTATTTTATTAATGCAGTAATGTTTGATCTAATATGAAGTTCCACAAGTTCCTAGTAGATGGCGCTGATTGTTTATTAAAGCCCGCATGTAAAGTTATGAAATCAAAGTATCACCGCTGTGCCGGTCGGTGTGGGGGATGTTAGGTTTTTTTCGTTACGGAATTTCTGGATTCGGTCCCCACGCTCAAGGCCCGCGAAAGAAGCTATGCAATAGCTTAAAAAGTATTCAATAACTATCTGATCTACAATTTTTGTCTCAGCTAATGTAATGATAAAACTTACCGTTTTTCTGAAAATCGCGAAAAACCCGTTTTTGTGACCTTTGACCACGAGTAAATTATTTGCACGGATCGATGAGGAGTTTTCACATTTCCTTTATAATGTAATAGACAAAATCTCATCCTATTCCCCACGTAGACAAAGTAATATACGAAGATGAATTGACCTATAGAACGGCTAGTAATTGAGTAACTAGTTAACAGCACACAGGTGATTGAATCTGCCTGCTAACTGCCTTGTATACAACTTAATTACCACTTCCGATGAAGCAATATTTGAATAGCCACCATGACACAATATTGAGACACACAGTTACAAACGAACTTTATTACAAACTGAGGCTATACAGTTACCAAACGAGGTTTAAGCCCGTCACACACGTAGCAATAATATACAGGGTTATTGGTAATTAGAACGGAATCTCTTTAGGTGGCGTAGGAAAGGTCATTTCCAATCATTTGAGCCCAAATCATGTAATACCAAAGTGTACCGTTTTTAAACGGCTATGGCTTGTTTGACATCTTCAGGCTAAGTGTGAACGTAAATCTGTAAGTCATCTGCGTACAAGTGGTAGGAAGAAGATAGCGAGTGGGTTATAGTATTTATAAAAATCGTAAATAAGAAAGAAGAAGCGAGCGAGCGCTGGGCTCGTGCTATGTGTTTTTTGAATAACAATTATGTCACACGTGACTGATGCATTGATGAGCTCGACGCTGTTGTTTAGGAGAATAGCCCTGCAGCACTGAGCCAGCTTGGTGGTGTATGACCTACATGTCATCTCCCAAATCTCATCATCATCATCATCATCACAACTCTTTGTAATGAGCCCACTGCAGGGCATGAGTCTCTCCCTTGGGTGAAGAGGAGGTATAGGCCACAATCCACCAAGCTGGCCCAGTGCTGGGTGGTGGATACCAGAATTTTTAGGGCGCCTAGATGGCTTCTGACAAACCCTAACGACTACTGTATACAAGTATACAGCACCCGGGACCGACTGCTCAACGTGCCCTCCGAAGCACGGAAGTCGTCGTGAGATATGAATGGTCGGCGGTCACCCATCTAAGTACCGACCGCGCCGAACGTTGCTTAACCTGTGATATCATATGATACACATAGTAACCACGGCGCCACGACGACTTCAAATCTGTACCTATCTAATGGCTCATAGTAGAGTATTACAAAGATGACTTCAAGGGTTTCAAAAGTAAAGTTTTCATGTACCAAAGGTAAACATACAGTCAGTTATTAGTGACGCTTGCCAACTCTCGCTTCTTACACCGAAGGTCTCGTGTTACACGAGTTCCGGTGATTTCACTTAGTATTCCCAACCTTGACCCGATCTCACTTACTCGTGTACAAGTAACAAGCTTGTTTTAAAAGGTTTCTTCAGCGTATCCACTGATCCCGTAGGAATTTTCTGATATGAATATAAAAGCAGAGGTTTTAGTGGAGATTTTTTTGTGGGCGATAGGCGATAGGCAATTGTCTTTCTCCATCATTATTGTGCATGACATTAGATGGTTTTATAGCCTCTGGTGTTCTGCCTACCCCATAAGGGATGCAGGCGTGAAGCTATGTATGTATGAAGATAACCAGTAATTTAGGAGTTTATTCGTTAGAAACAACCAGAAAACTAGCAAAACTTTTCTGATAGTTTTACAGAATCTGTTTGCCAATATTTGCCCTCTTAAAATCTCTTATAAAACCCTATTTGAAATGTAAAGTATGTTGTGAGATGGTGTTCACCTAGTTTCGTTTAAACCATTGAATTTTTATTGCGTGTATAAGAAGTAAATATGCATACATTCATAAAAACTTTCGGGGTGCTATATCCAAGGTCTTAAATAAAGTAAGGCAGTTAAGTTCAAAAAATACCAATAAAAGTATTACAGAAACTTAAGGATTCACAGTTTATTATTAAAATTAAACAACTTTCATAATATCGTATACTTTAAAAGTATTATGTCACTTTTAAAGTTAAAGTACAAGGCTGAAAAAAAAATGTACTTAAACTTGGAATCTTTCTTTATTCATTTGAAAACTAAGAACACTGTGCAAACTCTTTGACAGTCACAAAGAAACAAAACTGGCTGACAAAAGAAAACTGGTGGCCTTCGTATAAAGTCTGCCTCCAAAAGTAACTGCATCCGCAATTATATATTTCGTAATAATTAAACGATTTGGTAATGAGCCAATTTTTTTCCAAAGGTCCTGGCAAAAGTTATGATGACTTCTTACCAAGTTTTTAGATTTATAAGATTTTGTAGAAAAGATTTCTAAGTGTCGGTGAATAAGCCCGCATTTGATCTTAATCTCAATCATGGTAAGGGAAGAAGGGAATGGGAAGGGAAAGGGAAATGGCTCTGCAGAAAACATTGTCGGAACACATCTCCTCAGTAACGGTTACCTATATTTGGCGTCAGAGGCTGTTGGCGTCTAAGCCTCTGGATAACTAATATATGAAGTGTGGTCGCTATCCAAGCGAAACCTTGAAAGTTCCTGCCACCGAGAGTGGGTCACTCGTATAAATAGCTTTTTACTTTCTACGACACCCTTATCCAAGGACAATAGGGACTATTCTAAGCTATTATAAACAGAGACGGGACAAAACAGATAAAAAGTATAAATCCTTTTATATGCAGCCCAGGTTACATAGCCTTCGTAATTTGATTCAATTAGTATTCATACATACATACATTCATACATTACTTCACGCCTGCATACCTTATGAAGTAGGCAGAACACCAGAGGTAATAAAACGTTTGACAATTTTTTAGATGGGATATGATGGTGGTGATGATATAATGATGGAGAGAAACTATTGCAGTGACAAGGGTTCAGCCTATCGCCCGCAAAAACGCCAATGAAACCTCCGCCCCTTAACTGATTTTCAAAGTATGAGAAGAGAAGCAGCTGGCACATTCAATGTTTTTCTTTCGCTCCCAGTCCAGCACGGAAGAAATTAGTATTAGTATTTATTCTATACAACATTTTAAAAGCATAACCGTTACTGTAAACTCCCATTGAATAAGCATGAAGCAACGCTACGAAAGACACGTGATTGAATAAATTAAACGAATGCAACTTCCTCACAGTATACATTAATCCTATTCAGAACCAGCGCACGGCGAGTGAATCAAAGTAACGGATTAGATACCCCTTTCTATGCTACATTCACACGCTTGCCGAGGCTTGGCCGGCGAGTACAAGCTTTAAGCCTTGACAAACGCTTGTATGCGCGAGTGCGTTACTGTGTTCCGGACAAGCAAGCATGGTGGACGTGTCATAAGCGTTGAAGTTGTGTCGGCTAATTGCTCTTTATAGCTTGCGCAGACGAGGGATTTTTGTCCGCGGACTTTTTTGTCCGCTAAAATAGATCGCATACAACTGTATCGAGTAACGCAAACAAGGGATTAAAAGTACCGTAGTATAAGTGCGAAGTTTTTATTCGCGGAGCGTACTTTTTACTCCGCCGCGGAGAAAAGTCCGCCGTCTGCGCAGGCCATTAGTTTGACATATTTTTATTTCAAATATAATCAAGAACAAAGAAAACGAAAATTTGGATAGAGATGATATCGAATGCTGTTTTTTTTTATCTTTGTGGTTTTTTACCTTGACATCGAGTCATATCGAGCCCCCACGTGTAAATAGGTCGCAAGCTCTTGCCGCAAGTCCTTGATCTGTCTTCAAGAATCCTTTACGTTTACACGCTTGTGCCTATGAAAGCTTGCCGAGGCTTGCCAAGCGTGAAAACGAGGTTTTACGTTCGGGGCGAATCGATACTTGCATTTCATTGCAGTGGAAGCCCTGACACATATCGCCGGATGACCTTTTAAACTGATTCGCTGCGCCGAGGCTCGTGTTTGTAGTAGACTTGCTTTTAATAACTTCAAATGTTTCATTTAAAGGGTGCAGCTTTAGAAGTTTATTGATGACAAGGTAGATGAGTAGGGCTAGATTTCTTATTTCAAATGTCATTATTATCTCAACCCTTTGATAACAATTTGGTCTTGTAAATAACGGTCATATAATGATCATTCTTCTTCGAAATATACACACACTCGCCATCCAGTTTTAGTTTCTATAATGACATGTGTTTTCAACGATCATGGTAACAATATTGTAACTAATTTTCGGAATAGTACCTAGACTCAAGATAAACATAAAACACAGTTTACCTATAAAAGCCTCATTTCTTAAGTAAGTTCGAATGTCCTCGGCAGTTTTATCGATTCAGCTATTCTTAGAACAATTACACCAAGGGCAAGACAGCCCACTTAGGTTTCCCTGCGGCAGCACCATCTAATATGCAAACTTAGCTCCATCTGCAGACTTATTCATAATGCAATAACGACATTCCCGTCTTGATACGATTTCAATTAGGACATGCCACACGGAGCAGTTTCAATTCGTAAAGCAACCACACATGACGACCTAAACTTGACCTTAAATGGAGTATGTAGGGTGTCTATTTCTGTAACAAGGAATAGCGAAAGCGGTAACGTTGTGTATAATAGGTTAGTGATGTTGGTGGGTGTATTGCTTGCCCGCGACTTCGTACGCGCTTAAACATTGTTTATGGGTTATTTTTACCATTCCATTCCTCAAGGAATTTCAGAAATTCCTTCCATAATGCAACCAGACGCCCATTGAAGAACCTTCTTCCTAAGTTTCAAATTGTACTCAAGGGATAAGATTTTTCGTGAAAATTAAAAATTCTATTATTTCCAGTTCCCGTGGAAATTTCGAGAATTCCTTCCTTAACGCATCCATAAGGAATGTAGGTATGTTACAAATCTCAGGTCTCTACGCCCAGTATTTATGTTTTTAGCCGCACAGTCAGTAACGGAATAGTTTTATATGTAAAGGTATATTGACGGAATGATCTTCTTCTTTGCGTGTCGATGAATATGAAATTGATTATATTTTGCCCGCCCAGAAACTTGCCACCTTTATGGCGTTATCGGTGGCTTGTGCGAGGTCCTCGGTAGTGCAGGTTTCCGGGCACATGGGGCAGGAGAGAAGGTGTAACTTTGTTTGTGGAGTCGCGCCGCACAAACAATGCTCATCTCCGTCAACGCTGAAACCCCATTTTACAGTGTTTTTACATTTTTACATTTGTGTTTTTACATTTTACAGTGTGAAACATTTTACAGTGTTTCAGACGGAGTGATGAATTGTAAGTATAGTTGGAATTAACCGCGGGGATGTTTTGTTGCCAGGCTGACATTGTGCGACCTTGCGGCGGAGGGCAATCGATACGACGACACGATCTATACAGGCACTAGTCGCCCACGCGGCCCTAGCAGCTAAGCCGCAGTGGAATAGTCACCAACTCAATTTCATTTTATTATTTTAATTACCGCACCCGAGTATGACACGACTATTCGTTTAACTAGATAAATAATATGAGGGCGTCTGAATATAGCAAGCCTATATGTATAAAGTGGTGCGTGGAGTTTCCGAAACGCAGCATTTCATTATATTTCGTAAAATTTACTGAAATATAACAAGCTTGGTTCAGCTTTCGAACAAAACTGCAACGATTTAAAAATCTCAGGTTTCGCGGCATAAAATAAGTGGTTTTTTCCACAAATTAATTTGTGAGAAAATTGCGAGAAGGCATCTCATTAATCTCAGTGCTGGGGTGAAATTTTTCCTTGCGATGCCCCCTGGGCAGGCAGGCCTAGAGAGAAATGTTTTCGGAGGCGCGGCTATTTGGCGCAAATTAGTACACCGCAAGCGGTGTTATGAATCGCTAATGTTACACATAAACAACCCCGCCGCCCGACGTGGACGAATAGCTTTCAACTTCTGAATTTTGATGAGAGGAAACAGTACACAAAAACCAGATAAAATTTTCCTAAAAAAACATAATAAGGAAGGTCGGTTGTAAATAACCATTGCGTGCTTAAAATTTTCACCGCAGAGACAATAAGATACTCCAATTAGGTTCGGAATAACGACCGAGAATATGTTTTAGTAACTGGCAACTACTTTAAAAACTTGGCACGCCATGGCACGAGGTGCCATTGAAAGCGTTGATAAGTGCCTCAGTTTTTCTTTCATGTTCGGAGGCGGGTAATTTGACTCCAGAACGTGTGTGCTTCAAAGGACTCCTTGAGGGGTTTCATGAAACACTGCTCATCGGAATGCCGGTATAAAATACAGCGTGAGAACGAAGTTTAGCTGAAAGCTAATTTGCATTATTTGCAATACTTTTTTGATTTACATGATAACATTACTGACAATCCTAAAATAAGGATGTGTTTTTGGCTCGATTCGAAATTAGATTCGATAATTTTAAGTCTTTCTAATATCAAATTAGATGTCAAATTCAAAAGTTGCTAAAAAAACAGATTTTGAAGCTTCTAAGTTTGACATTAGAAATACTTAATAAAATCAAAGATCTTGGATACGGCCCATTGTAAATTCCTAATAGAATTAGAAGGCTAAAAAAAGGGAGAAATATAGCCTAAATATAGAAATATAGCCAGATTGAGGGCACGGCGAGAGTTTATAATGAGGCAATTCGGATTCCGAATAGCCCGCATTTACCTTCTAAGCGTAACGATTCAATGTTGAGAGAGGCTCAAGTTGCGTACTAGAGAGCTGAGTCCACAAATGCAGCGAGAAAGTACTCGCTAAGTATGTAAACAACCTGTACTCGCGCCATTTTATTATTCGCAGATCCTAACAACTGTTCTACTAAACATACAAGGAAAATAAGACGTAATTTATATCAACAAACGAGTCTCGAAAATTCAAAGGAGAACTTTGCACTAGTTTATCCGAAAAACATTTAGCTCGTACATTCTCTTACGTCTTTGCATATAGCCAAACCTCGTGACACTAATGCAACCTTTAAAAACCCGTTTTAATGCAAAGTAAGTGAGCTGGGCCGTGTTTTCAGAAAGGCTGCGGTAAAGTTTGGAAACACCGCATGTGCAGCGAACTGGGACACGAGCGTGCTGCTTCCAGGATTAATGTCTAAAGCGTAAGTAGCTAAACCTAATCTGCTTGGAAACACTGGAACTTGCCGGATATAAAAGTTTTCGGTTTGTGCAGTGATTACATTATGGAAGTTAGTTGAAAGTGGAGGATTATAAGTACGAGCAGACGAGATGATTGATGTTGAGTTAATTGCCACTTTTGCTCAACAGTTCGACTTTCAGAAATGGAGACTACTCAAAGTGCAACTTAAGTGACCTACTTTTAGTGTTTTAATTATCGCCAAGTTTTTTTCTCATTATTAAAGACTAAGCCCGCGTTTAACCTCAACCTCACCTGATGGTAAGTGAAGATGAGGTCGGAGATGAAAGGAAAGAACGGGCTTAGGAAAGAACTGGTTCTTCATACAATATTGCTGGAACTGCATCTGCAAATTTGGCTGCAGATTTTATTTGAAGGGTGGTCGCTAGCCAGTCGGACCCTGAATTGATTCTACCACCAAGCGGGGGTCACTTGGATTAGTCACCTTTTACGACACGCTCCTCCAGGGGATGTAGGGCTGTTCTAAGCCGGCCGTACACAGACAAAAAATATTACTACCAACATACACATTGAAGCGCATAATCAATCCCCTAATTAACTTTCGATGAGTAAACAAAATGTTACATGTTTAAACCCCGTAAATAAAACCTAACAGTCGATAAGGCAATCGAAACTTTGAGTCATGGGAATATGAAGTCATTTTCAACGACCAAGGTCAACCGAAGGGTGCAAGTAAGTGATGCCCGTTGCAAATGGGAATATTGGGAGAATGCGTGTAATAGGTTTTCGTGCTCCTGTCAAGTGTCGTAATTCAATTTCCTCCGGTGTTTGGGAGAAAGGGTCGGCCTATGGGAGAACGCAGCAAATATTGCTTTTCCATTAGAAAGTAAAATGAAACAAAACGGAACAAAAACATTTGCTGTTTTTCTAATAAAACTTTACGGTATTTATCAAAAAAATGTGTTGAATAAGTTCACAATTACACGGATATATCTCCTGGAAAAGTAAAGGAGATTTAGGGCCAACGCTGGGTCACGCGTACCTATCTAGTTATCTAGGTTCATACAAAACTGCTACGTCCGTGCTGTACGCGCGTACGACACGGAACAATTACGGCAAGCGTTTAGTTCTTTGGTGCATATACTGATTTTAAAGATATTAGATGCTGGACAAAAACTGGACAAAAACCTACAACAGCTCAATTTGACTATTCATAAACTAAAACGACCTCTTAATCAATTATTTTCTCAATCTATTCTGAAACCAGCAGACAACAACACCCAAATATAAAAGTCCACGTGGCATCTTTCGTATGCCAGACGAGTGCCCGAAAATTTTCTACTCGATTAACTGTTGAAGGAATTTCGATGAAAAACTATTCGTGAAGGCGAGTCACGTCCCGGCACACAAACTTGTGTCGAATGATATTGATTTATATTGACAACTATATGATACATAGTCTCGGAATAACGAAAGTGTTAAGTTTAAACAGAAAGTGAATATTTAATAAAGTACCCTCAGGTTAATTGGTAACGTCACCGTTACCTAAAGGTTAATTTGAGAAAAGCAATTGAATTGAATTTTATCTGGCTCTAATGAACAAACTACAAAATAGAGATAATCCGATAAATTCAAATACTTACGGTAACTATTAGCTATATTATGTTCCTGTTTCTAAAAAGCCTACCATACAATACAAGACAGTTTATTCTTCCATATCAACATGAATATCACAACACACACCACGAAAACCCTACAATGATTCTCGTATATTCTAATCCAATACAAAATATAAATTAAATAAAACTATAATTAATATGAGTAACTATTTGATAGACACCTAAATATTTTAGACATCTAAAATTCAAAAAAGGTAACTATTTGAAACCTGAAATTCATTCAAGGGAACTCCCAACATCAAGATGCGAGAACTGCGAATATAAAAAAAACCCTTTGATTTTCCAGCAAACACAGTACACCAGAGGTAGTCCCACGTGTGACTAGATACTTAGTGAGAACGTGACGCGAGCTGCGTCTCGCATGCATGTTGCGGCTCCGAGCTGATAGCTAACACTTCCTTTCTGATATTTGCTTCTAATTTACGAAATCATTGTTGTATGCTAAAAAAGAATCTTTCTCGCGTCAGGCTAAATGTAAAACGGCAACTATTTGAAAAAAAAAAGAGTTTTTCTTTGTACATTGTATGCAACGTTCCTCAACATTTAAAAATGTTTTTGATGTCTATTGTATGGCTTCAGTGACATGCGTCTATTAAATGGATGTTAAAGATTTCACGATTTATAATTTAAATAAAACTACTTTTTAACCGGATTAATCATTTTGTGTTAACCCTGAACGCTCGAAAGACTGAGAAATAGATGGAGATGAAGTATAACTTTTTCCACTATCAATCTGACGCCTGACACCTCAGTCGCTCGTGAAGACATCGAAACGTCGAGTTAAAATGTAAAATATAAATTATTTTATATTTTTACGGTTAAAAAAGTAGTTTTATTTGAATGTTAAAGAGATTTCACAAGGGTAATAATTTATGAACTCATTATATTAAGATTGATATCTTGGAAAGTATGCACTTTTGAACCACATATTGTTTGGCAAAAAATACCTATTATTATTTAGTAAGGAACAAAACCTCAAAGTTATGAGATATCAAAAAGAACACCTTATAGAATTGTGGTCGCTCTTGAGCACGGGGGGCCTGTAAGACACCAAAATGTCGAGTTAAAATGTAAAATATAACTATACGCGATATATCCGGTAAAAAGTGTTTTATTTAAAATTACGTATCGGGCAAATTTATGACGATATTAAGAAAAGACAGCGGAATGACGGAGGAAGGTGTACTAGCAAACTTTACATATCAAGTATTATTTTACTATAGAAATTTGTAAAGTATTAATAAAAATTATAGGACCATATCGACCGAGAAAATAGCTCTGCTGCCGAAAACGTCGCTTTTAAAAATATAAATTCTAGATATATAAGTTCCAGAGATGCGAAAGGAAATTTGCTGATATCGGATATCAGAACGGAAGCATAATATGACGCTAACAGTTGCAAATGCTAAATCTGCTAGAATTAGTTGTGTTAGCGGAGATGAGACAAATGTGGTTCGCATCGACAGCTCAATGCGCTCCCTATTTCATAAATCTATGCTGATAATATAAAGAGGAGGGATTATATTTGTTTGTGATAGATAAACTCAAAATTAATGAACCGATTTAAGAAATATTTCACCATCAGAAACCTACGAGTACAGTCTGCAACAGAATTATGTATACCACCCAGTCTCCCGTGCACATACAGTATGCGTACGTACGTTTTACGTACATTATCTGTGTGTGTCTATATCATAGGCTAAAAAATATTAAGTAATTCAAAACGTCGTCCAATAAGGTAATAAAAAAAAGAAACCTGGCGGTTTGGTGGAGTAGTCATTTTCTGTACGAGAGGTTGGGTTAGGTTCGATTTCCGGCTGCATCTGTATAGTATACTATCCAAGTATGCTTTGTATTAGGTACGAGTACCAGCCTAGTGTGCAGTTTCACGCTTGGATTTTTTATAACCTATCTCTTTTCAACCGACTTAAAAAAAGGAGGTAATCAATTCGTCTGTATTTTTTTATGTTTGTTACTTCATAACTTTTGACTGAGTGAACCGATTTTGATGGCTCTTATTTCATATGAGTCCCGTATAAATTTCATCGAAATCGATTGAGTACTTCATGAAAAATTTCAAGAGATTGTGTTTACCTTGACGACGTTATACTTAAGCCAAAGTTTTGATGTGAAGTCGGTTTTTTAATGCTCTGCATTCGTTGATTATTCGTACTCTATCTCGAGTACGAACATCACTTTATTTATGTCATACATACATGAATTATGTCTAAGCAAAAACTCTGGAGGACTTAAATAGGTCGTATAAAAGCAGCCCGCTTCTTTATTTACAATGTTATTTATTTATTTATGCAGACAAAAAAGGCCGAATAACAGATTTCCTCGAGAGAAACGAATGTCCGCCAACAAAATCTCTGTAGATCTCCAGGATTACTATTTGAATACATAATGCAGGCTGTAACAGTCCGGCCAGCAAATATAATTTGCATCTTGATCTGCGACATCTGTGCCGAGATGCGAGCGAATGATACAACGGCGATGAATAAACAAATGAATAACGGTACATTTAATCACGCAAAATGAACTGGAAACTACTGAATATTACAGTTATTGTCAAGGTTTCAAAAAACTAAGAGATCGATTCTGAAGACGCGTAACCTAGAAATGTATAAACCAAAATTGCTTGTTTCGTACCGAATGAAAACGCGAAACCGACAATTCGCTGCAAGCAACCAACAAACCGCTCATTATAAACAGCTTAAAATAAAAAATAACAACCACAAAGTGTTTCAAAAGATCCAATTTAAAATGACAACCAAGGCAACGCGAAACTATCTTAAACACTTCACAATCTCTAATAACCGTGGATCATCAAGTTTCACAACTGTACCCAGCGTAGCCGATTCACCACTTTTTAGCCGACGACAAAAAAGGAGGTTATCAATTCGACCCGTGTGTATGTAAGTAATATTTTTAGAACTGCCCAGTTTTCGTATATTTTAGTCTATATCTATATACATTTCAAAAGTGTAGGTATACGTAACGTCACGCCTGTATCCCTTATGGCGTAGGCAGAACACCAGAGGATATAAACCATCTGATGTCACATTTGACAAATTTGGAGGTATTATTATGATGATGAGAGACTTGGAGTGATAGGGGATCAGACTATCGCCCACAAAAACGTTAATAAAACCTCCGTCCCTTAACTGACTTTTACAGTATGACCGGGAAGAAAGACATCTGACACATTCTAAGTTTTTCTTTTGCTCCCAGTCCAGCATGGTATGTATGTATGTTTTTATGTTTATGTTTTGTTCGCATATCTCCGGAACTACAAGTCCGATTTAAGACATTTTTTGTTGT
Source organism: Stenoptilia bipunctidactyla (assembly GCA_944452665.1). NCBI lineage: Eukaryota > Metazoa > Arthropoda > Insecta > Lepidoptera > Pterophoridae > Stenoptilia > Stenoptilia bipunctidactyla. The sequence continues at coordinate 2,247,346 of OX101739.1, forward strand.
ACTAAGGTAATGTTAAAGTTACGGAATACTGCAAGTTTCATTAAAATCAGATCAGTTCTTTTTTGAGACAGGGAATTTCATGAATAAAACTATTACTTCGACGTGTACGATACAACTGTAGTTAACTAGGTTCGATGTTCGAGTTTCACAACCGTACTGAGAGTCGCTAATTCACCACTGGTTATACACAATACAGAGTGGTCGACTGCTCGAGGTGATTAGCGAAACCGTCTGTTTCACCTCAGTTCACAGTTCTTTCCGCGACGGTGGCCACTAAACACTTTCTAAACGGATGTTCGGTTTCGAACCCGGTACTGACAGCTTTTGTACGGTGTCAAGTTGGGAAAGTATGCGGAAATAGCCACAAAAATATACGACATCGGATACTTGTGAACAGAGTTAGTTGAATAAAACACTTTTTCGTGGTCACGAGCGACTACCACGGGGTCTGCAAAGACACCGAAACGTCGAGTCAAAATTTAAAATGTAAATATACGCGATAAATCCGGTTAAAAAGTGTTTTATTTAATAGTATGAATCGCGAAAACTTAAGACAATATTAGAGTTAGTTGAAGATTGTAATCTAACGATCCAAAATTACAACCTAACACTGGATACGTTTTACTAGATACCTTTTTTGTATCTTAAATCCGTATACTGAATACTGTGTCGCTCATACAACTCTATGCGGCATCGATGGAAAAAAAAGTATCCGGTAAAATGTATCCAGTAAAACGGACCATGTGTGAACGGGCTGTGTTACAAGTGTTAAATTGATTAGACTGGTTTGAAAATGGGTTATTTATATTATTTTGGGCATACATACATACATGACATCACATACATGTCTCCCTTTGGGGTAGGTAGAGACTAAGGAACGCCAATTGCTACGATCCAGATATACATGTTTCGCTTACTCCACGTTCATTAATCGTTTTATACATGATCGCCGGTTACAGGTACTTTTATTTTGGGCAATTTTCATTTCAAAGCCATGATAAGTATGCTCAAATCATTTTAGCATTAACAACTAAATCCTAGAGGCTAGACTATTGTTAGGCCTTTCACACAGGATCTTTTTATACAGCCTTTGCCTAAAGTCATGGTTTTTTATAAATGTTTTTTCCTTAAGATGTATAGTTTTATAACGTCCATTACCTATAGTTTTATGTGCTTAATGGCTCGGCTACACTACCGTGATATGCCAGTAATTATTGCCATAATTTAAACAACACCTAGGTGTAACCACGATTTACGGCCATAATTTTACAATGCCAATCAATATGGCATATGGCGGTAGGCAATAGCTCCGGCGGCGGTCTTTTTTCGCACATCAAAGAAGATTACCGCAGTAATTATAGCGTTTGTGGCCACACTACCGTTTGTCCAGTGTGCAATATGAGCTCACCGGCGACGCACGTATCGACCGACATGGAGTGGTCAAATGAAAAAGCGCTCGAGTTTTTAGAACTATTCCAATCCGAACCGTCTCTTTGGGATACCCTGTTTTGTCTTCTTTTAGCTTTGTTGAAATTTAAAAGATTCATGTAAAAATAATTGGCACTCATAAAACACAACGCCGCTGCAGCTTCGACCTCCATCTTGAAAAAGTCATATTTACCGCCAAATTTAATGCCATAATTATTGCCGGTAGACGGTAAGGTAGTGTAGTGTGGCCACACCAGTTCATGCAGTAATTTAAACGGTAATTTAATGCCATAATTATGGCGGTAACAGCCCGGTAGACGGTAAGGTAGTGTGGCCGTAGTATAATGTTATTTCACTTCATCTCTAGTGTTTTTGTAATTATAATGTTTATTTATAATTCATTAATATACCTAGTAAGTTTCCTGTTTAAGAATGTTAGACAATACAGAGTATTTATTATAATAATTGTTAGTTTTTTTTTTTTTATATTGAAAGGATAGGACGTTTGCCTTCCATGCCACCTGATGGAAAGTGCGCATGAAGACTATGGTGTTACACGTCCATCCACGAGAAACCTATTCACTCGACACTTAAAAGTTCCAGGACTGTAGTGGTCAGGAAAAACAGACGCAGGCAGATTGTTCCACTCCTTGGCAATCCGTACCAAAAAGGAACTATCGAAGCGTTTTGTTCGACTTCTTGGTAAATCCACTATATAGGGATGGAAGTTCTGTCTGCGTCTGGTAGTCCGGTGGTAAAAAGGGGTGGGTTCAATTTGGTCAAATAGAGCACTCGCACACTCACCAAAATGTAGCCGATAAAATACTGTCAAACAAGCAACCTTACGACGATGTGCCAGCGTCTGCAATTTTTTATTTGTAAGGTTTTTGTTATTTATGATTTTACGGGCTCTTCGGTCAACAGAGTCTAGCGCTTCGAGCTGGTATTTGGCAGAACCATCACAAAAGTGACTACAGTACTCCATGCACGACCTCACTTGGGCTGTGTATAAGTTGAGCAGCCGTTCAGGGCTGAAGTACCGCCGGACCTTCGAGATGATACCCAATTTTTTTGAAGCCGTTTTTGCCATAGACTTAATTTGTTGACCGAAGTTTAATTTTGTTAGTTACTTAAAACAGATTACTCACAAAACGAAATTTGATCTGCATAATGTGGTGGAATGTCGAGAAACGTTTATTTGCAACAAATGCAATGTTGTGTTGTTGAGTATTATAATGTAAGTTATTAAAAACGTATTTTGTATTTAAAGTTCATCTTCTTCCTCATTATTAACATATTAGTATCAATTAGAATGGCATGCTCGTTATGCGAAACAATTGACAAACGCTTGTTGCGGCGAATAAATTAAGAATACATGTTTTGAGTTCGCACAAAAAGAATTCATTCACAAACCTTCTGTTTACGTTTACGCATAATTATCAGCTGAGCTGGCATCTAGAGAGTCATTGTTTGAATCAGTTGTTGAAACAAATGGCTCCTATTGCCGTAAACAATGTTTGTACGCGTGAACAAGACATCGTAAATATTTGATACGTATATTGTGAGTGAAATAGATGTATTTTTGTTATTGTCTATTCAAACATCATTTCTAAGGTTTCCAAGACTTGCAGGCGCGGTCCCAGGTGGGGGGTCACAGGGGACATGACCCCCCCCCAAGTCATGAAAAGATGAACATCTTATAAGAAAAGTAGCTAAAAAAGATACTTCTGATTAAACCCCCCCCCCCCCCAAAATTCAGATATGACACCCCCAAAATTTCAGTCTGCGACCGCGCCTGGAGACTAGTTCATGCTGTAACCAAGGTTCAGTTTAAAGGTCATGAGAGATTCTATAATATTTAATTAATATAGAGGTTTGGGTATTTTCTTCACCGTCCTGTACTGCTACGTCACTTAATTTACTGTTATCTGCGCAAACGCACTCTCATCTTCACTTTTGACAATTTATTACTTACAGTATACTTACACTCTGCATGTAGGAATAACTTTATAATGAGTATCCTACCTATATATTATTTTAGGTTTTGCACTAGCTGTGTGATTTCAGCCTTATTCACATGGCCTTTATATCGTGGAAGCGCAAAAAACAACTATCACTCCTTATAAACCTTTACATTCATATTATTGCTGATATACTGCACAGGCGAATGTGTCGAGTATCTCGTATCTCATACGAGTCAGTTTTGAAAATATCTCATAAGATACTCTTTTCTTTAAAAAGTTTACGAGTTATTCCTTTTGTCAATTGCCACAAAGTTATCTACAAAACCGGACAATCTATAAGCCTGGCATAAAGATACGTGTAACACGACATATCTAAGAACAAATAAAGGATAATCAATTAATGCAGAGCTTTTAAAAAACCGACTTCACGTCAAAATTTTGGCTGAAATAATATAAGGTCGTCAAGGAAAATGTTCTGCGTACTCTAATTTTTTCATGAGATACTCAATCGATTTCGATGAAATTGATATGGGACCACCTCGACTAAAGCATTCTACATCGTATGAAATAAGAATATATGAAAACGATTTATAATTGTCCAAAAAATCATGTTACACACAAAAAAAACATACACCCGAATTGAGTACCTCCTCCTTTCGGAAGTCGGTTGAAAAGAAAAAAAACCGCTCATTCGCCAATCTCGACAGCGATCCGTCAAATCAAGGATACGCGGGCAAACAATGATTGTTACTCTCTTGTTCTTTTGAAAAATCAATCTCTGCGTTCCTTCGGCCGAATCCGACGTTGATGGATCATGAGCTCACCGCAGTGCCTCTATATTTCCCGTGTTTTGCCGACGTGTTGAAGTTACTGGGCCTCTGTTTTGGTACTTTAATTAATGCCCTACCTTAATATATTTAGGGGTAGTTAAAAGATAGGTAGGTCTTTTTACAAAAAACCATAGCTGTACAAAAAACTTTGAAATGAAACCAAACAGATTAAGAAATATTTAATTTAATGAAAATAAAAATTTGGAAATAATATGCTCTTAAAAATATTACTTTTCCTACGATTCGGCTGAGATTTTGGCGCCTCATTTTACAAGTAAAAATTAACGCTACAATATTTAGTCTCAACTAAATTGTGCAAAAATATACAAATAAATTATGATTGAATTGAATTATGAGTCATGATATGAATTATGAGTCATGATATGAATTATGAGTCATATAATATAACCTAACACCCCCCTAATTAATTATTTCATGAAAAGCTAAAATTTTATATCTATGAAAGTAGAAATTCTGAGTATTGCAGACATAGGATTATGAAAGTCATGATTTATATTATCCACGCTTCGCGGAAATCTAAGTATTTTTTTGATACCTTTTGTTCAGATAAGAAACTTTTGAAGTTAATGAAAATAGCTTAACAACCAAGAACAAGATTCCTATTAGGCGCTTAGCAGACGATAAACTTCATGCGCCTTGTTGCGACAACCGACAACTGACAACTCCCTGTTCATATATTATTCCAATGGAATTGCGTACACAGCAATTCTAGTTAGGAGTTAGTTTCTGATTGCAGCAACTCGCAATTAGCAACTTTGATTAAGTTGCTGGTTTTTGCAACTGACAATCGCAGCTAACAAAAGTTTCTAAAATCAGCAATAGCAAGTCGTTCTTTGGGGTATATACGAGGGTGGATTGAAAAGTTCGCGACCTAGTCAAGAAAACAGAATAAAGCACATACAAAAATATTTTTTATTTTTCGACGTAATCTCCATTTAGCTCTATGCACTTCTTCCATCTGCTTTCCAGAGCTTCCATACCTGTTTTAAAAAAAGATTCCTCAAGGTCTTCAAAATACAGGTTAACAGCGGCTTCGACCTCTTCATTCGTTAAAAATTTCTGCCCACCGAGGTGTTTTTTCAGGTTTGGAAACAGGTGAAAGTCCGAAGGTGCCAAATCAGGATAATAAGCTGGATGTGGCAACAATTCGAAACCACAATCGAATTTGAGCCATAGACTCGACAGACGTGTGGACTCGGGCGTTGTCCTGGTGAAACAACACTTTCTTTCTCAGTAATCCTGGGCGTTTCTGTTTAATTTCTTCACGTAAACGGCGCAGAAGGGTGCTATAGTACGCAGAGTTTATTGTTTCGCCTTTCGGAAGGTAGTCCACCATAATGACACCCTTAGCATCCCAAAAAACCGATGCCATCACCTTGCCAGCCGACAGAATTGCCTTTGCTTTTTTCGGAGTTGGTTCACCTGATTTTTTCCATTGTTTGGATTGTTGTTTTGATTCTGGGGTGGTGAACCCAGGTTTCATCCATTGTCACAAATCTGTCAAGAAAACCTTGTGGATCAGCCTCGAACATCTCCAAAGAGTCGCGAGAAATCGTGAGTCGAATTCGCTTTTGCTCTACTGAAAGCAATCTGGGGACCCACCTAGCCGAAACCTTAGAAAAGCCGAGTTCATGGACAATGATGTTTTGCGTTCGTTCATATGAGATGCCTATAGTGTCTGCAATTTCTCTGATAGTCAATCTACGGTCTTTCAATATGAGATCACACACTTTATTGATGTTTTCTTCGGTCGTAGACGTCATTGGCCTGCCGGAGCGAGGGTCATCTTCGATTTTCTCTCGTCCACGTTTAAATTCTGCAACCCATTTTTTCACAGTGGTATAAGACGGGGCAGATTCCCCTAATGTTGTTTGCATGTCATCATGGATCTCCTTTGGTGTTAATCTTTTTTTAAACAAATATTTAATCACAGCACGTTGTTCAAATTTCTCCATTAGTGAAAATTTGTTCTACACACGTATTTATATTGTTCGTAAAATTTTATTTAAACAAGATATCAAATTGAAAATTCGCGGGCTGACAATTGAATAATGACGGCAGAAAAAATAACAAAAGTTTTTTTTTTAATGGCCAGGCCGCGAACTTTTCAACCAATGTAGTACTTTCCCTCATCACTGTATTCTGTAGTTTTAAATCACTTTCCAGCAACTTATTAAATATGTTAACAGACATTTTAAAATATTGTTTAAAGTTGTCATTATGTTTCTGAAGCTCATTTATGTTAATAAATCTAGTCCTATCTTGCAAGAAGGGATGAATCCAAAACCGACGATTGCTGCGAATAATTTGTTGTAGTTGCCAGCGTGTCGGCGACGCCGACGTAATATAATTTAAACGAGTGCTGTCTCTCCAGTGTCCATCGTAATACTGAGTGGACTCACCTAACAAACCAGGTTCACATAAAATTGCGACAACCGTAAAGGCCAATTTGTGGTTGCTGCAACTGGAAACCTTTAGAACATTTACAAAAATTGATAGTTGCTTCAACAAGGTTACCAGTTGCATCAATTGCAGATTCTCTAGTTGCAGCAAGTGGCAATTTCTAAAAAAGTTGATGGTTGCCTCAACTAAGTTGTCAGTTTTGTAAACTTAAGTTGCTACGTGTGCAAAGCGCCTTAATATCTTCGGATCGATTCTGCGATTGTAAACCGAAACCGCCGTCAACTTTCCAACTTAAGGGTATTCAGCAAAACGTACATCAATAAACATAGTTGTGCACCTGTGAAACCCGTTTCCATGGCAACGGGCAGCACCTGGCCAACAGATTGATAGCGACGGGCCCCGGGAAAGAGGTCATGATAAAATTTGCATACTAATGCTGTAAAGGACGGCCGCAAACTGCCCTTATTGCGGTGAAAGGGTGATGTTCTGGTTGACGGAATTTACTTAATGTGTCACTGATTTTTAGCCTAATAAAATGATAAATAAGGTCACACAGGTGAACATGAACTAAAATATCAAAATACTAGCTGTTTCGCAATTTCTAATCCCGCGGAAGTATCAGGATAAATATCGGCCTTTTTGCTATTCCAGACTGTACATACACTATCACTATGCCAAATTTCATCCAAATCCGTTGAGACGTTCTGCCGTGATTGAGGAACAAACATTCATACAAACTTTCACATTTATAATAAAGGTAAAATTTCAAGATTACTAAGATTGTATTTGCCATCTTTATGTTTCAGCTAAACTTTACTTAAGTGTGTGATTTATATAGGTACTTAACGAGCTTTTGCCCGCGACTTCGTACGCGAATAAACTAAAAAGTTCAATATTTCCCGTTCCCGTGGGAATTTCGGGAATTCCTTCCATAACGCAAACAGACACTCATTGAAGAACCTTTTTACCAAGTTTCACATCGGTGCACTCAGGAATAATTCTTTTCATACAAATTAAAAAGTTCAATACTCCCCGCGGAAATTTCGGGAATTCCTTCTTTAGTGCTCCTCTACACCTCTTAATGAATCTATGTTCCAAATTTCAGGTCTTTACGTTTAGTAGTTACGGCTGTTCGTTGTCTGTCGGTCACTCAGTCAGTAACGGAACAGTTTTATAAGTATATATATTATATAAGATTACATCTATTAAAAGTTTGTTTTCTCTCTCACGAAAAAGATATTAAAAGGATTTGAACGAAATTTTGTACAACGTTAGCAGGATTAAGACAAAGGATTCTTGATCTCTTTATTATGCTTTCGTGCTAGGATTTTGGGATTAAACAATGTGGTATTCAAAGTGACAGCTATTTTTGTCTTTAAAGAGATATATCCTGAAAATCATTCTAGGGGAAGATGTATCGTATAGACTGTTTTTATTAGAAATCAGAATTATAATATTAAATGGACCCTGTTATAGATAGTTCAACTCAGTTGTGCGCGGCCTTATATGTGGGTAAACCTTGTACATATACAGTAACTTTGTGTGCGTACAGTGACACACAAATGGAAGTTGTATATTCACAAGCGCACACACACATAGCGCCGCGCGCACGACTGAGTTGAACTATCTATAACTGACAGTGGCTTGTGATACGGAAACGCTGTCGTGTTAATATGTGAAATAGGTATAATTGTACGCGATAAAGTGTTTTATTTAAGATTTTGAAACGTGAAAACTTAAGTGTATAATGGCCACGATCCTACACTACACAAGTTTGAACTTAGAACGTCTTAAAATAAGACATTGTAATGTTGAATACGGCCTAATACATTGATATTGATATAGTTAATGATAAGTTTAGTAGTTTGCCTTTAACATTTTAACGAAAGAAACTACCTCCCTCCTCTTTGTATGAATATAAGCCCTTATTTCTAATACAAAATAGTCTTAATATTGTCTTAAATTTTCACGATTCATAATTTAAATAAAACTACTTCTTAACCGGATTAATCGGTCAGTCGCTCGTGACCACGGGGTCTGCAAAGGCACCGAAACGTCGAGTTATAAAAAAATATAAAATATAAATTCTACGCGATTAATCCGGTTAAAAAGTAGTTATATTTAACAAAATAGGCTTCTCTTTAATATATTCTTCTTTAAAAAAAATGTTTAATACAAGAAATATCCTTTTTTAATCTAAACCAAACAAAACAAACTCAATTCACGCAACAGCTACTCTTCACTCATTACATGATACCCGGCGATGATCTGAACCAATATTGACACAAGTTCCCGAGAGATCTTGATAACCCCACTAAACTAATACCATTCATTCGGGCTATTTGCTTAGGCCTTTCCGTAAGGGTTTTTATTAATCTGTAGATACTATTTCTATTTTTTACGACTTCGTGGTTAGGTGTTACATAAATGAAATAGGATTTTACCTTTGTAAATCGTCTTTTGAATAGATAATGTATTAATTTGCTTAGAGATATAATTGATTCATCATACTCCAGGCTGGGCTATCTGCTGTATATCTAAGAGACAATGTTGTGTGTGATAAAACAAAATCTGACCTCTACGCTAGGAAATGCCTTATGGATTATTACACTGTTAAAAATTTTAAGTGAAAATTACATAAAAGCTTTATGTAATATTAAATTACATAATTTTAAATAATCATAATATTAAATTACATAATTATTGTGTATTTTTTCTATAACTTATGGAAATTCATGTATATTTCGGCAATTTTATACCTTTTTAAAGTATATTTACACATTTTTTATGTATTGCTTCTGTAATAATCCCAGCCCATGTGTGAAAATACAAATTGTTCTGTCATTATATACGTTTTAGGTATAATCACATAAAAATTATTAAAAATCTGTAAAATTATCGAAAATTATATTCTTTTCCACAATTTACTGAAATTTACAGCTTTATGTACTTTTTTTGCATGTAACATCACATAATTTTTAACAGTGTAGTCAGAAATAGTTATGATGTTTGTGGAGAAAGCGAAAGAGGTTTGTCTGGATCGGAGTAATTGGCATTACCTAGTCTCTGCTACCTACCTACCCTATGTATGAGACTAGAATCATATTGTCAATCGCTACATGGAAATAAATCCAAATTATCTAATTACGTCAAAGGTATTCTCCAAGACGCGGCAATACGTATTTGATAGAACAACGTAGAGTTACATTAAGTTGATAAATTAGTCGAAAAAAATATGAAGAATTTCGTAATAAAAGCACCAGCGACCAAACTTTATACATCAATGACAAAACCAAAACTACCCCATTTAATTTGCAAAAAGGTATTTAAATATGTAACTGCGGTAAGGTTGTTCGCTCCACCCCAATCTAACTCATCCAGAATTCATTGTAAAGCCATGTCTGAACGTGAATATATTAATGAGAAGTTCGCGCGCGATCCGCTGTAGCAACTAGGGTTACCGGTTTTAATATGGAAAAATATGCATGAAAACATGTTCGATTTTCAAATCAAATTCCTAACAAATCCACGGCTTTGAGTAATCGCATGCCATGAGACGTGCTTGCTTCGAGTACCTGAGTCAGGTCTGGCTGTATACCTACTAGGATATTATTATTTTCATATTTGTTTATTAATTTCATCTAAAACTTGCAGTTACAAAAAACTACCCACAATATAATAAACGTTTTAATGTTTTTTTTTTTATAAAATCCCCAGAGAATCACACCTACTACATGGCCCCAAAGTAAACGGCTTGACCGATTTTGATGAAATTTTTTGTGCTTATCCGGTATCTATGAGAATCGGCCAACATCCATTTTTTTTTTTTTTATTTATATGGCAAAACAACGTTTGCCGGGTCAGCTAGTAAATACATAGGTAGATAAACACCCAGACACGAAACATTTTTTTTTCTTGTTCCGTGCGGGAATCGAACCCGCAACCACTGGCGTCTGTGGGAGTTACTTTTACACGTGAGTATTTTGACATGTTGTATAAGGACACTCGGATTAGTCTCCTTTTGCGACACGCTCACGTAGGGCTGTTCTAAACCTACCCGACGACGCAAGCAGATTATAAAAACCTGAAGGTATTTTTTCTCTCTATCTAAGATGGCAAAGATCTATAGTCTTTTAGAGTTTATGATCTCCGTCAATAGATTTCCACAGATTTGTTGTCAGAATCTAAATTGCACCATCGCCACTCGTTACATATTCATACAGGCCAACGTTGCCAATTTTATTGCAATACTCCTTTATGTAATCTTGATCGGTGTTAATTTGCAAGTTTAATCATAGCTTCTGAATTATATTGCGGTATACTGATATGAGACATCATCTAGACACAGAGCATTTTTTATGTTAAAAAGTAGGAAAACAAATATTGGATCTACCTGCCAGGCGTGTTCTCAAGGGTTACTTTGATTGTTATTTGGTAGTCTCCTTATACGACACATTTATAGAAGGAAAGCCCTTGGGAAACCGAGCTGAGACAAAGGGAAGAAAAATAAATTGGGAATAGAGACTATTCTAAGATATTTTTAGTGAACGTAACAAACGTACTTACAGCGAATTAAAAATAAAAAAATGATATCGTCAGTGGAAAGGATAAAATGCTAAAGGATAAAAATGACATTTGTGGAAAATCAAGTAAAACTAATGTGTTTTCGGATAAAAAATATACCTCTGTCTGATATTGCTAAAGTTAGAGAGATGTTATAAAGAGACAAAATAAAATTCGATTTATTGGCGAATAACAACCTAAAAACTGTGAGTATCTATCTCTTATCGTTACTAAAATAAGTGTCGCTTTCCCAAAAAAGCGCTGAAAACGAAGAAAAAAATTTTCAGGAAAAATGTGATAAACTTTACCAACTTTGAAAAAACAATTCATCAATAAATGCTAATATACGGCAATAGTATCTTATCAATTCAACGGAAAACACTAATCTACTTGAAGTTGTCAAATCATAATGACGAAACTTTTGCTAATCTAATACTTGTACTGGTAATGTATTTCATTGAAAAATTACTAAGCATTACCATATCCTCGTAAATAGCTTGCAGTATAATGTATTTTTTCACTAAACATACTATCTTGCTTAACCCGTCTATAGCATTTTAGCTAATGTTGAGAAATGATAAGAGGAATACCTTGTGAAATTTTGCTAAAGCGACATCCATACTAATAATATTATTCAGCGAACTTTTGCTAAATCGCCAAAGTAAGATAGAAACTCGAGAGGCATTTATCGCTAAACCTGTCTGAACTATCAAAATTACGATCAACGAAAAAATTCGTCACAGAAACCAAAAAAAAGCGTAACAGAAAAAGTTCTTAAGCTACTTTTGTTATAAAAAAAGCCCGAAAAAACGCCGCTTTAGTCATTTTACTGGCGATGTTTTAAGGTAATTTGTCGAAAATTTGGACTGCTAAAGTGCCAAAAAAGTGCTTAGATCGCAACGAAACCTAGACAGATCGAAAAAAAATGCTATCGACTGCGAAAACTGTGTCATGTAATTCAATATGACCAAATTGGCGCTTTAGCATTTTATCCTTTCCACTGACGAATGATTTAACTCGAACTATATCCCTACATGTCATACCTTATGCTCTAGCTATCAAAGCAACTCATGTAGCTAGTTAATCAAGGCCAAGCAAGGGTTCCTGTCCTGTGGTTACTTACTTCAGAGTATCAGACACTTCAAGTTATCAGAAGCGACAGGTCCTCAGAGACCTTTCGTAGCAATCTTGTAAAGTGCACATGACAAGATACACATATAGAACTAACTGAGGAACAGATCATCAATCGAATATTTAATCTAATAATGAAAATACTCAGGTTAATTTTATAAGACGGCCGGTCGGCGCAGCGGTAAAATATTGCTTTTTATGATAGCAGTTTCTGGGATTGAATCTTGGTGGTGACGGATATTTGTGTGATGAACTCAAACTCAAATATTCTTTATTTCGTAAGTATTTAAATATATTTGAAAAAAGTCAAACAATTTACAAATTGAACTGAATCTACCACCACTTCGGAAAGTCGATCTGTTGAGAAGAAGTGGCAAGAAACTCAACAGCAATCATCTTTTAAAAATAAGTGAAAAAAATACACAATAACAATTAACAAAATAAACTAAAGAAATAAGTCGTCAAGTTATGGATGATAATGAACATTTAAGGTTATGTTATTTCTTATTAATTTCACATCAACAAAAGTAAATGAATTTTAATTGGTTTATAAAAATTCAAATAAGTCTAAGAGTTGACTACGAGGCTATGTAAAAATACCGAATTTAAAACAAAGTTTTGACCAGGAGAATTTTAATCTATCTGTATATTCTTAAACGTTGGCTGTAAGATAGATCAATTGAAAGACGAAATAAATCGAAATAAAAATCCCCTTTAACTCACGATCTGACCTCCCAGTCCAACAACACAAAAAACTGTCGACCTATAAAAATACTTTTTAATCTCTCTTTGACATATTCGACCAAACATTTACCAAAACAATAAACGTAGGATTAAACCTCTCTGCTTGTTTACTTGTTAAAAAGGTTTTATTCGTTAAATTTATTCGAATGTTTATCAAAACATCGTCAAATAATCGATTGTTTTTGCTATTCCGGCAGTCTGTCTGTTTGTTGACATTCTTTGTTAGAATGGACTATTGAACACAATTGCATTTTAGTGGTTAAAGAGACGTCGAGTAGAAAAGGAAACTGAGAAATGCCCTGGGAATGACTAACATTAGTTCGCTTTGTAGGAAAAAACTAATAAATGCGCAATATAAGCTTCATAAGCTTATGTTGCGCATTTATTAGTAAGCTATCATAAGCTAACATAAGCTATCATAAGCTTGTTTTAGGGAGACCACACGGTTGTACTAGCGGGTATCCTATCAACATCCAGAACCAAGAGTTCGTTCCCTAAACACGGCTGGGACGATGCGACCACTACTGGCCCAAAAATACCTTACTAAATATTTAGCACTAGCTGTTGCGCGCGGTTTTACCCGCGCAATTTCGATTCCCGCGGGATTTTCGGAATAAAAAGTAGCCTATACGGAATCGGAAGAATCCCTCTAAGTAATGGTAAAAGAAATTTCGAAATCGGTCCAGTAGTTTTTGAGCCTATTCAATACAAACAAACAAAAATACAAAGGTTTCCTCTTTATAATATTAGTTTAAATTACAAGTATGAAACCAACTATTGACTGTCTTCCATGCTGTACTGGGAGCGAAAGAAAAACATAGAATTTACCAGCTGTTTCTCTTCCCGGGCTGTAAAAGTCAGTAAAGGGACGGAGGTTTTATTGGCGTTTTTGTGGGCGATAGGCTGTCACTGCCTGACCCCCTGTCACTGCAATAGCGTCTCTCCATCATTATAATACCTCTTATGTCATCAGATGGTTTTATAACCTCTGGTGTTCTGCCTACCCCATAAGGGATACACGCGTGAAGTTATGTACGTATGTAAAATATATATTACTGCTTGATTTCGTAATAAAGTTATCACTTATTAAAAACTGAAAGAAAACAGAACGAAGTCAGAACTCCTTCATGATCCAGGTGGCTATCAAAAACTTTTCATATGAAATCTAATCCCAAACATCATGAAATGATCTACCTATATTCACCTCATTGATATTTACCATAGATTGACTATGAGTTGTTGTTCCTCATTTTTATATACTTAACTAAACACAAATGGCGATCAATAAAGCCATGTCATAATCAAGCACAGAATATTCCAGAAGCACTTCCCATCAGATTGACCTACCCACTGGACAGCGTCGCTCCATGAATACGGAATTCGATGTTTGTCCGATCTAGAGGCTATCCGATCGGAAACTTCGTAGGTATAGTTGCTAAGTGTGATTAGTTAACCAAACTTGTGAATTGATGTTGTATACGTCAATGAGCAATTCAGCTTAATGTATGTAGGTAAATCCAATGTGTATCGGTTCGCAGAGATTTAGTTCGGCGAAAGTTTTTTCAACCTACTTTCAAAAGGAGGTGGTTGTCAATTCGTGTGTATGTTTTTTTTTGTGTCTTTGTAACACGAATTTTTTGACAATTATGAATCGATTTTCATATGATAGAGGGTACTTTATAGTTGGTCCCATATTAAATAATAAATAAAATCCCCAGACACACAACTACATGGCCCCAAGGTAAGCATAGCTTGTGTTATGGGATACCATATAGCGAACTAGGGGGGAACCTAGAATATAAATACATAAATAGATAAACACCCAGACACGGAACATTTTTTTTTCCTGGTTCCGTGCGGGGATCGAACCCGCAACCACTGGCGTCTGAGGCAGATAGGTTTACCCCAACGCCATAGTGGTCGTCTATATTAATTTCATCGAAATCGATTGAGTACTTAATGTTTTTTTTTTTATTAAATATATACGTATGAGTACGGAGAATATTTACATTGATAACCTTTTTAGCCAAAGTTTTGGACGTGAAATCGGTTTTTTTAATGCTCTACATTCGTAGATTATAAAACTTCATCCCGATCCCGAATGCTTCGAATGACTCCGTGACGCAGTGGTCGAGTGTGGCGGTAGCCTGAGAGGTCCTGGGATCGAATCTCAGCTGGACCAGTTTAGGAAACGTACATTTCTAAACTGGCTCAGGTCTGAATGTAGATATCCTAGGATACTAATATTGTCTTAAGTTTCCGCGATTCACACTATTAAATAAAACACTTTTTAACTTGATTTATTGCGTCTTCCCCCCATTTATGGCGACCACGTTGTGTGAAACGTCGAGTTAAAATTTAAAATGGAATTATAAGAAATCCGGTTAAAAAGTGTTTTATATGTATAATACTAAGATACTCCTTAGTTCCAATTGGTGGTCTCCGTAACACAAACTCATACATACATATAAAAGCTTACGTATGATTGGCGTGTTAGTTTGGGTATTTTTTTTCATATTCCAGAATAAATACATGCTGGACTCGGAGCGAAGGAAAAACATAGAATGCGCCAGTTGCTTCTCTTCCCGGCCATACTGTAAAAGTCGCTTACGAAACAGAAGTTTTATTGGAGGTTTTTTGTGGGCGATAGGCTGAACCCCTGTCACTGCAATAGTCTCTCTCCACCATTACACTGCCTCCAAATTTGTCAAACGTGACATCAGGCTTTATAGCCTCTGGCGTCCTGCTCCCTCATAAGGCATACAGGCCTGAAGTTATGTGTGTGTGAATGTAATAAATACAGAACGTTACTTAAAGTTACTTGTTTTACTTGAGACTTTAATTAAATAAATAGTAACACTCCTTTTCATTACCAGGACGAAATTTAATACAACCCTCTTAACGACACAGACAGCATCAATGTATCCAAGGCATGCGTGTAAATTGGGCAAAGTAGAAAACCCCCAGAATCCAGACCCTTGTGAATATTAGATGCGGTGGCAAATCACGCCCCTAACGGGGGGATGAGTTTTAATTAGATTCCTGTGCCGGCGCCAGTGAAAAATGGAATAACCCCCGTTTTATGAGTTACCTAGCGCGGGTGGCAGGGTGATAAATAAGTAACGGGTTGTTTGTGTTAAAAAATGAAACAAAATGAATATTAGAAGAAAACCTTTGTTTATGAATGCAGATCTATATCTATATAAAGCTGAAGAGTTTGTTTTTTTGTTTGTTTGTTTGAACGCCCAAATCTCAGAAACTAGAAGTGGGATTTGAAAAATTATTTTTGCATTTGATAGCCCAACTCTTGAGGAAGGTTATAGGCTATATTTTATCCCTAAATTCCCACGGGATCAAAAGTTACGCGGGTAAAACCGCGCGCGGTGGCTATTTCGAAATAAATTTATAGTTTTTATAACAAAGTTTGCATTGTGTGGTGTTTCGGGTTGATAAGTTAAAATTGGTAGCTGATAATAATTTTTGCCGAAGTCTACGTATCGTCAACTTTAGAGTTTCTGCATTACACTTAAGACCAATATAGTAACAGTGCTAACAACTATAAGCCACCGGAACGTAATTGCTACTAAGTAGAAATTAATTGCAAATCCATTATCAATACTAACTACCATTTACATTCAACGAATTGACGTAACAAGCTTGTTTAATCTATACTTCTATAAAGCTGAAGAGTTTGTTTTTTTGTTTGTTTGTTTGAACGCGCTAATCTCAGAAATTACAAGTAGGATTTTATTTAGTTTTAAAAATTATTTTTGCATTTGATAGCCCATCTCTTGAGGAAGGTTATAGGCTATATTTTATCCCGAAATTCCCACAGGATCAAAAGTTACGCGGGTAAAACCGCGCGCGGTGGCTAGTGTTAAATACGCAGTGAGGAGGAGGTACCCCAATAGGTATAGTTACATCTATATTTGAGCCTGTTCGGTTGTGTTTTTTATAACTCTGTATACTTGAGATCCGGGGCCTTAATATAAATTTAATTATTTCTTCCTGAAAGGTTCCTTTTCCAATCTAACCCGGCTAGTTATCTTAGCCGAGACCTCTTTACCGAACACACACACTTAACAAACTCTAAGTTTTTTTTTTTGTAAGAATAAATCTGTGATCTCGAGTGCTCATGATATCTTTTTGCCATTATCTATAGGCCACTTATTTAAGTTAAGAGTTATGAAAGAAAGTAAACATGTGGCTTTGTCTCAAAATATGAACAAAAAATTTGTGTGGAAGTTTAACTTTCTAAAGAAGAAGTGGGTATTGACGAGTTTATACATATACTTCCAAAGTTAATTTAGCCTTCATATAGTTTCCAAAAGTATGTTCCTCGTCAAATTTGATAGGTATGAGCTGAACGAAATTAGAAATAGGAGTTATAAAGTTTAAGGAATATTTTGATGTTGCTGCAAGTCGAAACCTTTTTTAAAGGGTGGTTTAGTGACGTATAGTCATGCTTTTACACCACCAAATGGAATATAATACGGCAGTGTTATCGTTAAGGCGACTTCACCAGCTTTTACGTTGAACGAAGACTCTTTTGTCTATCCTCTAAGTTAAAATCCCATACATGACCCTTATATCACCAATGGGATGTAATACGATGTTCCTATTTTCCATCCATTTATGCCGAGCAAAGACGCTTTTGCTAAACTTCTATTTAAAATCTATGACGGCCGGTCCCGATAACTTACCAAAAAGTAAGATAGAAAAAAAGAGATATCTAGAGACTATCTTGAACTCAAGTTACAGATATACAGGAGAATTTCTATCTTTACTTTTACTTTAACTTTTTAGTAAGTTAATGAGACCGGCCGTAAGACTGTTCTTATACCAACAATGGTGTAACATATCATACGATGGTGCTATTGTTAAGGTTGATTGTGAAGGATGGCTCCACACACCAACGATGTGTAGCGACATGCGACATCAGCATATTTTGTAAAACCTAACTTAAGCGTCTACAGTGGGCAGTCGTGTCCCTCACCCGCTCTGTAACGCTATTCTTTTATATATTGTATCACACACGTAATGTTTTAATACAGTGAATATTATATTTCATTGATTTTAATTTCACGCACCGTCTACATATTAGCAACCTTCTGATGAACTAGATGAACAGTATACATAACGGTAAAGATGTATAAGTTTTTGCCGAGCCTCTAGGTAGGTTACAATATCTAACTCAGCTCGTTTATCCCCAATGGAATGTCATACAGCACGGCACGACGCGGCACAGCAACTATCACACTCACCAACTATTGCTCATGCAACCGACTACAGTCTCACACTCGTGCAGAACACGACCGTGACCCGCCGAGTGAAGGGAAACAGTTACAGCATTCGGTTCCGCTCTAGAATTGTGCCGTCACCGCCGTAATCTTTGTAGATCGCGCCCGATATTGCATGGATGACAATGAGAGGCAATTCTTTTACGACGAAGAGCCAATTGGTGGTATTCATTCATGAGTAAAGCCAGGTTTGGTCTCGATGGTAAATATCAATGAGGTGACTACTTATAGATCATTTTAGGAGACAATGATGTTTGGGATCAGATTTCATATGAAAAGTTTTTGACAGCCACCTGGATCATGAAGGAGTTTTGACTTTGAAAGAGTCGCTTTTCTTTCAGTTTTCAATAAGCGATAACGTTATTACGAAATCAAACAGTAATGTATATTTTAAATACATACATAACTTCACGCCTGTATCCCTTATGGGGTAGGCAGAACACCAGAGGTTGTAAGACCATCTGATGTCACGTTTGACTTTGGAGGTATTATAATGATGGATAGAGACTATTGCAGTGACAGGGGGTCAGCCTATCGCCCACAAAAAAGCCAATAAAACCAGTCCCTTAACTGACTTTTACAGTATGCCCAGGAAGACAAGCAGCTGGTACATCCTATGTTTTTATTTCGCTCCCAGTCCAGCATGGAAGATATTTTATTATAGACTTAGTCCGCGTTTGGCCTCAATCTCACCTGATGGAAAGTGACGACGAGGTCGAAGATGAGGATGATGCATACGGGTTTAGAAAAGAACTGGCTAAGGGCGTGGATCCATGTGTACGGCACAGCGCCGTGCCGTTCAACGGCGTCGTGCAGGCACCACTCAGCGCTTCATATTAGCTTTTAAAATTACCTCCATCATGGTTCCTTGGTAGCTGCGGCAAAATCAACTGACCACATCTCCGCAGGGACGCTAAATGCTGCGTTGCGGCGCAAACTTCAGCGTTGTGCGTCATGATCACCAGACCAAAGCTTTACACGGCATACGGCGCCGCACCGTAGAGATGGATCCACGCCCTTATTAACACACTAACTATATGGCCCTAAAGTACATTGACGCAGCGTATGGCTACGTAGATAACACAGCGGAACTATGTGGTATATTAGTAAAACAACTGAACCCGAGACAGTTTCAAACTTTCATTAATTAAGGTTGGTTTAACAGACTTGAGATGTGGAGCAGCGTGTGGTTTAAACAAGACCAACAGTACGGCTGATATAATCTGAGATGGAAAACATCATGAAGAATGGAAATTATAGTTTTACGAGAACTAAGTACCTACATACCTAAAAAAGCTAGACAGTCTCTTAACTAAGGCCTCTCTTACTTCAAATTTACCTCCAACCTCTTTGCTAACAAAATCTGATGCCTCTTTGTTTGATATTGACAATTATTTCCCTAATTGTCATCCTACCCACAAAACTAAGAATTAATCATAAGAATTAATCAGCAGACCTTTCAAACATGTCATGCAGACAGCACGGAACCTGCTACCCCTCGCATCTCACCGGCAATTAGCCCACTGCGTCATGACGGCAAACGAGGATACCTTCCTTGCCAACTGAACTCCATTAGGCCACTACATCAACCGCCATAATTGGACAACCGGTAGACGCCATGTTGGGTAATCTAATTACAAATTAATTACATTCGCAAACAACCACCGAATATTATTAGCGAGTAATTGGTTTATCACTGCTTGTAAGATAATTTAAATTGTTTAGGAAACGTGATGTACAATATTCGATAATTTGCCATAAAGTCGATAGAATTACAATCAACGAATGCAGGGCATTAAAAACCGACTTCACGTCAACACTTTGGACGACTAATAATGTCATCTACGTAAACATTCTCCGAAATCATACATATTGTTTCAAAAATTTGAAATTTTCAATGAAGTACTCAACCGATTTCGATGAAATTTATATGGGACCAACTATGAAGTATCCTCTATCATATGAATAAAAAAAATATGCATACGAATTGAGAAACTCTTCCTTTTTTGGAAGTCGCTAGAAAATTATGTATCGATAAAATAAGGTTCAAGATAAATGCAACAAGGACTTTTGTCGTCCAAAATCTTAATAATAAATTAGCCCCGATGGAACGGTTATTATGTTTATATTAGAACTAGCTGTTGCGCGCGGTTTTACCCGAGCAATTTCGATTCCCGCGGGATTTTCGGGATAAAAAGTAGCCTATACGGATTCGGAAGAATCTCTCTAAGTAATGGTAAAAGAAATTTTGAAATCGGTCCAGTAGTTTTTGAACCTATTCAATACAAACATACAAAAATACAAAGGTTTCCTCTTTATGATATTAGTGTAG
Organism: Stenoptilia bipunctidactyla; assembly: GCA_944452665.1. Lineage (NCBI taxonomy): Eukaryota > Metazoa > Arthropoda > Insecta > Lepidoptera > Pterophoridae > Stenoptilia > Stenoptilia bipunctidactyla. Next base: position 2,268,062 of record OX101739.1, read on the forward strand.
ATATATATCTTAGTTCCTTTGTGTGTCCATAATAGAAGTTATTTGAGTTTAGTTTGAGGCTACCTATGTTGATTAGACGACGCATAGGTTCTCCCACGGCAGTTACCGTGAGAGTAATGGTTTTCGGTTGTATGGTAGGTAAGTATATCCCAACAACACATACATGAAATAACATGTATAGTTAGATGATTATTTTATAAAATGAATAGGTGTTTGTTTATGTACTTATTATTGAAGAAACTGAGAACAGCTACGAAGTCAAGTCAATAAGATATCAATATGTCAACAACAATTAGAGACCATGCATTTGGCTAAATCCTAGTAAACTTAGTCCAGTTGAACTGCTGTGCACTTTGTTAGGTTCACCTAGGACACAAGACATACCTTTGCTGATATGGATTACTGTACAGTAAAAACCATTTACATCTCTCATGTTCGGTAAGTAGGTTATTATTACCTCCAAATGGGGCTTGTAGCGCTCTAGGGTAATAATCTAGCTAGAAAAGCCCTAGGGCGGTAAGTAAGTAAAAAAAACACTTCTTTCTTTCAAAAAGTTCGCGTACATCTAACCATCATACTGGCATTAGACATCATGCATTCAGCCCAATGACCAAAGAGGTCGCTTTGCTATTCAGCCTTGTCTTCGTGTGAGTATAATAGTCATCAATTTTAAATATCGAACGGCGAAACTCAATTTCGATCTTGAAAAAAAAAGGTTCTTTACTTGATTCTTTTTAATGAAAAAAGGCGAGAATAGAAAACTTTAAATATTGTTTGTTGGCTACTAATCTACTATTCTTTTGGATATCAACAAGGAACTGTTAACAATGGAAGTCAGCTAAGTTAGTAGAAATATAATACTAATACTGGACTATTAGTTAGACGAGTCATCCCTTACTTATGTAGCTAAACGTGTTCTGTGTTTTCGGTTACTATTAATCATACATATTACATCTACAAAAATAAATCCAAAACCAACTTTAACCTGTTCCCTTTTAATTCGCAGCAATTTATACTTTTTCCCTTTCAAAACACGCCAAATGTCGACTACCTTTTTTACCTTATTATCTGCAGTAACCTCACGAGGCACAGCCTTCAAAGTAACATTCCCCCTTTCGGGCCCCATTAAGCCCTTATTCCTCAGTGTAGTCACGTCTGCCATGAAAATCACTTCTTCTCATCATGGGAAAGTGTAACGACCCCCGAAATCTAATTTTGTAAAATAAAAACAAAATACACCTCGGATTTTTTGGGAAACATTTGAAGTTTGCTTGTGTTTTCATTTTACCTGTTAAGTTTTGTGTTAAATTAGAATAAAAATGGTTTTCCTTTGATATTTTATTTCATTTCGGCAACATCGCAAAGTTATCAAAATGTGTACAATCAAAAAGAGTACTTTTTAATCCTGCGAATACCCAGCAACAAGTTAATTAAACTGTATTATTTTATTATAAATATCATTTGTGTCGGAAAAGTCACGACACGTTAAAATATACATAGTTATTTTAATTAAACGGATAAAAACTAATTTTATTTAATATAATCGACGATTTCTAGCGACTAACTTTATAAAAGGTGTTCGCTAAATTGATCCCAGAGGAATCCCACAAACAAATGTAGCCAACTCCGATGTCATCACAAGAATCAAAGAAAAGAAATTAATTCGTTTACAAAAAAGCAAACATTATCTAAGAATAATAATTAATAAAATCCCCTGATAATCACACTAACTACATGGCCCCAAAGTAAGCATAATTTGTGTCATGGGATACCATGTAGCGAACTAGGGAGGAACCTAGAATATAAATACATGTTTAGATAAACGCCCAGACCCGGAACATTCTATGCTGGACTGGGAGCGAAAGAAAAACATAGAATGTGCCAGCTGCTTCTCTTCCCGGGCATTCTGTAAAAGTCAGTTAAGGGACCGAGGCTTTTTTGTGGGCGATAGGCTGACCCCCTGTCACTGCAATAGTCTCTCTCCACTATTATAATGCTTCCAAATTTGTCAAACGTGACATCAGATGGTTTTATTACCTCTGGTGTACTGCCTACCCCATACGGGATACAGGCGTGAAGTTATGTATGTAACCGGAACATTTTTTTTTTCTTGTTCCGTGCGGGAATCGAACCCGCAACCACTGGCGTCTGAGGCAGACAGGTTTACCCCATCGCCAAAGTGGTCGTCAATTGTTGTTTATTTATATGTCAGTGGTTATTTATATTCTTTATAGTAACAAAGCACCGAAAAAGCAATATTAGCACTCGAGTCCTTGGGTGCGTTCACGTCAAGACGCTGATCTTTCTTAAACTCTTTCGACAATAAGGTCGCCCGTCTTCACTGCACTCACAACTTTAGTAATAAGATGAGATCGGGTCAAAGAAAAAGGTGAACTAGCAAAGAGCCTACAGATCAAATTAAGAGCCTTTTTCCAAAGGCGTTCGTTCGCAAAGCGCCCGGTTTTTACTGCCGTTCCAAGACTACATCTAGACTCGCATGAAAAGGGTAGGTAATACGGTTTTACGATCTAAAGTAATTTACCTATTCCTTTGCTAGGGTTGCAAAAACATCTAATTTTGCTACAGTTTGAGTCAAATACAGACGGATTTTCGTTTTTTTAAGTCCCTTTTAGAAACGAATATTTGGTTCGATTAAAAATATTTTTAAAGCTATTATAAATAATAAATGGATAAATAAAAATAAAAGTCTGTATTGGAAAGTTAAATTAATTAAGTAACTATTGTATGAATATATCTGTATAAATAAAACAAATAATAATAAATAACATTAAATGCTTATAAGAATAAATTGATTATTATTAATAAAATAGTTTATAAGTAAGTAAATGTAAAATTATGTAAAAAGGTGCTTTTCAATCGCCAACAAACTGTTTACAATTTGGCGATGTTTTGTGATTGTTTTAATTGTGTATTTTTTATGAATACATGATTTAATAATAAAACATACCTGCTAGATTTTAATAGAAATATCAAATTCAATCAATATTAATTATTAAAACTAACATTTGAATTACGTTTAGGACCGGAATATTTACCATATTAAGTATTTCATTTATTGCCATTCAAGAAATTTCAGCACTGTTGCGAGCTCAATTCCAACAAAAAAGATCCTGTTCCTACAATAAATCCAAAAGATCGAAACATTTTTATTCCTCAAAGAACGATACAAACGAATATGCAAGAACGAACAATGCTCCATTAATTGCTTTTAATTACTCATCCCAGCACACATTTCATATTACATTTTAATTAAAAACTAGCTGCTGCCCGCGACGTCGTCTGCGTGAACGCTATGCAGCACCAAACGCACCTACGATTATAACACTGCTAGCGTGATAATATGTAATATGTTGACCCGACTTCTTAACTATCTTCATGCCAAATTTGAAGTAAATCCATGCAGTACTTTTTGAGTTTATCCCGGAAAGACAAACAGACAAACAGACAAAAATTCTAAAAACTATATTTTTTGTTTCTGTTTCGATTGTAGATCATACCCCAAGTATTCTTTTAAAAAAATATTCAATGTACAGTTTTGACTTTCCTACCATTTTATTATATGTATAGATAATTAGTTCGCACGGGACGGTTTTTAACGAAGCACACCCGTTGGTTACCGGTTTGTGTCACATTTTACCGATTCTCACCTTCCCTTTATATCCTTTATATCCATAAGCATAATTAACCAATGAAGGCTGACTATTGCCAACCGGTGAGTATAAAATAAATTTAGAAATGTTTTGTTGTTACTGGCAGCCATGAGCGGTTTTACCCATATAAACTTCCCCAAGAGATGGATTTCCCCAATTGTTGGGCTATTAATTTGGTTGCAGTCTGAGTCTAATTTAAATTTATTTGGTCTAAGGTATTTTAGTACTTAAATATTGATTTACTTATTCATCGACGACCACTTTGGCGATGGGGTAACACTGTCTGCCTCAGACGCCAGTGGTCGCGGGTTCGATTCCCGCACGGAACAAGAAAAAAAATCCGGGTGCGGGCGTTTATCTAATATAAAAAATTCTCGTGTCACAGTTTTCGTTGACATACTCCTCCGAAACGGCTTGGCCGATTTTGATGAAATTTTTTGTGCTTTTTTTTTTATTTATATGGCAAAACAACGTTTGCCGGGCCAGCTAGTCTACCTATATATGTATTTATATTCTAGGTTCCCCCTTAGTTCGCTACAGGGTATCCCATATCACAAGCTCTGCTTAGTTTGAGCCATGTAGTTAGTGTAATTGTCTGGGGATTTTATTTATTTATTTATTTAATTACACTTAAAAAAAATAACAAGCTTCTCGACCTTTAAAATGAAGTATAAACTACATCTTCTATCACAACAAAAGGCAGCCTTTTAATTGATGTTCATCAATATTAAGTAGGTATATATATTTCCATCAAATGTCTATTTTATTTTATGTGATATTTAATGCAGGTATATACAGGGTGACTGGTGAGTCACTTTCAAAATTCCAGAAAGAGATAGTTTAAGATCATACATGAAGAGAATAAATCAATTAAAAAACATATATTAAATATTGAGTGAGTAAACTTCTCCGAAAGTTATTTATATAGTTATAAGCGTAAATTAGTTATAAGCGTAATACAATAAATAGGTACTTAGAGGGTGGTGGTGTGTGTGTGGCGGGAACACTGTGTGCTTGTTGACTGAGGCGGCGCGTCGGGAAAAGTGTAGTTATGTCTCTATAATTATTCATAGGGATTTCTGATGAAAAATTAAGTACCTACTTTTATTACATAATTATGAGAGAGAGCTCTCCTTCAGTATTGCAAATTTGTCACCAGTCATCCTGTATATCCTTGTCTATCTATTACATATTAACACATTATAGCTATTAAAATTCTTATATTTAACATCTATTTTTTGCATGCGTAAGGCGTCCGTCAACTCCACTACTAGCTTGAACTGAAAATCAGCGCTGAATTTCGTAGCTTCTGAATTTCGGTATAACGCTGAGTTCTAACCTTTTCGGCATCGAATAAGTTTTTTTGTTCTCCTTCTGTTTTTTTCTAAGTTTTTGTATAATTTTAATTTGTTTTTCCAAATTTTGTGTCGAATAAATGATTTTTTATTTTTGAATTATTACTATTCTTTTTAAATATGCTACAAACTATATCCTCTTACTAAAAACGCCATTACAGTTTCATCAAGCACACAGCTTCACAGTTCACCTGGCCGCCCCGGTCGGTTGCCATAGCAACGGTCTGCGAGCTCGGCGGGTTATTGCACGTCGTCGGTTGTGTGCTCAATATAATGATACTGTCACCTCCACGAACCAAGTTTCAAGTAATATACTTAAGGGCACGTTTCCATTATGCCATACGGTTAATTTATTGTCCGTTAATCTATCAGTTCCCATTACAATGACTGTCTATTGACAATCTGTCGTCACTACAAAATAGCCCTACGTCGACAGTCAAACGTGTCTTTCTGTAGGTATGTGAACAACTCCATTAAAATAAGACACGAAACTTAAAACTACACGATTATAATATTCATCAGAACTCTTCTGAACATCTTAAACATTAAACTTCAGAATGAGATTTTTCGACTTAGCATACAAACAATATTTTCGATTGCTGGACATGGGAAATATACAGGGTGACTGGTGGGTCACTTTCAAAATTCCAGGACTGCATAGTTTAAGATCATACATGAAGAGAAAAAAACAATTAAAAAATAAATACTAATTATTTACTGAGTAAACTTCTTCGAAAGTTAAAGAATTCATTACGAAACGCATGGTTACATTAGCGTCATACAATAAATACTTAGCAGGTGGTGGTGTGCGTGTGGCGGGAATACTGCTGTGTGCGTGTTGCCTAAGGCAGCGCGTCGGGAAAAGTGTAGTAAGGTCTCTTTATTTATTCATAGGGAGTTCTAGTGAAAAATTAAGTACCTACTTTTAATACATAATTAATTATGATCAGAATCGAGTACAGAGTGCTCTCCTTCAGTATTGTAAATTTGTCACCAGTCACCCTGTATATCTGTTACCTGCCGATGAATGGTTGCAAAAGAAAAAACTGCACAACCTCAGACGTGCTAGATACTGCTACCGAATATATTCAGATAGTAGTATTACCTGCAACAAAAAAAAATATGTTTTAGTAGTCGTCCGTAGTATTACAGAAATCATATGCTTACTAGTAAGGTAGGTATTCTTAATAATAATTCACTTTAATTATAAATAAATATTTCTGACACTCACACAACATTATCCAGCCCAAATAAAGTTCCTTAAAGAACTTGTGCTATGGATACTAGATAACTGACATACTTAAGAAATATATAAACATACATATTGAATAAATGCATATTTTTTATTAGAATAAACTTGAATAAACATATAAACATCCATGACTTGACAACAAATATCTGTGTTCATCACACAAATATCCGCCGCCGCCGGGATTCGAACCCAGGACCTCTGGCATAGAAGGCAATGAATGCTACCACTACACCAGCCGGTCGTCAGTTGAAATATTATGTACTAAGTCGTAATAAGTTTATTCTAGGGTTCTCGTCTTTTATAAGTCATCATCATCATGCTTTTCATGACATACCTACATGAGATTTTTGTATCGAAATAAAATAAAATAACTTTTAATGTACTACTTATTGGTTAATTACTTGTACCTACTTTATATAAAATATTGAATAAATACAATGTTCAACACAAAAATTTCTTCATCACAAATACTAAATTGTTTTTGGTTTTGATAGACACAAAATATTTAAACTATCGGGCCTGCGAACAAAACCTAACAGTATCGCACAGTCGCACCTATTGAAATCTCTAACTGTGAGAACCGAAGAGCCAGATTCACACAAATAATACCGGCTATAGGTAGTTTTGCTATGGTTATTAAACAAGTTGTGTTTTAATTGGCAGTAATCAACACGTACCGCGTTATGATAATATCGTGTGTTTGTTGCACTTAACACATCGATTAGAGACCAGCGAATAACAATACCACAGACATACTTCTACATAGATAACGCTAATGCGTGTACATACTTCGCGTGTCAGAACCAAGCGTCAAGTTTGGTCGCCGCTAGCTTCACTTTTAGAAAATCAATATCATAATAACGATATCCTTCTTAAAAATAATATCGTTCACTGTGACGTCACAGTATGTGTTAAAAAATCCACTTCACTTAAATTCACCGTATTGATACATATATTTTCAAAAGTTTAATTTTATTCAAAATTCAAGAAATGTACACTGGACTACCTCTATCATACAAAAGAAAAATATTCAAAATCTTTTCATAATTGTCCGTAAAATTATGTAACAAAGACCCAAAAAAAATCACACACACCTGAGAACCTCCTTTTGGAAGTCGGTTGAAAACTATAATTATACCAAACAATAGCCCTAATCATACGTAAACAACAAATCGATTTATTCGAACTAAACACGGCCTTCTACTGGGACCAGTTTGGGTGTCTACCTACCTGCGGGACTGTTGAAGGCTCACCGGTGTAAGTATATTAGGAATGTTCTTCATTTAGATGCTGCTGGTATTAGGACTGGTTTGGTAATAGTCATTTAAACGATTGGCCCTGTTTCTTTAATAAGTTTTGTCATTTTTGTAAAATATTTATTTTGTACTGTATTTATTTATTTACACTTTATTGCACGCAATTACAACAAGAATACTTATAAAATAACAAAGAACGTATAGATAGGCACACAAAACGGGCGGCCTTCTCACTGTAAAACGATCTCTTACAGACAACCTTAAAAAACTATAGGCACATCATTAGAAATTAGAATAAAGCACTATTTAATAACAGTGCTATTTAATGTCTTCAAATGTTTTAAAACTTACCGTGGCGTAAAACGTGATTAAGAAATAGTCAAAATACATGCTTGGCAGCTTAAAAAAGAAAGTGGTGCCGTGGTAATATACATTGCCTTCTATGCCAGAGGGTTCGAATCCCGGCGGCGGCGGCGGATATTTGTGTGATGGACACAGATATTAGCCGTCAAGTCATGGACGTTTATGCCTATTTAAGTTTATTTTCTAAAGAAAAATATGTTCTTAAGTTTATTATTCGTAAATAATGTTGTGTGAATGTTAGAAATATTTATTACTATTATTTATCAGTTAAGTGAAAGACCTATCCTAAGTGCCACCAACGCTGCGTCACGCGTTCGAACGCGGGTTTTATACAAAACTGCAAAAAAATCAATAATATTAATATATTTTTATGAAATTTATGTACCTACCTACATATCGATTTAATTTATCAAGTACTAGCTGCTGCCCGCGACGTCGTCTGCGTGAACGCTATGCAGCACCAAACGCACCTACGATTATAACACTGCTAGCGTGATAATATGTAGCCTATATGTTGACCCGACTTCTTAACTATCTTCATGCCAAATTTGAAGTAAATCCATGCAGTACTTTTTGAGTTTATCCCGGAAAGACAAACAGACAAACAGACAAAAATTCTAAAAACTATATTTTTTGTTTCTGTTTCGATTGTAGATCATACCCCAAGTATTCTTTTAAAAAAATATTCAATGTACAGTTTTGACTTTCCTACCATTTTATTATATGTATAGATAATCAATCGTAGCAACAAACTCGTAACACGATCAAAGTATTTAACTTGAACCAGTGAAACTCGAGGATCCTTGCGCTGCGGCTCGATTGGAAACCAGCGTCACGGTTATATTATCTATTCAGTATTTCAACTCGGCTGCATCTTTGAAATAAATGCCTACAGCATTTGAATTACATTTGCCTACTTTGTGTTGACTTCCATTTAGTTCTGTGATTGTAAATATACTATTTTGATATAAGCAAATAAAATACTTTGTAAATTGAATATTTTTTATATTTTTTTTATATTTTAAGGATAGGACGTTTGTCTTCCATGCCACCTGATGGAAAGTGCGCATGAAGACTTTGGTGTTACACGTCCATCCACGAGAAACCTATTCACTCGACACTTAAAATTTCCAGGACTGTAGTGGTCAGGAAAAACAGACGCAGGCAGATTTTTCCACACCTTGGCAATCCGTACCAAAAAGGAACTAATAGTTCCAAAAAGGAACTATTGATATAAAAAATCCGCATTTTAATGTAAAGCTCAATAAAAAATTGTTGCGCATGCCGAGATCGAGCCGCGTAGGTATAGCTCGCGCTTTGTCCATTTGTATGAAGTCGAAATACTGTATATAGTATTACCGTGCCAGCGTCACGGAAACCGAACCGAGTCGATATCTCATTTCCTTTTAGTTTATTATCATACCAGCCTTACCCTCACCTCTACTCGAGGTTGTAAATTTCTTTAAATACATTGTATTTAAGGAAATTTATACTTTTTAAATCTGATTAATAGTTATTGTAAAGGGTCACTTGTGGGTCACTTTAGAAATTCGAGGACGTAATAGTTTAAGATCATACACGTAGAGAAAATATATACCTATTAAAAATTAAATATTAGTTATTTACTGAGCAAACTTAAACGAAAGTTAAAGAATTGATTACGCATGGTTACAGTAGCATTGGCAGCGATCCGCGTGCCAGGTCACGTGACGCAATTCACTCTGGCCTAAGTAAATTAAATGGTTACAAAACTTTATTTATTTATAAGGAATTCTAGTAAAAAATTAAGTACTTTAAATACATAATTATGACCAGAATCGAGTACAGAGAGCTCTCCTTACATACATACATACATAACTTCACGCCTGTATCTCTTATGGGGTAGGCAGAACACCAGAGGCTATCAAACCATCTGATGTCACGTTTGACGAATTGGAGGTATTATAATGATGGATAGAGACTATTACAGTGACAGGGGGTCAGCCTATCGCCCACAAAAACGCCTTTAAAACATACACACAATCTACTTTTATTCTCGTAGTGAGATATTTGCTGTCTCCTTAATATCACAGGTACGTCGATTGAGTCGCAAACATCAATTTCACTGAGTAAACGTAGTATTTAATATTATTAAATTGGTTTTATTAATATTGCAAACTTTTTCAAAACGTCTTTAAAAACTATTGTTCTGCCTTACAATTCCGTGGTACGAAAGACAGCAGATCAAACGTTAAAAACCTGTCAAAACAGTTTAATTGAATCTGAACTCTATACACTCGTTATTAAGTGAATAATTGGTTGGGGGAATTTGAGAGGTCCTCCGTACATTGGTTCTCCATGGCTGACTGGGCTAGTTTATTGCCTTACTTTTCTAAACAGACTAGGGTTTTCATGTATAGCTCTGCTGTATGGCCTCCATAACACAATCAATTTACTTTGGTATCACACAGTTGTAGGTACTGTAAGGTTAGTAGATTTATTATTTATTTATAAAAATATCATAAAACGCGATGTAATCAAAATTGAAGACCATATTTTTGACGACAGTTTGGTGTAGTGGTACCATACATTGCCTTCTATGCCAGAGGTCCTGGGTTCGAATCCCGGCGGCGGCCGATATCGGTGTGATGAACACTGATATTAGCCGTCAAGACATGGATGTTTATATGTTTATTTAAGTTTATTGTAATGAAAAATACGTATTTATTCAATATGTTTGTTTATATATTTCTTAAGTATATCAGTTATCTAGCATCCATAGCACAAGTTCTTTAAGCAACTTATTTTGAGCTAGATAATGTTGTGTGAGTGTCAGAAATATTTATTTATTATAATTTTATTTCTTAAAAAAAAAATTTGTTAAGTAAAAGTCTCTTTACATATTATTGCATGAAAACTTTGTCCCTGACAGTACCTACGTCAACCTCCGGCGATCACGAAGAGGGTCGGAGGGATTTTACGCATAATTTCGTCAATTCCTTCAGTGTGCAGCCTCGGCTTTTTACGAATAGGATTTCTGGTGAATGCCTCTGGTTTAACGACTGACGCTTCCTCAAGCTACGGAATACATAACATAAATAATGGAGTACGATTTTTTTAAACCAAATTGTATTTTTTCTCTTTTAAATCACAACACATGCGCTTTTAATTAAATAAGTTATGGGAATTTAACTACGCAGTTTGTGTTCGGTAATCAAACACAAAACCTCTGGAACTGCAGACGAATACTCCAACCGCTGCCCTTTCACAACTATGAAAAGCAATTTTTTTAATGAAACCAATCATATAAACATTATTGACTTCACGGCTAATATCTTTTTATCACACAAATATCCGTCTCCACCAGGATTCGAACCTAAGATCTCTGGTATGACAATGTTTTTACACCTGCGCCTGCGCACCTGTGCTTTTTATTGAAAGTGACAGTGTTGACTTTCGCTTGTCGATTGTTAGCATAAACACGATTATTGTGACTTACTATACTTTTTGTTGATATTTTTATATTCCTACATGAATATGCATTTTGATTCACTCAAACTCGAACCCACTACCGCGTTATTGTATGATTCACTGAATGTGTTGATGACATTTGAATAACAAATAAGTACTATAAACAATCATTCATCAAAACTTCGTATACGTTTTGTACTACTATAAGAAAAAACGCATTTTGCGAAACACTTACGAAATAAAACGACCTATTTCTTCAAAGACCGTTCGTACAAACAGCAACGTTCAGAAATAAAACATAACTTCTAAAAAGATAAAGTGAAGAAATACAAAAACATCGACGCGCCTCTCCCTAGAACGTGATCTATCGAGGTAGGACGCATGTGGCGTTGTGTCGATAAAACATGTACAGCACTATTAATGTGCGTTTTAAAGGGAAACACATGTTTGTTATGTAACTTCGAGCGGGAGCATGTGCGGGAGATGTGATGTGACAGAAAAAACACAGTTTTTATTTGGTTTTGTTTGAAATATCCACTCTTTTTCGTATCGGTAAACCGACTTAAACGCGCGTTTAAATTCTATCATTTATAATTGACTAGCTGTTTTGTGCGGTTTTACCCGCGCAATTTTGAATCCCTCGGGAATCTATATACTAATATACAGTGTGTCTGGTCACGACCTAGCGATAATTTAAGGTTACAAAATATACCTAATTTCATCGACAAAAACACCCATATATAGGGGTCTACCTCCCCTCCTGTCGGAATGGCAGCCATTTAATTTTTTTCTTATTCTTGTAGATACCTCTGCTGAAAGATGCCGATTTCTCTGGACAGAAAGGTCCTACAGATGTAAAAAAAATGTTATTTTAAAGGTAAAAATAGCAACTATCAAATAAAAGTAAACATTATGGAAAATTTTCCCTACAAAATATCTTAAGACCCATGTTCAAACAGCCCTGACTCTCGAGTTATGCAATTAACAACAATAATTTACATCTGTAGGACCTTTCTGTCCAGAGAAATCGGCATCTTTCAGCAGAGGTATCTACAAGAATAAGAAAAAAATTAAATGGCTGCCATTCCGACAGGAGGGGAGGTAGACCCCTATATATGGGTGTTTTTGTTGATGAAATTAGGTATATTTTGTAATCTTAAATTATCGCTAGGTCGTGACCGGACACACTGTATAAAGCTGAAGAAATTTTTTGTTTGTTTGAACGGGATAATCTCAGAAACTACAAGTGAGATTTGAAAAATTCTTTTTGAATTTGATAGCCCAACTCTTGAGGAAGGTTATATGCTATATTTTATCTAGAAATTCCCACGGGATCAAAAGTTACGCGGGAAAAACCGCGCGCGGTGGCTAGTAATAGGATAAAAAGAAACCTATCTGCTATTCCAGACGGTAGGTACTCTTCACTATGCTGAATTTCCTCCAAATCAGTTGAATCGTTCAGCCGTGATTGAGAAAAACATCAAAAACATCCATACATAATTGCATCCATCCATTAAAACTTTCACATTTATATTATTAGTAAGAAGTAAGATCGACTTTGAATCTGAGCACGTTTATCCTTGATAACTCCTTGATGGTTAGCGTGATGAGGTTGAAGATGAAAGCTCACAGTTTCAGGAACAGACAGCCTCTCCCAAAACATTGGCCTTTGATTAAACATTCTCCGTCATTTTGTTAAGTAATTGTGTACATGCTGAAAGGGTCTTACTAGCAGACTTACCTTACAATAAGAGCTAATCTTTTAATTTATACTTTTATGACAGAGTATTTCTAATATACCTATGTATTTTAATATCTCAAGTTTATTATTCTTTCCATGCTGGACTGAGAGCAAAGGAAAAACATAAAATGTGCCAGCTGCTTCTCTTCCCGGGCATACAGTAAAAGTCAGTTAAGGGACAGAGGTTTTATTGCAGGTTTTTTATGGGTGATAGGATGAACCCCTGTCACTGCAATAGTCTCTCTCCATTACAATGCCTCAAATTTGTCAAATGTGACATCAGATGGTTTTATGACTTCTGGTGTTCTGCCTACCCTATAAGGGATACAGGCGTGAAATTATGTATGTATGTAAGTTAATTACGTTTTTAGAATCCATTCCATAATGATTTAATGAATTTACGGGATTTTTACCACGATTTTTGATTTTATTTTCACACGTTTAAAACAATTATTCCATGCCATAAGTTCATTATGAAACTTAATTGGGCTAAACCATCATCACATTTATGATCATATGATTTAACACGATATTTACCATGTTTGAATAAAAGACATTGGCGCTTGCAACAGTGCAGAAATACAGAAAATCTTTTTCAATATCCCGTTTCTAAAATCAAACCAAATGTTCCAGATAACCACACTTTTTATCCCCATAACAATCTCCCCTGCGACCAATCTAGCAGTTCAATAAAACCCCACAAAACTACTTAAACCTAACCCTATAACTCCACCTCAAATCACCGATCACTATATTTTGACCGGCCCTAAAAGAAAGTTATATCCGCAGTGGAGATTTATCCCTAATACTGGATCTATCCCGATTTGTAACCTTACACGGGCAATGGGATACTCTTACTAAAAAGCTGTTAACATTCCCTCGGTTTCCGAGAAAGGTCTCGAAAGATTTATAGTTGAAGTAATATGATAGGTTAAACTTAGTTTTATTTATGATCACAGCATAGTGAACGAGATTATTTAATAAATATAATAATAATAAATAAATATTTCTGACACTCACACAACATTATCTAGCCCAAATTAAGTTTCTTAAAGAACTTGTGTTATGGATACTAGATAACTGATATACTTAAGAAATATATAAACATACATATCGAATAAATACATATTTTTTATTAGAATAAACTTAAATAAACATATAAACATCCATGACTTGACGGCTAATATCTGTGTTCATCACACAAATATCCGCCGCCGCTGCCTGGATTCGAACCCAGGACCTCTGGCATAGAAGGCAATGTAATGTTACCGCTACACCAGCCGGTCGTCAATTGTATAGGATTATTTGTTGATAAAAATACTTTCACATTTAATATAAATACTATTGATATTAAATGTGAAAGTTTCGATGTATCGCCGAAATCTTATTCCAATGTGTGCGGCCACACTGGATGCGCGGTGACTGGGGCCTAAGCCCAACGGTACTATTACTTATTCTGTGCCTAAGCCTAACGCGGGCGCGGCGGCCTGTGGCTTATATCAGGTGTTGACAGCAATGGACGACGATTTGGTATTTCTTTATTTCTGTTTAAAAAAAAATTAAGAATTTTTTAATTTGTATGAAGAAATTGAATTGTGACTTGTATCTTTGAGTTTGATTTCGGGCGGATGTATAAAATTACTAGCGCGCGGTTTTACCCGCGCAATTTCGATTCCCGCGGGATTTTCGGGATAAAAAGTAGCCTATACGGATTCGGAAGAATCCCTCTAAGTAATGGTTAGAGAAATTTTGTAGTAGTTCCAGTAGTTTTTGAGCCTATTCAATACAAACATACAAAAATACAAAGGTTTCCTCTTTATAATATTAGTAAGATATATTTAATATATGAAAACAGACTTTTCTATAATTGCTCTGAGATTATCTGGGGATTCCTTAAAAAGAAGCTCGCTGAGAAAAAACAAGCCGTATAGCTGCGGTTATTTTTGAAATAGGACATATTTCTCACACATTTGAAGGGATTTCATTCATTCATAACGAAACATTATCACAATAGTTGAAAAGGTAGAGACAACTGGAGCCAGCCTAGACTTTACCAAATCTGCGTTCTATCACTAAACTAGGTCACTAATAAATGTGAAAATGAAAATGAAAAAATATTTATTAACCAGGAACACAATTTACAAGAAATACTTAATATCTAGTGGTTGCTTCACTAGGCCATAGCATGTATCGAAGCAACCAATGTAAATGTGCAATATTATATCAGTAAATACCACGCTGGACTGGGAGCAAAGGAAAAACATAGAATGTGCTAGCTGCTTCTCTTCCCGGGCATACTGTAAAATTCAGTTAAGGGACAGAGGTTTTATTGCAGGTTTTTTGAGAGCGATAGAGGTTTTATTGCAGGTTTTTTGTGAGCGATAGGCTGACCCCCTGTCACTGCAATAGTATCTATCCACCATTATAATGCCTTCAAATTTGTCAAACGTGACATCACATGGTTTCATGTCTAACCCGTAAGGGATACAGGCGTGAAGTTATGTATGTATGTATATCAGTAAATCTTAGCTACAAAATAAGACTAAAATCAATACTAATTAAACCTTAAAGAAAAAACAATACTGAGCCAATAAGCTTACAAACTATTCACTCGCTTATTACGAATTCTATCTACATATGGGTGTGTACAATCACGTCCAATAAAATGTACACACTTAGCAACTTATTCCGTTGTAATAAGGTTCCAAGTCCAATGAAAATGTATACATATTATTGCACGTGACTGTACAGTCATGTCTAATAAAACGTATATACACTTAGCAACTTATTCCCTTGTAATACGGTTCAAAGTCCAATGAAAATGTATATCTTATTAGAACTGACTGCACACCGCACCACCTACTATCCAAAGAGTAACTCTGAACAAGCCGCCATCTGCAATGCGTACTCACTACCCTTCTGAACTAAATCGAATATAGGAGAAGGAAAAAAAGGAAAAAAAAAAAAAAACACTTCGCTTGCATTTCAACACTATTCGAACAAGTATTCAACGCAGTTTTTTTATATATCATCAATCAATATATATAAAACTGTTCCGTTACTGACTGAGTTACTGAGTGACTGACAGACAACGTACAGCCGTAACTACTGGGCGTAGAGAGCTGAAATTTGGAACATGCATTCTTTAGGGGATGTAGGGGTGCACTAAGGAAGGAATTCCCGAAATTTCCACGGGAACGGGAAATATAGGACTTTTTAGTTTGTATGAAAAATTTTATTCCTTGAGTGCACGGATACGATACTTGGCATAAAGGTTTTTCAAACAGTGACTGGTTGTTTTATGAAAGGAATTCCCGAAATTCCCACGGGAACAGGAATTATATGATGTTTTAGTTTGTATTAAAAAACCTTATTCCCGGAGTGCACGGATGTGATACTTGGTATAAAGGTTCCTTAATAAGTGTATGTTTGTATTATGGAAGGAATTCCCGAAATTTACACAGGAACGGAAAATATAGGACTTTTGAGTTTATGCGTGTACGCGGGCAAACGCTCGTTACAGTATAAGTAGAATGTGAATGCTATGACAAACTCGAGTAAGTATAAGTTGATTTGGTGACGGAATTTTTGGAGTAGAGAATTGATAGAGGTTTCAGGTTCGACGTATGAAAATATTTGTAAGATCAGAAGATATTTCATAGAAGACAAAATAGAGTGAGAAGATTTGATTTATGTATTGAATCAACTCGGAAACTACAAAACTGTTTTTAGTCGGCCAAAGTGTTGACGTAAAGTCGGTTTTTTTAAT
Organism: Stenoptilia bipunctidactyla; assembly: GCA_944452665.1. NCBI lineage: Eukaryota > Metazoa > Arthropoda > Insecta > Lepidoptera > Pterophoridae > Stenoptilia > Stenoptilia bipunctidactyla. Next base: position 2,284,919 of record OX101739.1, read on the forward strand.
GCTCTGCATTCGTTGATTATTATTGTTGAACACTTCCTATTCTATTTACAAAGTATTTGATTTGTTTATTTAAAAAAAAGTATATTTGCAGTCACAAAACTAAATGGATATAAACTCTAAGTAGGCAAATGTAATTGAAATGCTGAAGGCGGGCAGCCCTATCACACACGTCATGTGAACGTACCGCGGCGCTGTAGGCATTTATTTCAAAGATGCGGCCGTGTTGAATTACTGTAGATATCTGTACCGTGCCTAGATGTATAAGTAGTGAATTTCAATTCAAGATTCTTTAATTCAAATCGAGTATAAAGTATAAGTTAAATAGAAGTTCACAGGGTGCGTTACAAATCTCCAAGTCTGGCCTCTCGTAGCACTAAAATTTTTCAAACAAATTTTGTTTTAGGTAAGATGAGAGACAATGGGAAATGTAGTAATAGGATCGTCACCAGTATCACAGAGTAGTAAGTAACGTATTATTACCGCCTCGATTACTTAAGCACTTTCATTCTTTACAGTTAAGATCATGTTTCCGATATCTTCGAATATAATCATCATATTTTTGTCTTTAATGCAACTAAAACCGAGGGCATGTTCCGTGTCTGGGTGTTTATCTATTTATGTATTTATATTCTAGGTTCCCCCATAGTTCGCTACATGGTATCCCATAACACAAGCTATGCTTATTTTGGTAACATGTAGTTGGTGTGATTGTCTGGGGGTTTTATATTTATTTTATTTAATTTAATTTTTTTCATCGATGGCGCATGGAGTTGTATGAACGACTTCACATATGGCACAGTATTCAGTAGGTATACGTATTTACGATACAAAAATTGTAGGTGAAAAAGGTATTTGAACTTAAATAAAAACGGGCATCTTTCACTTGTCTAGCTTACTGACTACATTTTCTAAAATGCGGGTGTTTAGTTTCGTTGTTTCAATAGCTATAAGGTCTGCTTGAATAACTTCCCAGACACATTACCCCAACTATAAAAACCCACTCTAAACCAACAAAGTTCTATAATAAGTCTGGAAGTTCATTATCATAATGCACATAACACGTTAAAACCGACAATTATATGCCATTAGCACACTTCATCGCTTTCGTTACTGGTAGGTCCACCGAACCGTGCCCTCGCCTCGCCAGCAACGTCCGACACAAAGAGAAAGCATACATTAGAATTGCGCAATGGCATGACACCATGATGTGAGTAAAAGAGTAAGTTATATAACTAGAAAATCAGTCTTTTGTCATGTCTGTCTATTTCCTGTACCTACCTACATAATATTTCGCCTTATAAGATTGGCCCCAACTTTGCAGTGACGCCCTTACGATAAAAACTGCAGTTGATTATGGGATCTCTGGGAGTTCGGCCAATCCAAAATAATAGACAACTAAATGTTGTCTTTTATTTACTCATTACAATGTTTCAATTAATATTTTAGAAATTATCTTTTTAAGCTATTGCATAGCTTCTATCGCGGTCCTTGAGTGTGGGGACCGAATTCAGAAATTCCGTAACGAAAAAAACCTAACACCCCCCACTCCGACCGGCACAGTGGTGATACTTTGATTTCATAACTTTAAATGCGGGCTTTAATAAACAATCAGCGCCATCTACTAGGAACTTGTGGGACTTCATATTAGATCAAACATCACTGCATTAATAAAATAAATAAATAATTACTTATAATTGCATAAGTTGATAAAAAATGCTATGCAATAGCTTTACCGCGGCAGTCTCCGAGTGCCACAAGTCTTTTTAAGTATCAGTCTAGTTTGCCGAGTGGGGTGCGGGTTGTTCCTGCATATACGTCCAGTTTAAGAGAATGTATATATTTTCCTAATGTGTACATATAAGTATTTTTTCTCATATATATTTCTCGTTTATTTATTATGCAATAGTATTAACTGTAACATTAGGTTTATTTAAATTATAATATGATATATAGTAGGAATTCATCTTTATTTGGTATGCGATATATGTTTATTATTCTTTTTTTATTTTTTGGCTTATGTTTTTTATCTTTTTTGTTGTGCTGTTGTAGTTTTCCGAATAAATGTTATGAGTTTAAGTTTAAATGTAACAGACTTATTAACTCCTTCGAGCTAAAACCGTCTATTGTATGTGTACCGTGATAGTCGACGTGGATCTTGATCCAAAACTCAACCCATAGTAAGTTATGATGACGTCGAAAATGCAAAGAAAGCACTTCATATTAAACAGATAAAATATTGCCCGAACACAAACAACGCGGCATCGGAGATATTTAGCGGTAGACATGTAATGAAGGATAATATAGCTACCTACTTCTTAAAGCCGAAGAAGTAGGTAGCTATATTAAAGAATAATGGGCGATCATCATCTTCGTGAACCGAGAGACGCACACTACTGGACAGAGGCCTCCCCCAAGATTCTCCACGTGTCGCGCAGACCTCATCTACCGTTTGACGTTCATTAAGTGTTTTTTTTTTTTGTAAACATATAATGAATAATGAATAAAAGTTTTTGAATTTGTAATTTTGGCCACTTAAATCGTATAGGTACTATTTTTTTACAATCTAACAGCCCGTTTACACATGGTCCGTTTTACTAGATACGTTTTACTGGATACCTTTTCTGTATCGTAAATACGTATACTGAATACTGTGCCATATGTGAAGTCGCCCATACAACTCCATGCGCCATCGATGAAAAAAAAACGTATCCGGTAAAACGGACCATGTGTGAACAGCCCGTAAAGGTTAGATGCTACCAAATACCATGTAATTTTTTTATATTATTTATTTATTTATTTGATGAATCAATTACTGGTGATTCCACAATGAGAGTTAAAACTCAACCTAACCCCACGGTAAGAAACCTGAGATTGTGTCGAGAGTCACATAAGTGATTATGTATTTCTTAAGTGATTACTTGTCCCAAGTAATTTATTACAAAATAATATTCTTTTAAAAACAGTGTAGAGCCAATTAAATGTTCCTGCGTTTAAAATACAAAATACACAATCGAGGAGCGTATGCCTACATAAAATAGAATCCTACACACAATAATACAGTTATGGGGTTAACAGTAATGTTAAAAAAAAAGAGTTTATCTTAACTTAGTGCCACAGCATTACATAAATATTTAAGGCCAAGAATATTGACATTTTAATTGAAATAACGATTATTATTGAAAGCTAACACACCTATAGAGGTCTGAAGTTGACGTTAAAACTTTAAACAGTTAGATAAGTCTACTATATTTTCTTTCCGTGACTCAAGGGAAATTTCTCACTTGAATGAAAACATACTTAATAACATATTACCGCATTAAAAGTGACATTAAGCTTATTTTTATAAAAATGTCGTAAGATATAGTGGTGAGTAAGTGAGAAGTGTTCAAGTATGCTTTCATAATAAAGTCCATATAATAATATTTAAGTAAAATATGAACTTATGTCTGGATCGTAGCTACTGGTGTTCCTTTGTCTACCCCAAACGGAGACAGGCGTGAGGTAATGTATTAATGTATGTATGTAAACTAGCCACCGCGCGCGGTTTTACCCGCGTAACTTTTAATCCCGTGGGAATTTTGGGATAAAATATAGCCTATAACCTTCCTCAAGAGTTGGGCTATCAAATGCAAAAAGAATTTTTCAAATCCCACTTGTAGTTTCTGAGATTAGCGCGTTCAAACAAACCAACAAACACAAACTCTTCAGCTTTATTTATTAGTAAGTATAGATAAGAACTTTGTCTATATATTTTCTGTCTTATTTTTTTCTGTTCTGTATTTTAGCTTCAATTAAGAATTTAAGTAAGACACTACCGTTTCATTATTAGTTTAAATCAACCAATCGCATTTTACGACGCGACCTAGAATCGGTCTGGCTATTTTCAGCCAAACACACACACACTATTCAACTCATAGTAAAACGTTTGAAACGCAAACTTAAGTAAAAAGCTAACTAAACAATCCTACGACTATTTACCCATATTCTTCATCAGTTTATTAAGAGAAAGCTTGTATTCTTAAAGTTACGAGTATGTAAAAATAGAATCATATCTCTTATTAGCTTAATTTCACATCATCCAATACTAGAAACAACCAACTGAATTACCAATTTAAATACGGTCCGAGTTTTCTATACTTTTAATATTATTTCAATATCTAACATTTTCCTTGCTCTGGGATCGATCTGGAGCTTATATCTTCAATTGGCATATAGATTTCTATATTGAATCTTAATTTCAATCCAAGATATTATACATACAAAAACAACTGGATTTTGGTCCAGATTTTGGAATCTGGCAGTAGTATTTTGGAAGTATTTTGGATTAAGATTTAATACAGAAATTCGCCATATAATAATGGACAAGGCTAAAACCTTTTATTTCGAGTAGGTACTTTTTATTATATCTAGGTATCTATCCGGTATCAAAAATTACATCGTTTATATTAGGGGCCAAGTCATAACTATTTCGCGTGCTCTATCTCTTCCGGTTTTCCCGTGGCGTGTCGTCCATTTACGTATATGTTTAATGTGAGTTTGTTAACGTCGACTTAAAGATCCTTACTGGCTCTCAATGAATACCGTCTTGTAGATAAATGTAAGGTGCCCTTAAAGCTACGTAGTTTCTTTTGTAATAATTTTATGTATATGAAAATAAAACTTCATTACAAACCAGCAGTGCGAGCACAGAACTTTATCGATTCGTGTTTTCACGAATAGTATGGAGTAGGTTTGTAAGCAACAATCGAAAACTAGCCACTGCCCCAGGACAAGTTTAAATGAATATGTGCCTTGCTAATTTAAATTGCTTTTGAACATGTTGTATTTGTTAAAAGAATGTAAAATAGATAAATTAAAATTTGCAACCGTCTCCGTATTATACGAACATTTGTAAACATACGGATTGACAAAGTTCTGTGCTCGCACTGCAGGATAGGATAAAAAATGGTAAAATGTCAAATTTTTGTTGAATTTTTATTTGAACTCGTAAACCTGTAAAATCATCATTAAAAAATGACTATCAATCGTCGCTCCTCACAACAAAACCACAAACTTTGCGGATTCGTAAAACCACCAACAATACGCTGATACGTGGTCATCGCCGCGCATGAATAATGAATCAGCCCACAATCCCCGACAGAATGCATTGTTCATTTCAAACAATAAAAAATCTCCTCGCAAACACAAAGGCGCTTATCTTCGTAATGCCTTGTAAAGAGATATACCAATAATCCCCGCTAGAGGGAGCTGCACCCTACTCCCGATAAAAGGTTTCCCCGCTCAGGGCAAGGGTGCAATCTCAAGTGCAGGGTGAGTAATCCCTTATAACGGGATCGTCGCGTGTCCAATTCTCTGGAGGATGGAATGTAATTTCGTTTTATTTCATACTACTTGGAGTTTTTAAGAGAACTGCAACGGTTTTATTCGGAGATACGCTGAGTCTGCGTTTTGTTATGATATGCTTTTGTGTCCATTTACTTTTTGTTTATGAGCTTACTATAGAGCTCTTATTTTCTTTGAATTTTTGAAACGTTTTGTGACGCAATCCACTAATACCAGCTAAGCGCTTAATTATTAAGTGGCGATTATCAAATCAAATCAGTTTGGGCACGGTAGAAATCGTTTTAGAATGATAAGGCCCCTAAATTGTTCTAGATAGTTTCAAGTCAGAAAATTCGTTACACTTTATGTATTGCTTAGGTTATAAATAAATAAAAATTAAATCCCCAGACAATCACACCAACCCCAAAGTAAGCATAGCTTGTGTTATGGTATACCATGTAGCGAACTAGGAGGAACCTAGAATATAACTTTTAGAACACGGAACTTTTTTTTTTCTTGTTCCGTGCGGTAATCGAACCCGCAACCACTGGCGTCTGAGGCAGACAGGTTTACCCCTTCGCCAAAGTGGTCGTCAAAATCTTTATGCATTTAGCATTCAGATTTGGTATTTATCTTTAAACAGGACGAAGAAACTTCGATATCATCATCATCAGAGGCTTGTAGACGTTCACTTCGATGTATATAATACTTATTTATCATTTCTTTATTCCGATTGTCACTGTTTATTGGGTATTATGCTTTTCGACAAGTTAATAATTACCTCTTTAGTTATTCTTTCTATACTTAAAAACATTGTATCAAGACCTCAACCATCATCACCTTCAGTCGAAAAGATAAAACTTCAACCTAACCGCAGACATAACTATTAAAATACAACCGTTATAAGTTTCGAGCCACCGTTTCAAATACCATTTCTCAAACCGATCTGCAGGCGATTTCACCAAGACTTACGCTAAAAGTTATGAGTAAACCGCGCCGTTCATCAAGCATAATGGGTACACAATTCGCGTGTTAGGTAGTCCTCCGCTGACTCGCGACCACAGCCCACTAGATCGGCGGCGGCGATATAATGTTAGCAGGTCCAAGGCTCCAAGTCGGTAGTTTTATGTGCGGCCGGCCGTTCCCTCGTTATCGCCGACAAGGGACCTTAAATCAGACGCTTTTATTCTTAAAGGCTTTAAGGCTGACAGCGCTCGGGCATTCCGAAAGCCCAGAGGGCTGTTGTTAGTGTTCTAGTTAAGTAATGTTACTCGTATGTCGATTGAGAATTATTTCGCAGTTGAGAAAGATCTGTTAGAGAGAATACGATGTACTTTCTTGGGAGAAGGTATAAGTAGCGTTGTTTTTATTTTTTCTGCAAATAAATGAATTCAATTATGAATAAATGGAACTTTTTATTGGATAAATCACCTTGTGAGCGCTTTTAAACAATGCCGCTTAGGCTATTCATTTTGACGGCTACATCACAATAAAGTGATCAGTTTCAGAAGACCCCTTATTTTCTTATACACCGGCACCCTCTTTCGGTTTTTAGGTGAATTTGGTGTTAAATATAGCCTAAAGTAATGTGTTAAAACTTAAACTACAAAACGGATTTGTAATTTTCACGTTCAAAACAACCTAACGAGCTGTATTATTTGAGAATTAATAAAGGTACAAATCTTTAACAATGACATTATCAAACACACTAGTTTGACAATAAAAAGCAATATTGTTTACTATTTTCAGTTCTAATAGTTAAATTAATTTCAAGCATATCGTGACTACGGCTAAAACCATTAAAAAATACACGATATTTTCAGATGGAATTTGTTTCATTTATACAAAAGAGTCGTGAAAACTTAACAAAATACCTTATAGTGTTTAACGAGTACCCGTCATCAATAATACCTAATAATTTGAAACGAGAACTGCTTTTTAATTTCTCCATTTGCTTATGAAACTAATTTTTACTAATACATTAGCTTCCATGCTAGACTGGGAGCGAAAGAATAGAATGTGCCAGCTGCTTCTCTTCCCGGGCATACTGTAAAAGTCAGTTAAGGGACAGAGGTTTTATTGGCGTTTTTTGCGGGCGATAGGCTGACTCCCTGTCACTGCAATAGTCTCTCTCCATCATTATGATACCTCGAAATTTGTCAAACGTGACATCAGATGGTTTGATGGCCTCTGGTGTTCTGCCTACCCCATAAGTGATACAGGCGTGAAGTTATGTATGTATGTATTAGGTTAGGTTTGTTTTGTTCATTTGGTGACCATATATTGTACACTATACATGGCATCCCAAGGCTATGGGACATCAAGAGAAATATAAGTACGTAGATGAGGTATTTTGCTGTAAGAAGACTTTATATGATTTTGAAATATTAGTAATTATGCATTAGGAAGTCGTCGTGGCGCCATGGTTACTGTGGGTATCATACGATATCACAGGTTAAGCAACGTTCGGCGCGGTCGGTGCCTGGATGGGTGACCGCTGACCATTCATTTCTCATGACGACTTCCGTGCTTCGGAGGGCACGTTAAGCAGTCGGTCCCAGGTCTGTATACTTGTATACAGTAGTCGTGAGGGTTTGTCAGAAGCCATTTCGGCGCTAGAAAAATTCTGACATCCGCCACCCAGCACTGAGCCAGCTTGGTCGATTATGGCCTATACCTCCTCGTCATCTAGGGGAGAGACTCATGTCCTGCAGTGGCCTCATTACAAAGAGTTGTGATGATTTCGATGGCTTTGCCTTACAGACCGCTTGGGGTCCATTCTTTTTTACATCACAATAAGGAGATAAAGCTTCGCCGATCAAAAACTATTCCAAGGACTAGGTACATTCATATTGTCGGCTCCAACTTTACTTTGCATTAAAGTCTTTCAACAGAGTTACTCGACAAAACTTAGACTTTTCTCCCCAAATTCAGAGTCACCAATACTGAAGATTCTTGCAGTTGACTGGAATGCGGAATAAGTTACTTACAATTGTGGCCATTGCCGCCTGATCACTTTTAAAAAATTGTCGCATAAACATTGCTTCGGCGGCTCCGAACCGTTTTACTATATTCTTTTGTATTTTTTAGTGCAAGCAAAAATTAATTAGTGGTGGTCAGGCGGAGGTGTCTTCGAGGGCACATATACATTTCTTAAATATAAATTAGGGTATATATTCAACCAAAAATAATATCAGCGTAAAAATATTTGGTCCTGTTGCAATCCTTTAAAATAAAATTTATTATGCTAAGCTTATTAAAAGATTGTAATATGTGAATGAATTACTCTTAATTACGTGATTAGACATAATTCCTTGTAGATAAAATAAATTTAATATTTTCGGCTTCGACACATGAAATAAAATTTAAATTTAAAGTTGCATCTGTGTATATATTGAAAGCGTGCTACTTCACATAAACGTCTCATCATGAATTCAATTACTTAAGACTTACTCCAATGAGGTATTTTCCTACGTTACTAGTTCTAATCTTAATCTTTTAAGGCGGGTAGTCATTAGCGAGCCGAACTGTAACTGTTCGCGAACCACGTACACACTATGTTTTTTGGTTACAGTGCATGCAACGGTTATGGTTACAGCTCGCTAATGAGTACCCGGCTTTACAAGTCTTAATTAAAAACAGGCTCCTAAACAAATGCAATACGGATAATATCCAATCAGAAAACCGATACTTCCCAAACATGTAACATTTTCGGCGTGTAAGCGAATCATTCGCGGTCATCTGTCGCGATCATTAATTATGCGCCTGCTCTCCGTTTTTCCAATGACTCACGTAATGCACAATGCGCAGTCGGGGGGTGAAATCACATTAATTTTAACTGGCTTAGTTACTTGCTTTGTAATTTCAGCACACAATCGTAACTTGGCTTGAAGAAATTAATTTGACGAATAAGATAATCGTGAGGTAAGAATAAACTTTTCGATAAATACTTGATATATTGTTTTGAAATTAGGATCATGACCTGCTTTTAGTTCAATTTGTAAAGGAACTTTTGACACTTCAAAGTTTGCAATTTTCTAAGAAAATTGTTTAGGACTACCTAGGAGTTCATAAAAAACTTTCTCCGTAAAATAAATGTTATACAAAATTTGACTAAACAACACAAATTTGTTTTGCAATGACTCAAAGTACGAGAAGACTACAAAAACAAAATAACAACAAATATCTACGTACCCACTTCATTTAATAAAAAGCGACATCCCGACATGTAAGAAGCAACGCAAACAGAGAAACAAAAATACTCCAATACGAATTCCTTCACGCGCCGCCCGATGTTTTGCTTACAAAGGACTCGGCTCAAGGCCTTAATAGCGAGTCAGATAATATAAAAACTGTTCCGGAACTGACTAAGTGACTAACAGACAACGTACAGCCATAAACACTGGCCGTAGAGAGCTGAAATTTGGACCTGTATGGTGTCCTTAGGGGTTGCGGTGTAGCACTAAGGAAGGCATGCCCGAAACTCCCACGGGAACGGGAAATATTGGACTTTTTTAGTTTGTATGAAAAATCTTATCCTTCGAGTGCGCGGATGTGGTACTTTGTATAAAGGTCCTTCAATAAGTGACTGGTTGTATTGTGGAAGGAATTCCCGAAATTCCCACGGCAACAGGAATTACTGGACTTTTTAGTATGTATGAAAGTCGTACGACTCCTATATTCGTGCTACATTACACGTCAGTAGACAGCGAGGTAATCGGATCGTCGACAGATGGCGCTAGCACTCCCATTACAGGAAAGGACTCGTTTGAGTGACGTAAACGTGAAAGTGAGGTGAAAGTTCCTTAAAAATGACGACAGGACAGTGAAACTGTTTTTTGTGTTAAGTGCTACATTAGGTTTCTAACTTTATTTTTAGCTACTGCAGCTGAGATACGTTTACAGTTTTGAATAAAACTTTAAACAAGGCTACGTGATACCATTTAATGACACATGATATTTAAAAAGAGTCTTATAAGTATATATTTTTAAGACTTATAACCACGGGTAATTATCTAAAAGTTTAAATAAGTTTTATCAAAACTAAAACATAACCTATTTAATGGAAAAATATAAGCTTCTTGGAAATGCGTTACCAAAACATTTGTGTACGAAACAATGGCCTTATTTATTTTAGGCAATTGAAAACAAATAAACATGAACATTGCCCTTTTGATCTAACCGAAACACATATTCATCTGCTAAGACTCTCTTTGCTAAGGGATTTTCGACCTACACATGTCACAGTTTTAAAATTCAAATATAAAATTAAACCAGATACTAACCTATTTTACTCTTCTATAAATTCGAACTCACCAATGTATCTATGAAGACACTAAAACATCGCGAGTTAAAATGTAAAGGCAAACGGGATTAAATAATATTTCATTTATTAAAATACTATCACCTGAATCAAATATTTATAGCCAGGTTTAACAAAATGCAGCTTAAGCTCAAAACCAGCACGCTACTCAAATATAAGACAGCGACATAACATAATTCACGCTTCCACGGCTCTGCCGAGTTCTACAAAGCAAGATTTAGGTTACCTTACTATTTAGCTCACAGTTATATCCCATTTACTTATTTAAAAAATACTAAAACCTGAATCAAAATGTTATTGCCAGTTTTAACAAAATGCAGCTTAAACTCAAAACAAGCACACTACTCAAACATAAGACAGCGACCTAACATAATTAACGCTTCGACGGCTCTACCAAGCTATACAAACCAAGATTTAGCTTACCTTACTATTTAGCTCACGGTTAAACACATACACTTCATAAAAACAGCACTAAGCGCCCCAGTTTGGCAGTGCCGCGCTAAAGCGATAAAAAACATATGTTATTTAACAAAATAAGTTTTATAAAACACTTTTTAACCGGATTTATCGCGTATATTTACATTTTAAAATGTTGACTCAACGTTTCGGTGTCTTTGCAGCATCACCGACATGGTGATGCTGCAGTTTTTCAGGACCCTATCCTGAAAAACATTAAATCTAACATCCAGCAGGCTGCACGAATTGAAACTCAAGATACTGTCAGCTCGTTTTGTGTCAATCCAGAACGCTACGCTCGAAGACTGAGGAACAGATGGCGGTGATGGTGTATAACTTTTTCAATCTATCAATCCGACGCTTGACACCTCAGTCGCTCGTGACCACGGGGTCTGCTGCAAAGACACCGAAACGTCGAGTCAAAATTTTAAAATGTAAATATACGTGATAAATCCGGTTAAAAAGTGTTTTATTTAATAGTATGAATCGCGAAAACTTAAGACAATATTAAAATAAGTTTCATCTTAAGCAAAAACAAACATCACTTTTTGGAAAAACTAACAAAATGCAGCTTAAACTCAAAGCCAGCATGCTACTCAAACATAAGACAGCTAACCTAAGTCGCGCTTCTGCGGCTCCATCAAGATTTAGGTTACCTTACTATTTAGCTCACGGTTAAACACACACACTTCATAAAACATCACTAAGCGCTCCAGTGCGGCAGTGCCTCGCTCTACTCGCTGATTGTAGAATTATGCAATCTCACGTTGTATACGACGAGAGATACGACGAAATTCTTCAATACCGGGGAGAAACGACGGCATATGAAAACCTTGCTTTTGTTGGTTGTAAAGTAATGGGGAGAGACTGTAGAAAATATGCTGATGTCATAAACGAGGTTCTCATCTGTCTAATGGGAAGTGCCGAATAGGACAATATATAAAATGCGAGGGTTTTCTGAACGTAAAGCTACTGTTACACAGTTAGTGCTCAATTGAAACGTGCTTTCGTGCTGGCCAAACCATACAGAACAGACCCATACGTATTCATCAAACAGACTTATATGTTCCTTCAACGAGTATAGGAAGATTACGCGTTAAATTAAACCGCATAATCTTCCTCGAATATATAAATTTAGTTCAGCATAATCAACCCTCAAATATACAGGGGTCACCCTGTATATTAACTAATAGAAAATAACTGTACATTATTTGCGAAATATTATAATAAATCTTTTTATACAGGGTGACTGCTGACAAATTTAAGTTATTTATTTATTTAACAATTTATGTACACATAAGTTAAGATACAATATAAGGATACATAGAAAAAAATAAGTACAAAGGTACAGCTTATCTCTATCGAAATTTCTTACAGCAGACCCATCTAGTTATTGAGTGCTCTCCCTCTGTACTCGATTCTGATCATAATTATGTAATAAAAGTAGGTAAGTACTTAATTTTTCTCCAGAATTCTCTATAAATAAATAAAGAGACATTACCTACTACTCTATTCCCGACGCGCTGCCTCAGTCAACACGAAGACTTTTGTATTTCTTTATGTTTATTTAACTTATGGATTTACATTGTATTCCGCCTATGTAACAATGAGTTGCGTAATGAATTCTTTAACTTTTGGTTAACTTTACTCAGTAAATAAATAATATTTACTTTTTAATTATTTGTTCTCTTCATGTGTGATCTCAAACTATCACGACCTCGAGTTTCAGACAGTGACCGACCAGTCACCCTGTATATAAATATCATAGATACAGTCAGCTCCAAAACAAAACCATCCATACTGCGACGACCGGCTGGTGTAGCGGTAACATACATTGCCTTCTATGTCAGAGGTCCTGGGTTCGAATCCCGGCGGCGGCGGATATTTGTGTGATGAACACAGATATTAGTCGTCAAGTCATGGATGTTTATATGTTTATTTAATAAAAAATATGTATTTATTCAATATGTATGTTTATATATTTCTTAAGTATATCAGTTATCTAGTATCCATAACACAAGTTCTTAAGAAACTTAATTTGGGCTAGATAATGTTGTGTGAGTGTCATAAGTAAATATTTATTTATACTGTAAGAAGCTTTTTCAATATTGTTATTAATTTAGGATCATGTTCCTATTTAGTTAGATTTGAAATCGGAAATTTCCAAAAATAACCTTCTTTGGAAGTCAACTTTCATTGGAGCTTACCTATACTTGAGTAACTATACACGGAAAACTTTATTGTTACCAGCCCAGTTTCGGAGATAGGAGCGCTCAAAACCAAAAATAACCAATATTTATTAGTATTGAATCAAGGATAACAGCTTTTTAAAATCTTATTTAACTTCAATAATCTATTATTTTCTCGCCTAATGCAATAACGGATAAGTTTTCCTATCGATACCGAACAAAAGCACCCCTTGTCAATTTTCCCTCAAACATCCTCCTGTTACTTATTACAACTCTCGAGGGTCGGTGTTAAACCAACAAGGGTGTACATTCTTATTAACGGCCCGTCAAAAGTGTTATCCTATAATACCGTTTGAATAATGCCCCGTTCCCCGAAGTAAACAGCATGGAAGTATTCATTAGGTTAATGAACCAGTTTCGGATTTTAATTGGATTGGTAAGTACCTGATTAGATCTTGTGGTATCTTGGATTAATTCCGTATCGGGTGTCGTTCATTTTAATTAATAAAAGGCATTTAATTCTGACGCTAAATATCACCGTAGTGTTTCGGGAATGTTTTACCTTAGGTTTTTATCACGTCTTTAGGCCTGGGTGACACTTTTCGTTAAGTCGTCAAAATTTTATTTCCTAAAAGTAAGTACCAGAAGCCAGCACGACAAGTTACAAATCTGTCAATTTTTTTATCTGAATTCTATGCTCTCGACATTAAGTTAAAATTGGTTAGGGAAATTTGGCAGGTAATGTAACGCTTGATCTGCTGGCTTCTGTACCACTTTGTTAAGAATCAACTAGTATAATTCCAAGCTGAAAGTTAATACTTATCTGCAAGGTTTTTCAGTAATTTACCTATCTGTCTACAAAAAATGTCATATCATGTCCACTAGGACAAGTTCAAGGAATTTACACTTACGTAACACTAACCTGTTTTCACCCACAGATATTCGTAAACATAGATAACTCAAAAAACATCTACTTTGCGTGCCTAGTTATTATAGTAAAAAGAATAATGTGATCAACGCACGCAGCGTGTAATATCTAAGGTCTTACTAAATAGCGCTTGTGAGTTATAAGCTAGTATATAAATGGCTTGTATACATGTACTTATTTCGTAATCTATGTGATATCTATATCTGTGGTCTCAATAATCTAACCTTCTTAGTTTGGGGTTTGTTTGAAACCGAGATAACTTTTCCCAACTTTAATTGAAAATGTTTCTTAACTTTGAAGTGATCTTAGAACTTTGTCGTCAATAAAAACAATTCGAAATATTTTATGATACTAAAATTTAACTGGCGTTACTTGAATATGTGGAATAAATTATTTAAAAAATTTAAAGCCCGTGTGTTTAATCTCTCTTCGGCATTATCGTCAAATACCATAGTATTGGATTAAGTTCAAGTAAAACTTTGGTAACTGACGAAATAAAGAATAATCTTTTAGATACAAACAAATTATTATTTGTGTCTCAAAAACATACGAAATGGCCGTCTTTTAGCCTAATTTTACGTATGGAGTTTTCCTATTGTACGTACTGTTATAACACTCGGCGAATAATGTAAAAAATTAAAGTAGGAATTCTTGCTTGGTTAAACATTGTAAAATCCAGATAAAATTACTTTTTAATACATCCTATTTCCATGTTGAGTGGATATCTTACTTCTTATTTTTGATAGTGTCTGTTTACCTAAGATCCTCTTCGCTATACGAACATAATATTTATAAACGCAGTAGGCGTTATTTAGTTACAAAACATCACAAAACGAGATGCGAACGGCCTCTAAAGATTATGACTCAGCCCGTCGTTAACTATCGTGTTTTACGAGATGTCAACTTAAACCCACCTATCTATGGTTATTATAGTCAAGGATTTTCGATACAATAAAAGACTTTCTGTAACTTTTCTCCCAATTATTTCTTGTTAAATAAAGAAATAATATTCTGCCTCAAGAATCTTAGTATATAAAGCTTTCACTTCTATGCTGGTCTGGGAGCAAAAGAAAAACATAGAATGTGCCAGCTGCTTCTCTTCCGGGTATACTGTAAAAGTCAGTTGAGGGACGAAGGTTTTATTGACGTTTTTGTGGGCAATAGCAATAGGCTGAGCCCCTATCACTGCAAGTCTCTCTGCATCATTTTATATCTCAAAATTTTTCAAATGTGACTTCAGATGGTTTATAGCTTCTGGTGTTCTGCCTACCCCATAATGGATACAAGCGTAACGTTATGTATGTATGTATAAATGTGAAAGTTTAAGTAGGTATGTGGATATATACAAGGTGTTCCTGTTGATTTCCCATAACTCTAGGGTATTAATGGGACCATGTAATAGAATCAAATAACATGTGTGAATAATTTTTCTATTTTTTTTTTGTGTTAATTCTTCATACAAAATAATTCAATTAAATCAAAACATCTTATGTGAACACCTTTAATGTGAAGTATGACAAGGTGGCATTTTCTATCCCTTTTTTACAGGTACAATTCGCAATGTTTATTTATGCTGTTTTAAACTACATTATACTGTTTACTGTTGAACAAAAATTAAGTATACAAAATACTGTTTTCAGCATAAGAAGCTAAACACTTTACATGATAGACTTTAATTAATAATTTGTGTAAGAAAATCTAAAAATATGTGTTTCAAATATTAAATAAACTGAATACTGTTAATTTTTCCAAAATACTGTTTAAGATTATTTTCAGACTCAAATATACTGTATTTCTAGAAAAGTTAGCAACCATAATATGCAACGTTCCTCAACGTTTAAAATGTTTTTGTTGTTTATTGTATGGCTTCAGTAACACGCGTCTATTGAATTAATTTTAAAGAGATTTTACAAGGGTGATAATTTATGAACTCATTATATTAAAATTGATGATATCTTGGAAATTATGCACTTTTGAACCACATATTCTTTGGCAAAACGTATTGTTTTTTAGGAAGGAACAAAACCTTAAAGTTACAGGAAATCAACACGAACACGTTGTATAGATGTATGGATGTTTGTTCCGTTATAAATGGATAACGGGTTTGGATGTTTTTCATAGTAATCGTGTACAGTCTGAAATGACACACTTTTTAACCCGATATTTTCGCTGATAAAACTGCCTAGGCTGTTACTTAGGCAATAAAGCTCGTAAAGAAAAATTGGTAATGGCTTCAAAAATAACACTTCCTTTTATAATCCGATAGTTCGTATGTGCCGTTTTTACAATGAGGTTTCGAAAACAAACGAGGAACTTGACATATTCATGACAAGGCATGTTTCATTTAGATTTTCGGTGAAGCGTATCCTCTGCTGAGCTTTCTGGGAACATTTAATATTATATAATTTCATTGTTTTTTTATTAATTTTTGCACTTTATTTGTATTTTATTGTAATTCGTTATCAGTGTTTACGTGTCATGTAAATGTAACTTTGTGTGTACACCCTGTTGGGTTATAAGTAATTTAGTTTAATACCTTTGTTTTCACTCTTTTTTTTTAATTGTAACCTGTTGTGTATACCTAAATAAATAAATGGCGGAGATTATTGTGTTCACACAAACGAAACTCTTCAGCTTTTTTTTTTTTTTTTTTTTTTATATTGTAAGGATAGGACGTTTGTCTTCCATGCCACCTGATGGAAAGTGCGCATGAAGACTATGGTGTTACACGTCCATCCACGAGAAACCTATTCACTCGACACTTAAAAGTTCCAGGACTGTAGTGGTCAGGAAAAACAGACGCAGGCAGATTGTTCCACACCTTGGCAATCCGTACCAAAAAGGAACTATCGAAGCGTTTTGTTCGACTTCTTGGTATATCCAAGCAACCGCTGTGTTACCTTACTCTTCTTTGGACCTTTCATTAGTTTTGGAGTGGAGTGAATAGGGAGGAGAACAGAAGTTGAGTGAAGCGCTGCAAATGGAACCAAGCAACTCGATAGGGGTGACGCACCATTGGGAAACTCGCTTGGAGACTGCGGGGACGCCCGAACCCCCCCGAGTTCGCCATCGGGTCCTCTCAAACCGGTCGCCAGCCGGCACGATGGAGCCTCCCGGGATTTTTCGCGAGGTGGCGGGGCAGCCTTTTGCATGTGGCTGGCATGCTACTTGGGCCCCCTACTACCTGCGGTCGGCCAGCGGTGCACCGTGCTTCGGATCCCGCTACCCTCCAAAACGAGTTACCCGGTGAGTCATTATCCTACGAGTTGTAAACAGTTCTCCGATGCAGCACGATTACTCAGACCTATCCTCCTCAATGGCTACACTAGACATCATGCCGGAACGCAACTAGGTTACTTGGCGGCATGGTTTTGTCTAGTGGGTGGTGACAAGCCACGGCCGAAGCCTACCACCAGATTTTACTGCTCGTTTAGCACCACCCAGGGACCACGTACAAGGCATCGAGGGCTAAACCTTGCGGACGCGAGCAGATTTCAGTCCCCAAAATTTTAACAATATAGATTATATTGTTAAAATTTTTGCTTTATTTAACAATATAGATATTTCGAAACTCCCCAACAATGCCTATTTCTACAACAAGAAAGAACTCGTTAAAAGCACTTCACGTCGTCATAGCAACAATTAATCTATAAGCCACCCAAGTAACATAATCCCTGCACGTCTAGCCGTGGGTGAACGAACTTCTCGCTATGTCAATCGAAACACTAAACTTGATCCTTAACTCAAACACAATAGAGTTACATGTGTAAAAAAATAATGGTAAATAACAGGTGGTCATTTCGCACATTATCGTTTTTTATCAGATAAGCTGTAGTATACGGTTCAAGCGGTGCAGTACGATATTATATACGAGTTTCTGTCACGCAGGGCTGACTTATGGAGGTTAATGGAATAAGGCTGACTGAAGTTGTCACACGTGTAAAATGAGCAATGCAGATATTTAGCTTGTATAGCAAACACAGATCTAGAATCTTCCCTACTGAAATAAAACACGAGAACTTTCGTGGAGATAGACCGATTTCTTTTGTTCATTCTGGCTGAAAAGATTGGAGGCATAAACCTTAAAGAGTAAAGTTCATAGCTGACCTGTCTGAAATGTATTAAAACAACATATAGTGCAAATAATAGCTCATGATCGGTTAATTCCAAATCATTTACTTAAATTACAAGCCACGGCAAGGATTTTAATATTTTACCCTCTCAAGTTACTCAATAGACTAGTAGTATCATCCACTTGAAATGAAAATCCCGATATCGTTTCTCAGAAATTAAATCAAGTCTGCACCAATAGTTTAGGTATAAACAGGCAGAATTTCAATGGCAATATTCTCTTTATACACTCACATACCTAACAAAAAGAAGTTTTGACAGGTCAGAGACTGTATGGACCGTGAACATTACTCTTTAAACACAGGTAGGGAAAATCATAGTAGTCTTTTATCGAACTATTCTAAAGAGATATGGATATAGTAGGGTTTTCAATCAGGATCTCCTGGTGTTTTACTACAAATGTCACTTGTATATACGATTAAAGTGCCTGGTTTAGGTTAGAGTCGGAATTCCTGCTGGGCTTCCTTCGGAGTCAACTTGGTTAGCCTCCACCAACAATCATATTATATGGTCCATATACAGGGTATTTTTTTTGAAGATGAAAACATTTTAAGGGATGGAAAAGAATAATAAGTGGATTCATTTATGACAAAAAAAAATTATATATGTCGGAAAACAAACAAAACGAAAAGAAGCGTTACTCATAAAACACGATAGATTTAATCACTGGACAGTTACTTAGTACCGAGTCTGTGGGCTTGGGTATAACCCTGGCTTAGTCACAACAAAATCTTAATTCGCGAGTCCGTTCCGTCAGTTACAATGCCAACTCAATTAATACCGAGCTACTATCGACCGTCAGTCTGAGATACGTCAGCGCACCTAGCCGTCCTAACCGTATCTGTCAAGTGTCACTTGCCATCATCCTACTTCAAGATATCCCCGCTGGCGCTGCAATCGAATATCAAACAGTCATTCATTGCATTTAGCGCCCTCTTTAACAGTGCTACCAACATACTTCCGTTACCATTAAGTCATACTAACATCTTAATATCGCCAACTTATCATTAGCTCCGACATATATATTTTTTTTTAGTGACCAAATTTTACTGACTATTGAAAATTCGGGGCCTAACGTATTTCTTAATAGAAATAGTTGGAAAAACGCTTTTATTTCTTGCTATTTAGCCGTAAATAACAGATTAAACTAAAATGTTGTTAACTTATAAGAATTATAAACATCAATTTGTCTAACAAAAAAAAATTTTTTTTTTCATAAGTTTAATCCACACATCATTCTTAACCTTCTCCTAAAATATTTTGATCTTCATAAAAAAAGACCCTATAGGTATACATAATACGGACGGACCATAGACCATATAACCCGGTTAACAAGTTCATTAATGAAGGTAAAAATATATAAAGCTCAAAAGTAAATTTTTGGTTGAACGCGTTAATCTCAGGAACTACTGGTCCGATTTGAAAAATTATTTTAGCGTTGTATAATCCATTTACCGAGGAAGGCTATAGGCTATATTTTATCGCCGACTACCAACGGGAACGGGAGTAATCCGGGTGGGACTGCGGGGACCGGCTAGTGTAGGTGATAAAATGAATCGTAAAAACTATTAGAGAATCACAAGTTTCGTAATCGACGTATAAAAATAATAAATATTTCTGACACTCACACAACATTATCTAGCCCAGATTAAGTTTCTTAAAGAACTTGTGTTATGGATACTAGATAACTGATATACTTACTTAAGAAATATATAAACATACATATTGAATAAATACATATTTTTTATTAGAATAAACTTAAATAAACATATAAACATCCATGACTTGACGACTAATATCTGTGTTCATCACACAAATATCCGCCGCCGCCGGGATTCGAACCCAGGACCTCTGGCATAGAAGGCAATGTATGTTACCGCTACACCAGCCGGTCGTCAGTCAGGAACGCAAACTCCCACCGGCCGCACTATAATCATGGTATCAAATCGAGTAATTCTATCTATTATGGTGCGCATGTTAGCTAACATGATAAAACAATAAAATAATATTTATCTTATCGATTCGAGTCTTTATCGATGGTCGCATGCTAGTACTGCTGGCATAATGGCCAATATTTATACAACAAATTAAATTTGTCTTTTATTCTTTCATTCGTGTTTACACTTATTTAATTATGTTATCTTTAATTTGGTTAAGTGAGTGTTTTGAATCTTCAATTTACATTATATTTTAATATTAAATAATTGCCCGGGAAGAGAAGCAGCTGGCACATTCTATGTTTTCTTTCGCTCCCAGTCCAGCAAGGAAAAGGCATACTTACTGTAAAAGTCAGTTAAGGGTCAGAGGTTTTAAAGGCGTTTTTGTGGGCGATAGCCTGACCCCCTGTCACTGCAATAGTCTCTCTTCATCTTTATAATACCTCCAAATTTGTCAAACGTCTTGTAATCTCTGGTGTTCTGCCTACCCCATAAGGGATACAGGCGTGACGTTATGTATGTATATGTATTAAATAATTAAATGCAACTTTATAGTTCTTAATTCGTCAGTCGTAATTATTATTTTACGGTATTTTTCTATGATTGAGCAATCGAAAAATAATACTATAGTCCCTATTCACACTATTAACTTTTTGCGACTATTGACAAAAAATATCTTAGAATGAAATAAGTAATAGTATTTGCGATTAAAGGCGAAGTAAATGGAAGAAATAATAATAAAGCGTGTTATTATGACGCTAACATAGAATTCTGGCTAATATTTGATAGCTAAACATCAAAGATAGTAGGAGATTATAAAATAACTGTTATGATATAATCTTCTAACTGGGTCTTCCTCAAAATCTTACTTTTTACTACTTACTTCATTATGCTTTGTTGATAGAAACAGAAGTAAACGGGAAATCCCATCTAGTTAAATCCGTTTTCAAAGAAAAGTATATCGAGATATAAAAGTAGGTACCTACTTAACTACATGTTTGAAAGCACTGAACTCCTCGAGGACAAATCAACAGGAAAATGTTGGTTAATTAAAATAATCGCAAGGCTCACCCCACTGTTTGACCTCACCATGGATCGCATCACGTACTGCTCGACAAACTATCGTGATTCCTATTCACTTAATTTCGGGTGAGATTTGGGACCAAACTAGTTATAAAAGTAACAAAACCAACTATTGGAGTAACTACTTGCTTTGTTAAAATACTTAATATTTACTTCTCAAACGACGACGTATGGACTATAAATCATACGACGCTTTCATAACATCCCATGGGACATATTCAACCAGAATGTTTTCATCTCAATTTTTTAAAACATAGGTATCGAGACGAAATATCAAGTGGCTACGATGCGCAATTTTCACATAAAAATCTCAAAACAAACAGACTTTCAAATTTTAAGCGACTTTAATGTAATTTTAATTCTAATTAATCTGATGAGAACGAAGAATTTATTTTTCGACGAATTTTAATATCACGTTTTGTATTCGATAGCTCATCCTTTAATTACTATATTTTATAAAGAAATTATTACTCTAATCAAGCTGCTATTTATGTAACAAAACTATAATTTTCATTCACTCTAAAACCCCATCAAAGCCTATTCTTCAATACGACGACAAAGAGCCTTTGCAATCATATTGCCCAGTCAATTACAAATAACGGCTATCACAAATTCCGTGCGGCGGAAACATCGGTCAAACGCAAATTGGGCTAAACCGTAAAGCAGGCGTGGAATCTGCGAAAAAAATCTAGACCAAGGGTACTGTTTCGAAAACGGCTAGCGTAACGAAACACTCACGGAGCGTAGTACTGTTAGAGCGGTTATGCACTAAATCCAATTCTTATCCGATACGAATCCGAGAAAATAAGAATCTAGAAATTTGTATATAAGAAAATAAGACATACATACATAACTTCACGCCTGTAACCCTTAATGGGGTAGGCAGAACACAAGAAGTTATAAGACCATCTTATGACACGTTTGACTTTGGGGGTATTATAATGATGCATAGAGACTATTGCAGTGACAGGGGGTCAGCCTATCGCCCACAAGAACGCCAATAAAACCTCTGCCCCTTAACTGACGCTTACAGTATGCCCGGAAAGAGACTCAGCTGGTACATTCGTTTTTCTTAAGCTCCCAGTCCAGCATGAAAGGCGAAAAGAAAGAGAAAATAAGAATCTAGAATTTAAGTATGAATTGACGGATGCCGGAAGTAGTGCGTAAGCTACCATACACATAGTTCTACGGCTACGCTGGACGGTAATATCTCGGATTCAGATCGGATAAGAATCGGATGTAGTGCATTATCGCTCTAAGCTATCATAGAAATAGAGCACAGAACTTAATCGATTCGTGTTTTCACGAAAGTTCGTATAGTATGGAGTAGGTTTGTAAGCAACAATTGAAAACTAGCCACTGCCCCAGGACAAGTTTAAATAAATATGTGCCTGGCTAATTTAAAATGGTTTTGAACGTGTTGTGTTGTTAAATAAACGTAAAATAAAGTATGGCCACGCCATATATAAACTTATATATATGGCGTGCGAGCAATAATTTTAATAAACTATCAATTAAATTTGACTTGGACTTATTTAATACCAATTTTGCGTCAGCGAGGCGATTAATCAGTAATGCTTTCTTCAGTCACTAATTTTTAAATTTTTCGTTTTTATTTTTCCTCATAGCTTTTGTGTAAATTATGTTATTAAAGCTAGTTATATTAATTCAAATACGACAGAATTAAGGTTTCTTTTCTATTAATGTATATGTTATCATAGTTATTAAGTTTTAAATTTAAGAAAAGTCGCGTATTTGTAATCGTTTAGGTATCGTATTTGTATTTATAATTCGCTTCATATCGGTGAGGACCTATAATTGGCCCACTATTACTACTGTATTTTTATTATTGTTATAATGGCTGTTGGTCTTCCTAAAACTAAATAAATAAATTACTTAAAATTTGCAACCGACTTCATACTATACTAGCATTCGTAAACATACGACTCGACAAAGTTCTGTGCTCGCACTGCTGGACCGTGATTTTTCGGATTCGGGTCTGATAAGAATCGGATGAAATTCAAAAAATTCAAAAAGTTTTATTCATCTTAGGAATTTCACAAAACACTTGATGAAGTCAGTCGTCACATACTTCGGCTTTAACTAGTTGTTGATAGTTGTTAAAATAAGATATTACAGTAGACCAAGAGACAAAAAAAGCCGGCGGAAAAAAACTCTTGGCACTCCTTTTCAGTCAGAATTATCAAATTAATACAAATAGGTACAGTACAAATTGACCGTGACATGAAAAAAAAACCAACACAAGACAGCTAATTGTGAGAGCCAATGTCATGCCACAACCAAATTGCTTACATAGTAGGTGCAATGAGCTATGGATGCACAATACGAACATGACAAACTGGGACCAGAGTATTTGAACAAGAAGAAGTGAAGAAACAAGATGAAGTGCGTACAACCGCTCTAAGCTATCATAGAAAATGTCGTACGGCTACGACCGTCACTTCTCGTATTCGGTTCAGATGTAGTGCTTAACCGCTCTAAAGTTATTGTTCGGATTCAGGTACCGAGACTCATCTCGGTTTGTAATTGGGGATCATTAACCCGGGGCTTGGGGTCAAGCTGCGGGTTCAATTGACGCGAATTTCGGTGCATCTCGGGCGATATGGTCGCTTGGAGGTTTGCTGGCTTGGCAGTGATGGAACGGTTTTGAAAGCAGGGTGATGACCTGGTTTAAAACTTATTGTATTAGGTACCTAAGATTAGAAGAGTATTTTTATTGGCCGTATTAAATAGTACTTACCTTTATTGTATTTACTTTTAATTTCAAGCAAACGCATTGTACTTGTTTACTTAAGTATTCTATAGTTTGTTAAGACTACACGTACTTAGGTTACGTAAGTACTTCTTTTTTTTTTAAATCCCCAGACAATCACACCAACTACATGGCCTCAAAGTAAGCAAAGCTTGTATTAAGAGATACCATGTAGTGAACTAAGGGAGAACCTAGAATATAAATAAATATATAGATAAACACCCAGACCCGGAACATTTTTTTTTCTTTTTCCGGGCGGGAATCGAACCCGTATCACTGGCGTCTGAGGCAGATAGGTTTACCCCATCGCCAAAGTGGTCTTAGATATTATAATTAGAAGAATTACACTACCATTTTTTAAAATTAAATATTAATTGGCTTAGTTCGATTTTCGATTCAGCTCCAGACGCTCTGACACTAAAACGAATCGAAAGACGTTTTATTTACTTACCTATATTCATAGCATACAACAGCCGTGCAAATTTCGTAGCTTTTCATTTTACTTACCTACCTCCTGGATAAGTGCCTAATATTACTAAATAAGTGACGGTAAGCATAAATGGAGAGAACGCATGTTCAACAGAGACTGTATATCGGTATATTTTTTTTAAGTAGTACTAGTAAAATTTGAATACCCTTATTAGTGTACTGCTTCATCAAACACAATACCTGTACAAGTTATTAAAATCTAGCTTAATTATATCAATACCCTAATAATGTATACCGGATTAATTTCTGTAGATGTTTTTAGTATAGAAATATTTTTTATTTAATTTCTGTACCGAAATGTATAATAGGACAGCATAGGCTTCAACTAAACTATCGAACATTCTATAGTTATTTAAAAAAAAAAAAAAACAATATTAATATTAATACCTACCGGAAAATTTCAGTTAACTGAAAAAAAAATGAGTTATGCTACAATAATAAAAAAGGTACACAAACTATTTCAGTATGAATGCCTGTATACGCCTAATTTAACGGTATGACGTCTTACAGAAAAAAAATGTACAGAAATTCATACCGGTATGCAGTCCTTGGTTCAAACAGGGAATTGGATATTTCTCGAACTCTTTGGTTAAAGCGTGGTCGATAGGTAGGTAGAAATTTATCCAGCAAACTTAACGAAAACCTTAATCTTAGACTGATATGCTCTACATTCGCTTATAACACAGATAAATAGTTTTGAGACTTTTTTAGGGATTTAATCTCATGTTCCTAAAAAAAATAACCGCTACTAAAATAGTGTGGTCTGCAAAGTTGGTGTACTCTATTAAAATATTTAGTCCAAGCACATGCCCTCACTGAATTCCTCTAAGAATCTAAATAATCAAGTAGTACCAAGAAAATCGCCCAAACAAGAGAAACATTCAGTCAGTATTCCCGGGAAACCTAACCCAACAATACCAATATAAAATAAACACATCAGATAAAAGCGAACAACGAATTAACAACCGTACGTAAGTTTTAGGAAAACTCAAGCTACTGTTACACATGCTCATTTCAAGCACGAAAGCATGCTTCAATTGAGTACTTGCTAAGTAGTTTTTCATTTGCATCGAAGACAGTCCATTTTAATTAATGTAACTCTTGGAAGAGCCTGTGCTACAGGAAACAACACAAAAACTAGCAAGCTTTTCTCCTGCATAAAGAACTGTATACTGTAATGAAGATTTGAGTTTAAAAACCTAGCGATTTCAAAGAAAATACTGACTTTTTACTGCCAATGTGAAATTCTTGTGAAATTTTTACTGTTAATGTGAAATTCTGTGTACGCTTTCTTAAATAATACATACATAACTTAACGCCTGTATCCCGTATGGGGTAGGCAGAACACCAGAGGTAATAAAACCATCTTATGTCACGTTTGACAAATTTGGAGGCATTCTAATAGTGGAGAGAGACTATTGCAGTGACAGGGGGTCAGCCTATGCCCACAAAAAAGCCTCCCATAACACCTCTATCCCTTAACTGACTTTTACAGTATGCCCGGGAAGAGAAGTAGTTGGTACATTCTATGTTTTTCTTTCGCTCCCAGTCCAGCATGGAAGCATAATAAACAAAACTAATCCTAGTTGTAGATTTCAATATTAACTTACGATTGTATAGAAGGCAGCAGAAGCGTTACAAATCTCTCAATTTTCCCCAACCAATTCTTAACCATAGACCATATAACCCGGTTAACAAGTTCATTACCTAATGAAGGTAAAAATATATACTTAAAGCTCAAAAGTAAATTTTTGGTTGAACGCGTTAATCTCAGGAACTACTGGTCCGATTTGAAAAATTATTATTATTATTTATTATTTAAAATTCAATGTTAACTTACAGACTATATCCAACACGTATGTATGTATGTATATGTATTAAATAATTAAATGCAACTTTATAGTTCTTAATTCGTCAGTCGTATATTATTTTAAGGTATGTTTCCATGATTGGGCAATCGAAAAATAATACTATAGTATTCACACTATAAACTTCTTTTGAGAAACTATTGACAAAAAATATATTTTGGAATGAAATAAGTAATAGTATTTACGATTAAAGGCGAAGTAAATGGAAGAAATAATAATTAAGCGTGTTATTACGACGTTAACATAGAATTCTGGCTTATATTTGATAGCTTAACATCAAAGATAGTAGGAGATTACAAAAGAACTGTTATGATATAATCTTCTAACTGGGGCTTCCTCAAAATCTTACTTTTTACTACTTACTTCATTATGCTTTGTTGATAGAAACACAAGTAAACGGAAAATCCCATCTAGTTAAATCCGTTTTCAAAGAAAAGTATATCGAGATATATAAGTAGGTAACTACATGTTTGAAAGCACTGAACTCCTCGAGGACAAATCAACAGGAAAATGTTGGTTAATTAAAATAATCGCAAGGCTCACCCCACTGTTTGACCTCACCATGGATCGCATCACGTACTGCTCGACAAACTATCGTGATTCCTATTCACTTAATTTCGGGTGAGATTTGGGACCAAACTAGTTATAAAAGTAACAAAACCAACTATTGGAGTAACTACTTGCTTTGTTAAAATACTTAATATTTACTTCTCAAACGACGACGTATGGACTATAAATCATACGACGCTTTCATAACATCCCATGGGACATATTCAACCAGAATGTTTTCATCTCAATTTTTTAAAACATAGGTATCGAGACGAAATATCAAGTGGCTACGATGCGCAATTTTCACATAAAAATCTCAAAACAAACAGACTTTCAAATTTTAAGCGACTTTAATGTAATTTTAATTCTAATTAATCTGATGAGAACGAAGAATTTATTTTTCGACGAATTTTAATATCACGTTTTGTATTCGATAGCTCATCCTTTAATTACTATATTTTATAAAGAAATTATTACTCTAATCAAGCTGCTATTTATGTAACAAAACTATAATTTTCATTCACTCTAAAACCCCATCAAAGCCTATTCTTCAATACGACGACAAAGAGCCTTTGCAATCATATTGCCCAGTCAATTACAAATAACGGCTATCACAAATTCCGTGCGGCGGAAACATCGGTCAAACGCAAATTGGGCTAAACCGTAAAGCAGGCGTGGAATCTGCGAAAAAAATCTAGACCAAGGGTACTGTTTCGAAAACGGCTAGCGTAACGAAACACTCACGGAGCGTAGTACTGTTAGAGCGGTTATGCACTAAATCCAATTCTTATCCGATACGAATCCGAGAAAATAAGAATCTAGAAATTTGTATATAAGAAAATAAGACATACATACATAACTTCACGCCTGTAACCCTTAATGGGGTAGGCAGAACACAAGAAGTTATAAGACCATCTTATGACACGTTTGACTTTGGGGGTATTATAATGATGCATAGAGACTATTGCAGTGACAGGGGGTCAGCCTATCGCCCACAAGAACGCCAATAAAACCTCTGCCCCTTAACTGACGCTTACAGTATGCCCGGAAAGAGACTCAGCTGGTACATTCGTTTTTCTTAAGCTCCCAGTCCAGCATGAAAGGCGAAAAGAAAGAGAAAATAAGAATCTAGAATTTAAGTATGAATTGACGGATGCCGGAAGTAGTGCGTAAGCTACCATACACATAGTTCTACGGCTACGCTGGACGGTAATATCTCGGATTCAGATCGGATAAGAATCGGATGTAGTGCATTATCGCTCTAAGCTATCATAGAAATAGAGCACAGAACTTAATCGATTCGTGTTTTCACGAAAGTTCGTATAGTATGGAGTAGGTTTGTAAGCAACAATTGAAAACTAGCCACTGCCCCAGGACAAGTTTAAATAAATATGTGCCTGGCTAATTTAAAATGGTTTTGAACGTGTTGTGTTGTTAAATAAACGTAAAATAAAGTATGGCCACGCCATATATAAACTTATATATATGGCGTGCGAGCAATAATTTTAATAAACTATCAATTAAATTTGACTTGGACTTATTTAATACCAATTTTGCGTCAGCGAGGCGATTAATCAGTAATGCTTTCTTCAGTCACTAATTTTTAAATTTTTCGTTTTTATTTTTCCTCATAGCTTTTGTGTAAATTATGTTATTAAAGCTAGTTATATTAATTCAAATACGACAGAATTAAGGTTTCTTTTCTATTAATGTATATGTTATCATAGTTATTAAGTTTTAAATTTAAGAAAAGTCGCGTATTTGTAATCGTTTAGGTATCGTATTTGTATTTATAATTCGCTTCATATCGGTGAGGACCTATAATTGGCCCACTATTACTACTGTATTTTTATTATTGTTATAATGGCTGTTGGTCTTCCTAAAACTAAATAAATAAATTACTTAAAATTTGCAACCGACTTCATACTATACTAGCATTCGTAAACATACGACTCGACAAAGTTCTGTGCTCGCACTGCTGGACCGTGATTTTTCGGATTCGGGTCTGATAAGAATCGGATGAAATTCAAAAAATTCAAAAAGTTTTATTCATCTTAGGAATTTCACAAAACACTTGATGAAGTCAGTCGTCACATACTTCGGCTTTAACTAGTTGTTGATAGTTGTTAAAATAAGATATTACAGTAGACCAAGAGACAAAAAAAGCCGGCGGAAAAAAACTCTTGGCACTCCTTTTCAGTCAGAATTATCAAATTAATACAAATAGGTACAGTACAAATTGACCGTGACATGAAAAAAAAACCAACACAAGACAGCTAATTGTGAGAGCCAATGTCATGCCACAACCAAATTGCTTACATAGTAGGTGCAATGAGCTATGGATGCACAATACGAACATGACAAACTGGGACCAGAGTATTTGAACAAGAAGAAGTGAAGAAACAAGATGAAGTGCGTACAACCGCTCTAAGCTATCATAGAAAATGTCGTACGGCTACGACCGTCACTTCTCGTATTCGGTTCAGATGTAGTGCTTAACCGCTCTAAAGTTATTGTTCGGATTCAGGTACCGAGACTCATCTCGGTTTGTAATTGGGGATCATTAACCCGGGGC
Organism: Stenoptilia bipunctidactyla; assembly: GCA_944452665.1. Classification (NCBI taxonomy): domain Eukaryota; kingdom Metazoa; phylum Arthropoda; class Insecta; order Lepidoptera; family Pterophoridae; genus Stenoptilia; species Stenoptilia bipunctidactyla. Next base: position 2,314,542 of record OX101739.1, read on the forward strand.
TTGGGGTCAAGCTGCGGGTTCAATTGACGCGAATTTCGGTGCATCTCGGGCGATATGGTCGCTTGGAGGTTTGCTGGCTTGGCAGTGATGGAACGGTTTTGAAAGCAGGGTGATGACCTGGTTTAAAACTTATTGTATTAGGTACCTAAGATTAGAAGAGTATTTTTATTGGCCGTATTAAATAGTACTTACCTTTATTGTATTTACTTTTAATTTCAAGCAAACGCATTGTACTTGTTTACTTAAGTATTCTATAGTTTGTTAAGACTACACGTACTTAGGTTACGTAAGTACTTCTTTTTTTTTTAAATCCCCAGACAATCACACCAACTACATGGCCTCAAAGTAAGCAAAGCTTGTATTAAGAGATACCATGTAGTGAACTAAGGGAGAACCTAGAATATAAATAAATATATAGATAAACACCCAGACCCGGAACATTTTTTTTTCTTTTTCCGGGCGGGAATCGAACCCGTATCACTGGCGTCTGAGGCAGATAGGTTTACCCCATCGCCAAAGTGGTCTTAGATATTATAATTAGAAGAATTACACTACCATTTTTTAAAATTAAATATTAATTGGCTTAGTTCGATTTTCGATTCAGCTCCAGACGCTCTGACACTAAAACGAATCGAAAGACGTTTTATTTACTTACCTATATTCATAGCATACAACAGCCGTGCAAATTTCGTAGCTTTTCATTTTACTTACCTACCTCCTGGATAAGTGCCTAATATTACTAAATAAGTGACGGTAAGCATAAATGGAGAGAACGCATGTTCAACAGAGACTGTATATCGGTATATTTTTTTTAAGTAGTACTAGTAAAATTTGAATACCCTTATTAGTGTACTGCTTCATCAAACACAATACCTGTACAAGTTATTAAAATCTAGCTTAATTATATCAATACCCTAATAATGTATACCGGATTAATTTCTGTAGATGTTTTTAGTATAGAAATATTTTTTATTTAATTTCTGTACCGAAATGTATAATAGGACAGCATAGGCTTCAACTAAACTATCGAACATTCTATAGTTATTTAAAAAAAAAAAAAAACAATATTAATATTAATACCTACCGGAAAATTTCAGTTAACTGAAAAAAAAATGAGTTATGCTACAATAATAAAAAAGGTACACAAACTATTTCAGTATGAATGCCTGTATACGCCTAATTTAACGGTATGACGTCTTACAGAAAAAAAATGTACAGAAATTCATACCGGTATGCAGTCCTTGGTTCAAACAGGGAATTGGATATTTCTCGAACTCTTTGGTTAAAGCGTGGTCGATAGGTAGGTAGAAATTTATCCAGCAAACTTAACGAAAACCTTAATCTTAGACTGATATGCTCTACATTCGCTTATAACACAGATAAATAGTTTTGAGACTTTTTTAGGGATTTAATCTCATGTTCCTAAAAAAAATAACCGCTACTAAAATAGTGTGGTCTGCAAAGTTGGTGTACTCTATTAAAATATTTAGTCCAAGCACATGCCCTCACTGAATTCCTCTAAGAATCTAAATAATCAAGTAGTACCAAGAAAATCGCCCAAACAAGAGAAACATTCAGTCAGTATTCCCGGGAAACCTAACCCAACAATACCAATATAAAATAAACACATCAGATAAAAGCGAACAACGAATTAACAACCGTACGTAAGTTTTAGGAAAACTCAAGCTACTGTTACACATGCTCATTTCAAGCACGAAAGCATGCTTCAATTGAGTACTTGCTAAGTAGTAGCATGTGTGTCGGTATGCTGCTCAAAATTAGCATGCTCATTTCAAGCACGCTCGTGAATCGACAGGCTTGAGATTTTTGAGCATGCTCCAGCGGAGCGGGTGGAAGGGGGCTTGCTTTGAGCGCGTCTTAACGTTTTTTTTTTTAAAACAGGTTTTCTTATTGAGCATTTTAGAATCGATCAGTTGTTTATACTAAAATATATCTGTATACTTAAAACTATAGCTTGCCTATTGCTAATGTAAACTACTCCTAGGCATGCTCGTATAGGCATTGACGACCACTTTGGCGATTAATGGCGGGTTTCAATATTCAACTGACTACTATGCGTAACCGGTACAGGTACAAAATTGGTAGGAAAAAAGTAGCGTTTCACAATATCTACTAGCTACGGGCTGTAAGTTCTCAAATTTGGCATGGGCCCTCCTTGCGTGACGTTCTTCCAAGAAAATAGGTGATATGTGATTTATAGAATATCACGCATTCGCAAATTATTTGTATGATATTTGAACTAAAGAAATATATAAACTTATTCAATTTATGTTTGCTATGTTTTAGTATTCGATAAATATATTATAGTATGTTTTTAGAGCTTTTTATTAATAATTGCGTTTAACTGCTTACGTAAAACGAAACGCCAAACCTTCAACAAATTTTGCCATAGGTTGAATCACATTTTTATGACGTCAAAGTAAATATTTTAAAGAAAAATTATGTCATTCAATAATATTCGTCCCTTTTTTCAAAAACAGTTATAGATAAGTTAGAAAGAGAAAACTGGATTATTGATATGTTGACAGATATTTCATAGGATATTTCGTTAAATGAATAAATTGTTACGTCGTTGGCTGGATAAAATGACCTATTCTTTAATTGGTCATACGTAATGAAAAAATAACTCTTATTGGCCGCAGCAGACTGCCATGCTACCTTTACCTCATTGGTTTAAATTAATAACTTGTTACGTCGTCGTTGGCTAGATACAATGACTTATTTTGTAAATGGTCAAATGTAACCTAGCAACCCATTACAGTCAAACAGTTCGTAAGCAGTGGTTTAGATGTCAAGATTTTGAATATAGAAAGGCATTTTGGTAGTGATTTCTATTGTTCGTAGGCAAAACGAACAGTTTTCATAATATTGAAACCCGCCATAAGTAAACCTATCTGCCTCAGACGTCAGTGGTTGCGGGTTCGATTCCCGCACGGAACAAGAAAAAAAATGTTCCGTGTCTGGGTGTTTATCTATTTATGTATTTATATTCTAAGTTCCCCTCTAGTATACCCATGGTATCCCATAACACAAGCTATGCTTACTTTGGGGCCACGTAGTTGGTTTGATTGTCTGGGGATTTTATTACTTATCATTATTATACTTAATAGCAAGCTTTGAAGCATGCTATTTAGGAGCACGTGTAACAGCAGCTTTAGTTTTACCTGTTCAACTCGTTTTACCCCTATTCTGATTTACCCAACGCCAGTAGCGATGAGACAATGGCTTTTGTTCGAAGAGTTTTTCATTTGCATCGAAGACAGTCCATTTTAATTAATGTAACTCTTGGAAGAGCCTGTGCTACAGGAAACAACACAAAAACTAGCAAGCTTTTCTCCTGCATAAAGAACTGTATACTGTAATGAAGATTTGAGTTTAAAAACCTAGCGATTTCAAAGAAAATACTGACTTTTTACTGCCAATGTGAAATTCTTGTGAAATTTTTACTGTTAATGTGAAATTCTGTGTACGCTTTCTTAAATAATACATACATAACTTAACGCCTGTATCCCGTATGGGGTAGGCAGAACACCAGAGGTAAAAAAAACATCTTATGTCACGTTTGACAAATTTGGAGGCATTCTAATAGTGGAAAGAGACTATTGCAGTGACAGGGGGTCAGCCTATCGCCCACAAAAAAGCCTCCCATAACACCTCGGTCCCTTAACTGACTTTTACAGTATGCCCGGGAAGAGAACAGTTGGTACATTCTATGTTTTTCTTTCGCTCCCAGTCCAGCATAGAAGCATAATAAACAAAACTAATCCTGGTTGTAGATTTCAATATTGACTTTGATTGTATAGAAGGCAGCAGATCACGCGTTACAAATCACTAAATTTTCCCCAACCAATTCTTAACTTAATCTCGAGTGCATAGAGTTCAGTTTCAATTACAATTTTTTGTCAGATTTGTGGTCTTTTCAATTACACAAGCTTAAGAAGCTTACTTTTGGATCACATAGTTGGTGTATCAGTTTTAGTAGTTTAATTTAAATTACGAAATTCATCATTTCTCTTTTTCAGAAGTTTTCAATATACTTGTCAAAGATAATCTGAGTTGAAACTAATTAGAAAGACCGAAGAAGCATCAATGCTATTGTATCCGAATAATAAGTACTTCTAAAGTAAACACTTTGTAAAATTCTTTGCGAATTAGAGCTAACGCTGCGACACGCGTGTATCATACGCGCGTACGATACGGACGTACGGTACGTTAAACTCTGACATAATATTATCAACCTGAATCCAAATATGTGGCAAATAATTTATAATGTTTAAGATTAACGGGATATTTACCATGTTTTTTTATTCATTTTGAGTTCTCGATATTTCGGCATTGTTGCAAGCGCCATGATCACGACGGTACTTAAATTATTTTAATTAATGACCATGTCAGTTTAATAACTTAAAAAATAAACACGTATTTTGTGAGTAGATAATAAAATGACACGAAAAACGACGATCTAACAAGAAAGAGTTTCAAATCCATACATTTTAAAACCCACGACCATAAGTTTTACGGTAAAACCACGGTATTAGGGTCGCGGCGACAAAAAGATTACCGCAGATGAGCTCGCTTGTGGTCACAAAAACCTGGACCCGAAAGTTTCAAACAGACGTGGGTATATGAATTTTATGTTATCTAGAGGTAATCTAGGAGCCGCAAAATCTACTCGGCCTGTTATTGTTTGGGTTCCAAAGGGATTTGAATCTTAAACGCAATGCTATTGACTACCATAAGATTGTGAAGTCATGAATTTTTTTTTTTAGATAACTAGCTGTTTCGCGTGGTTTTACCCGCGCATTTTAAAATCCCGCGGGAATATCGGGATAAAAATTAGCCTATGTGCTATTCCAGACTGTATGCTATCACTATGCCAAATTACATCTAAGTCCGTTGAGCCGTTCTGCCGTGATTGAGGAGCAAACGTCCATACATCCATCTTAACTTTCTCATTTATGATATTAGTAAGAAGTAAGATAATAACGTCGTCGTGGCGCCATGGTTAATGTGTGTATCATACGATATCACATGTTAAGCAACGTTCGGCGCGGTCGGTACTTGGATGGGTGACCGCCGACCATTCATTTCTCACGACGACGTCCGTGCTTCAGAGGGCAAGTTAAGCAGTCGGTCCCGGGTGCTGTATACTTGTATACAGTAGTCGTTAGGGTTTGTCAGAAGCCATTTCGGCGCCCTGAAAATTCTGGCATCCACCACCCAGCACTGGGCCAGCTTGGTGGATTATGGCCTACACCTCCTCATCACCCAGCGGAGAGACTCATGCCCTGCAGTGGGCTCATTACAAAGAGTTGTGATGATGATGATGATGATGAAGATAATGTAATCTAGGAGCCGCAAACTCTACTCAGCCTGTTATTGTTTAGGCACCAGAGGGTTTTGAATCTTATCCGCAGTGCTATAACTCCCATACGACCTTTGGTTAAACCGGGCGTGACCCACTTACGGAAGTGTTCGAACCTTTGCTGCACACATTAAAACTTAGTTTGGCAAGATTGCTTTTAGGTCATGGTTGAACTTTACTGGCTAATAAGAAGCTAGAATAAAATAATTTGCTTTTTTATTTTATTTTTGAGATGCACTAAAAGTAGTTCTATAAATAGAAATATAGTTGATTCTTTATTTCTCAGTTACTTCATTCTTAAGCTCCAAAGTTTAATTTCACTACTAAAATTGTATATTTTATTTAAGTTCACAGTCCCCTGGCTTTGGCAACAGTCCCCTGTCTATTTGTTTCAGAAAATACTTAATATTTCCTAAAGTAATGGGAATATTTGTGGTTCATCTTCTGTATATTAATATATAGGCAAATACTTATTTCCTAAAGAAAGTTTATTATATTATGAGCAAAAAAGTAGCTTAAACAGTTGCATTAGAAAATGAGTTGCCCAGTTTACAGAGCAACACCCATTTACTATTTTTAAATTTGGGGAACATAAAAATAAAAATCTCCAGACAATCACACCAACTACATGGCCCCAAAGTAAGCATAGCTTGTGTTATGGGATACCATGTAGCGAACTAGGGGGGAACCTAGAATATAAATACATAAATAGATAAACACCCAGACACGGAACATTTTTTTTTTTCTTGTTCCGTGCGGGAATCGAACCCGCAACCACTGGCGTCTGAGGCAGATAGGTTTACCCCAACGCCAAAGTGGTCGTCGAACATGAGTTGCAGAATACTCTTTTCTGGTTGTTGATCTACTGCTGTATATTAGATAAGTCTATTATGGTAAGTATATTATGACGACCACTTTGGCAATGGGTTCGATTCCCGCACGGAACAAGAAAAAAAAAATGGTCCGTGTCTGGGTGTTTCTCTATTTATGTATTTATTTTCTAGGTTCCCCCCTACTTAGCTACATGGTATCCCAAAACACAAGCTATGCTTACTTTGGGACCACGTAGTTGGAGTGATTGTCTGGGGATTTCATTTTATTTATTATAAGTCGCCATTCCATCATCCTCATTCAGCCAGGAGACGTCCACTGCTGTACATAGGTTCTCCATATAAATCGCGCTACCTTCGTTTATTACTGTCATTAGTCGCCATTTACTGCACGCTAATCCAGAGATGATGTAGACATTTTGGAAAAATAATCAATGGACTATACCTTCTCGTCCTGCAGGTGAGAGACTCTTGCCCTGCAGTGGGCTCATTGTATATTGTTTTGATGGTGATGAATCCAACTTGTTGTTAATAGAAGTTACATAATGAGCCTTGTTAGTTACATAAGTACAGATCATATTTGTATGGATTAAAAGTTGAAATGTAACTCTTTATTACGTATTTTCTTAATCAACTGATACCTTCTGTGACACAGACTTCAAAAATAAGATTAATATGAATGTTGAAATGACAGTTTCCAGGTTGAACTTTAATGAAACATTGATTTTATTACAATCCATATTTTTATTGCATTATTATGCAGTGAGAACTAACAAAAGACAACATGCATAGAAATATTTCTCAGTTTCGAAATTCTATTATGATATGTGACAATTTTAGACAGGACAGTAGTAAGTAGTGTCTTTGTTGTGTCAATATTAAATATTTTTTCAAAGTCTTGTTTACTGATTTGATATGCTGCTTTCAAATACTAATATTAATTAAATATGTCTTAATCATAAAATTATGAATTAGGTAACTTTTAAACTTTATTTAAGTATAATCATTTTGGGCTACTGGAATTACTTAAATTGAGGAAAGAAATTTAAACCAAGTAATTGTTCAATATTCTCAGACGTTAGGGTTGACATGTTTTTTGCGTCAATTTTCAAGTAAAAGGTACAACAGTTATCGAATTTGTTTGGCAGGAATAATAAGCACAATCAAAATTCAAAAATTCAAATCAGTGTCCTATACAACTGTATAGTAATAAAGGTAATAAACAACTTTATTAAGGCCATGCTTTTCCAATTCACATAACAGTACACAAATACTTTTAGATCCTGCAAAGCAATTGTCTATTTTCTTTTTATTCTTGTATAAATTATGACAAATTCTAATTAACATGTGAAGAAAAGAAAATTATTTACTTTTAATTTTGTTTCTTTTAAATTTCTGTATTACTTAAGTGACATACTGTGCTGTACTCAACAACATAACCTCAAATTTTATGTATCTCTAATGTCATACTTGGAAGTTAGCAACTCTTGAATTTGACATTAGACAGGCTTAAAAATAGCAATCCCAATTTTTTCTTTAAAAAAACCTCATCAATTTCACTTTGCAAGTTACTTTATTCTTAATTTATGGTGAAATAGTTATTGAATCTATGTTGTGCTGTAATTGCAAGTAGCATTTGAAAATTTAACTACCTGCTCCTATGTTCTATAATAAACAATAATACTTGACACTGAGATTCAATTTAGAGCAACTATATTATTTGATTTTCACACATTTCATTATTAGGGTTAATAATAACAACTAAGTGACAGCTACCCACATTGACATTCATAAAAATATCGTAGCACCTGCATATTGAGTTAATCTTGCATTTTAACTTTCTAGGTGGAAATATTGAAATATGTCATCGACATAAATGCACCTTTATACTTAATTATGTTATGAGTTTATGTAAGAATATTAGTTAAGCAATTAAGTACTTAATATACCTAATAGCAACTGGAAGGTGGGTAATGCATTAAATAAATGAATAAACATTAATTTTGCCTTGTCAATCATAAGTTTATGTGTTTGCAGTATCTATCATGTGGTGAAAGCCGGGTTGGATTTCAACATACAAGGTGTCATTGGAGTGTAAATATGTAGGACATTAAGTATTAATTGTAACCATCTATTTATGTACCATAGGTACATTGAGCAATATATGAATTTGTATTGTAAGGACAAGACTTACTAACAAAGAATACAATAATTATTGTCAGCTGAAAGACAAATTTCTGAACACTGGCATAGGTTAGAGTGGACAGAAACAAGCTCATTATTGTTGACAGTGCTCAGTCTCAAGCTTAAAAAATTTTAAACATTAAAAAGTTATGAATAAAAGTATACTTAGTTCATGCATAGTTTAAATAAAAAAAATTGAGGTGGTAAGGTAAGGTGATATAAAAATATTTCCAATTAGTCTTAAAGATTAAGTGTAAATAGGTATTTATTTATATTTGTTTTTCTAGTAAAATCCCTCATGAAACCTGTTGTTTTTTTTGTAAGTTAATTACAAAACAAGAGAAATAACCTGGGTAAATTTTCACTGCTGAAAAAATACGGAAAATTTTTGTGTTTGAAAAATTAACATTTCCAAAAAAAATACCAAGTTTGGTAATGGGATAAAATTTACTTTTACAAATTTATATTGAGAGAAACACCTTCACAATCATTAAAATGTAAACAATTGATAATACTATTCATTACTCACCAGGTTGTGTTGTGAATAACAACAAAAAATGTTCCTGTATTTTATTTATTTTTAAACAAGTTTGTTGAGCAAATGATTCATTTTTGTTTCCTTTGTTTATTTTTGCTTTTTCTACCTATTCTCTTGCATTGGAATTTTATTGTGAAACTATGCTCATACTTAGCTTGTTTGATTTTTGGTCAAATATGAAAACAACACAGTGATTATATTTGGGATTTAGTAAGTTTCTCAATGTTTACATGTAATTTTATCCAATATTTAATCAAGCAGAGGTTAAACAATTTGTTATTTACTTCTGCCTTTACATATTGCAATAGCTGGATTCAACGCCAACCTAAGAGAAAGGTTTCGTATAACATATAAAAATGACCTTAGCTACTGCAGTAACAGCAGGAACAAAGTTAGTATTTTCAGCAAGTTACCTTATCTCCTGGGATGTTTTTGGCAGACATGGTGTGTCACCTTGTTATAGTATTCTCCGACGTCGTCTTGAAGACGATATATCCAGAGAAAGGAACTCACTATTAGCTATAACAGCCCACCATACAACACAAAACACTTCACTTCATAGATCACTTTGCCATCATCACTGACCGAAAAATGCACTTACAGCCACAAGCACAAAAACTGAACCATCGTTTGGCATCATAATCAAGAAGATTTCCCATTGAGATTCATCGATACAAATAATTTTCACTACACAATACACAAACACAGCGACTGACAGAAGCTAGCTAACTTGATTGAGTTTGACGGAAAATGGCGAAGCATGGATGACTGTTAGCTAAGAGAGATAGCAATAGCGTTGGTCTCATAAAGTACATCAATGCCATCTATATTTCTCAGTTGTTCAACCACAACAGTTACAATTCGTTTCATCAAAATTCTATAGATGACTCTGTTATACTTTGCTTTATTAGGTTTATGAAAAACATAAAATAAATGGTTTTTATCCGGATTTATCGTGAATAGTTTTTTTATATTTTTTAATTCGAGGTTCCAGTGTCCCTGCAGACCAATGGTCACCGAGCTTGATGGTAAAAAGAATATTATGCAAAATTATACCTAACTATTTTCTTATATGACATGACATTGTTGAATTAATTTATTTGCAGTCCAGTCACCAAAAAAAACACCGAATGTACCAGCTGCTTCTCTTCCCGGGCATACTGAAAAAGTCAGTTAAGGGACCGAGGTTTTATGAGCTTTTTTGTGGGCGATGGGCTGACTCCCTGTCACTACAATAGTCTCTATCCATCATTATAATATCTCCAAATTTGTTAAATGTGACATCAGATGGTTTTAAAGCCTCTGTTGTTCTGCCTACCCCATAAGGGATAAAGGCGTGAAGATATGTATGTATGTATGTAATTTATTTGCAGTCTCAGTGTGCTTACTTTAAATCATATTTTATATGATTGTGTTGTAAACAAAGATAAAAGTATTTCAGGATATAAGCCACTGCTGTGAGGACTTATTGAAAAGTAAAGTAAAGTCACTAGTTTATTTATCTTCCACGAAGGACTGGGAGCGAGAGAAAACATAGAATGTGCCAGTTGCTTCTCTTCCCGGGCATACGGTAAAAGTCAGTTAAGGGTCATAGGTTTTATTGGAGGCTCTTTTGTGGGCGATAGGCTAACCACCTGGCACTGCAATAGCCTTTCTCCATCATTGTGTACCTTCATATTTGTCAAACGTGACAAAACGTTCTTTATTTCGTAAGTATTTAAATCATTTGAAATAAGTCAAACAATTTACAAATTGAACTGAATCTACCACCGCTTCGGAAAGTCGATCTGTTGAGAAGAAGTAGCAAGAAACTCAACAGCAATCATCTTTTAAAAATACACAATAACAATAACAATTTACAATCTTCTTGCATCCGGATATCTTATAATAAAACTTTATACTTATCCTTAAATCTATCGAAGGGTTAATCTTAAGTTAATCGTTTTAATTTTAGTTTTAAGTTAAAATTTTAATTAAGCCGCCGATACTGAGAAGCATCTTCCGGGGACTGGAGGATCATTGTGCGTCTTTCTTCCATGAGTTTAAGGGTAGAGTCTAAGATTTTTCCGGTTCCTTTTGTACGGCGGGTTTTATAGAACTTAGACCCAGCCGTGGAGACAGTTTACACAAACCTGCAGTGCTAGCACGGATCTTTTGTCGATCGTAAGTTTACGAATGCTCGTATAGTATGGAGACGGTTTTGCAAGCAATAATTGAAATCTATCCATTGCCGCACGGTCAGCTTAAATAAATGTGTTCCTTGTTAATTTTGAATGTTTGTTAACAAGTTCTACTCTTAAATAACTGTAAAATAAAAAATTACATTGTTACTAAAAACTTGCAACCGACTCCATACTATACGAGCATTCGTAAACTTACGATCGACAAAAGATCCGTGCTAGCACTGCTGTTATTGAAGTCGTCCATATCGACGCAGTCGCCGAGGCATTCAAAGCGGTTCTGCAATTCGAGCTGAAAGCTTTCGGGGTTTTGGATCTGGATGGGTGCAGGACGAAGTACAGACTTTATCAGTCGAGATCGCTCCAGTTTTGGATTCAGACTCAATGTGCCTCTTACTATGCGGTGATCGCTACCGATTTTCACGGCATTGATCACAGAGACATCATTGAAAATCTGTTTTCTCGTTGACATGATAAAGTCTATCTCGTTTTTGGTGTGACCATCGGGGCTTATCCAAGTCCATTTGCGGTGTTCCGGTTTCTTGAAGAATGAGTTCATCATAAAGAGGCCCTCCTTCTCCAAGAAGTCGGCCAGCATCTGGCCTCGGACGTTCCGGACTCCGACTCCAAATTGCTCCACTTTCTGCTCATCGCCGCGCCGCTTTGTTTGCCTAATTTTGCGTTAAAACCCCCCATGACAACGTTGAAATGAGTTTTGGAGCTGTGTATGGCTTTGGAGATGTCCTCATAAATAGCCTCCACCTCATCATCGGAGTGTGTCGAGGTCGGAGCATAGAACTGTATGACCTTCAACGAATACCGTTTGGTAATTCTGAGTATCAGGTACGCTACCCTATTTGACACGCTCTCGATTTTTGTAACATTGGTCGCGAGGGTTTTGTGGACGAGAAACCCGACACCACCTTAGGACAGTTGGTTGCCCTCCCGGAAGTAGAGAAGATTGCCGGATTTCAGGATTATCGATTCCTCTCCCTGTCTACGGACTTCAGATAACCCCAGGATATCCCAATGCAATCCACTCAATACTTCCTCCAGCTCAACAATCTTTTCGTCTGTCCGCAGTGTCCTAACATTGTATGTCGCCAGGGCCAAGGGTCGTCGTTGGTAGCCTGGTCGAACCCGGGGATTCTTAGCACCCCCTGCACCGCCGTTTCCTCGATCACTACCTTGATCGAGACTAGCGGGACCGCCGGGGACTAGGGGCCGGGGCCTTTGTTAGCGATTCATTATTTGGGGGGGAAATGCCGTAATCGCCACGCTTGGCAGGCGAGTTGGCGATCGCAGTGTGATGTTAATATACACAAAAGGACGCTGCTGCCCGTCCTCTGGTTTGTCCCTTAGTCGACTCTTACGACACCCACGGGAAGAGATGGGGTAGCGCTATTCTTAAGGCGACGCCACATGCCAAATTTATTTATTTATTTATTATTGTATTTTAATTTTAAAGCCTACTAATTTACTACTTGCCTGTAATTTTAACAATATAAATGACTTCTCATCAAAAAGGTAGGACAGTAGGTACCAATTTTGTTATTTTTATACGATACTTTTGTAATTTTTTTTTATCAAATATCAAGTTTGATTTACTTACCTATCCATGTATTTCATACTATTTTTGGGGGTACCGTGATGCTGTTTTTTAAAATTCGCCAGGATTTTCCAGTCTCTACTTTCATTAGCCAGACTATATTACTGAGTAAACTTAAGGAGGGAGGAAAAACGTGTGTCCCTTAACTGACTTTTACAGTATGCCCGTGAAGTCAAGCAGCTGGCACATTCTATGTTTTTTTTTCGCTCCCTGTCCAGCATGGAAGCAATTTGACATGATAATATAAACGTACAGTCTGCAACAGAATGATGTATACAACCCAGTCTCCTGTACACATACAATATACATGCATATTGTATGAAATATTGAGACTGGGTGGTATACATCATTCTGTTGCAGACCGTACATGCATGTTTATTTTAGTATCGTATTTTATTAGTATTAAAGATATAAAGACAGCTACTACGACGCGGAATTTCATCGATTACGGTTGGTAATACATTGTTAGCTTACATGCGCATCATAATAGATAGAATTACTCGATTTGATCCCATGATTAAGCCCACAGAACCAAAGATTCCATATCCTTAGAAAAATACATACTGTAATGTAAGTGCCAAATTCTAAGTAAATATCGATAAAATGCCCGATTTATCGTTGTCTATGGTCGCATGCTAGCCCCACTGCATAGTGTCAAGTGTGTGATCCGCTTAAATTGATCAGTTTTATTCATTCGTTCATTTCTGACAGCTCATTAAAAAACAAAACTGTACAAAATTGGTACAAAAGGCTTCGATAGATGACGCTTTACAAAAGGCGAAGGCGAAGAATTTATTCCACACTGCGTTTTTAAAAGTAAAATAAATTAATTGACGTCTGTATCATAAATGGGGAGTTTTCTGACAGCTCATAAAAATTTGTTCAAAAAACCTCTATAGATGGCACTTTTAAAAAGCCGAAGGCACTGACCTCTATATTTACCACTGGACTGGCTGTTCCGTAAGTTTGACAGCTATTTTTTTGTGCCTATTTGAAGCGCCACTAGCGAGTAGCGAGTGTCCGCAGAACAAATTTTGACGTATATTGCAAGTGGCCGCCAGAGAAGTGCTTGCTTATTGTTAAGTGATTTTATATTTTTTAAATATGAATTCGAATTTTATGTTGTTATTGTTATAAGCATTATATAAAAGTTATCAAGAATGAGGACATTTGTATATTGTAAGCGACTAGTTTTAGTACCACGTACACTCGCTACGTCCGACAGCGCCAAAATGGCGATTATCAAACGGGCACAAAAGCACTTTGACAGCCGCCAGTCCAGTGGTAAATATAGAGGTCACGGCTGTGACAGCTAGTTTCATATTTAATGCGCGACGTGCTGGAATCGCTTTCATTCATTCTCCTCCATTTTGAGACGCCATCTTTGTCTGCTGTCATGCCTGCTGTCATGTGCGGCCGGCCGGCCATTGCATGATTTGCACTGACCTCTATATTTACCACTGGACTGGCGGCTGTCAAAGTGCTTTTGTGCCCGTTTGATAATCGCTATTTTGGCGCTGTCGGACGTAGCGAGCAGTAGCGAGTGTCCGTGGTACTAAAACTAGTCGCTTACACATATGTCACATGTCCTCATTCTTGATAACTTTTATATAATGCTTATAACAATAACAACATAAAATTCGAATTAATATTTAAAAAATATAAAATCACTTAACAATAAGCAAGCACTTCTCTGGCGGCCACTTGCAATATACGTCAAAATTTGTTCTGCGGACACTCGCTACTCGCTAGTGGCGCTTCAAATAGGCACAAAAAAATAGCTGTCAAACTTACGGAACAGCCAGTCCAGTGGTAAATATAGAGGTCAGTGATGATTTGCAAGCCTCTATGCGTGTGCGTTTTTCTCTGAGCAAGTGATATTCGTTGTGTTTTCCTGTTTTCTTGTTATTGTTGAACTTTTCTTGTTTTTGTTGAACCTTTCTTGTTATTGTTGATCCTTTATTGTTATTTCTTATTATCGTTGAACATTGTTGTTTCTTATCATGGCACCGTTAAAGTGTTGTGTTGGTGGTTGTGGTGCAACAAGTGCTACACATCGCTTATTTTGTTTGCCAAAAAACAACGATTTACGAAATTTGTGGTTGTCTTTCCTAGTGCCAACAAATTCCATTCTTTTGGGTCTATCGAAAGACCAATTAATAAACCGACGAGTATGTGAAAAACATTTTGACCGACATCAATTCGATAGGCACGGCCGAAGACTTCAATATGCTTATTCACGGAGCAAGAAATAGCTTGTGGTGAACCACTTTCTACTTCTGAAACTGGTGAGTCAACTATTTTATATGAGATTAAACAATGAGTTAAATTTGATTGCCCTTCACAAGTACACTTTATAGAGTTTTAACTACAAACACAGGTGTTACTTAGTAATTTAATCATGAAGACTTGCTACTTACCTTGTTTCACAATTATAGAGTATTTTTTGTAAAGAAACCAAGGTCATTGTCAAACTGACATCAGCGGGCCAATTACAGTTCTTTCATGACATGACATGATAAAAAAGATTTCTATATTAGAGTAATAATTATACTTTATTCTTTCTCTAAGATTTCTATGATATAATGATGATATAATGAATAAATGAATACACATACATACAAACATTGCAATTCATTGCATGCAAGAGGCATTTCCTTTTGCAATGAGAGTTTCAATAATATCATCTATGACTTAAAAACTTCAATTGAAAAAGGTGAGATCGCATCCACCTCTATGATATGTTTTACTATTATATATTGGGATTATCGTATTCATAATATTGTCTTAAGTTTTATTTAAATTCAGTATTGTATCTAGTAAGTTAATATATATAATAGTAAAATCTCTTGGCTAAGTACTTGCCATGTATTCAGTCTACCTGGCAAGAACTTAGCTAAGAGATTTTGCCGAGGAGTAATACCAAATAAAGATCGCATGATATGTTTTAGTCAAAGTTTGCATGTTTTTGAGATCCATAATAGGCCCACAGATGTATTCAACATTTTCATATCCATTAATTTTAATAAAATATGTGTGCTTTCATAAATCCATACTGTTTTTTTTTTTTTTATAAATGACTAAACCCACGTTTGACCTCAATCTCACCTGATGGTAAGTGACGATGAGGTCGAAGATGAAAGCACACGGGTTTAGGAAGGAACTGGCTCTTTATACAATATTGCCGGAACACATTACCGCCGGAGCGGTAACATTTGGCGGCAGACTTTATATAAAGGGTGGTCGCTAGCCAGGCGGACCCAGAAGGGATCCTACTATCCAACCACTGTACTATTATATATTGGGCATATTGTAATCAGTCTAATGGCAAGAGCATAGCTCAAGACATTTCACCGAAAAGTAATACCGAATAATGATATTGATATTAAATATTTTTTCAACCGGTATCACCTTTGTTTACAAAAAAAAACTTTAATTGTGAAATGGGGTATAGGTAAAAAATTACACAACGGTTTTAGCTAAAGTAGTGTTTTTTTTCTAATCTAATCAATTAAATTTACTTATTTTATATTACATGATGTTAAAACTACCTTAACTGTAAGTACTTAACGTACATAAATATTAGCAATTGTGATTGTGAAGCTTTTACATTTTATAAAAAAATATTAGTAGCCTGTCTTTCATGTTTATAAACAATTATAATTATATGTATAATAAATTGTCTTTCGTATATAATGTAATATAACAAAAATATAACATTTCAGCTGTATCGGAGCACAACTACAGTAAGAAGCCAGAAGATGACGATCTTGTTGATGAAACAATGTTAGTGGTTGGAATAGGAGGTATGTGACTTTGCTAAAAAATCTAAAATGAGAATTAATTCAATAGAATTAGTTCTAATAATATGAAGAAACAACACATTAAGTATTTTAAGTGCATGACTTCACTATTTATATTTTCTAAATTTCTAAAGTATTTTTTGCTTAAGTAGGTACTGCATGCTGTAAAACTTTATTAATCATTTAATTTATTTCTATTACAGATACTGAACATAATTATTGCAAAGAGCAAAAAGATGAATGTAATATTGGAGAAACTGGTATGCATGTATTTTATGTCTATCAATTTCTATTTCTATACCATATTATGTAGCTATTATACCGGGTAGCTTTATCTCAAATAAAATAAATTTAAAGGGACCATTAGATAGTGTAACTGACTCCTTTATTTTATTGAATGTAGAAATTTCTTCAAGGTTTAGGTCACCATTTTCACGGCAGACATCTGTCATATGAAAACTTGCTGTATTCTATTCACAACTTCAAACTTTCTTTGTAAGATTTTCAAAATGTAACTTTTTGTTCATTTTGCTTAAGGTGCTCTGGGGTTAATTGTTCTATTGTGTTTTAATCCAAATGTTGTATTTTTTTTTATAATAAGATATCCCACCAAAAACATAAATGTAAAAAAGGAGAGCCATGTTGATTACAAAAACATTAAAATTTACTTCTTTCAATTTCTATCAATTATTCTAAATAATTTATGGTATCTCTAATAATAATTTAAACACATTGGTACCACAAAATGCCGACCATGCTCCATAACTCTAAGGATTACAATTAAACATATGGAAAATGTATCTGTTCCTGTGCTCAATAGCCTGAAATAATAGCAGTAAATACATATAGTAGGTACAGAAGACATCAGTTCATGCATTACATTACCTGTAGTATTTCCCCAACCAATTTTACTTGACTTCAGATTCAAGTAAAGGACAGATTTGTAATGTTTGATATGCTGCCTTCTGTACAAATATGTAATAGGAATAATAAAATTAAATGATATTCCAGTGCATGAGTCTAAAGAAAAAGGCAAAGTAACACTACAAGGAGGTCAAGATCCGTGTACATCATCTCAGTGTGAAGCCTCTACACCAACCCTGCCGCTCCAGTATACAAGACCAGTCAAAAGTAAGTAAAATAGCTTTCTTCTTCTAATTATCGTACCATCTGCATAGAAAGACACTTTATGTGTCTAGTAAAGCCAGCTTTTAGTGAATCATTCTATCACTGTGGCAAATAAAATTAAATTTGGAACATTAGAATAACTTCGCAATAACATAAATGATACTTGAAACTGTCTGGATTTTTCAGTATATAAAAAACCTAAATATCTCTTGTGTCACATGTTGTCAGTCAGTGAAAAAAATTATAAGCTGCCTGTGCTAATGTCATGTTTTTAAATGTTATAAATTGACTGAATTAATCAGAAATCTTATTCCTCGAAGTGGTTTTTCATATGAAATATAAAAAAATGAACAATGCCCATTCATTAAATTCTTATTCTCTGACAGTTGGTACGAAAACAGAGTATATACGCAGTCTTATTCTTGGATCAGCTTAAACTAACACCCAGCTAATTTCTTTTTCAGAGCATGGGCCTAAGAAGTTGCACCCTAAACAGCGAAAGTTTATTTCCAATGTAAAAAATGTAGCAATGAAAGGTTTGGAACTCTCAAATGCAAAAATAATGCCAAAAGCTCAGGCTTACGCAAACAATCAAAAGCTGTTTGATAATTTTAATCACTTATCGAAGCAAGCACAAACATTTTTAATAATGCAACTCCGAGAAAGTCGGAAAAATAAAATGGCACGGCGTTTCACTCTAGAGGAGAAAATGATGGCCTTGCTCTTAATGAAGCAAAGCCCCAAGGAGTACAGACTCTTGCAAAGTATGTTTGCTCTACCAAGCAAAAGAACGCTGCATCGCCTATCGGAAAAGGTTTCTGTGGAACCAGGGCTCAATGCTCAAATATTTTCCTTTATTGAAAATAAAAGTAAAAGTTGGAATCAGAAAGAGAAACTGTGTATTATAACTTTGATGAAGTGGCCTTGACACCGCATCTTAATTTTGATGAAAAATCAGATAAAATATTTGGATTTGTTGACGTTGCCGACGAGAGGCAACTTAAATTTTGTGACCATGCCCTTGTGTTTATGTTGCGAGGAGTGTGTTCACCTTGGCGTCAAACGGTGGCATACTACTTGTGCGAAGGAACAGTGTCCGCACCTGCTTTGCAGAATATATTAAAGAAAATGGTTGCTCAAGTGGCACAAGTAGGGTTGACGCCTTTAGGTCTAGTATGCGATCAAGGGTCCACTTTCAGGACAGCAATAAAAAGAATTAGAGAAGAAACATCACGCCTTAGAAATATTCAAGGACTACATGATGGTAAGTGGCTTGATTAATTGTCAGTAAAATATAGGTACATCACATGATGACGATAGACTCAAATATTTTTTATTGTTTTAGATGGCTCAGTCAATATTGGCGGACAAGATTTAGGTGTTTTTTTTGATCCGCCGCATTTAATAAAAGGCTTACGTAATAATTTTTTGAACAAAAATATTATTTGGGAAGGAAGAAAAGCCTCCTGGGAAGATATAAAATTCGTGTACGATTTGGACAGCAAGTTGGGCCATACGAGAGCACTACCCAAGCTGACAGAACATCATGTGAATCCTATAAAAATAAAAAAAATGAAAGTCAGTGTAGCGGCTCAAGTATTGAGTGCAAGAACTGCTGCAATGTTAAAATACACAAGTGCACTCAGTAAGTAATTTTTTAAAATACCAATCAAATCACAAAATTACGTTAAGAGTTTGAAAAAATTTAAGCAAAGTGCTCAAACTAAGCTTATATTCAAAGAGCACACCCAAACCACGTACCAAGTTCGATTTACTTCTCAAAAGATTAGTTAGTTTTGGGATTAGGTCTTAGTACTACAGATTTTTGCGTACACAAAATATACAGGGAAATTGAGGAAATTGAGGAAATTTCCCTGTATATTTTGTATACAGGGAAATTGAGAACCTTCTTTTTTATGAAGTCGGTTAATATACTAAAACCTTCTCCTAAACGTGATAAATCTTTTTCTGAAAACAGCATACAAATCGGTTCATCCAAACGCAAGATAATCGCGGACAAACATACATACATACTTACAGGTCAAACTGAGAACCTCCTTTTTTTGAAGTCGGTTAATAAAGACGACGACGCACTACTACAAAACATCTTGTAGTACTACGTCGTAGCATTATCAAGGAAATGACGCGTCGTAGTAGCTTTGTTCAACAAAAGCGAATTGTATTTGTAAAAAATGGTGCCATATTTTTTTTTCAACCGACTTCCAAAAAAGGAGAAGGTTCTCAATTTGTTTTTTTTTGTGTCTTTGTTACACGTTTTTTTATTTCGAACAATTATGAAGCAATATTGAATATTCTTGTTTCATATGATAGAAGGTACTTCATAGTTGGTACCTGTTGGTACCATATAAATTTCATCGAAATCAGTTGAGTACTTCATTGAAAATTTTAAATTTTTGAAAGAATATGTATGATTTCGGAGAATATTTACGTGGATGACATTCTAACTCACCCAAATTTTGACGAGAAGTCGGTTTTTTTAATGCTTTGCATTCGTTGATTATTTACTGAGCGATACTAAAATAAGTATGCAGGTACGTTTATAACGTATCAAAGAAAAATAACATTCAAATGTGGCTGGTGACTAAAAACCAAACCTGTATAGATTGCGCGGAATTTTGGGTTTATTTTGGAAAAAGAAAGTAAAAAAGTTTGGTAAAAACATTGTAATCATATTTTTACTTTTTCAGATATGCATCACACCGGAAGTGAGGGAACTATGAAGACGACAGCGGAAGTGATTGAGTTCTTCGATGAACTATTCGACAGTGTCAATGGACATCCTGGCGGTGCGAAAAGGGGAAAATTGCGGAGAGCAGTAAAGTCTAATTCGGTACATGTTGCTTTTTGGACAGATGCTATTAAAAAAATTAAAAATATTTTATTTGAGGACTGTACAAGTAAAGCTGCTGTGCAAGCTGGAAAGCCTAGATTAGTTCGAGTTCCATCTTTGTTGGGGTGGATTACAACTTTAGAAAGTTTTATTAGGTTGACCAAATTATTATTTGATAAATATAATGTGGAATACTTTTATCCTAGAAATATCAACCAAGACCCACTTGAAAACTTCTTTGGGAGGATCAGGGCTCTAAATTATAGAAATGTTAATCCCGACGCAAATACTTTTATATGTGGGTTTAAATCTTTATTAATCACAAATATTTTGAGCCCACATTCCAAATTTGCCAACTGTGAAGAGGATAATGGAGAGACTTTAATAGATATAAGTTTCCTTTTTGAGGAACAACAAAACAAAGAAAATGTTCCTCCCAGCATAAGCTCTCCATTATCTTCTTCACAGGACTGTCCTCCTCCGCAATCAAGTGGGTCTTTCACAGTGCAAGAAGCAGTGTTAGAAAAAATTAAAGTGCAATGTTCTGCATATACTGCTGGTTACATTTCTAGGAAGATAAGTAGGAAAATTAAATGTAAGACCTGCTTGGGTACCTACACCAGCAGCTCTGTGGAAGATATCCATGGGTACATAAAAAAAAGAGAGTACAAAAATTTAAAAAATGATAATTTGGTTTATCCAAATGAAAAGTTTATTCGTAGCTACAGAGATTTTAGTAAATATGTCCACAGTTATTTGGACAAAAATTGTCATAAGTACAGCATTTTAAAAAAAATAAGCAAAGGTTTAACGGACAGATACAGGCTTTCCTGGTTGGGGTGCTCGGAACACAGTCCTATGCTTAAAACTTTATTTATAAAATATGTAGTTAAACTACAAGTGCACAACTGGTGCAACATAATAAATAAAATATTTAAAGGTGGCATAGATGCCAAATACGTGTCCACAACGCAACATGTACAGAAGTTGGCTCTTAAAAAGCGTCATACATATTTTGTAAGAAAAAAGACTAAATAAAAATTAAATTCTTCAGATTTTTGTTTTATTTATAATAAAATAAAGAATTAAAAACTTCCTTTAATACCCTAAGGCGACGCAAGTAGAGTGTCGATAAGATGGAACATCACTAAACCATCGATATCTGGAATCGACTGAGGTAAGCACTATCCTGTGAGGATCTGTCATTTTTGGCAGGCGACTACAGCGCCAGACGAATGATTTTGAAACTACCTGATTGTACAGTCACTGTCATAGAGGTCAGTGGCCGAAGGTGTTAAGTCTGTAAACTATAATGTAGGTAAGTGGTATCTACCATCTATGGTTATTTATACGTTCAATTTCTGATACAGACATCAATTAATTTATTTTACTTTTAAAAACGCAGTGTGGAATAAATTCTTCGCCTTCGCCTTTTGTAAAGCGCCATCTATCGAAGCCTTTTGTACCAATTTTGTACAGTTTTGTTTTTTTAATGAGCTGTCAGAAAACTCCCCATTGAACGTATAAATAACCATAGATGGTAGATACCACTTACCTACATTATAGTATATAGACTTAACACCTTCGGCTTTTTAAAAGTGCCATCACGTAGTGATTGTATGCTTTTTGGTGCCATCTATAGAGGTTTTTTGAACTAATTTTTATGAGCTCCCCATTTATCGCTCACAGCTCACTCCTTGGCTCACTCACTCATTCATTCATACACTATTTCGCAGCGCAAAATGGCGGAAGGAGGTGTGGATATAGATTTATACGCCGAAGATATTGAATCGGATTTTAATAGACAGGTTAGTACTGTATTTCGGTTAAAATTATGAATGCGAAACTTTTGGTATATAATTCATACGTTTTCAATTTCTACTTTCACTGTTTGATACCGATTGCAATGAACGCTTCTAGGAGGAGTTTGGAGGTGAAAATGTAGATTTGTACGACGACGTGTTAGCAGCGCCTCAATCAAAACCAGACTCTGGAGACGGACCATCGAATCTACCGAATTCACATAATCAGCATCCCCCGGAGGAATCCAACGGTACATCTACGTATCACAACAACGCCCAAAACCACGGACATCATGGCCGACGCTTCCAACTTTACGTCGGCAACCTAACATGGGTTCGTACTTCTGATTTATGTTTATAACTAGGGTTTAAATGTGTACATATACAATCACTGTGTTTGTTATCCCTGGATAACATAAATAAGACATTGATTATTTTTTTGTGCTGTGTGAAAAAATGGCAAAAGAGTAATTATTGTCTTTCAGTAATCAAATGTTTTTGAAATGAATGTCTTTCTTTATTATTGAACAAATTATATTTAGTACTAATTTTGAAATCTGTGTTAAATTGATTCATTTGATTACTGGATTCAGTAGGTAATCTTAGCATTGGTGCAATAAACTACAGTTTATCTACAGTTTGGTGAAGAGTGTTAATGGCAATAAAAATAATGCACCTTACTTACATTAATTTAATGTTCAAAGTTTAATGTTAGTTACGAATAATAAAATCAAATATTTGAAAATAGAAGTTTTCAAAGACTTGTGTTTTTTGCACAATGCTTCAGGTATTTCTTTTGGCTAAAATTATGAAATCAAGTACACCACTGACAATTTAACACATAACTTTGCTACATCAGTGTTTATGGAATCTGCCATTTATTTATATACTTTGTTTTACATCATGCATAATTGGTTAATTAATGTACTACTTTAAGTCGCAGAAATTTTACAATGCTATTTTATTATATACTATATTGTACAAATTTAGCAATCTTGAACTCATGTACTGATTTATTAGTAAAATAATTTGTTTTTACATTGTCTTTACTCGCAAATTGCTTGATGTATTCATTATTAAACTGTAATTCATATAATACTTGTGTATTATGAAAAAAATAAGAAGTGTTTTGAATGAGGTTCTACCAAAATAGTTTCTATTTCTAATTCACTTTTGATGGAATCTCACATTGTAGTTTAAAAGTGTGTCAATTTCTTTTAATCCTAAATAAACTACAAAAATCTACCGCTGTTAGCATATTAATTATCATTGATGTAGCAAATTATCTGTATTTTTTAATCTTAGCCAAAGTTGCTTGTTTATTTATAAATATGTTGGAAAGTTCAGACTTAAATTATATTTATTGGTGAAGTAATAAAGTTCTGATATAGCTTAACTTATTTAACGTAACTGTGAATAAGTATTCCGTTTTACACACTTTATTAAACATCTTATAATGAATACAATAATACCATGTTTTTGATGTAGACACAAGCCTTGTGAAAAAATATTTTCACAAGAGCTAAATAATGTATATTACTGATGATCTATTAATGATTGTGTAAAATTTCCACTTTTATTTTGTCAAAATTGATAAACATGGCATCATTGTAGTAATTAATGGATTTATGCTATATCATGGACTTAAATGGGGAATACTATAAAGACAAGTTGTCGAGCTTCATATCAAAATTTGTGTTTTGGAACTGAAGTTATTCTTACTATTTATTTACTTGTAGATTTTTTTCAAACCTGGATTGACAGACTTGTTTTTATTTTCACCAGACTTTAATTAAATTAAAATTTTATCCACTTCATGGGTCCATGAATACGGAATAAGATAACATTTTAAGTAGATATTTAGTCACTTAGTTTTTGATACACCAAGTTTTTGGATGTTCAATGACATCAGGAATTACTGTTTTAACCATTTGACAGTTGTTATTTATGTTGTGGGATAGTTATAAAGTTATAAATTGTTGTAGGATTGCTAAATTCCTGCTTAAAAAGTAATACAAGTTCCTAGGTATTTTTACCTACTTTTGTAAGTATCCTGTGACTGATTTTAATTTTATAAGAGATATTTACATCAGTTGTTTGAGTGCTAATCCTATTATTCATATTCTTTTAATGACTCGTGGGTAGTTATGTGTTTTGTCTCAAATAATTGTCGTACTTAATTGGATTTTTTTGAGTTTTGTTATTTAAATTTTATGTTTTGGTCTTAATTAAGTTGAGTTGTTTCTATTTGATAGAAAACAACTTTCTTAGTCTACAAGGAATGCATTTAGAATAAATATAATTTGACCTACGGTCTTGAAGTATAGGATCCTATGTTAGAAAATCCAATTAAAAAACGACTTTTATTTCATGTAATGGAGATTGGAAATTCAAGATAATAATTACTATGTTTCATTATGCCATGCAATGAGTAAAAAGTGACAAACCACCGAATACCCCTTTTAGAGTTGTTAAAAGATTAAGAAGGTTAGTTTTTAAACTTATGTCCCTTTTTTTTATCATAAAAACCGCTATGCCATTTTATTCTATTGTCAAACTTTATACATTAAATTAATACTATCAAGATATCATTTCTAACTGACAAGTGTTTTGTCAAATTTAAAATGTTATAAAGCTTGACTAGCATATGATTTCACTTTAGTCTTGATTCTGACTTGATCAAATCAGGTGAATCTGAAATGTAGATATCTCTAATGTGATATTTTGTGTTTTACCTTACAACTCACAATACTGTGGCACTTACTTATTACACTTTAAAAAATACTCATGGAGCAAAAAACTGCAATAATTGTTTTCTCTTGGGACACAAGTGTTGATTGTGTAAGGTGAGTGATAAAACAATGCTGATTTCATTCAATATAAAATGTGTTGAATACCCACTACAATTGCAAAGTATTGTTGAAAAAGATCTTATTATTTCTTGTTGTAATTATTCTACATAGCTTTTCCAAAGTATTGTGAGTAGTTATTACTATAATTTATTAATTTTTATTTTTATAATCTTTATATTAGTGGAAGGTGATGTTTGAAAATATTCAATGAAAGTGAAAATGGGTGCTAGGAATGAATTTAATACTTATTTTTTTTTGTGCTGTAGTCTAGAGCTATCTTGTAACTATAATAACTTGCGGGTATTTAAATCGAGAACTGTTCAGATTGGTTATACATATTAATTTATTTGTGTATTTCTGTTTGTGTTTTAGTGTGGGTTGCATTGTTATACCAAAAATAACTCGACATTTGCATATAAAAAATCCCTGCGGCAACCCAAATACAACTTAATATTTGTTTAAATCTTATGGGTTTGGGTTGATTAAGTGTATTTACACCTACATTATCATGCGAAATTAAACGGAGATTTGTTTACCATTTTAATTTATAAACTAGAATTAGCACACATTATAACTCAGTACTCGTGATCAATTTTTAAACAGAATAAGACAAAGGTAAGAGGTTGTATTTCATGTTGTAAGACTTCATTTAAAGTTGTTCAGGAATTATTCATTACCATAACATGTACCTTTAAAAAAAACGTAAAATGAAAACGTCTAAACTTATTTGTTACATGCAAAACTGTATACACATTGGCTAAGTATAACTGTTTTCGTTTCACCAAAAAATGTTAAATTTATTACCTAGGAAAACTATGTACGAAAACTAATTGAAAGTTTGTGTCTGTGTGTACATTATTTTAAAGTTAACTGTTTAAAGCCGGGCATTAGTTTAAAAAAAAATCTGTATTAACAGGCCAATGCTGGTACAATAAAATGTTTCAGAAGTGTTAAATACACTCTTTGTAGACTTTTAAATTGACATTATATTGAAGTTAAAGTATTTCTGTATGTTTTACCTTCTAAAGTACTAACCTGAAATAAGTTTTTCTATTTTAGTCCTCCACAAAAATGTTAAAGATCTTGTTATTTTTCAATGTTTTTGTTTCATAATTTGTAATAATCAAAGCTATGTCTGCGTTATTAAAAAAAGTCAAATACATTATTTTATCTACTAATTAGATTAGATTTTATTATATGTTTGCAGAGAAAACTTTCGAGCGTTCCTTTTTGGCAGATGCAACGGGCATATTTTAATTATAGAGAAAATGTTAAAAAAAAACGAAATGATAAAAGAAATAAACATTATGGTTGCAAAATAAACATGTTTCTTTTCACTCAACGGTTCCTACCACACTGAATTCGGGAAAGATTCTGGAGACCAGACATCCAGAGATAGCGTATATTAAATTAGTTAGGGTATACTTGGTTACATGAAAAAATAACAAACATATAAAAATGTTTGGGGCTAATAGATAGCAAGAGATTAAATAGATATACGACACTTCCACACGTTATTTATTGAATTCTGCAAAAAAGGTAAATGAAAGGCTCTTTAACACACTTTTATTTTTATACTTATTTCATGGAAAGAAGCTTAGCACAACTCAGTGAGAGCAAAGTTGAGTTCAGAAGGTATAAAAATTTGATTCGACGACGATATATGACGAGCAGATAAAATATCTAACCTACCTATTTATGATATTCATTGCTTAGTTTAGCTTAGTTGCAATAAAATAGGCGTAGGTTTACAAACGCTTACCCAATTCTAGACTTCGAATTACTTTGAAAAGGTAACAGTATAGGTACCTTATCCGGAAATCTGACTTAACATCGACTTATTTCGAGTTTCAGCTGTACGCGCACGTATGTATGCTTATTATAGTAATTATTGCTCCGCAAGTTGTTCGTTAGATGAGTTTTGATGTGCAATTTTCAGTGGGCCACCGATCAAGACATAGCTAACGCAGTAGCTGATGTGGGCGTTACGGATTTCCAAGATGTGAAGTTCTTTGAGAACAGAGCCAATGGTCAGTCCAAAGGCTTCTGTGTCATCTCGCTGGGGTCCGAGCAGTCGGTCCGTATGCTCTTGGATCGTCTGCCAAAGAAAGAAATTCATGGTCAACATCCAGTGGTGACCACTCCCAGTAAACAGGTAAAACGTCGTGTTTTTGCTTTTTTTTTACTTATTACCCTCAAAAACCTAAAGCTTCTAGTAAAATCATACTTTGAAAAATTAACATACGCCCGAGGCTGTCATTGGCCACGCGTTACATCTTGCATGCCAATGATTTTCTTTATTCTATATTTTTTGTTCATTAATATTTTTTACGAAATCGGAAAGTATACTCATTCAGTAGTTAAGGCTTGAGGTTAGTAAAACTTTAATAGTATATTATGTAACAAGTGAGGGGCTCAAATCACAGCCGCGACTGTAATTAGCAACGCTCACGAGTTACATACGACGTTTTTCAACACACTTGTGAGTAAAAGACAGACATACGTGGTCATAAAATTTATTTGAAGCAGTTGTTAAAGGTACAGTTGACAAACTTATATTCTAAATTATTATTTGAAGTGATACTGGCCAGCTCGTCCTGAGTGTATGTCGGCGACATAGACAAATCACTGGAATGATTTGGCATTAAATAATTAGTGCTAGATGTCGACGGTTGTGGTTCAAGGCCAGGACAAAACTTCTTCTGCTTCGGCTCTAAGTTAATGCCTTGCAAACAAATTATTATAATTGTATTATTGTAAATTGTGAATAATTTGTTTGATATACAAATTTGTTTTACTAATATAAGGCGCAAACATTTAAAAATGTATATGGATTTGAAGTGGTATAAAATCTCTTTGTTGTTTCTGAAAATATTTAATGTATAACCCGGATCAATAAAATATGCTCTGTTTACTCGCATGTAATTTGCACTAAGGTACAATTCAACTTTGTAGGATTCATTATATTATGCACTAGGGTATAATATATTATGCACACGTGACTTATAGCCCAGGTTATAGTTCTAAATTCAATAGAATAAGGCTCACTTTACGAGCAAGTGTGTTGAAAATAATTTTCCGATGTATCATACTTAACTGAAATAAATTTGCGTTTCCTTTTGAAGTTATAAATTAGGTACTAGAATGAATTAGCCAAACCAGACCAAACTTAACAAACACGCTAACTATGAAGCCCAAAAGTAATCTTGAAATGAGCTCTCTCTAGTTATGGAAATGCAACCACGCAACTAGGAACTATTCTAGTAAACGTGTGTTAAGTATCTAAAAGTATCGTCTTTTTTGGTGATATTTAGATTATCGTATCATATACCTGCAAGACCCCAAGGACATGTGTTTTAGGTTTGGCGAGATCCTTGATTGCGTAGCTGTTGACCATGATTGTTGATTCTGAAGTGTGCTGCTGAGTAAAAAGTCTGGGGGCTTGGAATATGCTAATTTAGGTTCTTGTGAAACAAAGCATTTTGGTCACTACATCGTTCACTATTTAACATAAGAGTACTTTTTAGTCAAGTAATCATTCCATACGAAAAATGTCAAACCATATTTTAGTAAAAAGATGATTTAACTACACAAAAATGAAAGATTCTTTTGTTTACTAGAAAGTTGAAAAATAAGTTTAGCACTTTATTTTCCTGCAGCTGTCTTCTAATACGTCACACATAATCAAATTTAAGAAGAATAATCTAAAATAAAATATCTAAAGATATCAGTCGTCCGTGCTTGGTCTGAAAAGGCACCGAATCTTTTCGTTAACAATATATTATTCCCCAGGCATTGAACATGTTTGAAAGTCAGTCGAAGACGAGGTCGACGCCACCGGGGCCCAATAATGGACCTGGTATGAGAGGCCCGCACCCTGGAGGTCCACCCGGACCTCATCCAGGAGGTAATTATTGATTATCTAACATGTTGAAAGTCAAACAAACTGGAGACAACTGATTTACATACAATACATACATAAATACAGCTTTCATGCTGAGCTTGGAGTAAAAGAAAAATATAGAATGTACCAGCTGCTTCTCTTTCCGGGCATACTGTTAAAGTCAGTTAAGGGACAGAGGTTTCATTGGCGTTTTTGTGACTCGATAGGCTGATCATATGTCACTGCAATAGTTTCTCTACATTATTATAATACCGTCTTTGTCAATCGCGATATCAGAAGGTTTTATAGCCTCTTAGAGTTCTGCGTATCCCATGGGGGTACCTACAGGCATGAAGTTATGTATGCAGTACACACATAGGCAGGGGTAGGTAGGGATTAGGGAACGCCAATTGCTACGTTCCATACACTCGATCCACGATCCTTGCGCTTCCTACACATTCAATAACCCTTTAACCGCCACGGTCGGATATAACCGACCAATATTTTCGAGTCTATTCCGCCACAGTCGTATATATACGACTAAAAACCACCATTCGTGTCATATGCTTTTTTTATTTAATAACGCTGGATTATGTAAAAAATGTTAATATTTGGTAAATGGTTAATCAAGTAATCATTTAAAATTGAGTACACTGTAGTCTCTCAATTAGAAAACCTTAAAAATATGTCAGAAGTTAGATAAATTACTGATTTTATTATTAGAAAATTGCATTAATATCCAGCGCCACGGTCGGAAATAGACGACCGCTTCTGACGTCCTAAGCGAGTGCCGGTTTGCGGAATTTTCCATAAGTGTTATGCTTACGCATTAGTTATTATGTTCGTGTTATCAATAAATGTGATTTAACCAGATTAAATGATGTAAACTTCATCACAGTATAAAGTCATAAAAATATTCATCTTTGGCCTAATATATTGTTGGGAAATCAATAAATCTTTGAAAATCTTTTAAACGATTTTTGTTTCGTTTGGTTACCGAAATACATACTATTAGAAATTTAATATCAAAGTTCCTTTTTCTATCTATTTGTCTGTTACCTCTTCAAGCTTAAACAGTTTAAACTAAGATTGAATTTGAAGCGTGCGAAGCTGGGACGGATATATCGATCTACCATTGAACGTCCCTATTTGTTGTAGGTATTTATTTTAAGATTTACTGTGCTTGGCGCTGGGAGCACGACAACTGATACAAAGTCTGGCGGGTAAAGGGTTATTCTTTCCAGACATGATCACATTAAGAAAATAGGTATTATTATGTATTTGTAATAGAATGGCAAAATCTAGTAACACTTTGACTTGAAATGCAGAGTAATGTTTTTTTTGTTTGATAGATAAAACTACTGGAACGATTTTAAATATTATCAAGCCGTAGGTAACTTACTTTATTGACTAATTCTTACGTGATCAGAGCGAGTGAAACCGCGTGAAGCAGTTAGTATAATATGCACTAGTGTAAGTAAAAAATATAACATTAATGGCCAATGTATTGCCCTCGAATACGGGGGTTCACAGATAGCAGTATTAAAATAGTATTATACAGGGTGTCCCGCTTACCCTATATAATACCTTCTCGGAGGTATTCTAGTACCCATAAGGATAACAGAAGAAATATAAAAAAAGAAAAATTCAAAGTTTATTTTTCAATTTTTGTATGAAAGAAAATGTCGAAATACAAAAATTGACATACAAAAATTGAAAAATAAATTTCAAAATTTTATTTTTTTCATATTTTTTCAGTAATCCTTATGGGTAATAGAATACCCCCGAGAAGGTATTATATAGGGTAAGCGGGACACCCTGTATAGTTGACAACTTGATTTTCCTAGCAATGTTTAGTTTAGATAAAATTGCCACCAAGGTAAAATTTTACTTATTGAAGGTCATTAAATAATATTCAACTAGCTGTTGCGCGCGGTTTTACCCGCGCAATTTCGATTCCCGCGGAATTTTCGGGATAAAAAGTAGCCTATACGGATTCGGAAGAATTCCTCTAAGTAATGGTAAAAGAAATTTTGAAATCGGTCCAGTAGTTTTTGAGCCTATTCAATACAAACATACAAAAATACAAAGGTTTCCTCTTTATAATATTAGTATAGATAAGTAGTTGATAGTCAGATATAATGGACACTGTTGGACACAACAATTTTAAAGAAGATTTCTATAAGACCTTTCGATGGGCTTCTGATAAACCTACTAGGGTCTCGTTGTAAAAGTTGTTTGCGCATGGACATTCTGTCGCGAATTCTCATTACTAGCTAATTTCATACAGAAGTTATAAATTATAATACACTTGTATCTGTTAGTAGAAATGTAGGTGTATGTTTTAGGAACCTAGATTATTAATGTTTTTTTAATCGTTCTGGTAGTTTCAGAGGTTAGCGCGTTGAAACAAACGATCTTTATTTTGTTAAAATTACTAAATGTTTCAAAAAGAAGATTTAATTTTCTTTATTGAGCACACATAGTATTATTTTAAAACAATTTAAACGATGACGCAACGATAGACAGGTACCGCCTTACTACAAAAAAGTTAGACGCCTGTTCAACCCTAGTTTAGTAACAAAAGTCCTAGTAAAAAAAAACATTAGGCTAGGGTTGAACAGGCGTCTAACTTTTTTGTAGTAAGGAGGTTAGATTTTAATTTGTAAGTTATGATTTTTAGTTGCGTTTAGCAATAGGAGTAGGCCTGGCTAGCGATCATGTAAAATCTGTCTTTAAATATCACAGTCAGACGGTGTTATGTTTTAGCAATATTTTATCTAGAGCCGGTTTATCTTGGAACACATCTTCGCTCAGCAGGAGAAATTGAGATCGAACGTTGAATTAGTCAGCAATATAAAAAAAAAGACGTGTGGCACTTGGAGACTGCCGCGGTAAAGCTATTGCATAGCATTTTTTATCAACTTATGCAATTATAATTATTTATTTATTTTATTAATAATATAATAAATAAATGTTTCTGACACGCACACAACATTATCTAGCCCAAATTAAGTTTCTTAGAGAACTTGTGTTATGGATACTAGATAACTGATATACTTAAGAAATATATAAACATACATATTGAATAAATACATATTTTTTATTAGAATAAACTTAAATAAACATATAAACATCCATGACTTGACGACTAACATACATTGCCTATGCCAGGACCTCTGGCATAGAAGGCAATGTATGTTACCGCTACACCAGCCGGTCGTCGCTTATGCAGTTATGTTTGATATAATATGAAGTTCCACAAGTTCCTAGTAGATGGCGCTGATTGTTTATTAAAGCCCGCATGTAAAGTTATGAAATCAAAGTATCACCGCTTTGCCGGTCGGAGTGGGGGGTGTTAGGTTTTTTTCGTTACGGAATTTCTGGATTCGGTCTCCACGCTCAAGGCCCGCGATAGAAGCTACGCAATTGCTTAATACAGAAACATGTTAAGTCCACCGAGTTTAACAAATTCTCCTCGCAATTGTAGAGTTCTTCGGCGGCGGCGGCCCCGGGCCGGGCGGGAACGGCCCTCGCATGATGATGCATGGTGGAGGCGGGCACGGCATGCCGCCGCGGCCGCCGCACCACATGCCGCCGCAGCACCCGCCGCCGCACGTGCCGCCGCATCACATGCCGCAGCCCGGCCCGCCGCATCGCCCGCCCATGCAGGTAAGCTAGCTACACATGCAATGTGTTTCAAATGAGACTAGGACTGACCTAGCGCCATATTGTGACGTCATAGCTGTCAAATCGAACCGGTTAGGTAGAGTAAGCTAGAAAATTATTGTTCAATATAGATTTTATTTACAATTAGATAAAAAAAATCGCGTTTTCCATTTCTTCCATTTCAATGATTAATGATTCATTTTCTGAATAGTCATCGTCGTTGTATGATGTTGGCATGGCTGCCGAGCTTTTTCACTGAGCATCCTCTTTTGCTTTCTCGCGTAAATAAAATTTAAAAACAAATTAAATAATAAAACCAAAAAATATATATTTAAAGTATATTTCTATTACATTTTATTTTTACGAGGTCAATCTTTATAAGTCCCTTGAGATAATCCAGTAATAGTTTTGATAGTTATCTTCCATGCTGGACTGGGAGCGAAAGAAAAACATAGAATGTGCCAGCTGTTTCTCTTCCCAGGCAAACTGTAATAGTCAGTTAAGGGACGGAAATTTTATTGGCGTTTCTGCGGGCGATGAGCTGACTCCCTGTCACTGCAATAGTCACTCCATCATAATAATACCTCCAAATTTGTCAAACGTGACATCAGATGGTTTTATAGCCTCTAGTGTTCTGCCTACCCTTTCAGGGATACAGGCGTGAAGTTGTGTATGTATGTATGTAAAGAAAATAAAAAAATGCCGACCTTAATTTTCAAGTGACTTTTACAGATAGAGGTAATTGACGTTCCTATTCTAATTTGAATTGCATAGTACACACAAAACACATGTAGCTCCCATAAACAATACGCACGAACAGAAAGTACGAGTATGATGTCGCCGCTCCACATGCCACACCGCACGGCTCGCCATATCGCCCGCCCATATATCTAATAAAATTGACCGAATCATTCAAAACATGATTTCAGTTCCTCGCACAACCTGTACTCTCTAATAGAAATAGTCTTTACTTACGAGTATATTCCAATTAGGAATATCGTCAATTCGTAATTTTGGAGCACGAATTATTAGCCAGTTAATGGCAATCTTACCTCGATTTTTGCCTAAGTATCAAGTGAAAATCTCTCCTATCTATCAAGAAAGTATTAAATTAACTCAAATCAAACAATTATGCTAGGAAGTTACGACGTAATACAAGATGCTGAAAACGGGTTTAAATCGACCCATTTATTCTTGTCTACTTAATATAAAACAAAAGACTACAGATTCCAAGAAAGCATTGTTAGTTAAAATTTGAAATGGTTTGAATTTCGTTCGTGTCACGTTTTGCATGAACATCTGGTTCTGGTCTGATCCTTTTTACATGACAAATGCATGAAGGTTCTCTGTTGAAATGCCATGAGGCGAGCAGAGAAATTAAAAAGATATTGACTGCATTCATTTACTACACATCCTTTGTATAGCTTGCATGAATCATCACTACACTCTTTTGTATTTATTCAAGCTAATATTTCTCCGGGTGCAAGTGACTAATCTGCAGTATGCTCATTTTATCATCGACATATTCTTGAGAGTAGTGGTTAAAATTGTTTCATTTCGTGTAATGAATCATGAAAACTTAAGATGTTACTTCATTTATCATTTTTAGTTTTTTAATTACTTACTTCATGTTTCTGTATGTGTTATTTGTATTGATTTTGTATCATTTGATGGAAAATACTTAGTTCCTCCCATATAAATTTCATTAAAATCAATAAAACAACTTTTGCAAAAATTGCACAGTAAAAAATTATTATGATATTTGAGAATCTACAAATTTCACTTCAGCCAAAGGTTTAGTAAAGGCTTGAAAGTACGGTTCAACTCAGTTTTTTATTACCCTGCACACTTTTTCACACATTTTTTTATTACAATCCAAGTTTATATCATTATAATGCAATAAGCATCCTTCGCGCAACTCGCGCTCTGCAAACTTTAAATACTAGATTTGTTTACATGTTCTTTGAACGAATTCACAAAGAGCACTATGTATTTTATATGTTATGATTATTTGCAGTTTTGTCATTGTAAATTTATTATTTGACGTGGACATTCAGGGAAATTATTGAATTATTATTGGGGTTATTTGTTAGTATTAGGTATTTTAATGTTATTGACATATTCTAGAATGCTATATTGAGTATTTTATGTTTTTATTATATTGTTTCATTGAATTTCTATCTGTTTTTAATCTAACTTCTCATCGTATTATAAATAAAACTACTTTTTAACCGGATTAATCGCGTATAATTTATATTTTACATTTTAACTCGACGTTTCGGTGTCTTTGCAGACCCCGTGGTCACGAGCGACTGAATTATACGCGATTAATCCGGTTAAAAAGTAGTTTTATTTAAATTATGAATCGTGAAAACTTAAGACAATTCTCATCGTATTTTTATTTGTGAATAATTTGGTTTGTTTTGTCTGTGTATCAGTTTAGTTTTATAAGTTTATTTCATATAAATGTTCGCCATCGCATTGGAATCATTCTGTAAGCGTGGATGCTATGATTTTGTAATAGATAAATAAGTAACTTGTCCGTAGGGCTCGAACGACTACCACGGGCAGTTCGGCGGGCCCATGCAGCGCGGGCGCGACTGGCGGCCGCCGCACCACCTGCCGCAGTACGCGCCGCACCCCCCCCACCCCAACCACCCGCCCCACCCCGGCCACCCGCCGCACCAGCCGCACCAAATGCCCGTGAGTAGACAAAGTCGAAGGAATCTTTATTTCGAAAGTTTTTTTTTTTTTTTATGAATTATGGATGGAACGTTTGTCTTCCATGCCATCTGATGTTAAGTGAACATGAAGACTAAGGTGGTACACGTCCATCCACGAGAAACCTATTCACTCGACGCTTAAAAGTACTAGGACTATACTGGTCAGGGAAAATAGACGCAGGCAGTTCATTCCAAACCTTGGCGACCCGTATCAAAAAGGAACTGTCAAAGCGCTCAGTTCGACTTTTCGGAATATCTACTACATACGGATGGAAGTTCTGTCTGCGTCTAGTAGTCCGATGGTAAAAGGGTGAGGGTTCAATTTGTTCAAACAGAGCACTGGCGCACTCATCAAAATGTATCCTGTAGTACACGGTTAAACACGCAACCTTACGATGATGCTCTAAGGTCTGCAGTATTTAAATACATTTGAAATAAGTCAAACAATTTACAAAATGACCTGAATCTACCACCACTTCGGAAAGTCGATCTGTTGAGAAGAAGTGGCCAGCAATTTAACAGCAATTATCTTTTACAAATACACAATAACAATTTACAACCAGGGAATCCCATCTTCTTGCACCCTGATATTTTTTATTAAATTTTTTTATAATAACACTTATTCTTAGATCTATCGAAGGGTTAATCTTGAATATTTTGGAATTTTAATATAAAAGCATACACATTGACTCATGAACGAGTTGGTGATCTTCTGGAGTCTACTATTATAGTTATACATTAGGCAATCAAGTACTAGACAGAAACGTAGACATAGATATAGAGGTAAAGATAGTAGTAGAGATAGAAGTAGCGATAGAGTTGGGTGAGAATAGAGAAACAAAGCATTTTGAGTGTAATTGACGTGTGATTTCCTCCTCAGCCCCCGGGCGCGGGGATGGCGCCGCACCCCATGGCGCACGCGCAGGGCCCCCCGCGCGGCGTCGCGCCCATGCCGCAGCAGCACCCAGGTACCCCCCACACCCCACACTCCACACACACCGCTACGAAACCTCTTTCGTAGGGAGCCTTAGGCTGCCTGTCCATTGAAGCGGAGTCCTCTGGAGCAGAGATTGTATGCAATCCTATTGGTTAATATTTCTCCGTTTCTCCGCTCCGCAGCCTCGCTCCGCTTCAATGGACAGGCAGCCTTAACACCTCACATTAACACCAGTCGCGTATGGGATCGTCCTAAAAAAGAATCAACGCGAGGTAGTACGATTTTGAGTGACGCATCTCCAATCTAACTTATTTTAACTACGTATTTTAGTTTCTTACAAAAAACACACAGTCAAACTAATTATACATCTAAACACATTAATAATTTCCACATCTAAAGAGTATTAACACGTCTGATATGCCAATATAATAAAACTAGCCACCGCGCGCGGTTTTACCCGCGTATCTTTTGATCCCGTTAGAATTTCGGGATAAAATATAGCCTATAACATTCCTCAAGAGTTGGGCTATCAAATGCAAAAATAATTTTTCAAATCCCACTTGTAGTTTCTAAGATTAGCGCGTTCAAACAAACAAACAAACAAACTCTTAAGCTTTATATATTAGTATTGATAATAATCTTTCATTACATAAAATAACAAGAAACGAAATCAATAGGTGAAATTATTGTATGGATGTAATTTTCCTGCTGCACTTCAAATTCAAAATCCGATTACGAATGGTGCTTTATCGATCTTTTTTGGGTCTGTCCCTCAAATCCTAGAATAATAGTCACGGTAACGTAAACCGAAACGAATGATATGATGTTAAATCTCCCACAACTTTTTTAGAATTTAGAGATCGACCAGGCTTTCAAGTGAACTCTCGCACGATCTTATACTTTTTTCTTAATATTATACAAGTTACCTCTTGATAGCTGTACCTACTCAATGTATAACTTACGTATTTTCTAATGCTATTACATCCAAAACTATACAAATTAAGAAACAGAAAAAAAGAAAACGTTTATTTGATATTTACATGCACAACTTAATACTATAGTTGAATTGTTTTCAAATGATTCCTATGACACTGACAGTAATTTCCACAACACAACCGTGTAGTGCCGTCACCGTTACATTAGAATCGTATTGGAGGCTTCTAAAAATGGCTTTTATTTATTTTACGTAGCTATATTCCAATAAAATGATATTCTGTTCGAATTACAACAATTCATAACATTTGCAAGAAATTATCTCAATCACACTTTACATTTACGTTGTGCAAAAGTTACTTCATAGGGTATTTCTTCAATCATACCTTACAACTATGTATAATACAAAAGGACAAGCGAGTCTCAAGCAAGTAGGAAAACAACTGATTATAAAATAAAAAATGTATTAGGAACCAGATGAAGTGGATCATTCCGACGTGTTTGAAGAGATTTAAAATAATAGCTGCACTCTAATAACTTTGTAATATAACAATAATACAATCATACTTGGGATAAAAGTCTAACAGAATCCTGGTCGGGTAATTTTATTTATCACATTTTTCATTTATTTAAGAATAATTGAGCATTTTAAATGCAAAAACTTAAAAACATTATCAAATCTTCTTTCATTTAACCAACGCACTTTCATGATCGCAGGAGTAGTAGGTCCCGGCGGGCCAGGAGGCCCCGGCGGCCCCGGCGGTCCCGGCGGCCCCGGCGGGCCGGTGGGGCCGGGCGGGCCCGCGCCGCACGTCAACCCGGCCTTCTTCAGCCAGCAGCCCGCGCCGCCGCTGCAGCCGCAGCCGCAGCCGCCAGGTAATATGCTGAAAGGTTTTTATGTGGATATGTAGTGCTATAACGACTGCCAGGTTACAATCTGTGGCAAGTTCATACAGATGTAGTGGTACAATGAGAGATAATCATAGTTATATAATTTATAAGAAAAGTACAAAAAAAAAACTCGTGTAACATTTCTTATAACATGGAATTGTGTTTTTTTCTTAACAGATCTGATGTTATTTGTACATGTGTATAATTTTTTGTCACTAACCTTTGAAAATACTTCAAACATAAGATGATTTTACAATTAGAATTGTATAAGATTTAATATTGAATCACAAAAAAACTACAGTAACTACTAACTAAAGAATAGTGCAAATTCATAACTTATCTAACCTGAATTGGTAAATAAACGTCCAAGTAGAATAAGTAAAGTCATATTGAATTTACTTTCAAAGTTAGCATAATAGTAGTTGTTGTAATCTATACATGTGTGTTACAAAATAAGAAATTTATTTAATTGCAAGATTTATTTCCATTTATGAAAGTAGAAATAAA
Organism: Stenoptilia bipunctidactyla; assembly: GCA_944452665.1. NCBI lineage: Eukaryota > Metazoa > Arthropoda > Insecta > Lepidoptera > Pterophoridae > Stenoptilia > Stenoptilia bipunctidactyla. Next base: position 2,353,248 of record OX101739.1, read on the forward strand.
GAAAAGCCATTATTAAGGTAAAAAAAATTAAGGCGGACTTTATTTTAAAACTTGTCTGAAATAATTGAGGTACTCAATATTGTCTGTCTTTCGGCTCTCCGATAATGTAGCGTTGCTGACCATTTGTTTTCCCGCCAGGTCCGGGCCCGGCGTACGGGCACGCGCCGCCGGCCGCCGGCCCGCCGCCGGCCCGGCCCAACTACCACCGCCCGCCGCAGGTAACTACCGCCTTCTGTTTTAATACTGTAGACGTAATGTTATAGACGTAACTTATATCTTGACATCTCAACTTGACAGAGATTCTTTATATACATTTTAAATAATCTGACGACCACTTTGGCGATGGGGTAAACCTATCTGCCTCAGACACCAGTGGTTGCGGGTTCGATTCCCGCACGGAACAAGAAAAAAAAAATGTTCCGTGTCTGGGTGTTTATCTATTTATGTATTTATATTCTAGGTTTCCCCCTAGTTCGCTACATGGTATCCCATAACACAAGCTATGCTTACTTTGGGGCCATGTAGTTGGTGTGATTGTCTGGGGGATTTTATAAATAAATAAATAAAATTAGTACTGACAGAGACTAGTAAAGTAAATAGACCTACAATCCCGAACAAAATTTCGTGCCTCGCTATTTGGTACTTTTTTTTTTTTTATAAGTGGCTAAACCCGCGTTTGACCTCAATCTCACCTGATGGTAAGTGACGATGAGGTCGAAGATGAAAGCACACGGGTTTAGGAAGGAACTGGCTCTTTATACAATATTGCCGGAACACATTACCGCCGGAGCGGTAACATTTGGCGGCAGACTTTATATAAAGGGTGGTCGCTAGCCAGGCGGACCCAGAAGGGATCCTACCACCAAGATACAAGATGGCGCTAGGTGTTACGAATCATGAAATAAAAATACTACTGCTAAGTGGTACAATATAAAACTATAGGCAGCGCTATTTTGAATTTCAGTGAGCCAAAACAAACATAGTTTGACGCGTCGCACAGTGGGCTAAAAATGAGCTTTGGGATATTGCTTCTATAGATTATGTATGTACTTGATTTTGTATAAAAACGTGGAAATTATAAATGACATTGTATGAAACTTGTATGAAAAATCAAATAAAATGATGTCTTAAAATATAAATATAAGAAAAACATAAAATGTGACAGCTGCTTCTTTTCCTTGGTAAAATACTGTAAAAGTCAGTAAAGGGACATAGGTTTTATTGACGTTTTTGTGGGCGATAGGCTGATTCTCTGTCACTGCAATAGTCTCTCTCCATCATTATAATACCTCCAAATTTGTCTAACGTGACGATGCTTTTATAGTCTCTGCGGTTCTGTCTACTCAACTAAGGATACAGATGTGAAGTAATGTATGTAGAACATAATATCCTTACAAGAAGTACGAATAAATATTTTGTGTCATACATCAAATAACCGTTAATGTTTCTGTTAATGTTTCATTTTTTATTATTCAAAAAATAATTTCATTTTTTTTACAAAAAAATATTCCGATCGGTGTTTAAATTGAGGACGCCAATAATGCTTATGCTTAAATATAAAGATATATGGAATGCTTTAATATAATTAATTTATGATCTTTTTGATTGCTAACTTAAACAAAACTACCCGTACAATTTATTGTACAACATAATTTAATTTCATCATCCATTTGTCAATAAGACAACTGCTTTACTCCCCTACTAAACTGGACGACAATGCAAAGTCGAGCATGGTTTTGTGTTTGTCCATAAAGTATCTGTCAGTTTTAGTGGCACAAAGGCGGTCTTGCAAACGTATGAATTTGTATTATTAGCATGTGCGAATGGCTTGTGAGCCCTGCATTGAATTATTTGCCAGAGTATAGTTAGTATTTCGATTTATAAATAGGTAGGAAGTTAACAATCTCTGCGTCGATAGACTCTGCATCTAACCTTGGAACTATAGGATCTTTGTGGAAGTAGGTGCAGTTTATTAGCTAGCAACGCAAATTATGTGTACCTGTAATAGTAATAAATAAAGTGTTCATAAATAGTTGTTCAGCGCCATCAATTAAAAGAATAATGTTTCTTTTGTATACTAATTTCATACGCCATCAACCAAAAAAAATATGAAACTATGGAAAATATGATATGAAAAAAATTTTGACGAATACTTTGGCAATGGGGTTAACCTGTCTGCCTCAGACGCCAGTGGTTGCGGGTTCGATCCCCGCACGGAACAAGAAAAAAAAACCGTGTCTGGGTGTTTATCTATTTATGTATTTATATTCTAGATTCCCCCCTAGTTCGCTACATGGTATCCCATATCACAAGCTATGCTTACTTTGGGGCCATGTAGTTGGTGTGATTGTCTGGGGATTTTATTTATTATTTATTTATAATTCCATGTAAAATAAAATCGTTGAATCTTATTTTATGAGTAAAATTTTATATTCTAAAAAATACCTCAACATATTTGTTGATTTTTAAAAGAATTTAATTATGATTTTATTGTTTCAATGGCCTATCTTTCCAGGCTATCTGCCAGCGCCATCTAAAAATAACACGGGATTTTGAACTTTTTCCGTGACACGAATTTTTATATGGGGATTGTCAGTCTATTTACTTAACTAGTCTCTGGTACTGAATAGAAAAATTACTGGCAATTAGATGGCAGAAATTGTTGCTACGCGCTAAAATGATACGTTTTTAAGATGGATTACCCAAACCAGTTTATCAATCTATACTAATATTATAAAGAGGAAACCTTTGTATTTTTGTATGTTTGTATTGAATAGGCTCAAAAACTACTGGACCGATTTCAAAATTTCTTTAATCCATTACTTAGAGGGATTCTTCCGAATCCGTATAGGCTACTTTTTATCCCGAAAATCCCGCGGGAATCGAAATTGCGCGGGTAAAACCGCTGACAACAGCTAGTAAATTATAACAAAGTTTTGAAGTAATCTTTCACATGTTTTCAGTACAAATATTGACTGTATCATCCATTCTAATGCATTATCCATTCGCCATGACCAATATAGTAAGTTTCAGGTATATTTCTAAGGGTTTTTTTTATATTTAATATCTTTCTTAATTTTATACATATTGCCTGAAATAAATGAGTATTATTACTGTAAACTCTTGATATCAAGCGAATTTTTCAAATGGCTAAATAAACCATACTCTCTATAGGTCAATTATTTTTGAACTTATTATTTCGATAACACACGAACATGTAGATCAATAATATTTTAAAGTTTTTGCATGTAAAATGCTTATTTACTCTTAAATAAATGAAAAAATGTGTTAAATAAAAATAAATGCAAAAACTTTTAAATAATTTTAAAGCAATGCTTTAACTGATTCTTATTTAACACTTTTTTTTCATTTATTTTTGTAGTATCAATTCCAATTAAGTGAACAAATTAATCATCTGATTTATTTATACAACTAACCTTCTCTTGCTGAATGACCTGAAATACTTTTAAAGGAAAAAATAACTAAACAGTGTCAGGCGGTATGATGATTGGCTTTTGAGGCACCAGCGATACCTTCAGCAAAATCTATGTCTATTATAGTTGAATTGTTTTCGAATGATTTTCGTGACAGTTCTCATTTTCCATTACGCGCAAACTTTTTACAGCTAATAAAATATAAATTGGCGCGTTAAGAAAATAAAAACTATGTCAATAAAATTGTTGATTTTAAAATTATAAATTGAACTATTAATAATGTGTAATTGTTATTATTAACTGTAAATGTCATAAAAATATTAATCTTAAATAGACAGATTCAAAGAAATGGAACGTTCAGTTGATAGTGATTGACACTACTTAATCGACATTGAATCGATGAATATGAGCGGCCATCTTGTAATCGGAAGTTTGTATATATTTTTTTCACCAACTGATTCGATACTTCAAAGCTATCGAATGGAAGATCGAACAATTTTGTCAATTTTTAACTGTCACAAAAACCACTTGAAAAGAATTCAACTATAATTATATTCCTGTATTGCAGCAACCGTACGGCGCACCGGGCGCGGACGCCGGGCGCGCGCACCACGCGCTCCCCCCCCTGGGCCCGCACCCCGCGCACCCGCAGCACCCCGCGCACGCGCCGCACGCCGCGCACGCGCCGCACGCGCCGCACCCGCCGCACGCGCCGCACGCCGCGCACCCCGCGCACCCCGCCGTCAGCGACGCCGAGTTTGAAGAGGTTATGAGCAGGAATCGCACAGGTGAGGGGGTTTTGCTTTTTGATTTAGACCCTACGCTACGTTTCGCGTTACTACGTGCGTGTTCATACAAAACTGCGGAGTCCTTGCCGTGCGCGTACACAGCAGTTTTGTACAAGTACGGTACGCGCGACGCAGCGTTGGCCCTCATATTGGATTTCTGTATCGAATCTAAAGAAGAATCGTCACTCCCTATACTAAAAATACTAAAATTTGTATAGTGTTTCTTTTTAGTTTATTAGATACATTTAATTAAATGTAATCACAGAAAAATCATACATTATTATATTTCCTGTTTTATAATAAGCTATTTCACAGTGAAATTATTAAAATATGGTATCACCAACAACTTCAACAAAGAAGATGTTTAAGAAAGTACACTTGACAGGTGACTGACAGATAGATGGTCGCCGTGTTGTTGATATATGATATTATCAATCGCGTTTCCTCTGTGTTCGTGAATCCGCTCTTTTCGGTTTTCTCTCAAGTTTTTTTCTTTACGACCCTTGCTATCCACCCGCTATCTATCAGTAACAATATCAGCTTTCCGATACAATCAGTATTATATTTGCCCAAAAGAATATAGGTAATTAAGTTTTTTATATTTTTCACAAAACAAGCAGAATCAATCAACATCGATATCAAAAACAGACTGACAGGTGTTTATTTTAATGACAGTGACGGACGGAAGGGTGCCATATTGCTTTATTACCAGATTCACGTATATTTTTAGCAAAATGACATAAAAATAAATATAAGCAACGCCTAAAAATATATAATACCAGAAATAGATATGCAATGTTCCATAGTTGATTTTAAAAATAGTTTCATGTTTATAAAATATATAAATTTATAATATAAATATATAATATTTTTATATTATTAGAATAATACTAATACTAGGTTAAGAAATTGTATTACTAACACACTATGGATCTGGTCCGAAATAAAGTTTTATTATTATTATTATGTGTTTATGCTTTACATTCACCTTAGTCAAAAAGACTAAGGGTTAAAGATGGAACATCTATGCGAGCTTTTGGCTAAGACATGATGCTTATAACTGAATTATATTGAGAGAAATTTTCGCACAAGTCGGCAAGTGTTCATTATTACTGCTTTTTGCAGCTGTATGAAAGATAGTGGATGCATTTCTAATAGTTTAAGTGACTGATGGAGTGTTTTAGGAATTACGCCTGTAGATGAGACTATGATCGGAATTGTTGTTACGGAATGAGCACGCCATTGCCTTTTAATTTCTATACCCAGGTCAATGTATTTATTAAGTTTTTCAGTATGAGTCGTCTGGAGGTTGTGTGTATTAGGTATAGCTACATCAATAAGATAAACGGTGTTGTTGATTTTATCATGGAGGGTGATGTCTGGTCTATTGCATGATATTGTTTTGTCAGTGAGTATAGTTCGGTCCCAGTATAGTTTTACGTTGGCGTTTTCAATGACAACATCTGGCTTATATTTGTAGTAAGGGATCTTTTCCTGTAACAATTTGAATTTATAGGCTATGTGCTGATGGATGATTGCTGATACTTGGTTGTGTCTGTGTTTATAATCAGTCTGGGCTATTGCTTTACAGGCTCCTGTTATGTGCTGAATAGTTTCTGGACTACTGTGGCATTTTCTGCAAAGGTCAGAGTGTAAAAGGCGGTCTCGTATAATGTACTTGCAGTAGTTTTTGGTATCTATTACTTGGTCTTGTATGGCCAACATAAATCCCTCCGTCTCCGGGAACAACTCACCTCTCTTTAACCAAGCGTTTGACGCAACCTTGTCAACGGCTGGGTTGGTTAAGTCGGCTCGATGTCGGCCATGGAGTGATTTTTGTGACCATTGTTGTATTTTCTGTTCTTTGGTGGTTTGTGGAGGTTGGTATGTGGTATCAGCTAGATTTAATGGTGTTAGTTTTTTATCGGCGTTGACTACAGCTTTATGTAAATTTGAGTGTGATTGCCTGTTATAGAAGTATGTCCTGAGAGAAGTAAGCTGTTTGCTATGAAGGTTTTGGATATCAATAATGCCTCTACCGCCTTCTACCCGTGGTAACGTTAAGCGTTGGGTGCAGGTTCGTGGGTGATGCTTCCTATATTTAGTCATTAGCACATTAATGATTCTTTGCATCTTTTTGATATCTGTCTGAGACCATTGTATGGTGCCGAATGAGTAAGAAAGAACCGGAATGGCATAGGAATTTATGGCTTTTATGGTGTGACGCGAATTAAGGTTTGTGTTTAAAATTTTATGAAGCCTGTCTTTGAATTTTTGAAGAAGTGAGTTTTTAGTTTCTTTTTGATGAATTTGCTTGGATTGATGAAAACCGAGGTATTTGTATCCTGTCAATACATCTAGTGGTGCTATTTTTTGTTGATTAGATAAAGTGTGAGTGTCTTCAACAATTTTTCCTCTGTGAACTGATTGTATGGCACATTTATCAATTCCGAACTGCATATTTATATCAGTAGAAAAAGACTCGGTGGTTTCAGCTAATTTGTGTATTTCTGTGGGAGTGGAAGCAAAAAGTTTTATGTCATCCATATACATTAAATGGGTAATGTTATGGGAGCTATTGTTGGTGTGAATTTGAAACCCTGTTTCAGTGTTGTTTAATAGTTCGGACAATGGATTTAAAGCTAGACAGAACCAAAGTGGACTCAGAGCGTCACCTTGAAAAATTCCTCGTCGGATTTTAATAAATTCAGTTTCAGCGGCACTGGATTGACTATGGAGTTTTAATTTAGTTCGCCAGGATTGCATAGCGGTATTTAAAAATTTTACTATTATAGGATTTATTTTATATATATTGAGAACATGAATTAACCAAGAGTGAGGCACCGAGTCAAAGGCTTTTTGGTAGTCTATATACATCGTATATATATCGCGTCTGTTCCTAAGGGCTTGCCGAGATATCACACTATCAATAATAAGTTGCTCTTTGCAGCCCTGGGTTCGCTTCCTGCATCCTTTCTGTTCTTCGGCAATTATGTTATTAGTGTTTGTGTATATTGAAATCAGTTCGGCGATACAGGAGGTTATGATCTTATATATATTTTGAAGGCAAGTTATTGGACGGTATTTAGCAGGATTTTTGGAGGGTACGGTTTCTTTTGGAATCATGTATGTCTGGCCTTCTGTGATAAAATGTGGAATTGTTTCAGGATTTTTTATAAAATTGTTTATGTGTTCTAATAGCCTTTCGTGAGTGGTGGTGAATTTTTTAAACCAATAATTGTGCAGTTTATCCGAGCCCGTAGCCTTCCAGTTGTGGGTTTTATCAATAACCATTTTTAACAAATCCATACTTATATTTTCATAATTCATTGTCGGTAGGTCCAAAAATTTTTGCTCATAGTTTTGTATCCAAGCACCGTTGACATGATTAACCGGGTTGGACCATATATTTGACCAAAAAGAACTTAAGTCTTCAGGTGTAGGTGAGACATTCTCAGTAGTAGGAGTCTGTGTGGGAGCTTGTAAATGTCTGTAGAAACCTTTTTCATTGTTTTGAAATAATCTGTTCTGTGTTTTCCTAAGTGTAGTTTGTTTATATCTGCGTAATCTGCTTGAAAGTGTATTTAGTTTCTGTTTCAAGGTATCGAGGAAATGTGGTAATTCGGTATTATTATTTTCGTGTTGCGAGTGGATTGAATACTTTAATTTGATTTTTTCTACGTGTTTCGTAAGGGAGCGACTATTGTTGCCTCTCATATATTCGGTGACACGACTGATGTGGGTTCTAAGATCGGCTATTCTTTTCTGTAAACGCCTTTGCCAAGCTGGTGTTTTGTCACATTTTGTCCCACTAGATGATGAGTGGTAAATTTTGGCTCCAGTAATTTTAGCTGTTGTATATGCCGCACAGTAAATTATTAAATGGGTGGTTTCAAAGCTCGCATCCGCAGAAAGAAAATTAGGGAGCACGTGGTTATTTATATGATAGATTATTGCACTTAATTTTTTTGAGGTTTTTAGTTTCGGCAAATATGGTCTTAATGTAGGGTCTGTGTTTTTAAATGTATCAAAAGTGTTGTTAAATATATGTTGTATGTTTTCTACAGTCTCCTCGGGCAAATAATTAGGTATTGGTGATTGATTATCAGCTCTGTTTAATGTCTCAGACACATTGGTTACTTCTTCTGATAAAGGAGTTGTTTCTTCATCGATTAATGGTGAAGCTGTTATACCGTGAACGAGTGTAGTTAGGGTTTCCATATTACTCTCGTCAGATTGAGTTTGGTTTTCAGGAAAGACAGAACTACGAATTTCGTCTAATTTAGTTTGGGTGATTAGTTTATTGTTTATAATTACTCTACGTTGGTCAGCAATTCTTTGCTCACTAAGGTGGGATAATTCGGGGTATTTGGTTATAAGCTGTTGATACATTTTACTTCGATATGCAGTCATGTTTGTTTCGTTATCAGTTACTTCAAAATAAATTCTAATTATCGATTCATTGATTGCGTCTGACCATCTCATTCGTCTAGTCCCGTTTGATATAAGGGATGCAGGTGTAAATGTAGGATTAATGTTATTGAGATAAGTTGTAACTTCGGTTCTTATTTCATCTAAAGTACTTGGAGAGAGAAGATTGTTATTTATAATAGCTCTTCGGTGACAGCCTACCCTTTGCTTAGATGCCTCCATGTGCGGAAATTTCTCGTTAAATTGTTGGTGTAGTGGGTCTAAATAACCCTTGATAGATGTTTCTAGTTTCGTCACGACAAGGTAAGTACGCCATATAAATTTATTCATGGCTTCAGACCATTTCTTTCGTGACCGTGTGGTGCCTGCGACGGATGCAAGGTTTGCGGCGGTTGCCTCCTGCATAACATCAGCAGACATTGGTGATGATTCATTTGATTGAGGGTGGGATGGTAAGGAAAATGAATGCGGTGATGAGCTGGGTGATTGAAATAAGCTATTAGATGATGATGAGGGTGTTAATGACTGAATTGAAGTCGTATCGGCTGTAGTATTTTGTTCGAGGGGAACCCGCCTGCTCAGTCCCCCGTCGCCAACGGTTCGTATGCTGAGGTATCCAGCGTCGGCTCCAGATACGCCCCGGCGACCCCCGGGAAGCGACCGCAAATTATATTTCTTACGTTGACTTTCCATATTACTCTCTTCGAGGTTACCATAGCCTTGTTAGCCGTGTAAGTTTCAATAGTACACGTGTCCGCCCCCCACGTGAGCTCGTTGTTTAGCTCGGACGAAAGGTTGGATTTGAGGGGGCTTATTATTATTATTATTATACATTCAATAGTATGAAATGACGATTCTCATTTCAATCTGAAATTCTTTTGTACAGAAACAAATGTTTGTTTTGGTTGTCAACAACACTTAAATACAAATTTTAAGGGATTTGCGATTAGATTCAATATGAAAATCCACTTTTGTTCTGTTTTCAGTGTGCCTAGTGCGAGATTTTTTTAACTTCACCGTCTCGTTAACGTAAACTTCGTTTTGTATGCGATCGAGAAATAGGAAACTTAATTAAGTTTTTACATCTAAGTCTGAGTTTTTACATCGTAAACAATCGACCCCTCGCATTCAAAAGTGAGAAGGACATTGCACATGATTAGTAGTTTGAAAATTTTTGTGAGTGCGAGTTGTATTTTTCGACGAGTAACGTAAACCCGTTCGAAACTTCTCACTTGTATTTTCGCAGTGTAACTGTCGTGAAAACATTAGTTTTGTTTTGTTCCATTCATTAATTCTAATCCATTGGTAGATTTAACTGAAAAACTAATTTAGGACTCGATATCGTTTTTCCAAATTTTTTATACAGAGAGCTCAAGCTATGGACAAGTCTAAAATCGTCATGACGCACAGTGTCTCTTCTAGAACAATCTAGGTGGACAATAGTCGGATAATTTTTTTTCACATTTCTATCGACCTATTACGTCGTTTTATGACTACAATAATATTATTTTAGGAATAAAACACAAAACCAGAAAAAAAAATCCAGCCAGCTTTTATTTTTAGTCAAGAAACATTCCTTTGATTTACACGCAGATGTCCATTTGGAAGTAAAAAAAACCGGGCACCTTCATCTTCATTTGTGTTTTGGATTCGTCAGCGATATCAATAAAATCAAATTTTGATTAAACGAAATCATAAGGACGAGCGTTCCGGCCACTTTTTTCGTGTTTTTACCCTTTCTTCCAAAATCTCGATTTTTCTTATCTAGTGAACACGCTCTGTAAGAAAAATAAAAATAAATAGACTCACGTGTGCTGTATGAAATGTATATTTTTATAAAGAAGACTAATGCAGCTAGGATGTATAAAAAATTAGCGTGTGTACACTTTTAAGCTTTTGGAAGTTTTCGAGTACAATCCGAAACAGTCCTATATTTTAAAATTAATGCTTATCCAACTTGAACTCATTAAAAAAGTAAATTACATACCTTTAATATTCAGATTCTTCAATAAAACTTTTCAAAAATAACGAACTGCCTTTATATTACATTTCACAGTGAGTAAACGCGACTCAATAGCTTCAGTTAAAACTCACACTTGCAAGTTTTCGATTGTCGATACATGTAAAGTAAACTCGATTAACGAGATGGTAAAGTCATTCAAACAAAGTTTTGCAACTCCCACTAGGCACACAGTATAATATTTATGTTGGTAATCACTTCACTTTTGTTCATTTACATTTATTGGTACAAAGTTATCCCATTAAAATATCAGTAATAAGTTTACTTTATAAGTCTGTATTTAAATCATCAGATACATAAATGATTAGTTTATTATTTACTGATTATTGATGTAAGTTTGTCTCTAATTAATCCCCGTAGACACTATATTATTAACTGTTAAACACTATATTGATTATTGAGGTCAGGCGTCATTCAACAATAAAAAAGATTTCTTATTCGTAAAACAATTTAGAGCTTTATCATGTTACCCTAATTTTTCTTTTTAGTATTAGTTACCTCACATATCTTTCACTTGAATTTATGCTTTTGAAGAGGTTCAATTGTGATTTTTTGTTGACAGTATCATCATCGGCTATAGCGCGAGCAGTTTCCGACGCAGCGGCCGGTGAATACGCTTCGGCCATAGAAACCCTGGTCACAGCCATATCGCTGATCAAACAGAGCAAGGTACGTAACTATATGTTTTATAGGTCTTTCTTGTATGTGCATAACATCATTCTTTACCAAAGTGAGTACTTCAAGCATTATGTACTATAAGTATTCACTGGAATTTTCAATACCTGCAACCTAATTACTCCCGAGTTACATGAAGGCTTTATGTTCTAATTTAATTTTTTGATTACACATAAAAGATGGCTATTTATGCAAATAAAAAAAGTCCTTAATTCCTAAAAGTATTTCTAGTACTATACAGTTGACCATTTTGGTAAGTTCTACTACTTGGGCTTTGGGTATTGCTTGAAGGAATCTTACTTTAATTTTGATTATTGTTTGTGTTACGTATTGTACTTTCTCTGTACGTCTGTTTGTAAAAACTTTTAAATAGCCTTCTATGCTGGACTGGGAGCGAAAGAAAAACATAGAATGTGCCAGCTGCTCCTCTTCCCGGGCATATTGTAAAAGTCAGTTAAGGGACCGAGGTGTTATGGGAGGCTTTTTCGTGGGCTGACCCCCTGTCACTGCAATAGTCTCTCTTCACTACTATAGTGCCTCCAAATTTGTCAAACGTGACATCAGATGGTTTATTACCTCTGGTGTTGTGCCTACCCCATACGGGATACAGGCGTGAAGTTATGTATGTACCTTTCTGCAGCTTCGTATTTTACTAAGTATTTTACGATATAGCTATATACTTTGTTCGAAAAATAACAACAATCATAATTTAAACTAAAATAATTCCTTACATTTGACTCCACAGGTGGCTCACGACGACCGCTGCAAAATCCTGATCTCATCGCTCCAAGACACGCTGCACGGAGTGGAAACCAAGTCCTACAGCAGTGCGGAGCGCCGGCGCTCGCGCTCGCGGGAGCGGGATGCGCGCGCGCACCACCGCGCGCCGCGCCGCCGCGAGCGCTCCACCAGCCGCTACCGGGACCGCAGCCGCGACCGCGAGGACAGGGACAGGTCAGCGAGCTCACTTCAAAATAATATATATTTGACGACCACTTTGGCGATGGGGTAAACCTATCTGCCTCAGACGCCAGTGGTTGCGGGTTCGATCCCCGCACGGAACAAGAAAAAAAAATGTTCCGTGTCTGGGTGTTTATATATTTATGTATTTATATTCTAGGTTCCCCCCTAGTTCGCTATATGGTATCCCATAACACAAGCTATGCTTACTTTGGGGCCATGTAGTTGGTGTGATTGTCTGGGGATTTTATTTATAAATTTTTTAATATAGGGTCATTCCTTTAGGAAAAAGGTCAATGCCCTGAAACGGCCCGATGAAATTTTTATCGGAGTCATCATTTTGGGAGTAAGCTATCTGTTCCCAATCCCCGGAGAAGGGATGGTATTAGGGTTGTTATAATAATAAATAAATAAATAATAAAATCCCCAGACAATCACACCAACTACATGGCCCCAAAGTAAGCATAGCTTGTGTTATGGGATACCATATAGCGAACTAGGGGGGAATCTAGAATATAAATACACTAGCTGTTGTGCGCGGATTTACCCGTGCAATTTCGATTCCCGCGGGATTTTCGGAATAAAAAGTAGCCTATACGGATTTGGAAGAATCCCTCTAAGTAATGGTAAAAGAAATTTTGAAATCGGTCCAGTAGTTTTTGAGCCTATTCAATACAAACATACAAAAATACAAAGGTTTCCTCTTTATAATATTAGTAAATACATATATACATAAACACCCAGACACGGAACATTTTTTTTCTCTGGTTCCGTGCGGGGATCGAACCCGCAACCACTGGCGTCTGAGGCAGATAGGTTTCCCCATCGCCAAAGTGGTCGTCAAAGTGTTATTTATAACTTATTTATAAGTTCTATAGTTAGCTGCTCTATAAACTAACCCAATGAAACTTATTACGAAAGTAGATTTACGAAAGAGGTGTACAGAGCAAGAATAGATGGTGCTGTCGGAAGGGGCCGCCCTAGGCGTAAGCCGATCAAATTGGCGACGTTCTTAAAAAGGGCCTAGTTAAAAGTACCCGTAACCGACGATCATGTATGAAAAGATTAATGAACGTAGAGGAAGCGAAAGTTGTATGTCTGGATCGAAGCAATTGGTATTCCCTTATCTCTGCCTACCCCAAAGGGAGACAGGTCTGAGGTTATGTATGTATGTATGAAACTTATATCAGAGTCATCATTTTAGGAATAAGGGGTCTGTTTCCAATCTCCTAAAAAAATATGGCATCAGGGTTGTCATCAAAAAGTTGTATAGTTAATTACATAAACTGATAGCTCGACGTAGGGATATATCATGTCATCATATACAGCTAGATATTAGGAGAGCAAATCGTTCAGAATCACGTCGTAAAAGAGAGACGCTCAAGTATTTTTTGTCAAAACTTGGGATTAGTTTAAATGATTTACTATGGTTACTATAATGAAGTTGCAGAAGCATTCATAAAGAGAGACATTGAGCTTTTTGTCAAAACTTGGGATTCGCTGATGAAGATGGTTTAACATTTTTGGTATAATGAAGTGGCAAGAGAGAGTTATACAGCTAGATATAGGGAAACTAAATCCTAGAGCTCTTAGAGCGTCCAGACGCCGCGAGCGCTCGTCCAGCAGATATGGAGACCGCATTCTGTCTCGGGACAGGTTAATGAGCAAACATTCAATTCATATAGAGGTCATCGCTGTAGGAAAAAGGTCAATGCCCTGAAACGGGACAATACTTCAAATCAAGGTGACTTTGTTAGTTTACAACAGTGTAGATGGTTGTTCGCAACCAAATTTCGCGTGACAAGTTGAGGGCGTGGTTTGGCAGTCTAGCTGGGGCGTAAGTTCTAGTTAGCTGCTCTATAAACTGATACCGCGATGTAGGTTATGAGGTTACGTGTTTAAATGACGTCGAGGTCATCACTTTAGGAATCCTGATCCCCAGAAAAGAGGTGGCAGGCTATGACGCACAGCCCGACAGTTGTGGTTAGAAAGTTCTATAGTTTTTCGTATTCATTTTGTTGCTATGTAGCGCCGCTAGTAGTCGTAACAGATCACTACAGATCCTTTCCTTTATAAATTTATTTCTATTCTTATATGCATTTTATTTTTTATTTATTCATTACAAATATGTTTTAAAAAGATATCGGGTTTCAAAGAAACAACTGTGACAAATCTCTCAGAGACATCTTGTGACTTGTGCTCGTCGTGAAATGCCTCTAGTGTTTTGATTTATTGATCGCCGCATTATTGACATTTGCCTGCCAATACAAATGAAAAAACGTCATTCGCTCATACATTCACGTTTTTTAATGCTGCGTTCAACGATTTCTGTGGTTATAACTAAGGTAACAAACATATTTTTAACAACTTCTTATATTTTATTTTATACTGTTCATCCACTATTCTGTCAATATTTAAACTCAATGATGTTCCTCTAGTCATTCCCAACAATTTGCTGCACGCCTTCGGTACGAAAATGGCTGAGGTTTTATGAACAGAATTTGCCTTCCTTTAATTGTAATTAATTTATGATTCTTAGTAAGTATGTGTAATAAACATATTATAAAATATAAGCTTTGATAGTCTGTTAGTGTAAACAGCACAACAGTTTCTTCCTCTGGTTCAAAATGAATGTGAACTAAAAGTGTTTTGGTGTCATTCAAAAACAGACCACCTAATAAAAAACGTTTAAAGATTAAAAGATTAATATAAATAATACAACCAATAATACAATAAATAACAAATTCGAATAGAGTTAAAAAATTATTGAAATTTATCCAGACTGGCATTATTTTAATAATACCTCAAGCATGTCAGTTACGTATTTATATAAGTATCTTTACATGTGCCTGGGTGCTTGTCTAAAATATTATTTATCAGTCATCATCTCGCTTAACACTTGTTATACTCCTATATTCGCGTTCCTTTGGTCCCAGTACATGCTCTAACCTGTTTTTACCAACATACCTTCCTAGTATACATATATTTATCAATGACTAATTAACTTTTAGTTTTAGTATATAAACGGAGTGAAGCTAGTAACATGATTCAAATAGTTACTCAATCGTAAACCTTTACAGGTACACAGAGCGATCAAGGGAACGTGACCGCGAAAGGGATCGTGATCCGTGAGTTATGCTTGCATTGTATTTCAAGTATGCTAAAATGCATCATATATCAGAGAATACAAGCACATGAGATACAGAAAATAGTCATAGTTTGTCAAAAAGGGGATTTAACGCTTTAATCTAACGGCAATACTTCATTTCCATTTCTACTAACTGTATTTAGATTAGGTCTCAATTCAAAGTGTTGCTTTTGTGTCTACTAACATCTACTTTATTTATATTTATAGGAAATAAGTTTGTGTTTGGTTTTTATTTGGTAAAAACTGTTTAACCCTGGCCATATCTGATAATTATTATAAACTATTAACAAAGGATATGTTTTATTCACAGATACTATCGCAGTGAATACCGTGAGCGTGAACGCGAGAGATCAAGGTCTAGGGATCGTGCTGATCACTATAGAGGACACAGCCGGGAAGAGAGGTAATATCATACACACTTTTATTATAATTTAGAAAAAAATTATGATATTACAAAAATAAAATAACTTAAATAACCAAATTTTAAAAATAGTATACCCAAATGATAAGCAAAAGAGATTCTTCAAAAAACCGTCATATTTAGCCATGATATTGCATGGTCAACGGCCAGAAACCGGTAGATCAGTTGGTACAGTGCCCGCTCGGAATGCGGGAGTCCCTTTGCTTGGCAAGCTTCTGCTTTTTTCCGCACTGCAAGCAATTTTAAAAACTCTTTGTTTCGGGAAAATGCAATGAATAATTTTTAATATTTGATTTTCTCTCCACAGAGCTAGAAAATCCCCAGCCGACGTCGGCGCAGAGAGCGGGGCCGGTGATGCAACTTCTGCTAAAACCCGAGCAGCGGTCGCCCCCTACTACGACGACAGATATCGCGAAAGACGCGAGAGAGGCGACGCGCCGGCGGTCGAACGCGCCGACCGGTCGGAACGAGACCGCTCTGATCGCGACAGACACGCTCATCCGAGACATTAAGATGAAGAATGAAGACCGTGACTTTTCTAGAGAGTGGTTATGCTGTTTGATTTGATTACAATACGTATTGGAATCGGTGAAACTATTAGTGGAAGAAAGATTGCAACATGATACTGGTAGTAATAGTATCGACAGCTGGTTGCCATTTCGTCCAAAAAATTTAATATGACTTACTTATGTATGTCTTTAGTATTCATATCATGATGTTGAATTAGAAGACGTTTTGAATGGATTTTTAGCGTTTCATAATCAAGTCGATGTTTCAGTGCCTTTCTAGACAATGTGGTCGCAGGTTATCAAACGCTATTAATTTCTGCTAAAACTGTCTTTTATTTAACAGAACATACTATATAATGAAAAAGTGACCATATTAGTATTGTAATAAAATGTTAGCATAACTGCGTCTCAAATTTCACCTTAATGTTCCAAGTCATAAGAGACCTTTTTCAATAACGTTTGAAATCTTATCTATATTTTTTTTAGAACAGTGACCATTATTGTTGACTGGGGACCGTTGTACCAGTTAGTCAAATATATAGTTCAAATGCAGTCATAGTTTAATGTACTGTATATCTTCATATTAGCCATTACATACAGAATGATGCTTTATGTATATTATGGACAGTGAAAAGCCAACCATATAAAATATCTGAATAATTAGCATGTTTATATGCATGGGAAATTGTACAGTTGTTCACAGTAACCTATTAATGAAAGACATACAGTTTTCTGTATCACATAGGAGTTAAATTTAAATGCTGTTTAAATTGGTTTATGTTTTCATTTTAGGTTATGGCTTTTTATCTGACATTCCATATAATTCGTTAAAAATAGTTGTTACTTATGGTTGTTGTAACCTGCACTTTATACATGAACCTTATCATAACTTGAATCACTCAGAAGTAGACAGAACTTGTGTAGTAAATGAACTTAAACTTGGATATTATGTGTCTGCGTTATTTGATAGGTAGTCATAGATTGTAAGATTTTTTGTATGGATGTGTCCATACTTACTTAGGACGATACTTTAAATTTAAATAAATTTATGTTTTAATATTAATGAATAATGTGAGTTTTTATTTTGAATCTCTTTATTTAGTATCCCTACTTCATAGCAAGTTTGAGCAATAAATATTAAGCGCTCATACGCACTAGCGGTTGGCCGCCAAGGCGGTTCGTGAGCGATCCAACAATGACCGTTTCAATTGCTCGGACAAGTTAAAAAATCCAGGAATGAATAGCCCCAAATTTTCTGCGAAATTAGTCTAAATAGAAGATTGCAAGGAAAATAATTGTCGAAGCAAAAATAGAAGTAATTCGAGTTTGACGATGGCCGCGCAATAATAAATGCGACTTGGTATAAATGGTATGACAAAAATTGTATCTGTATGTGCTTTGATTGCGAAGATATTCAAAATCCTGCTGGAGTAACGTTTGCGGGATTGCTATATCTTGGAATTGACTTAGCGGATGAATATAATTTTTGCTGAGCACATCTGGCTAGTTAGTTAATTCGGTACCTATGCAATAAAGGAATCCAAAAAAATAAACCGTTTTCAAGTTATTTGAGTAAATAGATATAACGCTTCAATTGGTCCTGTCACTTACAATAAGCTCTATAGACAAACTTGAAACGTTACCGAAAAACTATAAACGGTACCTTACGAAAGTTTCATTACAATCCAATGAGTAATAAAATAGTTATGACGCAAAATCCAATGCGTTCCGGCTATGGCACGCAGCGAAAATCTCTTGTGACCGATTTGCCGAGTTTCCTGTACAATTGCTTACTGAATTCTATAACTAGAATTAAAAATGCAGTTCAATTTTATACCTGGAAAATTTCAGAACGAGATATTCGAAAAAAACTGATTTACGACTGGTTACCGGGCCAAATTTGTTATGTTATAAAATGCGGCCGCGCAATACATTACACCAACCTTCTTAAACTTACAGGATAATACGCGAGGATAAAACGTACTAAAGTACATACAACTGCACAATTAATTCATATGTGATATAATTTTATGGGGGCAATGCCGCAGACATTGGCACGTTATTTACACTGCAGAAAAGGGCTATTCGTGGAATACCTATATAAACTTGGAAATAGAGATTCTCTAAGAGAAAAGTTTAAAGAGATTGGTATCTTGACCCTTGCATCACAATATATTTATGAAAACATTATGTATATTTATAAGAATAGTAATAAATTTACAACCATGAAAGATAATCATGATAAAAATTATTCCGTAATGACAAGGAACGACCATAAATTAGTGTTTCCCAAATTAAGGCTGGCTAAAAGCACCAAATCATTCATAGGAATGTCAATACGTATTATAATAAAATACCAAAGTCAATTCAATCCCTAACGTTAACTAAATTTAAAAGAACTACCAAAGAAACATACAAAAAAGGCTACCATAAACTCAAAGATTATTTGGATGATAAAAGAGCGTAGGATTGATGTCTCCACAGGTTATTTCCAAATATTAAATGTAAATCACCATGTAAGCAGCCTGGCTGTGACATGAGTATGGCAAGCACGAATAGCTGTCTTATATGATATGAATATGTACCATGGATATGTACCTATAATCAAAGATTTAAATCCAAATCTTTGCCTATAATGAGCACTTTTGATAAAAGAGTGCCGAGAGTTTTTTTCCGCCGGCTCTCGCTCTACCTAGGGTCCTAATTTCATTTAGTTTCGTAGTAGGTTGCTATATTGAAGGATAATGGATGATCGTCATCTTCGTGAGCCGAGAGATATTGGACACCGCTGGACAGAGGCCTCCCCCAACTAACTTTTGTAAACCTATGAACCTATTATGAAAAAAGTTTTTTGATTTTGATTTTTTTTTTGTATACTTACATTTTTAGAAACCTTTTTGTATCTTATAAACGAAATGCGTTTATTATAGATATCAGTTTATTATATTGGGAAATGTAATTAAGTAGATGATGATCAGTATGCAGATATTTAAAAAACTAACATATTACAAACATTGTCGGGATAGTATACTGATAGATAGTACTGATCGTGATAGAACTTTTGCTTGACAAACGGTGGCACGAAAGTACCTATTTTTGATCGAAAGACGATATTCGAGACAAACACCGTATCTAATACTCTGGGTTTATGGCGCTTCGTCGGCCGCTGCCACGGCACCGCTCGCTTGGATAGCCTATATGCAACCTAACTGCTCCGCTTCGCTACGCTCGTCGTCGCACCTAACCGAACAACTCGCTCACTTAGTTATCTAGTCAACTGTTAATATTTCATACCGTTCATTTTTATATTTTTTTTTTAAGGTTGTAAAATAGTGCGTAAATACATAACTTCACGCCTGTATCCATAATGGGGTAGGCAGAACACCAGAGGCTATAAAACCATCTGATGTCACGTTTGACAAATTTGGAGGTATTATTACAGACCGTTCACTATAAGATGTCCCCTGCCTGCTGATGTTGGCAGCATTGTGGCAGCAGTGTTACCAATAATATGTGTCCATTTTAACCCCGTAATCTAACTTTGTTTATACCTACCACGAATAAAATATGTTTAATTTTCTGATTTGTAAATAATAAACAACTATAAGAGTAGGAAGGTTTTGAATGACGACACAATTTATATTATACGAGGGCGAAGCAAAAAAATCTTAGAATGAATACAAAAAAAAAATTTAAACAAGAATATTTTATTTTTCTACGTAAACTCCTTCTAATCTAATACACTTAGAATACCGCATTTCCAACTTTCTTATTCCTTTCGCAAAAAAAACATTTTCTCGACTATTAAAAAACTCCTCTGCATCAGTCATAACCGCGTCATCATCGTCAAATTTAGTTCCACGAATATGCTCCTTTAATTTTGGAAATAAGTGAAAATCACTCGGGGCTAAGTCAGGAGAATATGGTGCGTGATCAAGGACTTCGAAGCCAGCACTGCGGATTGCGGTGAGCGCAACTTCCGAACGATGAGGTGGAGCGTTATCCTGGAGAAACAACACGCCCAATGACAATTTCCCACGACGTTTTTCTTTAATCGCTTCACGTAATTTCGGGATTAAGTTTGCATATTAGGATCCAGTTATCGTTTGCCCTTTTGGCAAGTAATCAATAAAAAGGATTATTTCACTATCCCAGATAACGAAAACAGCTTGACAAGCAATAGTGCCAACATAACGGCAGGGGACATCTTACGATGAACGGACAATATGTTAGAGAGACTATTGCAGCGCCCGCAAAAACGCCAATAAAACCTCTGTCCCTTAACTGACTTTTACAGTATACCCGGGAAGAGAAGAAGCTGGCACATTCTATGTTTTTCTTTCGCTCCCAGTCCAGCATTGCATGGAAGAATGTATCTCATCATTAGTTGCAAATTTGATTTTTTTTTGGTCCCTCGTTTCATTATTTCCCTATTTTTAATATTAAAGCTAAGTAATCCAAAAAAGAATTATTAAAATTGCTTTTTATTAAGTATTGCTAAGTAAAATTTAATTGCAGTGGGCCAATGGGAGGGGACAAAATATGACGAGCAAGTCACTTAAAAAGCCAGTATATTTTATATCGAAGACGACATTTTTGGTATGGAATACCTATGGAGATTAAAACTTCATTTTGTTTTTCTTTAAACATTTTTCCCAATTTTTATCTCATTTTAAAGCTAAATAAAGGAATAATTTAATGCATGTTTTAATTACTCACACATTCTTATGTAAATGAATAACGACTTGTCAGAAAAAAAATATCCACAAAGTTATTTATACAAGCAATCAGAACTTTTGTCTTAACTTAGCAATTTGTGTGGTTGGAAAACATGATTCATGTTAGCCGAAAAAAATGATGGTACCTAACTTTGAATCCCTCGACTATTGCAAACTATGAATGTTTTAAATAACCTCAAAATTTAAGGAATTGTTTATTAGAACACATAATACCATATAAAACCTAACACACATCCACATGAAAATAACGTACTTAGGTAATATAAATAAAAAATCTATGAAAAGTATTTAAAGTTACCCAAAATGATTGTACCTACCTCAAATCTATACATATAATAAAATGGTAGGAAAGTCAAAACTGTACATTGAATATTTTTTTAAAAGAATACTTGGGGTATGATCTACAATCGAAACAGAAACAAAAAATATAGTTTTTAGAATTTTTGTCTGTTTGTCTGTTGGCTGTTTGTCTTTCCGGAATAAACTCACGCTACATATTATCACGCTAGCAGTGTTATAATCGTAGGTGCGTTTGGTGCTGCATAGCGTTCACGCAGACGACGTCGCGGGCAGCAGCTAGTTAATACATATTTGCATATGTTAATCATCATCTACATTCAGAAATGCGTTTTGAAGACACTAAAATATTAATAACAAACATTAATTACTATAACTAAATTTTACTCAACCTGCAGTCGGTTGTACTTGTAATCCTCACGTGTTATCCTGTAAGAATTAGAAGGTTGGTGTAATATATTGCGCGGCCGCTTTTTTATAACATACTTAATAGATTTGGCCCGGTTACTAGTCGTAAATCAGTGTTTTTCGATTATCTCGTAAATTAATGAACGTACAAGTCTGAAATTTTACAGGTATAAAATTGAACTACATTTTTAATTCTAGTTATAGAATTCAGTAAGCAATTGTACAGGAAACTCGGCAAATCGGTCATAGAGATTTTCGCTGTGCGCCATACTCAAATAACTTGAAAACGGTTTATTTCTTTGGATTCTTTTATTGCATACCAAATTATAACTAATTAGCCAGATGTGCTCAGCAAAAATTATATTCATCCGCTTAGTCAATTCCGAGATACAGCAATCTCGCAAACGTTACTCCAGCAGGGTTTGGAATATCTTCGCGACCAAAGCACATACAGATACAATTTTTGTCATACCATTTATACCAAATCGATTTTTAATTGTATAGATAAAAATTATTTCAAAAAACCCATTAGAAAGAAAAAAGACTGCAGCAGGAAACGGTTTTTTTCGAATAACTCACAAAATATGAGCATAGGTACTAAATTTAAAAGTTCGTATAACATTTACAGGAGCTTCATTTCATGTATTGCATTATAATGGCATTTTTCGACAAAATCTGGCTGGGGTAACGGACGCTTAGATTTCGTAGATTTTGGAAATACTCAAAGATGAAAAAACCTAGAAACAACAGAAATAATTTTGTAATTTAAACGTAACATGTCATTTGTATAAAAATAAAGAGTTTTTATATAAATTTCAAACCTTGGTAGCCACCCCTAAATGTTATTCAAAAAATAAATACTGAAATCACTTCCCCGCGAAATTAAAGAGAATTATTTTTTTCCTAGGAATAAGGACTTACCTATTTTGTTCCAAGACATGTGCTCATCAATTTTTACTATAATCCCAGGAGGCGGGGATATTTTAATGGATATATAAAATATTTTAATTTTGTTAAAATAACAATACCTACTTGCGACACCGTCACGCTTTTAAACACGCATAGGTACTTAATTTTAAACAAAGAACACTCTAAGAACGTAATAAGTACTTACAGTTAAACCAAATGGAACAGCTATAGGTATGAAAGAAAGCTTTTATGTTCGTTTCGCCATTAAACAAAGATAATTTTAGTCACCTCATGTTTCGAGAGACGAATAACGCTTACTTAAACACGAATTGATAAACCAAACATCTGTCTAGTAGATTTACAAAACAACATGAAAGCCAGCAGTAAGTGGGACCGGCTTAGAAAATCCCTACCGCTTCTGGATAAGCTTGTCGTAAAAGGTTAACTAGATCAAGGACTGTATACCGGTATGAATTTCTGTACAATTTTTTTCTGTATGACGTCATGCCGTTAAATTAGGTGTATTTAAAAATAACAGTAGGTGCAGGAATTCATACTGAAATAATTCTTGTACCTTTTTTATTATTGTAGCATAACTGATTTTTTTTTCAGTTAACTGAAATTTTCCGGTATTAATATTAATATTGGTATTAAAATTTTATTTTTAAATAACTATAGAATGTTCGATAGTTTAGTTGAAGCCCATGAAGCGTAGGTACAAATGCTGACCTATACATTTCGGTACAGAAATTAAATAAGTTAAAATATTTCTGTACTTAAAACATCTACAGAAATTAATCCGGTATACACTATTTGGGTACTGATATAATTAATTTAGATTTTAATAACTTGTACAGTTATTGTGTTTGATGAAGCAGTACACTAAAAGGGTACTGAAATTTTACTAGTACTATTTAAAAATTCTATACCGATATGCAGTCCCCCCCCCAGAAGTCGTCGTGGCGCCGTGGTTACTGTGTGTATCATACGATATCACAGGTTAAGCAACGTTCGGCGCGGTCGGTACTTAGATGGGTGACCGCCGACCATTCATATCTCACGACGACTTCCGTGCTTCGGAGGGCACGTTAAGCAGTCGGTTCCGGGTGCTGTATACTTGTATACAGTAGTCGTGAGGGTTTGTCAGAAGCCATCTAGGCGCCCTAAAAATTCTGGCATCCACCACCCAGCACTGGGCCAGCTTGGTGGATTATGGCCTATACCTACCTCCTCTTCACCCAGGGGAGAGACTCATGCCCTGCAGTGGGCTCATTACAAAGAGTTGTGATGATGATGATGATGAAGCAGTCCCTGAACTAGATCCCGTCGACAGATATAAGTGCAACATACATAGATAACGCAAATGCATGTACTTCGCGTGTCCGAACCCCGACCAAGCGCCAAGGTTGGTCGTCGCTAGCTTCAGTCACGCGTATGTATGTCTGTTAGCCAATCGATATCATAATATAAAAATCGTTCTCATCCCCTCAGCTGCCAAGAGCGCGCGAACATTCGCGACCCAGCCTGCCAACCCATCCAGGAATGAATAGCACCAAATTTTCGGTGAAATTAGTCGAAATAGAAGAGTAAAAAAATAATAATTGTCGAAGCAAAAATAGTGAAGTTATTCGAGTTTGATCATGGCCGCGCAATCGAAACGCGGAGAATGGCGCTGCCATGGAGTTCTCGATAACCACGATAGCTAGAGATCTAGTCTTTTTTTGTTAAAGGAAGAGTGAATTAGTCGAGAATTGTCGAAAAAACAAAACTTAGATTTCGTTGATTTTGGAAATAATCAAAGATGAAAGAACCTAGAAACAACAGAAATAATTTTGTAATTTAATTGTAATATGTCCTTTTTATAAAAATAAAGAGTTTTTATATAAATTTCAAACCTTGGTAGCCACCCCTAAATGTTATTCAAAAAATAAAAAATAAATACGGAAATCACTTCCTCGCGAAATTAAAGAAAAATTTTTTTTTTCCTAGGAATAAGGATTTACCTATTGTGTTCCAAGACATGTGTTCATCAGTTTTTATTATAAGCTCAGGAGGCGGGGATATTTTAATGGATATATAAAATATTTTAATTTTGTTAAAATAACAATACCTACTTGCAAGACCGTCACGCTTTTAAACACGCATAGGTACTTAATTTTAAACAAAGAACACTCTACGAACGTAATAAGTACTTACAGTTAAACGAGACGGAACAGCTATAGGTATGAAAGAAAGCTTTTATGTTCGTTTCGCCATTTAACAAAGATAATTTTAGTCACCTCATGTTTCGAGAGACGAATAACGCTTACTTAAACACGAATTGATAAACCAAACATCTGTCTAGTAGATTTACAAAACAACATGAAAGACAGTAGTAAGTGGTGCCGGCTTAGAAAATCCCTACCGCTTCTGGATAAGCTTGTCGTAAAAGGTTAACTAGATCAAGGACTGTATACCGGTATGAATTTCTGTATGACGTCATACCGTTAAATTAGGTGTATTTTCAGGTGATCAAAAGAGCTCGTTTCGCCCACATAGGCTGTATTGGAGACAGAATAGCGTCATACCCCTCGGGAAGCAAAGCTTTCTGGTCCCTCGCCAAGTCGGTCGAAACGAACTTTTGTGCCCATCGCTGCCACCACTGCGGAAACCTGACGGTTCCTGACGGTCTTCTTGTTCCCACACCGCTAAGGAAAAGGCGGATTTATTTGCCAGTATCTTTGCGGAAAATTCTCGTCTAGATAGCCAAGGAAAAATCCCACCCCAATTACCTCAGTTCGGTCCTACAATGGGTACCGTTCATATTCGCCAAAAGGAGGTTCTTAAATGCTTGCTGCACCTAGACGAGAATAAGGCTAGCGGTCCAGATGGTATTCCTGCAGTGGTGTTGAAACGCTGCGCAGCTGAGTTGTCTCCCGTTTTGACGCGTCTCTATAGACTTTCTTTGGAATCTGGTAAAGTCCCCCCAAATCCTGGAAGCTGGCTAACGTACAACCAGTACCGAAGAAGGGAAGCCGTGCTGATCCTATTTGTGAAAACTTTTAATTGGCCTTTTTTTAACTAAGCATTTTGTATATATTTTTAACTAGCTGTAAGTTTTCCGAAAACAGTAAAATAAAATAAATAAATAAATAAAATAAACTATCGACCAATCTCAATCACTTCCATACTTTGCAAAGTCATGGAACGTGTATTTGAACAATCGACTCCTGGCATACCTCGAGACCAACGAGCTCCTAAGCGATAGCCAATATGGTTTCCGCAGTGGACGCTCGACCGGCGATCTTCTCGTGTATGCCACACACTTATGGAGTGAGGCCTTGGAGGATCATGACCTAATGGCGATTCATGCCGGGGTACCTCAGGGATCTGTTCTCTCTGCAACTTTATTCTTGCTGCACATTAATGAACCTAACCTAACACCAGGCATTATTGGATATGCTGATGACAGCACTGTTGTTGAGAGATATATATCCAATGCGCGAACGAGCGCCCATGAAATCCAGGTTTTGAGAAAGTCTATGATTGAGCGCGTTGATTCGACCTTGCGGAATGTGTCCGATTGGGGCGAATCTAACCTGGCCAAATTCAACGCCTCCAAAACACAAGCGTGTCTATTCTCCGCAAAAAAGAGCACCTTTACTTTTACGCCCACTTTCCAGAATGTATCTGTTCCCATCACCGACCAACTAGGGCTTTTGGGCGTCACTATAAGGTCCAAATTATATTTCGGTCAACAAATTGAATCTATGGCAAAAACGGCTTCAAAAAAATTGGGTATCATCTCGAAGGTCCGGCGGTACTTCAGCCCTGAACGACTGCTCAACTTATACACAGCCCAAGTGAGGTCGTGCATGGAGTACTGCAGTCACCTTTGGGATGGTTCTGCCCGAAGCGCTAGACTCTGTTGACCGAAGAGCCCGTAAAATCATAAATAACAACAACCTTACAAATAAAAAATTGCAGACGCTGGAGCATCGTCGTAAGGTTGCTTGTTTGACTTTATTTTATCGGCTACATTTTGGTGAGTGTGCGAGTGCTCTTTTTGACCAAATTGAACCCACCCCTTTTTACCACCGGACTACCAGACGCAGACAGAACTTCCATCCCTATATAGTGGATTTACCAAGAAGTCGAACAAAACGCTTCGATAGTTCCTTTTTGGTACTGACCACTACAGTCCTGGAACTTTTAAGTGTCGAGTGAATAGGTTTCTTGTGGATGGACGTGTAACACCATAGTCTTCATGCGCACTTTCCATCAGGTGGCATGGAAGACAAACGTCCTATACTTACAATATAAAAAAAATAATTAAAATAACAGTGGGTACAGGAATTCATACTGAAATAATTCTTGTAACTTTTTTATTATTGTAGCATAACTGATTTTTTTCAGTTAACTGAAATTTTCCGGTCTTAATATTAATATTAAAATTTTATTTTTAAATAACTGTAGAATGTTCGATAGTTTAGTTGAAGCCTATGAAGCGTAGGTAGCGTAGCTGACCTATACATTTCGGTACAGAAATTAAATAAGTTAAAATATTTCTGTACTTAAAACATCTACAGAAATTAATCCGGTATACATTATTTGGGTACTGATATGATTAAGTTACATTTTAATAACTTGTACAGTTATTGTGTTTGATGAAGCAGTACATTAAAAGGGTACTGAAATTTTACTAGAACTATTTAAACATTTTATACCGATATGCAGCCGTAGGTAGAAGTCAGAAGTCGTCGTGGCGCCGTGGTTACTGTGTGTATCATACGATATCACAGGTTAAGCAACGTTCGGCGCGGTCGGTACTTGGATGGGTGACCGCCGCCCATTCATATCTCACGACGACTTCCGTGCTTCGGAGGGCACGTTAAGCAGTCGGTCCCGGGTGCTGTATACTTGTATACAGTAGTCGTGAGGGTTTGTCAGAAGCCATCTAGGCGCCCTAAAAATTCTGGCATCCACCACCCAGCACTGGGCCAGCTTGGTGGATTATGGCCTATACCTCCTCTTCACCCAGGGGAGAGACTCATGCCCTACAGTGGGCTCATTACAAAGAGTTGTGATGATGATGATGCAGTCCCTGAACTAGATCCCGTCGACAGATATAAGTACAACATACATAGACAACGCAAATGCATGTACTTCGCGTGTCCGAACCCCAACCAAGCGTCAAGGTTGGTCGCCGCTAGCTTCAGTCGCGCGTATGTGTGTCTGTTAGCAAACCGATATCACAATATAAAAATCGTTCTTAACCCCTCAGCTGCCAAGAGTGCACGAACATCCATGACTTGACGGCTAATATCTGTGTTCATTACACAAATATCCGCCGCCGCCGGGATTCGAACCCAGGACCTCTGGCATAGAAGGCAATGTATGTTACCACTACACCAGCCGGTCGTCAAAATTATGACTCTGTGTGGATATTAAGATAAACAAAAAAACGTTCCTAATTATAAGCATATGCGTAAGAGTGCAGTTTTTTTAACTCAACTAAAGACAAGAACTTATTTATGTATGTGAATCTATTACCTATATACCAGCCCACAACCAAAAAACTTCCAAACTTCAAATGAGGTAGACGAGTATTGATAGTCTGATGGTTATAGGTTATGTAACGAAAGAACGCATAGTTATGCTTAGTTTATAAAGTTATCTGGTTTGCATGATTCATCCATACGAAATTAAAGTAAAATTAAGTTAAGCACAAGTTGAATTACTTCAAGGAGAAAAAAAATCTTTCTTTTTAAAATTTCCAAAAAGTTCGGTTTGCTTCCGAAAAAGTCAATTTAGTAAATAAAACACTTTTTAACCGGATTTATCACGTATATTTACATTTTAAATTTTAACTCCACGTTTCGGTGTCTGCAGACCCCAGCGACTGACCACGGGGTCTACAACCGAAACGCGATAAATCCGGTTAAAAAGTGTTTTATTTAATAGTATGAATCGCGAAAACTTAAGACAATATTAAGTCAATTTAGATAAGTCATTAAAAGATCCTTTTGTAATTAATTTTCTAAGAAGAGTCCTGTTCAGCATTTATATGTCCACATAGTAATCAGTCACTTTTGAGTTTCCATGAAAAATTATTGCTAAAAGTCGTGGTCTATCTTTTTTGTTTGCCTTGATTGTTTGTAAAACCTTGACAATTCATCAATTTATTATTTACAGTCAAGTTCGTACTTCCTATAAATAAATAATAAATAAAATCCCCAGACAATCACGCCAACTACATGCCCCCAAACTAAGCAGAGCTTGTGATATGAGATAGGTAGCATGTAGCGAACTAGAGGGGAACCTAGAATAAATAGATAAATGCCCAGACCCGGTTTTCTTTCTTGTTCCGTGTGGGAATCGAACCCGCGACCACTGGCGTCTGAGGCAGACAGTGTTACCGCATAGCCAAAGTGGACTTCCTATACGCGTAGGTCTCTATAGGTAATCATGAAAGACAAGAAGCTATGCACGTAAAAGCAATAATCTTAGCTGCAGGTTGAACTGGTATTTTTTGTTAGTCAACAGATTCTGAATATCATCCCTATAAAATTTTGCCAATTTCGTGAATTACTTAACTCAAAGAAACATTAAGAAATCAAGCCAACAACACGGCTATCCTTTGAACATATCTCTATTAATATGACGTAAATACATAAATGTTTCAGCGGAGACTATTTGTTTCCTACTTTTTAGAGCGTGTTTTTAGTAGTCAGGTTTTAGTTTTTGAACTTATTTTTTTTTCACTCGTTTAATACCTAATGTTTACGTATTTGAAATGTTCTAACGGAGTTCTTTTATTTGATATCCCACACGGAACCGTCAATAAAAAAGTATTTTAGTTCTTTACTATAATTATTATTTCACTTATTTTGGAGTAATCATTTATACATATTATACATATGTGAGCTAACAAAGCTCTTTCATTTGAAACCCCACACGAAACCGAAGAGATTTTTTTTTTATTCTTCACGTCCCCTAAAGGGCGCTGTAGTCAATTTGATGTATTTTTTGTAGCCTATAACCAGCGAACAGTGAAGAGGCTTTAAAGGAAATTGAAATAAGACATGATTGTTTTGCTGGAAAAACAGTTCATGAGTAAAAATTTTAATTGAATTAAAGCCCGATGGCAGGAAAAGTTAAAAACCATGGATTTTTAAGAAAGTATTTTTCCTGCTCAGGATTCAAAGGACAGGATCTTTTGTGGGCCTTTTTTATTAATGCGGTTAGGAAATTGAAAATTGCATTAAGAAATTGGTTACGACCAACTCATGTAAAACATATTTTGCCAATTTTAACAGCCTCTATCAACCGATTGGTTGTCGCTCCGATGATGATCAAGGGCCTACACCAAGCCGGATCAGTAACTAACAAATAAAAAATAAATAAAAAAAGTCAAATGATATGTTTTATGACTTTTTTTATTTATTTTTTATTTTATACTTTTTAGTGTTAGGTTTTTGTTTTCGGCTAGTTATTAGTTTTTTCATAGTTAGTTAGGTTCTACAGTTATAGATATTAGTGATAGTTTTTAGCGATAAGTTTTGGGCTAGTTCTGGTATCAGTAACTACCTACTTCTTCTGGTAATGTGATGTTTTGGTACTGTAAAATCATGACTTTGACCTACCTACTATTGTTATATACGTTTTACCTGTAGGCCTAGGTAGAAAACTATGGAGAAGGACGCTTTAAGAAAGAAGAGGAATTAAATCCCAACAAAAAATAACGACGACTTGATGCAGCACGCGATGGTCTTGTCTGAAAACCGCATCCTAATCGGTTCAGCCAAACGTGAGAAAATCGCGGACAAACATACATACATACTTACAGGTCAAACTGAGAACCTCCTTTTTTTGAATTCGGTTAAAAATACCAGTCCAACCTGCAGCTAATTCGGCTTCTTGTCTTTCATGATTACCTATAGCAGGTACAAGTATAGGTACGTCTACGCGTATAGGAAGTCCACTTTGGCTATGCGGTAACAATGTCTGCCTCAGACGCCAGTGGTCGCGGGATCGATTCCCGCACGGAACAAGAAAAGAAACCAGCAGGCCTATTACGGTTCTTTCATGACATGACATAATAAACAAGATTTCTATGATACAATGATCAACAATTGTGACATAAAGAATAAACTACAGTGCCACCAACTTATCTGTTCAGGTGGCCAAATGAAGAACTAGCGACGCCATTTTTAAATGTCATTCCGCTGTCAGTTTCGATTAGTGTGAGTGCTCTTTGTGATTTATTTTTACTTTTGTGGTAATAAGTGTTTCTAAAATGCCTAAGGCTGTAAAAAGTGATGCACGAATAATTATACTAAAAGTATTAGCTTTTATGAAGGATGAAAAACGTGCACAGCAGCCAATAATACCATTCGAAAAGCTGTATGAACGCGTTGCTGCAGCCACAGGTCAGTGTTGCTAGATACAAGAAAATCAATTTCCTAAGAGGATTAAAAACAAATTATGGGAACATTAAAGCTTCAATTAAAATATTTCTGTTATTATGACTACCTAAATAAACAATTTGCGATATTTGACATTTAAGCCGTATTTCTAATCTTCTCTAATTCGACATTTTAATTCCAATAACTTTAAAAAATGATAATTCTTAATGATTTTTATATTTAGTTATCTCATTTATTTCAGGTGTTTCTGAGCGATTCTTACACAAGTTAGTTAATGAACAAAAATTGGCTCAAGAATGTGGCACTAAAATTGAAACACCAGGCAAAAAGAGAAACAGGACTTCAGGTAAAATTGAAATGGACGACTTCGATATAGGTGTTATTAGAAGAAAAATTAATGAATTTCAAACGTGAAATTCATGAATTTTTCATGAACTCAAAGTGTTTTATTTAAAAATATAAATAAATTTGTTGACCCATTTTATGATTTTTTTATTATTTTTTGTTCCATTTGTTTAAGTAAGTACAAAGTAAATGTTTAACTCATAATTGTGATTAAACTGTACCAAATTATTGCAAAATATATATAAATGGCAACACTTGATACGACCACAGCGACGCCGCCACCTGAACAGATAAGTTGGTGGCACTGTAAGTCCCTTTACATTTGCATGCAAGAGGCGTTGCATTACTTTTAAAATTCAATCATCAATCAAGTTTCAATCATCGTCTATGACTTAAAAACGTCAATTGAAAAAGGTGAGATCGCACCCACCTCTATGATATGTTGGTTTCTTGATTTCATTTGTGTTCTTCCATTTCGTTTGCTTTCATAAATAAATACTTAATTATTATATATGGGGGTTATTGTATTCAATTTACATGGTATATACCAAATAATGATTGTATGATATAAGTTTTAAGGCCGCTCCACATTCTTGCGAGAATCTCGCGAGTCGTTCATATAATTATCTTCATACATAGAATATAAAGCCTTGAGATCAATATGTTTTTATCGCAATTTATCTTTATTTGTTAGTAAATAAAACATATTAAATATGAATTTTGATCTTCCTGGACCATTTTCAATACTTACAATATAAAAAAATTAACAAAAACTCTTAAAATCTATTACGAGTTACTTCAAAACTCTCTCTCTCTAAAGGGAGTTATGCGGGTGAAACAGCGGACATAAGCTGCCTGTCAATATGCATTCAGTCATTCAACTAACCATTCGAATGCTTTCTTTCAAGGTCAGTCGGCCATATTGAGGTTAACCATCGTTAGTAATTACGAATATTAGAAGTATCATTCGACTCAGGAGGTTTGTATATTACTATCGTTCAAGTCGAATATTACGAGTTACTTCAAAACTCTCTCTCTCTCTAAAGGGAGTTATGCGGGTGAAACAGCGGACACAAGCTGCCTGTCAATGCATTCAGTCATTCAACTAACCATTCGAATGCTTTCTTTCAAGGTCAGTCGGCCATATTGAGGTTAACCATCGTTAGTAATTACGAATATTAGAAGTATCATTCGACTCAGGAGGTTTGTATATTACTATCGTTCAAGTCGAATATTCAAGTCAGTATTAGTAGTTTATTCGACTGATATGATAATTTGCAGACGCGCATCGCTGAGATATACTCTGCGATGTAACCGTTTAAATCGGTGGCTCGCTTGTTACTGAGAAACATGCGATCGTGACTCCTACACAAAACTCCAAACTCCCCACAAACCCCAAAACCCACAAAAAGTAGAGAAAAATGAGAGAAATTGAGTAGAATACGAGTATGGCTTTCTCGGGAGATACTCGCGAGAATGTTGAGCAGCCTTAACGTCAAAACTATTTCATATCATCGCATGGTTTTGAGATCCATAATAGGCCTGCAGGTCTGGGCATTTATGTATTTATTGTAGGTTCCCCTCTAATTCGCTACATGGTACCTATCTCATATCACAAGCTCTAAAAAAAACTTATCTTTACTTTTTATTTACCGTTCTTAGCCTTATTTCAGAAACGGACTAAAACATCACATAAAATATTTTATCTCATCTTACTAATATTTTAAGTAAAACACTGAGTTCTTACATTATCTTCAAATTTATAATACAAGTAAGTGCCTTTTTAAGACTGCAGTGCCCTTGTTAGCAAAATAAACGAAAAACAAATATCTAAGAAAAGCGCCTACGACGTAAAATTTTAATGAATTCAGTCCTTAAAGGATTTTTGTTCAATCAAAGCTGTTTTCTCAGCTGTGATGGACTTTTATGTTAATTAATATGTAACAAAGTAAATGGAACCAAGTTAATTAAAAGCATTTAATTTTCCAATCAATATTCGTAAGCAGGAACATATTTGGATGTCGTTTTCAAGCAAAATGGAGGTTGATGGAAGACGAACTTTTATTGTGACTGTTTTTTTCTGTGGTCCATCTTACTAATATTATTAATTTAAAAGTTTGGATGGATGGATGTATGGAGTGTAGTTGTAAAATAAATTACCTTCCATGCTTGAAGGTCCTGGGTTCATATCCCGGTGGCGATGGATATTTGTGTTATGAACCAGATATAATCCGTCAAGTTATATGTGTTTATACAAGATGTTCCTGTTGATTTCCCATAACTCTAGGGTATTCATGGGACCATGTAATAGAATCAATTCATATGTGAATAATTTTAATTTTTTATTTTGATTTCATTTTTCATACAGAATAATTCAATTAAGTCAAAACATCTCATGTAAAACACCTTTAAGCGAAGTATGACAACGTGGCATTTTCTATCCCTTTTTTATCGGTATGCAAAAGTACAGTTCGCAACTTTTTGCGTTGTACCTACATTTTATGCAACGTTCTTTCGACGTTTAAAATGTTTTTGTTGTTTATTGTATGTCTTCAGCACTTCAGTGACACGCGTCTATTGAATGAATGCTGAAGGGATTTTACAAGGGTGATAACTAATGAACTCATTATATGAAGATTGATGATATCTTGGAAAGTATGCACTTTTGAACCACATATTCTGTGGCGAAAGGTATTATTTTTTAGTAAGGAACAAAACCTCAAAGTTATGGGATATCAAAAAGAACACCTTGTGAGTTTATAATATTTTTTATAGTTTTTATTTATCTGACATTTAGATTCCATAGCAAAGTTCTTTAAGAAACTTAATTTCAACTAAATACGACGGGGTGATTGTTACACATATTCTTAAATAAATTTCAGAATTATATATATATATATCTTGATTATTTACATCTAGAACTAACGATTAAAAAATATCATGATCTGACTTTCTTATTCCGTCCTTTGAGAAGAAATCATTTTTGCCCATTATAAAAGTGGCAAAAATATATATATATATATATATTTTTACCACTTTTATAATGGGGCACAACACATATATATATATATGACTGTTTCGCTTATTACGATATTTATTAAAAAAACTGAAATATATGTAAATCTTCCCCAAAAACTAGTGCCAAGACTCTATTCATTTTAGTTCTAACAAATTTCAACTTTATAAGTAAATCACAAAAATATAAACAATTAACCCTTCCCTTTTAACCTATAAACAAATATGGGGAAATATAAATGTACTATAACATAATCCCACTTCGAAAAATGCTTTTTTATAAACAAATAATAGTTTCATTCATATGACACATTGACAATCACAGAAGGCAGATCTTAAACTCGTTTTAACACGCTAAACTGCGAAAATCGGACGTTTATGTCGATGAAAAATAAACTTGAAGGCGGAACTCGTTTTAATATATAATCCGAGTTTAACTCGAATTGAGCGCGTTTTAATACATCGGTAAAATTGGGGCTTAGTCGTCGCTAATCACATGCTGGAACTCTCTTTAATTTTTAAACAATTAAAACTCTACCAAAACAGCCATTTCTATGTTATGTATGTTTTTTGTGTAAAATAAAGGTTGTCTGATTCCGTCGATTGATCCTGGCCATAAAGTTTATTTGTGTTGTATTTTTTTTCAAAAAAATATAAAACACGTTGTCTCCGACTTTGTTCTGCGGCAGTAAAAGCTGTTGAAAACAAAACGAAGTGAGAGGAATGAAAACTACCCAGACGTAGACGTTTACCGGGAAATACTCCGTTCTCGATGACTATATAGTCGTAGTCATATTTACAAGATTTTTAATAAAAAGAATTGCTTCTGCGTTGAAATTTCATTTCTCGATAAATAACTTGAAAGGATTTGAAGTGTTTTCTTGAGTGCGCGCTAAATCAACTTGTGCTTTAAGTTGTCTAACTTTAAGAGCCTACCTCTGAGGCAGGTGCTATGCAGCGAGGGTCTTCATATTTTGTTATTCATTTCCATTTTAAAAGATTGAAAACCATTACACAAATTGATGGTGTCTTTTTATATTATTCTAGCTGTAGTATCCGGCTCCACTCGTATACAGTTAGACTTTCAGTTTTTTTGTTATCTTTGAAGTTACGTAAATCTTTTGAAAGATAAAATAAATGTAATAATGCGAATATTAAATGTGTGAAGCATGTCACGCTCAAATAAAAGGAAACATATTATAACATATAAATAACATCAACATTGATATTTATTTATCTATTGAACAAAGTTTGATGGTCGCCGTAGCGCAGTGGTATAGACGGTAATGTGCCATTTGTGAGGTCGCAGGTTCAATTATATCATTAAGTTCGATTAAATATCCATATTGTTCACTTAAGTTATATTTTTAACTATCATTTTCCATTAGAAAAACGACCGAAAATTATATTTTCATTTCGCCGTTGTCAGTCTTTTAGTTGCTATCATTTTTATATCAAACAGAATTTGGATCTTTTAAATTATAATATTGTTCATTGTATATTTAAATCTATCTATGTGGGACTTTTAAATTACTTTCGAAAACTAATCTACAAACTCATCCATATTCAGTTTCTTCGTAGACTTAGCCTAAAAATAAAATGAAATAAAATTCTCACTCTAATTTAGACCCTACTTTCATACTGGATCTTCATAAAACATTATAGGAACAGTGTTATTTTGATTTGGCAAAGCGGGCTATTGTTGGAAGAGGGGCGAAATTGCCATGGTTCTTAAACGTCCTGGAGGTTCCTTAGACGTTCTACATCATGCCAACGCTTCTTCACAAACTTCAAACAACGTCATTTTTAGCCTCCAAAAAAGTAGAACTCGTCACCCATCCTGCACATAGCCCCGGCCTAGTACCCTGTGATTTCTGTATTTTCCCCGAAATCAAAGATTTGATGAGAGATTTCACTTTTACCAACTCTGAAGAGGCAGCGATAGCGTTGCATCAGCACGCAGAAAACATGCCTTGAAATCTGTGGTCCTCCTGTTTTAAGAAATTGTTCGATAGCATGAAAAAATGTTAAGGAGGGTATTTTGAAAAGCAATAAATATAACAAGATACATTTTCATGTGGTTATACATATATTATATATTGTCTATATATAAGTATATATTATCTGTTATATATTCATCTATGTTTATGTATAGTGTTTATTATTTATGATTGTTATATTTAGTGTACAAACTGAAATTGTATTTTTTATCAAATTCTCCATTCTTCAGGTCTCCTGGAAGATATTTCTGTAGAAATAAGCTGTACCTTTGTACAAATCTTTTTTTTTGCTAAGTTTATTAAATGTATTTTTTTTATAAGTGTGTACATAAATTAATATTTTTAATATATATATTTTTACGAGGTTTTTTTTTAAGTTACGCAAAACTTTAAGTGTGACCTACCTACAAAGCCACTTATTTTAAAAAGCTTACCTGAATAAGCTTAAAACGATTATCTATTTCTGTCTCTACCACAATAATTGTTAATCCCCGTATTAAATTCACAAAAATATTTATATCAAAGAATTTAAGCAAGAATATTACATAAATATATTTGAAAAACACCCTATCGGATTTCAATTCGGGCTCTTTAAATTTATTAAGTCGTCTACATAAGTACTTAAGTAAAGGTTATGTCGAAATACCATGAACTTCAGTGGGCATTCACCCCGAGCCCCGAAAACAAAATAAAGCTTTTGTCAGTAATGGCATCTGTAATGAGAAATCAAACAATGCTACACCCACGTACGACACTTTTTACGGCGCACTTATTAAATCAACAACTTCTGGGATCAAATTTCTAGAGGCCATATTGTTTGTAATAAATGCGAAGAATGGCGCGAAACTGGAGGTGAGAAAACGTTTTATGTGTCTCAAAAGTAAGGTATTTTGATAGAAATATTGAAGAAGATTTCTTTTTTGTCTTTCGGTTAATCAAACTTGGTTTTAGCCCTTCTGGTTTAAGAATATGAAGTTCTATAACGAATCTATTTGATGTATGGAACAAGATGCGAGTTTCAATATGGCCTACTGAGGTTAAATCATAATAAAATATAAATTATATAAGAATCATACCGACGCTTTGTAATAGGCCCAATGCATGGCTGTGAGTCTTTCCCCTGAGTAAAGTTTTAGGCCGTTAACCACCAAGTGGGCCTATTGTCGGTTGATGGGTATCGGAATTTTCAGGGCGCCAATTGATTTACAATTTTTTTAAATAAATAGCTTTTAAAATTTTAGTTTTCCTATATAAAAATATTTATAGCCTCATTTATAACCTGTTTAGAGGCGTAACTCTATTTACTCTGAGCGTAGGTATGACATTGCATTGTAAAATATCGCTTCATGATAATAATAGGTCTACTTCTTACAAAATGTAGAGTGGGTAAATTAAAGTATTCATCAACTTTATCATTTGCCAACATTGACCCCGGTTAATAACATAAATATTTGCCTCCAATGTATACCCACTGGTTCCACGGAAAACCAGCGCCGGAGCATACTTGTGATGCTATGGCAACAAAGCTGAGTGGCAACCATTTGGTAGCATATATTCTAGATTATTAGGTACCCTTTTCTACTCAACCACATATATTATATAGCATACCTTATTAAATGATTTATTTTTATTTTAATCTTTTTTTAAATATTTGCTTGTATTAGGTACTTATAATTTGATGTAATGCACCAATAAATTATTTTCTTTCTTTCTTTCTAGAGTAAGGAGCAAACATTTTTTTGTTTTTATTTTTTGTGTTATTTATCAACATTTGTAAAAAGTTGTAGAACAAATGTCGTTGGGATTGATGTGGAGAGGCTGCCCGCAAGAGGTGATGCGTTAATTAAAATTAACCCTGTATATGCAATTACATTTTTGTCGCCAGAAACTTGAAACTTTTATCGCATTGTCTGTGGCTAGTGCGAGGTCCTCTACACAGCAGTTTTCCGAGCACATAGGGCAGGATAATAGATACAGCATAGTCTGTGGACTCATATCGCACAGGCAACGGTCGTCTCTGTCAGCGCTGAATCCCAGTTTAATTAAATTGTCTTTGCTTCGGCTGACCTGGGTCCGGAGTCTGTTGAGGGACTTCCAGATTGGCCAAGACATATCTTGCCCAGGTGGGAGGTTTTCAGATGGAGATATAAGGGACTGCGCGTATTTTTGTTTCCACAGGTTTGACTCAATATAGGTAAGGTTTTATAATACTTTTTCTTAAATTACCACGTAGTTATGAAATCCAAATGCATAGAAATAACTCAAATACAATCTTCACATTATTGTCCGAACTTTGGTTGCTAAAAATTTATCATTAGTTTTTATCGATTTTTGAAACGTTTTCAACATCTGAGCGGTGCCGATCTTATGTCGACGTGTTCAAGTGCTAAGTTTTCAAAAAAAAAAAACTTTTGATGTGCCATCTTAAAGTGCCCGAAGTGCGAAAGTCATCGTTAGTAAATAATGATCGGCGGTACCTTATCCTTTTCTTTCAATCCAAGGCCATGACGACTCCAAATAATGATTAAAAATCATCCCCACATGTACAGTGTTTACCTGCAGAATCATCATCAGAACTCTCGTCGAAATCGTCGTGAGAAATAAATGCCGGCCACCCATTCTTATACCAATCGCGCCAGATTTCGTTTAACCTCCGATATTGTTAAGATAGGCAGAGTAACCACGACGCGGCGCCACAACGAATTCGCTGCAGAATACGACTTAACAAATAATCCAAACTGCAACAAACATGTGACCATGTGGCCTCAAAGTAAGTATTTTATATAAGCTTTGTAATATACTTACTGTTTTATAAGGCATTATTTTTGTTATATTGTATTAGGGTTTAGTTTCTTTTTATTTTGTATCTGAAAATGTTCTTAACTAAATATTATTGTTTACTTGTCAACTCTAAAAATTGTCATGTTGCTTATGTCACTTTTCAATACAGATAATTTATAAACTGTTATTAGGTTTTATATTAATTTCTTTCTCAATTAATTTTAAAATTGTATTTCTATATTACAAATTATTCTGAGACTTGCACATTTAGAAGCAAGAGAAGTACCGGCTCCACTTTTACCATACCACAACCGCTGCTCCAAAAACTAAAACCTCCTTGATACGAGAAGTGACAGCCGCTGGCCGATGAAAAATGGATGTCTCTCGAAACATAAATTAATTTACGGCTGTCGTACGAAATCGAGGATATAAAAGGAGTGGCGAGCTGATCTCCTGGCTTTTTGGAATTTTACACCTATCAGTGAGGAAGGAGAGCATGCTGAACATAAATAACAAAATCTAAATACGATAGCATACGTATACCCGCATAAACTCTTGAAGTTCAGGACTCTGGAAACTATTTTGGAAACCTACTCGTTTGGAAAATTGCAGTGTATATATGTTAAAATCTTAGTGGAATATAAGTGAGAAAGTGTTTTTGTATACAAGCTATAAGTCTTTATTTGTAAATATATAAACTTTAACTTTATCCTTTTTCTCTTATCTCTTCCTTTAAATAGTAGGTTACTTAGGCCTTTACTCCAGGTAACACTACAGCTTGTGTTATCGAGATCTCACAACGTTAATAGGGGTATCGTAGTACCAAGGGAAAAATGGCCTAGCTGGGACTAAAAATAAGGACTTGCAGACCAACAACCTCTAAATTTAAATTAAATTATAATGACCTTCGTAAGGAAAGGCTAAAAGCATTCTTATCACAAATTATATAAATCTGTTAGTTAAAGTAAAGCCCCTTTGGATATTATACTTTCATGCTCGAAGGAAAATAATAAGGCCAACCAATGTGCAGCGTAATTAGTTTTGAGGGGTCTACTTTGATATAAAAGATAATATTTCATGTTTGTATTATTTTGGGTATTTATTAATTTTATGTTTGAATATAGATACGTACATAACTTCATGCCTGTATCCCTTAGGTATGGGGTAGTCAGAACACCAGAGGCTTTTGAGGTAGGCAGACAGAGAACAATCTGATGTCACGAATTGACACGTTTGGAGGAATTATAAAGATGGATACAGACTATTGTAGTGACAACCTATCCCCAACAAAACGCCAATAAAATCTATGTTCTTCTTTTGCTCTGAGTCCAGCAGGAAGAGAAATAATAGATAATATGTCTAAGATCTTGTAATTCTGTTACATAACTTTGTCTTATTTATATCATATCTGGTTGTTGGTTGTCATGCAATAATTATACATTGATTATATATTAGATCAATAAATGAGGCTTAATTTTTAAAAAGGACCTTTTAATTAAAATAGCCTCGTACAAAATTAACAAATTATTAGATTTAAAAGTTACAGTGCTTCGTAAACTTTATTGAGGTAGTTTATTATTTAAAAACCGAATCATCATCATCATCATCATCATCACAACTCTTTGTAATGAGTCCACTGTAGGGCATGAGTCCCTTCCCTAGGTGACGAGGAGGTATAGGCCATAATCCACCAAGCTGGCCCAGTGCTGGATGGTGGATGTCAGAATTTTCAGGGCGCCGAAATGGCTTCTGACAAACCCTAACGATTACTGTATACAAGTATACAGCACCCGGGACCGACTGCTTAACGTGCCCTCCGAAGCACGGAAGTCGTCGTGAGAAATGAATGGTCGGCGGTCACCCATCCAAGTACCGACCCCGCCGAACGTTGCTTAGCCTGTGATATCGTATGATACACACAGTAACCACGGCGCCACGACGACTTCTAAAAACCGAATGATTTCGTTAAAAATATATGCCATGATAGTTAATTAAAAGATAAAGTGCTAAAAAAGCTAACTCTGCCACACACTTTGACTTTTATTATATATATTGACTTTTACATTTATATTTAGGTAGATATAAGAATTCTTATAACATTTATATTTAGGAAAGAGCTGAACAAAAGAAAACATTATGATCACAGATAAACACTGAACTCCATATTAACACATAAATTTCAACTTAACATTCAAAGTTAACGTGGCGATATAAATGTCTCAATTTTCGCGCCATACACAATGTGTTTTCTCAGTGACAGTGCTGAGAATTAGCGGAGAGTTGTATTTAATATTACGATCTCGATTTGCGTAAACTGGAACAGTAATAAGTCGTCGTTTGAAAGCGTTTCCCTGTTCACAGTTCAGAGAACTAGTAGGTATTTTTAGAGTTCAGTATTTTCATGATATATAAATCAATTTTCTACCATGCTGGACTGGGAGCGAAAGAAAAACATAGAATGTGCCACCTGATTCTCTTCCCGGGCGCACTGTAATAGTTAGTTAAGGGACAGAGGTTTTTTTTTATTGGCGTTTTTGCGAGTGCTAGGCCTACCTCCTGTCACTGCAAGAGTCTCTCTACGTCATTATAATACCTCAAAATTTTTCAATCAGATGGTTTTACAGCCTTTGGTGTTCTGCCTACCCCATGAGTATACATACCTAAATATATAACTTGACGCATGTATGTATCCCTCATGGGGATAAATCTCTCAAAAATGGGCGTTTTTTGAGAGATTTATGTTGGAGCATTATTAATTAGTTACCTAGTTACATATGTATAGTTAAATATTCAACTCAGTAATTTTGCCTCAAAATATAAGCTTTTTGACTATGGTGCTTTCAGGAGAAACGGAATAATTTGTGATTAAAGTTTTTGACTAACCTTTAATTTATTCCAGATTAAGGGTGGCTTGCGCATCGTCGTTAAATACAGTTTAAGAGCGACGTAAACGCATTTAGTCTGCTAATTATAATTAGCGTCTTGCACAACAAAAATTTAGGCACTTATTACTTTTAACGAACTATCAAAGTTAAATACCCAAAGACGGCGATTTAGCGTCGCTAAATACATTTAGTAGCAATCGAGCGTCATCATTTTGAGATTATAGAAATTTCACTATTATTAAAGATTGTAAAGAGTTCGGTAGGAAGTTTGTAAGATGGATTTGTGGGAATTGTATTCTGACGACGATGAGGAGATTATAGAATATATCAACAGACCGAGGGAATTGTTTGAGAGAGCAGACTTATTTGGAATGTATTCGGACGACAAATTCTTCAGAAGGTTTCGTTTAACGAAAGAAACCACTATAATGTTGTTACAGCAAATAGCCCCACATTTAAAAACCAGCAACAAGTAAGGAAATAGACTCATTATTAATGAATATTCAATAAATAGATAGGTAGTTAGTTAGCTATTTTTGTTTGTTTTGCAGGATCAAATCAGTCACTCCTATGAACCAACTTTTATCAATTATTAACAATTATTAGCAATAAAAATTACCACGAGAAATAGCACGAGAACACTTCACAAATCACAACAACACGATTTGTGTGACTTGATGTGACAGTTGAAAGCTCTTCGGTCCATTTCACACATTTTTTCTTTAAGAAATTTAACCATTTTGCTCTAAGTCAAGTGTATAACGCACGAAAACGTAAAAAGGAACGCAAGAAACTGCTTTACTGACACCCTAACTACGATTAGTTAAACTACCATCCAAACGGACGTGAGCAAGACTTTTTTAATTGTATTTAGGCTAAACATATTTAGCAAGATAAACTCATTTAACTAAATTCTGTTTAGACCAAATGTTACGCAAGCCGCCCTAAGAAAATAAGGTACTAAAATAGAAATGGTTATTTTGTTATTGTTCATCTTCTTATCGTGTAGATAGCCGTGTAGAGATTTTTTAAATATTTTGTTTTTTCCACGTAGGTAATTTCAAATAACTTTATAAGAGCTGGTAATTAATAAGGTCAACATTAATATTGGGTAGTATTTAATCGAGTAACTGTAAATAAAAATTTTAGTTGACAAAAATAATGCTCTAGGTTTATGGTTAATTAATTAATTATACACGTGTATAACTATATTTTTTATTTTTTTTTATTTTTTTCTGACACTCACACAACATTATCTAGCCCAAATTAAGTTTCTTAAAGAACTTGTGTTATGGATACTAGATAAGTGACATACTTAAGAAATATATAAACGTACATCAATACATATAATAAAACAGTAAAAAAAACGTGTCTGTACATTTAATATTTTGACAAAAAAAATTATCTCAGCTTATAAAGAAATGAAAAAAGAGTAAGAATCTGAAAAAAAAAATTTGTCTGTTTGTTTGTTTGTAAGTTTGTCTGTTTGCACACGCTAATCTCTGGAACCGCTGGACGGATTTGAATGAATTTTTTTTTGATGTATATCTGTGAAGCCAGGGCAACATATAGGGTATATTTTATTTCGGTTACTGGAACACCTGATGCAGAACCCTTAAGGGATCATCAAAACCGTAAGAAATATAGATATGATGCCTTAACAAAAGTTGTCCAGGATGATGAGCAGATTCTGCAGACATAAAAAAAACCTAGGATCTAAAAAAATTGTAATAGATTTTTAAAAGTTATGCCTAAAACTTACTAGAATATGGTGGAGATGTTCGGCATACACAGACAGGTCAGTTTCTTTCGTTCGAGCGAAATCCAATTAAAGTATTACCTAAATATTGGTATCAATATAAAAGAGATTTCAGTAGTGAAAATCTGATAAAATTTAAATCATGCCTAGGGGCTCTTTCATGGTCTGATACTTTTAAGGAAACTCAGATTGACGTGGCTTTTAACATTTTTCAGAAAAATTTCAAGATGTTCTATGACCTTTGTTTTCCTTTTATTAAGGTAAAGCATTCCACAGAAAATAAAAAAATACCGTGGGTATCAGCAGGGCTAAAAAAATCTACAAAGACAAAAAGATTTCTGCGTTTTCACTATTATACGTACCCTAGTCAAGTCAGTAAAAATAAGTACCGAAATTACAACAGACTACTGAAAAAATGTATTTTAAAATCTCAAAAAATAACCATTTCAAATTTTGTACTTAAAGCTAAAAATAAAATGAAAGCTTCATGGAACGTCATACGCGATAAAATTGGACAAACGGCTAACGTAGACTTTATAAATAGTATTAAGGATAAAAATAACCAAATTTTGGATAACCCATTGGACATTGCAAATTATTTTAATGACTACTTTATAAACTTGACATCTAATAATAATATTAATATTGACAACTCACTGCCAAATTATATCCCATTCAATAATTCTACTATCTTTTTGCAACCTATTGACATTTATGAAACAAAAAAAATTATTAACTCCTTAAACTTGACAAATTCGACCGGGTATGACAATATCACTACAAAAGTTATTAAATACGTTGCAGAAGAAATAGCAGAAGTATTATGTTACTTAATCAACCTTTCTTTTAGTTCCGG
The DNA here is from genome assembly GCA_944452665.1 of Stenoptilia bipunctidactyla. NCBI lineage: Eukaryota > Metazoa > Arthropoda > Insecta > Lepidoptera > Pterophoridae > Stenoptilia > Stenoptilia bipunctidactyla. The sequence goes on from OX101739.1 coordinate 2,398,036, forward strand.
TATATTTCCAGAAGCTTTAAAAACTTCTGTAGTTAAGCCTATTTTTAAAAAAGGTGATAAAAACGAAGCATCTAACTTTCGGCCCATATCTTTGATAACAATATGGTCGAAAATATTCGAAAAGGCAATGCAGTCTAGGTTACTTAGTTTTATTAATATAAATAATATTATAAAAAAGGAACAAAATGGATTTCAAAAGAGGAAATCTACAACATTAGCTTCATTTTTATTAATTGATCAAATTATTGAATGCATGGATAATCGTGTACCGGTAACTGCAATGTTTTTCGACATGAGTAAAGCGTTTGACCGTGTTTCGCACAAATTACTGCTTCTCAAATGTGAACGATACGGAGTTAGAGGTCTAGCACTTGACTGGATAAAATCTTATTTGTTAAACCGAAAACAATATGTTGAAGTCCCAAATTTAAGAAGAATAGAAGATAGTTGGTATGTAGTAGAAAAGTTTACTATGTTGATAGGGCTAAATCATTAATAAATAAAGCTTCTTGCTAGATTTAATGTAGGTAGTGTACATACAGAGATATATTGTAAAAAAGTTAAACGTAAAATAATGAAACTCAATATCTAGGTTTTCTTAATTTATCGTTTCTGCCTCTTGGAAGTCAGAACCCGTAGAATTCTTCAGTATAAAAAGTGGTGTATGTGTCAAATCTCAACACAGGACTTTATGAACTACCATACTAAGTTACATTAAACTTGGCTAAGCCGTTTGACCGTGAAAAATAGCCAAACATATAGGCTACTAAACATATTATACTTACACTGATAATGGCTAGACGGATGGATTTTTGCTACTCTTTCACGCAAAAACTACCTACCGAATGGATTTTTATGAAACTTTACAGTAATATAGCTTTACCTAGAATGTACCTTTGTAATGTATTGGATAGGAGTTATACCTACATATTATATGGGGGAAGATTCTCCATGTTTATTTTTTTAGATAGGACCTTGGAGAAGAAAATAACCTATTCGAAATACTAATTCAATGCAGACGAAGTCGCAGGCACCATCTATGTAATAAACCTACCTACATATAAACCTACTCTTATACATAAGGCTGCAAACTGGACGGCAGCGACAGCGACAGCGAGAGCGGCAGCGGCGCGGGCAGCGACGCGAGCAGCGATTTCCGCGACACGATAGAAAGTATTGAGTTTGTATGAAACCGCGACAAATCGCTCGAGCGCCCGCTGGCGTCGAGAACGGCCTAGCAGGGCTAGCAACCATCGATAAATAGTCGAATCGACAAGATAAATATTATTTTGTTATTTTATCCTAATATATAAAGCTGAAGAGTTTGTTTTTTTGTTTGTTTGTTTGTTTGAACGCGCTAATCTCAGAAACTACAAGTGGGATTTGAAAAATTATTTATAGCCTAACTCTTGAGGAAGGTTATAGGCTATATTTTATTCCGAAATTCCCACGGGATCAAAAGTTACGCGGGTAAAACCGCGCGCGGTGGCTAGAGTAAGCTAATATGCGCACCATAATAGATAGAATTACTCGATTTCATACCATGATTAAGACTACAGAAGCAAATATGTCATAGTCTTAATAAATTACTAACACTAAATACCATATTCTAAGAAAATATCGACAAAAGGCCCGATTTATCATTGTCGACGGTAGCGTGCTAGCCCCGCAGATTCCCCGCGTCGCGTCGCTGCCCGCGCCGCTGTCACTCTCGCTGTCGCAGCCGTCCAGTTTGCAGCCTTACTTATGCCTTTCGTAGGATATTCCTGTTTGGTATATACTTTTTATAGGTTACTTTTTCTATTTTATTTTTTGTAGGTCTTTTTCACAAAACCTAGGTGAAACTGCGAAAGACAGCTTTGTTGTAAGAAACAGTTTTTGAAATAACTCTTTCTGTTTATCTATCAGTAACGCTTTCACAGCTAAACAACTGAATCGATTTTGACTTTGAACTTCAAGGACGAT